>OY743160.1:16885000-17510000 GCA_963555695.1 Dasypolia templi | reverse complement strand
TGCAATGCAAATATTAAATTAATTTAAGCCCTGGCAACTAAGAGATTACCAGTTCCTATTAACGGCGCTCCTTCACGAACATGTCGCATGGATTGGCACGATTTAGCTCAACCATTTTGAAGGGGGCTAAATGATCTAACACACGCGCCACCATCAGCGAGACACTAGAGTGAAATGGTAGCTTTATAGTATTTACCTACATAGTACTCACTTAATTCTGTGCTATGCAATCAAATATATATAATTATACTAAATTATTGAATTTATACATTACAAAGACAGTTTTTAAAATCTTTAGAAGCTAAACAATATTTTGAAATGCAAATTAATTAGTTGATGCGCCCTTGCGGAGCTGCGTAAGCACAGCACTACCTAAGTGGCTAAGTATGTCGATAAGTAACTGGACAAGCAATTAAAAAATCTCAAATCAACACTTCATCACGTAGTACGGCCGCTGTATCTTGCGGCTGTGTTAGTGATTTAGTGATGGGCTTGTGTAACCTAAACAAAAATATTAATGTTGTATTCTTCAATTTGTAAAACGAGTTAAGACCGATGTGAAGTAATGTTTTTACTTATTTTGATTTAATCATATATATTAGAGATGATGACTAATATTAAAAACGTTTGAAAAAATAATGTTACTTCAAAGAAGAGAAACTTCAAAAATGAGATAATCTTTTTTTTTTTTTTTTGTATGGCATCTCGTAGTTGACCTTGAAAGGTCGTGACTACTTAACCGGACTATCCTGTGGCTGCCTTAAGCGGACTCAAAGCCTCCAGCCAGGGGCGTAAAACTACTTATATTATTAAGCGAACGCTCGCTAAGGGCACCCCCTGTGGGGTACGGACCTCGGCTTAGGGCGTCGCTGACGGGAGGACAGCAAGATGGGACAGGCTGGATCAAATTTAGTTGATTATTATTAATCGGGGAATTTAAAGCTACAGGCTCAGCTACGGCGCGGGCTGGCACTTCGTCGAGCAAGGGTCGGGGGGGACAATTACGTCGGGATCTTCGCGAGGAACCTCGGCGGCGAGGTCGGAATGTCGGTCTGTGTTTGTGCACTGTACTGGTGGCCCTACTGCTCTCCTGAATGAGAGTTATGTGGTCATCGGGATCGGTGAGGACATGCTTGGGACGGCGGACTTGACTAATGGAGGAGGGAATATAACTAGCGGCTTTCACAACCAGAGGGTTGCGGTGATTCGCGGCGGTCTCGAAGAAACGCTTTGAAATGCGTTTCATGAACTGACGGATAGTGGGAATCCTGAGGTCTACATGGAGGATTTCGTTGCGAACGTACCAGGGGGAGCCTGTTATCCTACGGAGGAACTTGTTCTGGAGGGTCTGCATTCTATGGAAGCGAACGGGCTTGGCGTGTGCGAAGACTGCACTGGCATAGGTCATGATCGGACGGATGCACGCTGTGTAGATACGCAATTTGCACTTAAGTGACAATTTGCTACGTGCGTTGAGGACGAAGTGGAGTCTACCTAGAGCGAAGGCGGCGCGCGAACGAGCCGCCTTAATGTGCTCTGAAAACGAAAGGTGTTCGTCGAGAACTACACCAAGATATTTGGCTCGCTTCTCCCAAGGGATCGGCTTGCCGAACATGGTGATCGGTCGAGATGAGATAATCTTTTTTTTTTTTTTTTTTTTTTTGTGTATGGCATCTCGTAGTTGACCTTGAGAGGTCGTGACTACTTAACCGGACTATCCTGTGGCTGCCTTAAGCGGACTCAAAGCCTCCAGCCAGGGGCGTAAAACTACTTATATTATTAAGCGAACGCTCGCTAAGGGCACCCCCTGTGGGGTACGGACCTCGGCTTAGGGCGTCGCTGACGGGAGGACAGCAAGATGGGACAGGCTGGATCAAATTTAGTTGATTATTATTAATCGGGGAATTTAAAGCTACAGGCTCAGCTACGGCGCGGGCTGGCACTTCGTCGAGCAAGGGTCGGGGGGGACAATTACGTCGGGATCTTCGCGAGGAACCTCGGCGGCGAGGTCGGAATGTCGGTCTGTGTTTGTGCACTGTACTGGTGGCCCTACTGCTCTCCTGAATGAGAGTTATGTGGTCATCGGGATCGGTGAGGACATGCTTGGGACGGCGGACTTGACTAATGGAGGAGGGAATATAACTAGCGGCTTTCACAACCAGAGGGTTGCGGTGATTCGCGGCGGTCTCGAAGAAACGCTTTGAAATGCGTTTCATGAACTGACGGATAGTGGGAATCCTGAGGTCTACATGGAGGATTTCGTTGCGAACGTACCAGGGGGAGCCTGTTATCCTACGGAGGAACTTGTTCTGGAGGGTCTGCATTCTATGGAAGCGAACGGGCTTGGCGTGTGCGAAGACTGCACTGGCATAGGTCATGATCGGACGGATGCACGCTGTGTAGATACGCAATTTGCACTTAAGTGACAATTTGCTACGTGCGTTGAGGACGAAGTGGAGTCTACCTAGAGCGAAGGCGGCGCGCGAACGAGCCGCCTTAATGTGCTCTGAAAACGAAAGGTGTTCGTCGAGAACTACACCAAGATATTTGGCTCGCTTCTCCCAAGGGATCGGCTTGCCGAACATGGTGATCGGTCGAGATGAGATAATCGAAAAAACCTCGATTTAAATATGAAGAAGCTACACGCTTTTATCGTTTTTGGAGGGGATTATTCCCGTCCTTGTCGCGCGGTACGGACAATGTATGGCGCTAGTATGAAGTTACATAGTCGAGACGTCACTTCTACGATAGTGATGTCCTTGTCTAACACTTATTTTAAACGTAATTTTTTAAGCTTTTACTCTTTTCTTAATATTGTTTGCACTAATTGGAAACAAACATTTTTATGAGATAAAAATAGAAAATTGTTATCATCCCTTCTGTTTTAATTTTTTGATTGCCTACTTTTTTTAAAAAATATTATATTTTTTATAAGAATCAGTAACTTTCCGATTAAGTCAATCACTAGCGTATACGTAAGTAAAATAAATGGCTTTTGCACAGCAACGATAGCGACCGAAGTTTTCTTGTTAGTTGTACGGTGCATGGTAAATGCACGCTATGTGTAAAGAGATAAGGTTTATAATTGATTGTACGTTTTGATTTATGAATTGCGAGTGTGTGCGTAACTTCGTACCTATTGCTCTTACTGAACTAAGGAATTGGGTAGGGGCTAACTGGAGACACCGGGTTTCGAAACATTTTCAACTTCCATATCTATTTCTTATATTTATGGTTGCAGTGCTGAACTGAAGAGCATGCTTTAATATTACCTACAAGCTCAATTATTCACACCGAGTTGGCAGCGCGTAGTTATGGTCAACATTCACATGCATGGGGTCTCAACTCGAACAAATTATAATTTGTCTTGAAAAAAAAAAAAGATAGATGGCAGCATAGGTAACCATATGAAATTAACAATCATTATTTAAAAAGCGATAAAAATAAAAATGAAGCCTTTAGCTTCAATTCGAACCCTTTCCAAAAATTTTATTCTTATTTAAATCACCTACTTTATTATTTTATTTTTACATAGAAAGATAAAAGAAATCAAATAACAACTTATTCTGAACCCGGACTTACAAAGCTATAGATAATATATAAAGGATTACACGAAACGTTTTAAAAGTAGGTCGACTCCTAGATGGCGTTGTCAAACTAGTCTCTGGCAATTAGTGAGTCGTTGATGCTGCCATCTGTTGAAAAAATTGACGACGAAAAATTGCCAGCTCAATGAGGGTTTTCTGAATTGATCTCCGATAGATGGCAGGACTGTAGCGGCAGGTCCAATGGACTGTCAAAATACATACGCGAATTGTAATTTTCTATATATTTTTTGGTTTATTTATTCTTAAAATCATTCCTTTCGGAATATCGTTGTTTAAAATGCCACAGTGTTGTGCAGTGGCTATGTGTGCAAATAAAACAGGAGGACATAAGTTCCCTACGAGAGATAAAACCCGATTAAAACAGTAGCTTGTAGCCATTCGCAGAGATAAATTTACTCCAACGAAAAATAATCCATAATAAAATCAATAACACTTCCAAATACAATAGAATTTCAAAAATTTATGTTCAGTACCTACGACTCTGTGCTATTTGACAGCTGTTTGGACCTGACGCCTACGAAGCGCCGCCTAGTGGCAGAAAAAGTTTCGAAAACCCTCATTGCCAAACTTAGGGAGGTTTCATTTCTTTGTATGGGATTGGGTATCTGTACGTAGTATTATATTATCTGTGACTTATGTAAGTCTGTTTGACCTCTTGTGAAGATAAAGAAAGAAAATTTTGAAACTGCTCGTCGCTTCGATATCCTCTTTGTGTGAATTGAGCCCATATAATAAAAGTACTCTGTGATTGAGCCTCAGATTGAATTTGAATGTCAAAGAGTGATGACAAATAAAACCAAACGTTTGATTATAATAATTATTTAATGAAAACTGAAATAATTAATCACATAATTTTTATAAAAAATACTTACAATACGTCCATATTTAAAGGTTTTGTAATAAAAAAGGCACTTATGACTTAATATTACTCGAATAACAAGAAGATCTAACTTTTAATCCCTCGAAAAATAAGTGATGCATGATTACAACATTACAAAGTTACAACTTTACAAAACAAATACATTTTGATTTACCCTCAACCACTGATATAAACTGTTGTAGATCTATACGGCAATTGAACACAGCGCGTGGTCTTTCTGAATTAGGTCTCGAGACACAATTGCACTCAGTCACACGCAGACCATGTATCTAAACATATTATGTAGATATTGATAAATAATTTCTTTTATAAATATAAAAACGCATTACAATGCCTTCATGTATATATATGTGTTCTATCACTCAAGAAACAGAAATGAGACACACGAGATTTAATGTTCACCTGTAAGTTTACAGCCAAAAATGATAGTTAGATAAAATTCAAAAAATTGTTTGCTTCGGCATTTTAGTGAGAGCGAGATAGATAATACAAACAATCAGCGTGAGAGACACGATGCGGCGCATCACGCGACTCGCTCGCTACCTCAATGTCATTCATAGTCACAAAGAACGCGGTTGCGCTCGCACGACTGTGTCGGGTCCTATCTCTGTCCTTGTCTATCGGTAACTACGTATGCAACGGTGATTACAGATGTGCGAGTTTCGATGCATGTAGTTGTGCACCGAGCCATGGTTTAGCATAGTCCGGTTAAGTAGTCACGACCTCTCAAGGTCAACTACGAGATGCCATACATAAAAATAAAAAACATGGTTTAGTGATTGTGATATTAGAGAGTACCGTATCTGCCGCCAGTTTATATCAATGTCCTCAACAAACAATTTCGTCCACAATTCAAGGCAGAGGCCCACCAGACAGACGCGCAACGCGACTCTATAGTCGTATTTTTAATTAGACGAAGCCAACTGACAGTAGCTAATGTCACTTTGTGAAATAATGTTGCCATAGTTAAAGTAATAGTGATGCGTTCAGTTCTCGTTCAATCAGATGAATGAACAATGAGTGTGAATAGTTAATCATTTCAAACTATAAAAGAATATTATATCTATTTTACAATGAAATTGTATAAAAGTGCTCTGATAAAAGTTACTAGTAGTATGTAACTAAAATCAGTTTATTGACGGCTTATTACAAAGCGCGGCGCGTCGACTAGTGCCATTTTGTTTGTAATTCGGCTTCTTACCTCTGGTCTGATAGCACGAATGTTTTTTCTGCGCTCATGCTGTTTAGTTATTGTTTTTGTTAAGTTTTTCGTTACGTTGTGTTTGTGGTAATTGTTGAGTTTATTCATTGCTATGTTGTTTCGTACAAACGATATGGATCCTCAACCAAGCACGTCAAGCCAAAGCTTGTATCCAAGAAAGAAGAGACCACGGATTGCTTTAAGCGTTACAAACAGGTATTTGAGGAGAAAACTGCTTCACTATTACCTATTGAGGTTCCCGAAAAAAAAAAATGTGTTTCGAAAACAGCTGACATTTTGGGAATTGGTGTGACCTTAGTTTACAGTGTATTAAAATAATACAAATAAAATGAACAACTTAAGTCTCCCGAGAAACGTGGACCGAAACACAGACAAATTATGTAATAAGCGATGTTTTTTATTTTCATTACCTACCTATAATTGTTATATTTTATACATCTATAGTTTCAACAACATGATGTATTGAAAATAGGGCAGTCTTACAAGTTTCCTCGCATTGTTTTCCTTAGTGTTTAAAACACTCGGTATTCAGTATAGGTAGATACTATAGGAACATAGTCGTCGAAAACTCGTTGGTAAGTTTAAAGCAAGACTAAACTTCGAACCCCGTACCCGATATCGGCAGTTCGGCACACTAACTATACACTAGACAATCGAGGCAATTTCATTCATTCAGGAGTTTTTTCAATCATTCACTTTTTCACAACACTATTTTCATTTCATCAAAAACTGACAACACAGTAAACGTCAGTTGACTTCGTCTAATTAAAAATACGACTATAGTAGAACAATTTCCATGTAGTTTTCATAGAAATTGTTCTGATAGAGTGGCGTCGCCTGTGTCTGCGGGAGCCTTCAACGGCAAGGTCACACACACATTGCAACTTCAGCTGTATCGATCTGTTCTTATAGCTGAAAGCTACAAAATAACTATAGTCTGCCTTTTTGAATATTCAACAAGTAAGTTGACCTACTTTAAAGGCCTAGCGTATCTATTCGCAGATATTCGATCGAACAATATTATTTAGAGTTGCTAAACTACTTACATGATTTCTGGGGCCGGCACAGAAATAAAACTTATACATAAAGTCTTATACTAGAGAAAATAATGGTTTTCAGACAATGTTAAAGCTTTATTATAATGTAGTGATATTTTTAAGGTGGGTATCGGTAAATATGACACTATGTGGATTGGTATTCTGGCTGAAGCTTATCTAAAAGAGAATCATCGATACGACGAAGGAAGAAGAAGGTGATTGAAAATGCGGTAGCCAAGTAGGTTCGAAGTTAAATTCTGAGGTCGGAAAGCGGTTTATTGACAGAAAATGTTCCGTTGCATTTCAATAAACCATTGATTGGATTATTTATTAATTTAAACTTTTCCCACACAAACAAGGTAGAAAGGCGGACTTATGTCCGGTTCCTATAAACAAAAACGAAACGTGTTTCTTACCAGTGGTAGCATTTTTTTTTTGCCAACCTCAGCATTTATAGAGATTCGAAAGCTTATTTTACCTGTGTAAAAGTAGCTATCTACTTCCATATGGGACCCTCCCATACTACTATGCGAAGCTATGAGTTCTTCGCTTCATTATTGGTAAAGATCCAACAAGAGTTAATTTAACCCAATAACGGCCCGTAAATTATAGGAATCGGCCATTAATGGCTTAGGCATTCTTTACCAGTTAACCAAACGTGGTAGAGATTTGATGACAGGTGCTTTGGGTGAAAGTAACAATGATTGTAACTAGTCCACGTTCACACACACGTAAAAAAATCGAGGCGGGATTTTATCGCGCACTGGATTTTCAACTCTCGGTGTTGAACCGAGCATTGAGAAACAAACAGAGTGCATCGCGTCGCGTCAACAGCGCTTCGAAAAAACACCTAAAGGACACCTTAAAATTGGCGAGTACAGTAGCCCTGTTCATGGATAGCGCAGAATTAATTATGTGATAGGTACATGGTCTGCCCATTTATCTATCATATAATTGACTACTAGTACCACGTTTTGGAAGAGAAAATTAAAATAAATTCAATTTTTTTGTAAATGTCGTTAAAAAGTGCCATTTATGTCCTTATATTCAAATAAATTATTTGGATTTGACTTTGGCCACGCCAAAACTCAACGCATTGCAAAAATCGTCCTTTATCATTTTCCTACAATTTCTATGATATCAAAGCAGGAAATGTGTTGTGCGTTTAAAGTTCAAGACTTAACGTGTGATTTTAGTAGGAGGAAATTAAAGAACGTGGATTAGTTTATTTTCCATGGGAAGCACTTTAAGCCGTTGGTCCCTGATGTCATTCGTAGATCTTTGGCAGTCGTTACGGGTCATCACAAGCCCAAAAGTCAGACAGGCAGTCTTACCAAGGGGTTTTGTGTTACGGCCGAACGCAATAACGTATCTATCTCTGTCTAATTGCTACATCTGTCTGTAATTTTTAAGGTGTACATAATAAATAGTATTCTATCTATCTGTCTCTAATTTTGAAGTACTGCGGGTCTATTATGAACTTTTAAAAACCTGTCAAGTTCCAGGCGATTCATTTCGCTGGCTGGTGGAAATTACGTGTTCTGACATCCTAACTCTGACCGACTTCACGCTGGGTAGTTTTTCTAAGGCTTGTTACTAATTCTCTGAGGTAACGTTCAGAAACCCAATTAGAAAGATAGAAAAAAAAAACTCTCAATCTCTGGTTTTAACGTCCCAATTAAGCCAAAGTATGCGACCTTATAATATGTTGACAGGGACTGATAGAATTAGTGCTGGGTAACTCAGCACATGTGCTAGCACAGTTGTAGCTACTCACTTGGTTAAAAAAAGTCACTCACTCATTTCATTTTGATGTGTTAGCACACACCACAGATTAGCTTAACAGAACATTTTGTATCGTATTGTGAGTTTTGAACGAATCTTATTTATTTTACCTTTCTCTTTCCCTCATCATCAGTCGTGCGAGCTGTGTGACGCGCTTAAACGATTAGTCACTGCCTCACCAGCTCATCGCGTATGCCAGCCAAACCAACTCTATAGAGTATGTGTGCCGTGTCATGTAGTCGTCACTAAACACCACACATCCCACTCGCGAGTCACGCGACTCACTGCCACACTCACAGCACGTACGTTGCTCCACCACCGCAGCCTCGCCTCATTCGTGGTAGCACAGTGTACTAGCACACATTGTAAAAAGAGTGCCTCGTACGATCCTCATTGTAAAAGAGTGTGAGAGATGGAGAGATGGGTATCTCTAGATATAATTGTACTGTCTATCATAAGTAGCGATCTGTCTTAGGTTATTGGGTTTGGCCGTTACGCAGAAACTGGGTTGTGAACGTCTATGTGTAGTCGTTCCATGTAAAATAATGGCCTACAGCTACATTCCTTTTGGCTGAAAGCCGTTCCCAACATACTTAAAAAAGGCTAGGTATATTGGAGTTGGAGATTAGTTTATTCGCGACAAGCTTTTGCCCGCGTTGATCTCGGAAATAATCCCACAGCAGCGTACTACTGAGATATAAAGTATCCTATGTGTTAATCCAGAGGGGCAATTTCAGTAATTTTAAGAACGTTTACAGTCTAATCTTAGTCTCAACCTGTCAATGACTAACTTCAATACATTTTTGACATTGGTTTTAGCTGAGATGAGATTGCGACTAGATTTTGAACGTTTTTAACTATGGGAATTGGGAATATCTGTGTGCCAATTTTTTTTTGCGTTCAGCCGTTTTTGTGTGATTAAGTGCCGATTTCACCAATGAAACAGAACGTGTTCAGCACATGTAAAACGCGTGCAAGAGTTGTTACTGTCAAAACTGTTATGGAATTTTGAAACTGACAACTTGAACAGGGTTTAAAAGTGCTGATCGCGTTTAGTTTGATTGGTGAAATCGGCACTGAGTAACAAACATCCAAACATAAAAACTTTCACATTTATAATATAACTAGCTGACCCCGCGAACGTTGTTTTTGTTCTTTTTTTTTAAATAGATGTTGTCCGATTCTCAGACCTACCCGATATGCACATAAAATTTCATAATAATCGGTCCAGCCGTTTCGGAGGAGTTTGATAACAAACATTGCGACACGAGAATTTGATATTAGGGGATTATTGTAGGATTCATTTCTGTTTCGGCGAACTAAATTAAAAACCAATCCACATAGTACCACTAACCTCAAAAAAAAACGGAAACTAAACACAACAAACAAAAAATTACGAAGACGCCGCACTAGTGGAAGGTGCATCCGGCAAGATATGAATAATAACTTTCCTCTTAGCGTCATAGCTGAAACTGTTCATCTTGAATATTCTACTATCATAGAACGGCTTCAAGTCTGCGATGTTGATCTGTCTTGCACGTTCTAGCAAGTCTCGTTCGGATATCTCTATGGTGGATTGAGAATGGTTGTGCAGGCCCCTCATGTATGCCAGTTGGTCTATTGTGAGTTGGCGTAGAATGTAATACAGGAGCTCACTGTGGTCTTTCTTGTAAGATAGGTATTTTTGGAACGTCTGGAATTAAAAAGGTCGGTTAGTTATAAATTTCAAGCTTATTTAATATTGGAGTAGGCAGAAATTACGGATGGGACGGGATTTTATTATATCGGATCGAAACTACCTCCAAGTTGGTCGTAGTTACTTGACTAATTAGTATTTATGTAGGAACGGAACGTTATGGATGATAGTGAAATGAGACGTGAAGATGAATGACAGATGTGAAGCATAAACGAGTGACAGTGATGAATGTACGAAATAGTCAAGGAGTAAAAGAGATAGGGAATGAATGTTTAAAAGGTAGAATAAGTAGACAAAGCAGGGTTAAGACGTTAGAATATGAGATGTAAATACGGAAAATTATAAATACAAGAGTTAAGAAGCAATCAGCAGTTTTACTGAACATTTATTGAGCATATCCCAAAATAGGACACCGAAATGGGAATATTTCAGCCTGGGAGAGGCCTACATTCGACGAATAGGGTCATTAGTAGATCAAGAATGAAATACAAAAAAAAACGAACATACGTTCTCAGTCGTATAAACACGATTGATGCGGCACGGGCACGAAAACTTTTGTTTAACTGGGTCGGTCAAGAGGTTAATAACTAGATTTTGCCCAGGAACATACTCCCGAGATAAAAAGATCTACTTTCGTATTTATAATATTAGTACAAAAGTTATAAGGCAAATGTGAGTGGAAACGCCGGAGGGGCCGCCCTAGGAGGACATTAAGTGACCTTATTGGTGATGTTCTTCAGAAAGATCAGGTGCGTAGTACTCGCAACCGGCGTGCGTGTATGACCAGAGGCCGTAGTGTGAGATTGGCCCTCGGCAATAGGAGCGCAACTTCCCATTGGTGAAGGACCAATCGGAACGCCGAACGCGATCGATGCGTTAAGTCGAGATGGTTAAAAGAAACTCACAACTAGGGCCTCAGATGTATGAAAGTTAACAAGGCAAAAGGATTATGAAGAGATATGAGGAACAGGGTGTAAAGTTGACTCATACTCTTTAGTAAAGGGAGAATCCTCCGACCAGATGGATGTGGTGGGCAACTGCCCGATGATTGTTGTATATATGCTAGCAGCGCGGTAAACTCTGATTGCGCGATGCAGGATTTGTGTGATGTCACTGTGATGCGTTGTTCGCATGTGGCGGTGAAGATGTCGCCACAAGTATGTAAGGTTTGTAGCAGCTGGCGGCCCATGGGGGCAGGCAGAAACTACAGATAGTTTCTGCCTGCCCCCATGGGAAGAAGGCATGAGCTAATGTATGTTTACGTAATCATAATAGTATAGATATTACCTGTCGCATTGCTCTCATGACGCTGTACTTCTGTGTGTCTACGAAGCTCTCCAGCATGGTTCGAATTGCCATGTTCACGTCTTCTTCAGCAACTTGGGGCCGAAGGTGCATGCGAGCGTGAGCTTCACTCATACGGATAACTGGAAACAAAGTGGAGGTTATTAAATGGTCTTCAAATACAGTAATTATCGTCCAGATCGCGACTTCACCATTTGATGTTCGACCCGTGAGCTTGCCGCCGCGCCGGACGACCGGCAACGCATTAGGAAATTAAACTTTCAGCTATTGAATAAGAATGAATTAACTCTATGTTAATTCTTTGAAGCCGCTGGGCTTCTGCATACTATGATGGCACAGGAACCAGGTGTCCGTCGTACAATACCATTAAAGAAAATCTTATGAACAATGTCAAGGGTTTAAAAGTGTTTAAGGCTCTATGCTCCGGCGCTAGAGCCGACGCCATTGACGTAGTCACGCTCGCGCATTTTGGTAGGTATGTAAACATAGAAATTATTTTAAACATTTTATCAATACAAACTCAGCGAATTGTGCTAAACAATCTTACTACCGTTACATATACATAAAAAAAAGAAAAAAAAGTTGGTTTTGTAGCTTTGAGATTGATTAAACATTACAAAAAGGGGTCACTTTGGTATTTTAAAATATCCAGCAAAGTTATTTTGATCGTGTTATTAACAGCGATTGCATGTCCGCAAGATCCTTAAATAAGACATATATTTTTTTTCTGAATTTTATAACAGTTTTTTATGTTTCCCATGGATTTATAAAACTAGTAAGCGCGGTCTTTGTCGGATTGTCTTAGATAAAGAGGTGCCTGCAACTGTAAACTCGGCAGTTTTTCTGGTCTGCCAAACTTCAGTGGGCCCCACATATATCTAGCCTAGCGGGAAGGCTCAGTACAGGTCCAGTTCCATACGCCTACACCGTAAGGAAAGTAAGACAATACGCTGACGTTGACACAGCTCGGTTAGTCTATTTTAGTTATTTTCATAGCATTATGTCCTACGACATTCTGCTGTGGGACAAAGCCGCTGTTATTCAAAATATAATTTATTCTTCAAAAACGAGCTGTTCAAGCAATTTGCCAGCTAGGTGCTACCGTTTCTCTGGTTTTTTTTTTTAAGATACTGGTATTCTCACGGTAGCATCACAATTCATCTTCGCCAACATGTTATATTTTAGACAAAATATACACTTCTGCACTAAAACAGAGATATTCATAATATTAACACTAGAAATAAGGAGAAACTACGTGCTCCCTTTCACCGGCTTCTTATGGTTCATAACTCATTTGTTGGGCTTGGTATAACTTTTTAGAATGTCTTCGATAGATTTGCTTTTTAATATGTTTAAAGCTAAAGTAAAATCCAAATGTTGTTCAAAGGCATGCTATTTTATCAACGACTACCTAAACAATAAAAATAGTTGGTCTCTGTGATGTACTTATGACAATGCTTTTGTTTTTTCTCCAGATTTAGCTTACCTACTGACAGGTTATATGAGTTCCTTTAATTTATTTTATTTTGCTGCTTATGTCAATTTATTTTTACTCATAATGAGTTGTATTGCAATATTCAGTGGTTAGTCAGCGACCTCGAAAATTGATAATTTTATTCTTGCCTGAGCAACTGGCAGCAAGTTCTTCATGCTCCCTTAGATGTCACTGCTTGCGGTAGCGTCGGGGTTCGGGTTGTCTCCTTCCCTCAAATATGGCGAGGGGCGTAATGGCTGATCTTTGCATTATTCTCGTAAACGGGTGCTGCTTGTAGTGACAGGTCGTCTTGCTGATAGTGGTTTTGTTATTGTTGTAATTTGACAGTTTACTTATTTTACTTTGAAGGTCCTAGTTTATCATTTATAACTTCAAGTTACAGCTATTTAAACATAATGCATAAATGCTACATTGCATATGTAAGCAGACACGCCCTGTTTGTAGGTATTTAAATAGGTATAAGTTCTGTTTACGTTTTATTAATTATTTCTGCTTGAGTAGTTTTCAATGTATTGTGTTTTGTAAAATTACTTACTTTTGTATAGAATCAAGTTTTTATAACTGAACAGACAGCTGTGAGCCGAGTTTGTTGCGCCACTTCTTCCCAGCTAAAGCACTAGGAAGTGGTGAAGGGCGGGCGTTTTTGGGGGACTGTCTTATGTAATTGATTGTCAGCCTAATGTAATGTTTAACTTCGCTACTAAACTTGTTCATAAAAAAGTCTGTTTTCGATTTTTAGGATCTTTTATTTGTTGGATTTATCTCCGCCCCGATTAGCGAAAATTCACGAAAAAAAGATGAGGCGGTCAGAACTTGGACGGGTCAGCTAGTTTTTAATATTTTTTTCTACGACATGAGCTTTTCTTAAGAGGAAGAAAAATATCCTGATGTGTAATTCTTATTGTTTTTGAATGCCCTGTGCTGCTCCTTGACCATTTTAAATTTTGACATTTATATGAAAAAAGAACAATCAATTGCAATATAGTTAGACTTACCAGATTCAATATGACGGACAGTGATTGGCAAACTGCCCGTGGCCAGAGATTCTTGTCGGAGCTGACTGTACATCTTGGCTACCTTGTCTTGATCCATATTCTGTAACAAAGTTTATGTTGTACTTACAAAAATAAACCAGTGTTTCAGTTGATGGTCATTTCATTATGCCGCCCACGCTCCATACATATCAGTGTCCTGCAGCGCCGCATCTACATTTTTTTTAAAGGTACCCCTTTAGAGTACAAATTTGCATCCCTCTGGGTAAAAAATTTCAACAAATAATGTACAACCAGTTTAAATATTTTTTCAGCGAAATCGTCAATTACAATTGAGATGCAGCTGTATGCCGCACAACCTCACCGATGCTCAGAAGCAGGCCGGGGTGGAATGGTGCCGTGATATTATGATAAATATGTCGGATCAGGGGTGGCCGAGATGCGAAACATTGGGTCTTCTTCACGATCCGACACATTTTAGTGTGGTCACTGTAGTGGGTACTCGAACGAAAAGATAATTCGAATTAAAAATAACTTTAATACACTGGCTAACAAAATAAACACGTTCAACGGAAACAGACACGTGCGTTGGTACTGAGCGCAAAGAGTAAAGTAGTATAGAGAACTGAGCGTTTGCCAAGACTGTCCAAGCTCGACCGTATTCTGTTGACTGTCGAAACACTCGGTCTCTCCGCCAGTCCTCACTGCATCCCCTCCACCGACCATCGTGTCCAAGCGGTAGGGCTCGCTTGCGTTTCCGATCACATGATCATTCGTTTATTAATCAAATTGTTAGATGGCGCTGTCCGCTGTACTGTGGCGTCATCCATCCACGACAAACATTAAATGTGATGAAGCAGGCTCGTCTCGGGCGTGTTTACGACATCATTACAGGTGATGAGTTTTGGATTTATCAATACGATCCAGAAACGAAGCGCCAATCAACGGTTTGGGTGTTTCAAAACGAATCAACGCCTACCAAAGTGAAGCGATCTGGAAGCGGGGGGCAGATTTTGATCGCGAGCTTTTTCAATTTCACTGGCTACTTTGTGTCAATTCCTTTACGGAACCAAAGAAACATCAACGCTGAATGGTATACTACCAAATGCTTGTCTGAAGTTTTCTTTGTTGTGAGCAACAAGCGACCAAACACATGGCTCCGCGGGCTCCTTACAGCCCCGACCTAGCACCGAGTGACTTCTTTTTATTCCCGAAAATAATAGTCTTCTCAAAGGGATACAATTTTCGTCGCCGGTAGATGCGCTGTCAGCGCTCGAGCAGGCTGTAAACGAGGTGTCTACAGCGGATTGGAAAAAGTGTTTCGAAAGCTGGTTCAGACGCATGAAACTTTGGAAACTACAAAGTTTCCAAAGTTTCATGCGTCTAGAGGCTAGTGAACAGTACTTTGAAAAGATTTAATAAAAAAATATTGACGTTTAGAACTTTTATTTTTGCATCACAAAACTTTCTGAGTGAAAAACGTACATACCTGTAGCTTAGGATGCACATTTTCCCTTGAATAAACAATGTATTTCTTGAGCAGATCCTGTTGTAGAACAAACTCGGGGTCGGGAGCGTTGCTGTCTTCAAGCGTGGTGCCGCGCTGCGTCGGGTGGTGACGTATGTGAGATGATACTACAAATCTGTGATGAGAATGTGCTAAGTTAATCATTAGCCTGTGTGCAACGGATTTTGATTAGATTTTCATTTAAAGAATTTATTTTGGAAGGTTTATGTGTACGATACATTAAAATTAAACGTAATATAATAAAGAAAACTCTATGCTTTGTCAAATCGTAAAATCCGTGCGTAGCAGGGGTTAGCTAGTTATTTGAAACTCAAACTCACAGCATATATTTCAAATAAACCAATTACAGGCACTTTTGAATTGTCAAGGGGTCGGTCAGTCAGAAATATGAAGCTACTTGCCCATTCCAAAGCGAAGTAGGTACCTATGGAGAAGAACGGGCAAGAAACTCCATGGACACTCTTTTAAATAATATGGTTACAGAAAATTTGTTTCATCAGTCTTGTTGAAATTATACATTTGAGGACGATGTAGAAAGACGTGCACTTTAAAGGCGTCCGTAATGAAAAACATAAAAATCCAAAAAAAATACAAAAAATCGGAAATTAAAATAAAAAATGCAATGACAGCCAAGAGATGACCAGTCCCCACTGACGGCGCCCGTTCACGAACATGACGTATGGATCAGCACCATTCAGCTCAACCATTTTGAAGGGAGCTTAATGATCCAGCACACGCGCCACCGTCAGCGAGACATTACACAAATACAATAAACAATTTCATAAGACGAAGGCGCCTTGTCTCGGCCCCAGCAGTCATTTTAATTTCTTTCATTTATACAGCGTGTTCCGAAAACGTGTAGTTAAATTAAGTTATGATACGGAACTCCAATCTCAACAACATTCTCCATGAGTCCCAACATCGTAACCAAGACAAAATATGTAAGAGTAGGGATTGAAGTTTTAAACGGGATTGTTGATGCTTTTTACATAATATTATTATTATTATGGCATGCAGAAGAAAATAAATTAAATACATTTAATATACGATGAATTAGAAATTCGTACGTACTCAATAAAATTCTAAAGTGATTTTACAAAGGCATTCGTAGATCTTTGACAATAATTACGGATAGTCAAAAGTCTGACAACCAGTCATAACCTATTGTCATATTGTGTGACCCACTGGGTTGTGAAGACGGACCAACATAGTTAGTTAACGTACTCAATAAAATTCTAAAGTGATTTTACAAAGGCATTTGTAGATCTTTGACAATAATTACGGACAGTCAAAAATCTGACAACCAGTGATAACCTACTGTCATATTGTGTGACCCACTGGGTTGTGACGACGGACCAACATGTTGGTAAAGGGCTGGCCAGAAGATGATGATATTTTTATTACTTAGTTTTAATAACAACTTTGGTCCGTTGTAATAAGACTTAAGTTTGTATGAACAACAAATAAGATTTCCTCAAAGTTGAATTTGTTGTTCATACAAAATTAAGTCTTATTGCAACGGCCGAAGGTTGTTATTATTTTAAATATTTTCCGCATAATTGTGACTCGCACGTGATAGCTGCGTGGGCACTTCCACTTGTTTTTTCTATTCAGTGCTTACTACCTCGTTGGTCTAGAGGTCACAAGCGCTACTGCTAAGTATGAGGTCCTGAGTCCGATTCCCGGGTCGGGCATAGTATTATTGGGTCTTTCCATCTAGAAACTCAGTAGCAACCCGGATTTTAGGTCTGTGCCCGGTTGATGGCAATAGGCTCGCCCCCTATTATATGGGACTCAGACATAACTGTCGAAAATTGGGTGTACTATAGTAACACGTGTGCTATACCCTTCGAGAAATAAAAGCGTGATGTTATTTGTATGTATCTGTGTTTCTACCTTAGAAAAAATGAAACCTATAACAAGCACTAAAAGTGAAGCAACTCAAACTATAAATAGCGCAGCGAGTCGTCAGTGCTCAAGGTCACGCTTTGTTGCTTTATGAGACTAACCTTTTAAGCATTATTATTGTAAGGTTTCTACTTACTTAGCCAGATGAGCATCTTGCATGGGATCAGCCTCGTCCCTCACAACGCACAGCACGTCAAACCGTGACAGGATCGGTTCTGACAAGTTCACGTTTTCGGAAAACGTTAGCGACGCGTCGTAACGACCGCCGATTGGATTGGAAGCAGCTATTATTGAACACCTGTTGAGGAGGTAAATAGATGAATATATTGTGGTTACCAATACAAGGAATATTAATAATAAGCCTGTAGAATGATATCAGTTTTGTTATTAACTAAAGTATTCGCAAACACGCCACATGGCTTTTGTAAGCTATTTTGAACTCTATAATAATAGAGATTGAGTTCATTTTCAATAAAAAAAATCTCTTATTTTACTGGTCTGTTTGTCTGTGAATCTTAGAGTAAAGAAGCATATTGCAGTATGGAATATAGTAAAAGGGCGACTGGCTAGAATAATGTAGTGCTTATATCAAGAAAATACGGGGCGACAGGGAAGGAGATAATTACTGCAAAAAATAATGCATAAAGACCTAATAACATAAATGCGAAGGTAAGTTTGTTTGTAACGCTTTCACGCCAAAACTGCTGAACGGATTTGGATGAAATTTTGCAAACAGCTAGACCATGACCTGGGTAAGGACATAGGCTACTTTTCATCCTGAATAGCAGACGAAGTCGCGGGCAACAGCTAGTTTAATATATTACTTACCTAGCGTGTAGTGATGTCACGATGCCAGCCTTAGATATAGATATCGACTGTTGCTCCATAGCCTCGTGTATGGAGGTGCGGTCTGCGTCGTTCATTTTGTCGAACTCGTCGATGAGGCACACGCCGCGGTCGGCTAGGACCAATGCGCCGGCTTCTAGGGTCCATTCTCTGTGGAGTAGAAAGTGATTAGTATCTGATGCTATTACAAGTGCTATTAAAGTACGAATTATTCTGAAGATCTTCAGGGAGATTCATATTGTTAACATTGTTATTATCTTCGAGATAGCAATCGATAAAAGACATACTTTTTAACCGACTTAAAAAAAGAAGGTTATATGCTTGGCGGTATGTTTTTTTTATGTATGTTCAGATTTCTCCGTCAATTGTAGACCGGTTAAGAAAATTCTTTTTTTGTTTGAAAGAGTATGCTCTCGAGGTGTAACAAAGTCAAAATCTGATGAGGGATCCAATGGAAATCGAGGGAAATCCCCAAATATGAAAGGCATGTTTGTGCATTTGTTCTCAGAAAGCACCATTCGGTGAAGTGGAACAATTCCATTTTTGTCTGTTATTTTAAAAAAAATTGCCCACTTCCCCGAATATACTGATGTTGAAGACCACAGATAGCCACCGGAACGACTCAATAATAAGTATTTAACGGGTTGAGATTTGATTACTTTATTATGGTGCTAAACAATTTATGCTCGTCCCAATGCATATGGTGAAATGGAGTTGATGGTAGCTTACATCAATGTCTGTAATTTATAAGGTGTACATAATAAAGATTATTCTATTCTATTCACCATCAACTCCAGTTCTTCTGGTTCTTACCAGGAAAAGTCTCCTAACACCCGGGGCATGGGGAAAAACAATATATTATAAAAGGTGATGGGCAGAGTGACATTAAGCTATTGTAACATAGATAAAATAATAACTGACCAAAAAGAAAAAAATTACAATATTAAAAAAAAATTAAAAAAACAGAACTTGGTTGCAAAAAACTAAAATACAGATTCAAACACACCAACTTCCGAAATTCAAGTTATTTTTCACTTTGTGTTGTTTTGTTTTATGTTAGTTTCTACAAGCCATGTGCCCGAATGGAAATCCAATCGGCAAAAATGATGAACTTACAAACTTTCAACCCCTTTAGGGTAACTATAACTTTTGTTATAATAGGGATGATGGCTAATATTAAAAATATTCGAAAAAAAGTCTTTGGAGGGGGTTATTCCCGTCCTTGTCGCGCGGTACGGACTAAAATTGGCGGTAGTATAAAGTTACATAGTCTTGACGTCACTTCTACGATAGTGCTGTCCTTGTCTAACACTTATTTTAAAACGTTTATAACTTGGCAAGCTTTTAAGATTTTACACTATATGGAAACAAACAATTTTTGAGTTATTAACAGTGTCCGGAATAGGTAGAGCATAAATACCTAAACTTGGCGGGAAGGTATAACATAGAGTGGTTTAAACCACCAAAAATTTTATTTCATTTTTATTGCATCCCGCAATCCTGTGAACTGGTATTAAGTAGTATTAAGTGTCGCAGTAAGTTTAAAAATGTAGGGCAATGATCTCTAACGTACATATTGTACTATAAACACATTTTCAGGATCCCGGGATTTTGAAATTATCATTAACTACTTAACGTAAGTTAAAAGTACCACGGGATCTTTGGAAATGAAAGAACCCATACAAATAAAAAAATTATGTATTTTCTAATAACATTTTTTTAAATACGAAGTTACAAAATATTTTCCATGTGTCCAAATTAACTGCAGCAGCGCAAATATTTAAACATTTCACTGCAATGTACTCAGTATGTGCAGGATATAAACCAATTTAATCTAATGATTGGTTGGGTCAAGTAATCGAGTCCAACTTACAAAGTTTAAAAATCAATATTCAGTTGAAATTCCAATTGAAAGCCGGGTCAAAAAAATATGATTCCACAATATAAAAAAGCACACGTGCGCTCTCAACAAATTACAGTATGAGACAGCAATCTATCTATCGCCCTCTATGCACAAAAAGAATAGAAGCGACAGCTGCTATCTCTTTCACACGATTCTAAAAAACCGACAAACAATACTGCCCTCGTAATAACAAATGCAGTACTTGCAAAATAGCGGTTTCGAGAAAAACGCGGTTAAGTGTTTTTTTTAAATCTCTACGTTAACTGATATAAAACTCATATATTTTGCTACAGAAAAGCTACATAAAAATACAAAGTATTGTTTAGTTTAGATTTAAAGTTAACTTGTTCATAGGTAGGTGTTCAGAAACTTGAATACTGCACTTAAACCTTGTGTCTCTATTTGTAATACATCAAAGTACTGAAGTTAAATGCAGTACTCGTGTTTGTTACTGCATTTGTATCCAGGAAATACATTGACTGCATTAAGCACTAGCAAAGTTAACTACTGAATACATGTAGAATAAATGGTATAATGCAGTATAAAAACAAGTTGTTAAACATTTAAATAGAAAAAAAAGGAAAAACATGATCATTGCTGGAAATCTTTTTATTTTATCATTTAAATTATCAATTTGTTGGGACATTGAGTAATAAAATATATTTTACTAGGTACGGTACATAACCCTCGAATGTACGGGACTCTTAATTAAAAGAAAATTAAAAATTATAGAAAACGTATATTCAGAGACGCCTATTATTAATTATCATCATGTTTATTACATGTGATTTAGTAACAATAAATAAATGAGATCATTATTCATTCGCTTTGGCTTTAAATTCTTTAAACGGAACCCTGTTTCCGTAAGAAATTTAAAAATATTAATTAATAATGGCACTTATCAGTCTTTCAGTAGTAATTAAAATTAATCTTAAACTCAAACAGCCTTTGTTTCATGTATCAGCACAGTCTTCTACTTCTAAACTATTCACGAGATCAATCGAAGAATCATTTATGTGGAGGTTTTGCCAAAACGGTAATCTGTTTTGTGGTATTATTTTGGACAGTGTAGAAAGAATAGTAGATTTTCTTGCTTCTGATATACCTCTTGGAAAAGTGTTTTTGATGGCATCAGGAATTGACAATGACTTCAAGTATTTAACTTTTAGGAACTCAATTTCATGTATCATTCCATCATACTCTGTCTTCACAAACAAATTTCTTTTATTTCTGTGTACCTCCACAATAGCAATATCTTTTAAATATATTCTGTTTGCGCTCTTTTTGAGTCTATGTTGAGATGAATGATCCATATATTTGCAGAAGTCAGAAACTTCCATAGCTTTTACTGTGACTCTCCCTGAATTTGCTAACTGCACACAATCAATGAAATCAGAAAAATCATACACCTTCCCTGCTTTTCTTAATTGGTTTTCTACTTGGTGGTGAAAGCTGTCAGCCGACATAAAAGTGTGACCTGGTTCTAAATATTTTATTGAAATAGTTTCGGCACATATTTCAGAACCGTTTACAATTTGAACAAGAAATGTAAAAAAAGCCCAATTCTTGTTCTGGCTTGAACAATTATCTGTCCACACCACTATATCGGTGCAGTCACGTTTGCTGAGAAAAAACGCTTTATAAGTACTGATAATATCCTCCTGTTTTCTGCCTGAGGTAGCTTCATGCCATACTGCAGCAAAGGGCTGTAGTGAGGGAGACTTAGTAGGCCCTAAAGGCACGAAACTCTCATTAAATGCTATAATTCTTGGACAAAAAATTACGGCTTTAAACATGACACTTTTTGTAGATCGGCAGAGTAAAATATTTTTCTGGGATTAGCAGCTGATAAATCAGCATCTTCTTGATACAACTTTCGGTCTTTTTTGTATCTTTCTTGGTGGATGTTATGGCAACTACATACATCACAAGATGCTGGTTCTGTGCATGTAGGCTGATGTAATTTATAGGATTCACAATCTTCACATTCTTCGTTTCCCAATTGAGTAAACGAAATATTCATGTCTTTTTTTAAAAACTGTCTATAAAGTTCGTAAGAGATTTTGATTTCAGGGTATTTTTCTTTAAAATCGTTAAACATGTAAGTTGCGTTTAGGTCGCTAGGTAGGTATCTTCTGTTAGGTGCGTGATTTCTTCTATAATGTGCAATTGCTGGTCTGAAACTTTCAATATGATCCCGTAGTATATTTCTATCTATTTTCTCTTTGTGCTCTCGTTTACCTCGTTTGTCAGTTAGTGCATTAAGTGGTTTCTTTAAAGCGTCCAATATGCGGCGATCATTTTTTTGGTGATAACCCAATGTCGTTAAAAAGTATGTTTTGCAGACTTCTATCTTTTGACTTTCTTTTTCAAAGTAGTATTTATACGTATTGTTCCGTGATAAGGTACTCTCTTGTATGCGCCGGTTAATCGCAAGTTTTTTTACTAATGACTGAATTAAGTAACCCTGTCCCTCGTAACTAAGCTCCCAGAAATTTTTGTTGATCTCCAAACGCTCTAATTCTGAAAACCTTTCTGAACATTTTTTTTTGCAGGATGAAGTACATGCTTGTTTAACACAGAATTTTTCTAATTTAGTGCGTTTCTTTGCTGCTTTTCTAATTTTTAAAGATTCTTTGTAGTAATTTCTAACCCTTGGATTGCCTGTTTTTGTTCGGCCCTTGGGAGCGTCATTGTCAATCATATTGTCTTGCATGACGTCTCCTCTGGTCTGGTCTTTATTGATATCATCTTCAATTATACTTCCTTGCATAACTTCTTCTCTGGTCTGGTCTCTATTGTTATCATCTGCAATAATATATTCTTGTATAACTTCTTCTCTGATCTGGTCTCTATTGTTATCATCATCTTTAATTTCCTCTTCTCTCTGTGTAGTTGGCGAGTTTTCTACAGCCTTTGGAGTGACCATAAGTGAGCTTAAGATTCCTTCATTACAGAAAAAGCTAAAACTTTCGTATTTTGAATAGGAATAATTTAAAATATCAATTGGCTCCTCAAATACAACTGCTAGTGGCAAGTTTATCGAGGAATCAAATTCAGCGGCGGGCGGTGTTAACATATGAATATTGCCTTCATCAATAGTTTTATGTAAAATCGGTTGATCGGGATTTTGGTCTTCTAATGGTGACGTTTCTGTAGCTGGCGTGCCCATGAGTGATTTTGAGATTGTCTCATTACACATTAAGCTAATGCTTGTATCTTCTAAATAGTAATCGTTTAAATTTTAATTTGTTCCTCCAATTGCGCAACCGGTAAGTTTAACGAAAAATCATATTCAACTGACGGTTGTAAAATGTGATTAAAGCAGTTGTAATCAAATGGATACGCCCAAAGTTTAGCAAAATCATGAATATTACAAAAGGGTTCTATTTCCAAGGTAAGAGTTTCCATAAGTGTATATGGTTTTAACTCTTTCCTCTCTTCAATATTATTTTCTTCGGTATTCACTACCATATCGACTAATCTTCGACCACGAAAATTATTTGAAGACATTATACCTGAAATCAAAAATTAAGGGTCAATCACAGAAAAACACAGTAAACCGAAACATCAAACATCATACAATACGATATTCTATACCTTTTTTGTAGTCAAGAACTCCGTAAAATCACATAAAAAATAGTTCACGAAACATTAGTAATGGTAAAAGGTAAAGAGATTACTAGTTACAAGTAAGATTATATCATAACATTAACTTCTTCTTTTTTTATTATCTTATTTTGATTATAAAAAATTCTGTTCCTAAGTACATTTTGCTCTGCAGATTACTCGAGGTCATTTTCAAATTATTTGTGACATTACGTAGGTATCATCAAAGAAGTAACCAATACATACAAAAGACGTCTTAAAATAAATAAGTTCAAAATCAATTTAATAAAATGTCAACTTACCAAATAGCTCACGGCTCTTAAACAACAAAACACAAGCCGAATACCTCGGGCGGCCGCAACACGTCACATCGCCGCGAGTGACGATCACAGACTGAAGCACTAATGTAAAACGCAGTATGCGCTGCAACGACACATCGTAGTTTAAATATTTTCTTTTAATACTAGGTTCAATCGCAGTATTACCCATTACTGCATTTCACCTAAGACAACATAGTAATAAACAAATATACGAATGTACAAAATCAAAACGCAGCCAAAATGCGAGTACTGCGTTTCTTACTAGTATTTACATGAATACTGCATTCTAATCTGGCACTAAATACGTGATTACTGCAGTTTAATCTGGTGTATGATCATTGCTGCATTCATACTAACAATATCAGATAATTTCACAGGAAATGCTGCATTTTTCCTTATTACTTCAGCATATTCGCCTTACAGAAAAACAAAAAAAAAAAACTACATATAGCCTGTAGTCTCCAGATGTCATTTTTGACAAAAAGCGAAAATCGTAAAAATGTCGATTACTGCATTTATTATTACGAGGGCAGAATAGACATGGCGACGTACGAGAAGCAAAAGAAATATTGTCCGATTCTTGGAAATATCAAACTTTCAAAATTAACATTAATATTTATTCATTAGACAATAATTATTACTACACTATAACTAGAGAGAATAGGGGAAAAAAACGGCAACGAAAACAATATTCAAAAACATATATAAAACTCACTTAGTTTTAAAACAAGACAAAATAGTTATTAAATTGTATAATGTACCAATTGTGAATCGTAATAATGTCTATGTTATAGCGGCAGTCATTCTTAATACTAAAATCCCAGGATCCCGGAGGCATGTATATTTAAACGTAAACGTTTAAAATTGCTCACCTACTGCGACTGTCAATACCTATTACAAATGTTCCCGGCATCACTCCATGTTATACCTTCCCGCCAAGTTTAGGTATTTATACTCTACCTATTCCGGACACTGGTTATTAATTTAAAAAATTGTCATCATCCAATAGTTCTTGATAAAAGATCAAGAACTATTGGTCCAACTTTCATCCAAATAATTCTAGTTTAGATTGTGCGTTGTTTGTTAGTGAATGAATTTAAGTTTTTTTTTAAAGCTCAGACTACAGTTGTTTTGTTACCTGGTAGTTGGATTCTTCCTCACGTAAGCAGTGAGACCAACAGCACTGGCTCCCTGACCCGTTGTGAAGATGGCTCTGGGCGCGATCTGTGGCAAAATTAATTATTAATTTAGAAATTAATAGCGTTAGGCCGCGTCCTAACCGAAATATGCGCTCGTTTATATAAATATGGGATACTAGCGCGATCACTCTAGTCGCGTATGTACGCCATTATTCAGGTAAACGATAGCGGTTTCAGTTAGGATGCATGGTAAGACTGTTATAAATTATAACAAGCAACAAAAGATTGGTTATACTTTATCTGTGTTAGTTTTTAAGGTATATGACAATTACTATAAGATTCGATTTTGTACGAGAAGCCTTACCTCTGTCTACAGCAGAATCTTAAGCAGCATTATGATTAGAAAAATATAAAAAGTACATATTAAAATAAACTTTCTTATAATGAACAATTTAATGTTTTGACTTTTAGTTACCTTCTCAGTGTACTTCAAGAATTGTGATTTTGCGGTACCTGGATCACCGCATATGAGGACATTGATGTCACCTCTCACTTTGTGCTTGTCACCTAAAATAAGAAAAAGAAAATAACTATACTAACACAATAACACAACTACAGTTACTTTTAAATAGCATACAGTTGACTGTTTAATTGGTAACACTTTCACTACGAAAACAGCTCTTAATGCTATGACATCAAGGCGCTGTCCATGTCATCAAATTGTTTCCACTGATTTGTGGTTTACTGTACCATTTATATTCAATTCTGAATATTATTTGACTAGTTTGGGAATTTTGATTTATTTGAATTTTGATTAATATTGATTTATTTTCTCGAGCCGTATGGGATTGAAACTCTCGGTCGTGGGGTCCGACTGCTCATGGTTTGTTCAACGAAATCTCCAAACGTCTGGTTGACACTTTCCGTGACCCACTGGCTGCCATAGAACGTGGCAATGCCACCGGTCTCTTGGGTACATTCCCAGTCGACAGCGATGTGGAGAAACTTTTCGACGCCATATTTGTGTGTGTAATAATTTTTTGTCAGGTTAGGTTGTTATATTTAAATAGTTTGTTAGTTAATTAAGTTGATTTTGTACATAATTATTATTTATATACTTCTTAATTTTTATGTCTCGATCAAACATTGAGAATAATTCATCACAAATGGAGTGTAGACACAGAAAAATGTTCAAAACTTGCAATTAAAATAATTTTAAAAACATACCTGGATTCTTAGGCTCCCCTCCAAACAGTGCCAAAGCCAAGCCTCTCTTAATATAGTCATGTCCGAATATCGACGGCGCTATACTCTGTACAATCCGCTCTCCAATTCGCGGATCTTTTGACAGTTTGATTATGGTCGCGATGTCTTCATCTGTCAAAGAGTCCACAATGTGCTTGCAGTCCTTTACCACGATGTAGTTGGCTATTATTACTGTTGCGAATACTGGGAAGCCCTGGTAGAGAAAGAAAGGATTAAATTTTAATGCTGTCATATACACACATAGTATTTTATTTTCACGAAGCGAATCGAACTTTACTTGTGGTTGCCAAGTGTACAAACACGCTGTGTCTCGTTGCCCAGACAATGGAGAAGTCGGAAATGTGAGTGTGTGTGCGTGTGTTATGCGCTGACGCTCCTCGTCTTCACGCACACATTCACAGCGTCTTTGTACGCATGGTTACCGTCCGCGAGGACTAAGATGAGCTTTGCATTTGTGTGAGCACCAATGGGGGGACGCACAGCGCCTCAGGCCGTTTGTCTAAACCAGTTTAAACCAACCGCGCTCTAGGCCGACATCACACCAACCACCACTATCTATATGTGCCCTCCCACAAAGCTCAGCTTAGGTCTCTCGTACTGTACCACAAGTAAAGCGCGCGTCGCTACGTGAGATAAAAATACTGAGCAAACATAAACTTACGCCGTTCCCATGAGGTCGGCAGAAACTACAGAATGCCACCTGCTACTATCCTTACATACTCTTTTTGCTTCGTTTACGTTCATACATCAGTAAATCTATTCACAAAGTCTGCCGATCGACACGAACTTTGCAAAAGCTAGATTTGTTTAGTAATTGCCTCAGGTCGACTTTGCTGTTTAACAAATACTGCCAAATCGAATGTTTGCAGCACCCTAAACTTTAACATTACCTAAAATACAACCTGAAAATAACTGACCTGTTCAGTATTAAGCGATCCATCATAATTGTTAGTATAAACCCCGGTGAGGTCCACCTCATCTCCTGGCTTGCAGCGGTCACACAGGTCTGCTAACAGTATGCACTCCTTGCTGCGAGGGATACGGCCGGCGGGGATGCGACCTGGAGACTCTTGGATTGTTACCTTCTGGTAGTTGCGGTATACTGTTTGTTCCATGTTTACCTGAGAAAATAAGAAGGTTAGATAATGGAAGACGTGATCAGGGGCGGTATTATGAAGCGTTAATACCATAACTTTGCCACCGCGAGAGTGAGACGGAGCTAGACATGACCGATAGCACCATCCCTTTTTCGCGTCAGGAGTCATGCTGGCACGTAATACTTCATAAATACGGTTCTAGAGCAATGCATACTATTGGGGCTTGATAAATCCTTGTAAGTTGCTATATTTTGCAAATGATGAGCGCAATGTTATGTAGTTTGAACTTTATGCTCACTGAATTAAGATTAAGATTACAACCCCTGAAACAACTACATAATTATTATGAAACTAACATTTCCAGAAGTTACATGTTGTTGTTGCAAATAAATAATTTTGACTTTGAACAGCTTGGAGCTAAATACATACAAAACTGCAAACCTAGTTAGTAGAAGCATGGTTTTATGCATTTAAAAGCACAATGTGTTACAAAAAAAACCACTATGATTTGGAATCAACTTTGTTCATTTGATGAACGAATTTGTTCAGTACGATAAAGTTGGAATATAAATCAAAACTCACCATAAAAGGCCCAGAGCTCTGACACTCAGGACAAGACCCAGGTCTGACTTCCGAATTCTGTGTCTGCACAAACGGTCCCAGGATATACCCGCACCTATTACAGTCATATTTGACCACAGACAGCTGAGGAAGTACTCCTGTAGTCGCCGTAATAACTCCCACAGTTCTCACAAGCTGGTTGAGATGAAGCTTCCGGAATGTTCTCAATTCTTCTATGAGTGGGAGATCGGATATTCGGACGTGGATCTCGGAGGTGACTCGCTCGTAGCTCGGGAATATCTGGAGGACTATGTCTTTGGCTACCTGGGAGGTAATTTCTGTTTTTTTTAGTTCATAATAATGACATAATAGTAAGTTGAGGGCTTCGAAATTTCACTCGTCTTAAAACATAGCGCTATTCGTCTGTAGTGTCGGGGCGTATGGAACGCCAAGTTGCGATTCAATGAATGCGAATGGTTAAATCTTTTTCTATGGCTAAAGGTGAGAACTTTCCGAGGCTGGCCAAAGAAAAACTGTCGAGACGGTTTTAAAACTGAAACTCTCCAAAGCAGAAATACTCGTCAAGTAAAACCATACGTAAAACGCCGAGTAAAGAGCAGTGGTGGCCCGCGACTTATGAGTTGTAGGTCGTAGGTTCGAACCCAGACAGGCGCATTACTTTGTGTAAATTATTTCATCACCACTGCTCTCAAAACGGTGAAGGAAAACATCGTGAAGAAACCGGCATGTCTCAGAACCGAAAATTCGAAGATATGTGACATCTACCAACCCGCACTGGGCCGGCGTGGTGGATTACGGTCCACTCCCTCTCACAGAGAGGAGGCCTGTGTCCCAGCAGTGGGAACATAATAGGTTAGTACAGATTTTGTCTCGATAGTACTATAGTTTCAGAATAGATTGATGAATGAGCTTTATTTTATATAGGTATTTGAATTAATAGATCTTAAATTCATATTTACTACAGGAATAACAAAGTTAATTGCGACTATATATTTATTTAAGTATACTTTATTGTACACCAAAATAAACAATACAAAAAAAAAACCTTTCACACTATAAAACATACAATGGGCGGCCTCGTCGCTTTCAAGACATAAGATGGGGTTTTAATTAGTGCAAAATAATAATGTAACGAGTTTTTTTACACCGTTACATGTATTGATGATTGTAGTCGATTTCGGAACGATTTCTTAATTTTATTTTTTTATCTGTGATACATTTCGTATGACATTTTTGGACGTCAAAATTGGACAGGTCACTTTTGCGATCTTTGTTGGTCAATGTGACATGTCTCTTGATTTTTCCTGAATGGAATCGTAACTAATCTAGTTTATTGTGGCGCTTTAATGCCCTAATCCTAAACCAAAGGACCCGTGGAATGGTCCCGGTGGATATTTCGATCCGATTTTTGGTATGTTGCTCTTTTCGAGAGAAAATTTCCTTCGACGATGGCGGTTCGTTTGTGACCATCTTACGGTTTTTCGCAGGTTTCCTCGTCTCTTATACCAAATATCTTCGCGGTACACCGAGGGAGACGCGAGTTTATATACCTGGAATAAGCGGTAAGTTTTTCGTTGGTCGATGCGTCCCCGCGTGTCCGAGTTCGGAGTGAAAGCACATCTCAGAGTTCCTTTTTGTCCACAGCCTACAACTGTGGGTGCTTATTCCACCTTTACTTCAATAAATTTCTACTGGCCTTCCACGGGGGCTGATTACCTGAGAGGTACCACCTTCCGGCTCTCGGGGTCAAGCTTCAAGTTACATATTTTTTATATCTTTTTTTCCTATAGAACATAACAGCCTTCAGCTGCGAATTTAAAGTTACAAAGGTGCAATGATGATATAGCAAGTAAACTTTATATTAATATAATTGTATACATTAGGCTAAAGGTACAATAAACTGGGAATGTTCAAGGTAGTGAGACTTTTAATCACCATTGACATCCACAGGCCCCCATCCTAAGATTAATGGTCCAATCTCTCCAACTTTATTTATCTGGCTATCTATTAATAGTGTGTCGCTCCACGGCGCCCGAAATTTAATTTCTTACCTTATCATACTTTTTTTAGGAGATCACACACTCAGAAACACACACACCTATTCTTTTAATTTTTAATATTACATTTGGCTTCCCAATTAGGGACCGTATTATCCATTAAATTTATATTATTACATTTGTCGCTCAAGCGAACAGGTACTTGAATTTAGCTTTCTTATTTTGTTATTGATTCATTGCATCTTGATATTTTGTAGTAACACATTATTGTACAATGTTGTAATTTAAAACTTAAATTCTTTGGATGTTTGCTTTTAAGTAAACAGTATTTTCTACTAACATTATTGTATTTTGTACTATTGTGTATGTTAAATTTTTATGGTTACAGCATTACTTCTTCTTTTCTCTTACAAAACCAACATTTTGTATGGTAAGACAGTTTGTTTTATCTAAGTGTCTCAACAGTGTAAATTAAGTGCGGTGAAACTTTGTTTCATATTTAATCTAAAGCAAACTTTAGTTTAACTAAGTAATCTTACTTTTAGTAACTTGAATTGATCTTGTAAATTGTTACTGCATTTTTTAAACTTGAAATTTTCATCAAAACAAACTTTGAACATATCTTTTTAACCTCAAGTATTTTACAACTTTGGAAGTTTTTGTTTCATATTTAATCTTAAGTAAACTTTGGTTTAACTTGGTAACCTTACTTTAAGTAGTTTAAACTTATCCTGTAAATTATTATTGCATCTTTTTACTTGATAGTTTCATCAAAACAAAAAAACTTAGAAAATATTTTACACTTACCCTCAAATATTTCACTTTTTTTTTAAATTTACATCTTGCTTTGCTCATCAATTTTCGTTTAGTTTATTCATGATGGCTAATGAAGACCAGTCTTTTCCGCCTATTGCTAAAGACCACATAGAATCTGATGGCGCTTGCGCAGATCCTAATGTTGCACAAACTGCTCCGGACATGATTAATTTGACAGAAGTACCACACCCTTTTGATCATAATGAAAGGATTGCACACTCTTCCTCAGCTTTTGCTTTGCACGCTCTGCCTTCGTTTAATTCTATGAATGCTTTGGTTATCTTGTGTTAGAGAATTTATTGCTGGAGTTGAAGAATGGTTTTATACAAAATTTTAAAGAAATTTTGTTGGTTGGTTCAAATTGTTGTATTTTGAGTTCAAATAGTCATAGACAATTTTTACAGTTAGGTTAAAAAATAAATTCTGTTTCTAGTGCTGCTTATAATTATTGGTATCATTGAATTACCTGTTACTTGTGATAATTTAACTAAAAAGATTAATTTTCTAATTATCCCTTCTTTTCAACTTGATTTCATTTTAGATTTTGCTTTTTGGTTAAGATTCGATTTGGCTTTTAGGTCTTAGCAATCCTAGTGGACGCTTAGCACGTTGGCTGCTAGAATTTCTCAATTTACTTTTGATATAGTTCATAAAAAAGGTTCTTTACATTTAGTCCCAGACGCTTTGTCTCGTATTGAAATAGCTGCTATAGGAATCTCTGAAAATAATTTAGTCTTACCCGATGATGATATTTATGATCCTTGGTATAAAAAAGTATTTATTAATTGTCAAAAGTCTCCTTGCAGATATAAGAACTTTAGAGTAGAAAATAAAGCCTTATTTAAGTTTTGTAAAAGTAAGTTTGATCCTAATAGTAATCTTAATTGGAAGATAGTTATTCCTAAAGAACACATATTAGATACAATTCTTTCTAATCATGATGATATTAATTCTGGACACTTAGGTATTCATAAAACTTTAAATAAATTAAAACAACACTATTTTTGGAAAGGGATGTTTAATGATGTTCAAAAATATATTCTTGCTTGTGATACTTGTAAAGCTTATAAACATACCACTCAACCTCCTTTTGGTATTATGGTTAACCCTAAAAAAGTTGATCGTCCTATGTTGATGCTTTCAGTAGACATTATAGGTATATTGCCTAAATCTTATTCTGGACATAAATATATTCTTTCAGTTGTTGATGTTTTCACTAAATACTGCTGGATTTTTCCTATGATAAATGCTACTACTAGAGTAATAAATAAACTTTTTGAATAAGAAATATTTCTTAAATTTGGGTGTCCCAAAATAATTGTTTGTGATAATGGTACACAATTCACTTCTAAACATTTTGTAGAGTTTTTGAAGGGTTTTAACATTATTAAAATATTTTATAATACTTTATACACGCCTCAAAATAATACTGTTGAGAGATATAATAAAACTGTTGAAACTTGCATAGCTTGTTTTGTCAAAGATGATCATAGAACTTGGTCTAAATATTTACCTAATATTCAACTAGCTTTGAATAATAGTGTTAATCTGGCCACAGATTTCACACCAAATTTTTTGATGTTTGGTAGAGAACTTATTTTTGATGCTTCTTTACATCGTTTCAGTGATTCTATCGATAACATAGATGAACTGGAAATTTCCAATAGAGTTCACTATGCCGATTCTCTCAATTCACTTAGTAATATTTTTGTTAAAGTACAATCTCATTTATTAAAAGCTTATCAGCGTAATGCTCGCTATTATAACAAAGGTCGCAAAGTCATTTCTTTTGATGTGGGTGATGTCGTGTGGAGAAGAAGTTTCGTTCAATCTCATGCACCTACTTATTTTTCGGCAAAAATTGCTCCTAAGTTTATTAAATGTAAAATTATTGAAAAGATTTCTGATAATGTTTATATTCTGAAAGACCTTAATAAGGGAACGACTGGTCGTTATCATGTTAAGGATATAATTAAATTTTAATTTGGTTTCTCATTGTTAATCTTGTTTTTTGATGATTTTGATTGAAGGCCACTTTTGATAGTGTGATGCACGTTGGGATGGGTGATAGGTTATCGGTGGTTTGAATGTAGATGTATGAGAGGTAACTTCTTATAAATTTATTAAAATCTTGATTTAACATTCTAAATTACAACTTAGGACATTTTTTATAAACTTCTTCAACCCACACACATACATTTTCCATATCGAAAGATCTTATTATTATACTATTATTATCATGTATATATTTTTTTTAAACAGTCTTGTATGCAATTTTCCTTTGTAAATTTTTGCATGCAATTCCTGAATTGGTGCCTACTACCTTTGTACGTTTTGTTTACACTTGTAGAGGTTTACCTATTTTTTTTTATCATTGTGCTCCTATAGTGACTCTGTCACCCGGAATATTTCGCGGTGCACTTAGGAAGAACACAGTGATTTCTTTTTTTGTTTGTGCCCGGAAAGTTGGTGGAGTTGAGCCGATCACAACATTTTTTTTTGTTTGTGCCCGGAAAGTTGGTGGAGTTGAGCCGATCACAACATTTTTTTTTTCCTTTGCATCTTTAGAGATGTGAAGGTTCTTAACTGTTTCTCACAGTTATAATTTGTTCCTGTTAGTCAGTGGCGATGGTGCCTAACTGCACTCATATATAATTTTTTGGATTAATCTCGTTAAACAGCGGCCTTTGCGCTTAACTGTACTCGAATTAATATTCTTTTTATCCTGTTACATTAAACATATACTTGCTAGTCGGCGGCTATGGTGCCTAACCGAACTCTTATTAGTATTTTTTTTTTGTTTGTTTGTAAAGCTTTATACTTGCTAGTCGGCGGCTATAGTGCCTAACCGAATTCATATTGGTATTTTTTGTTTCTTTTTAGAATTTTACATTTGTTAGTCGGTGGCGATGGTGCCCAACCGCACTCAATTAGGTATAGTTCTGTTGTATTGTTTTACAGTGTTAAGCGACTGCTGCACTTAACTGATTCTATAGTAGATCTTGGATTTAACTTGTTAGTCAGTGGCGAAGGTGCTTAACTGTACTCTTGTGGTTCTTTTGATATTATGGGTCGGTTGTGCTAGTATTTAGTCTGCACCTGTAAGTGTTGTTTGTATACACGCTGTTTATATTTCCTGTTTTTTGGGAAACTGTTAGTTTTACCTTGATCGTTGTTTTTTTGGCATAAAAGAAATTGCTTTCTTTAATTTTTTTTGGGGAGGGATGTAATGTAACGAGTTTTTTTACACCGTTACATGTATTGATGATTGTAGTCGATTTCGGAACGATTTCTTAATTTTATTTTTTTATCTGTGATACATTTCGTATGACATTTTTGGACGTCAAAATTGGACAGGTCACTTTTGCGATCTTTGTTGGTCAATGTGACATGTCTCTTGATTTTTCCTGAATGGAATCGTAACTAATCTAGTTTATTGTGGCGCTTTAATGCCCTAATCCTAAACCAAAGGACCCGTGGAATGGTCCCGGTGGATATTTCGATCCGATTTTTGGTATGTTGCTCTTTTCGAGAGAAAATTTCCTTCGACGATGGCGGTTCGTTTGTGACCATCTTACGGTTTTTCGCAGGTTTCCTCGTCGCCTCCCTACGTCTCTTATACCAAATATCTTCACGGTACACCGAGGGAGACGCGAGTTTATATACCTGGAATAAGCGGTAAGTTTTTCGTTGGTCGATGCGTCCCCGCGTGTCCGAGTTCGGAGTGAAAGCACATCTCAGAGTTCCTTTTTGTCCACAGCCTACAACTGTGGGTGCTTATTCCACCTTTACTTCAATAAATTTCTACTGGCCTTCCACGGGGGCTGATTACCTGAGAGGTACCACCTTCCGGCTCTCGGGGTCAAGCTTCAAGTTACATATTTTTTATATCTTTTTTTCCTATAGAACATAACAGCCTTCAGCTGCGAATTTAAAGTTACAAAGATGCAATGATGATATAGCAAGTAAACTTTATATTAATATAATTGTATACATTAGGCTAAAGGTACAATAAACTGGGAATGTTCAAGGTAGTGAGACTTTTAATCACCATTGACATCCACAGGCCCCCATCCTAAGATTAATGGTCCAATCTCTCCAACTTTATTTATCTGGCTATCTATTAATAGTGTGTCGCTCCACGGCGCCCGAAATTTAATTTCTTACCTTATCATACTTTTTTTAGGAGATCACACACTCAGAAACACACACACCTATTCTTTTAATTTTTAATATTACATTTGGCTTCCCAATTAGGGACCGTATTATCCATTAAATTTATATTATTACAATAAGTATGTGTATAATAATATTATATACTAACATGTAATGTGGACCAAAATAGTTGTTTAATAAATAAACATATGTATCTATAAAAACTGCACTTTACATACCTCATCAAAGATCTGCAACATCTGGAAGGGGGCTTCAGGAAGAAAGTAAGCCAACACCTGTTCCCTCCTCGCCAGCACATCGAACTCCACATGAAACGACGCCTGGTTGTGTTCACACATGCGACGGATTCGCTCCTTGTACACAAACTGGCCTTTACTGTTCGTGTATGTACGGAGGAAGTTCTTGAACCTGGAAGAAGTGTAAAAAAAAAATATTATTAATCGAAGGTATATGTACATATCGAGACCCCCCGTGCCTCGGAGAGCACTTTAAGCCGTTGCTTCTGGCTGTCTATTGTAGATACAACAGTATAATTCTATCTGCCCCTGTAAACATGTTGTAAGGACGTATGCTTTGGCTTTATTGGGACGTTAAAACCAGAGATTAATGTTTTTTTTTCTCCAGTACACCAAAATTGGTGATAGATTCTATACGTTATTGGGTTCAGTCGTTAGTGATGTGCTTGTGCAGATCCACAAACGTAGGCTATCGACAACAATGTCGATTTGCTATTATGGTTTATTCTATAACCCAGTTGGAAGGCCAATGTGAAACTAAATAACATATTTTTTTAATTACATACTGTTAATTTGTATTCTATTTTAATTTAATCATTCACTGGTAGAAATCATCACGTAAGAAAAAAAGCGTTGTTCTCTGCATGCGATTTTCTCTCTCTTCTCTTTCTATTAGAACTTGATTCTAACTTGTTTATTTTTATTTCTAGAGGAAACTTAAAAACCTGTCGAAATGTGTGTGTTCTCTATGCACCTCTGCCTATCCTACCCTACCCTTACTTTGCGACCCGCCTTTCGAAAAAGAGGCGAATTTAGATGTTATTTCTCTACTAACCTGTTAGCAATCTCAGTCCTGGGCCCCAACATAGACCCCCACTCTTTGGTGGTATATCCTTTGGTTTTCACTATACTCTTCTGTCTACCCCCCTCCAGAAATAACGTAGTGATATTACGAAATATTACTTTTTATACTAACCTGTTTGTTAGGAATCTCAGTCCTGGGCCCCAACATAGACACCCACTCGATATATCACTTGGTACCCTCCAAGTTTTCAATGTAATCTTCTGCCTACCCTTTCCAGATATAACGGGGTTATACATTGAAACTTTTAATACCAACCTGTTAGCAATCTCAGTCCTGGGCCCCAACATGGACACCCATTCTTTGGTGGTATATCCCTTGGTATCCTCCAAGTTCTCGATACTTTCGATCCCCTCCTCCACTTGTTCTTCACTCCCCATGGCAGCTTTCTCTGCAGCACGGCGACGCTTCGCCCGCGGTGCGCCTGTGCTTTCCTCGTCAGACTCATCTGTAGAAGTGGGAAATTGTATTATGATTACTTCAAAAACTACATCTTGAAGTGTGCTTTATGTATTTTAATTTATTAAAATTCGGCTAGGAATCAGTAATTTTTTTAGAAGGTCAAGAGTTTTAAAAGACCGCCCCAAAAACGCCTAGTCTGGATTGTGAGTAAAAAGCAATGTTTTACTATTTTCCTGTTTTGCTAAATGGGGTGGTGGGAAATGGCTTAAAAGCTAACTCTCATTTCTATTGCAGCAGAAACAGAGTGTGCATGCTACCCACATAGGCATTTATATACTTAGATACTTTGGTCACATGTATAGAAATATGAGGTACACGAAGTATAGTTCACTAATCCTCTACAGAAAAGGGAGGCCGGCGACACCCGATCGGAGGGATCGGATGTCGTGTCCGGCGGGCAACTGCCCGACGATTGATGTCGGGATGTTGTATATATGCTAGTTCCGCGGTAAATTCTGCTTGCGCGATGCAGGATTTTGCGTGGCGTAGTTCGCCTGTGGCAGTGTAGATGCCGCCACACATGTTCAAGATAATGTATCTTGGACATGTGATCAAAGTATTTATTACTATGTTGATGTATCAGTTTGGTGCTTAAAGGATGGAGTTAGCATTTTTTTTATTCAACACTGGTCAGACTCGAGTCCAAGTCGAAACAATCGAGAATCATCGAGGTGTTCGAACAATCGAAACAATCGAATTAAACCTCTCGCCATCGCGCATCGCTAGTATGTCCTCACGAAATAAGTAGCTAAAATTCAATATTGATTCTTATTTTCGTATAAGAGAAACTAAATAACTAACCATACAACAAGTCGCGATCATCCCTCCTGGTGCGGCCCTCTTCTCTATCTCTTCTCCTCAACTCCTGCTCAGCAGCCACACGGTCTTGTACTGACATGGGGTCATAGTCATCATCGTCCAAGTCTTCTGCATCGTAGCGATCTAGGGCTGGCATGGGGCGGTAGTCACTGCAGAACAATATTGTGTATTATTGTTGAAATATTAAACACAGACTGGGGTATTTTTTTAGAGCAAATTATTTGAAAAAATATTGAAGTTTTCTTGTAACTTTTTGAGTTTATTTCTGAGATTTATTGCTTTGCTGACGCTATGGGAGGTATTCAGGGCCATTTTTTTGCCTTTGCCTACCTAAGCTTTTGTCCCAAACAATGACCAATGCTCCCTCCATATTTACACCTCCCTTTGTGATGTGATGTGAATGCCAGTGTTTCCTATTTCAAAAACTTACGCCTCCATATTATCATTGAACAATTCCTCTCCATCACCCTCTTCTTCCTCAGGGTTGTCTCCAAGGATGGCGCCCTCATCTTCAAACATTTCATAATCACGTGCCGGTGACGTCATCCGTGACCGCGCTCCGTCTCGCTCTGGCGGTGTGTCGGGGGCTGGGGAGCTCTGGAAATATAAGAAATTTATTAAATAACATAGCTGCCTTCCTGAATTGACTGCAATGTTGATATGTTTTCAGTATTTTGGTGATACTGGATCCCTAACCAAATATTATATTCCCAATGACATGAACATTTACTTTATCAAGTACTAGCTGCTCCCCGCGGTTTCACCCGCATAAATCTTGATCCCGTGGGAATATCGGGATAAATAGTACTCTGTGTGTTAATCCAGGTTATCAACAATCTGTGTGCCAAACATCCTAATCCGTTCAGTCGTTTTTGCGTGAAAGAGTAATAAACTTCCATCCATACTCACAAACTTTTGCATTTATAATAATAGTAGGATTATAATTTTAATTACAGTCAATGGGATGGAGAAGAGGATATGAAAGAGTTTAATAGAAATAATTTATTTCATTTATTTAACTGTCATTTACCATATTCTGTCAGCGTATTGAAAAACATACTATTATTTCCATCAAAGCATGATTTGTTTGGTAGCATAGGGGACTCTCCCCTTTCAGGCTGTTGATGATAATGTAAAGACTCTGTTCAGGTTCATGGCCCAAAATGTTGTTTGTAGCAATGTGTATTTAGGGTATGATGGGATGGTCATGTCATTCCAATTATAAAAGAACTTAATTAAATGATTACCCCTTTTTTTTTCATGCTGATGCATTACCTATTCAGTGCATGTTTTAATTTATTTATAAATATAAAAAAAACATAACTGGCTAAATGTGGGTGTACCATAGGTACACCTGTGCCTAACCCTTCTGGGATTACAGGCGTGATGTTATTATGTCTGGATTTTAACAGAGAAACTCAGACGTTATGGACCTCTAAGTTTCTTCCAGTCTTTCTTTAAAGAGTAGTAATTTAGAAAACACCAAACTCATCTAACTTGTTTTAAAACATAAGAAGTGTTCACTGGCTGATACTGTAAAGTCTTTATGCTCGCATTATGGAACCTCACTCATAACTACAATTGTACATAAACAATTTTAAACCAAAATCTGTGTTTGTTTAAAACCCATTTTAAATTTGTTTAAAACTACAGGCAAAAGGGGCGTGCATTGATTCAAAGTCAAAGTCAAGGCATTTATTTCAAATAGGCCCATAAAAAGGCACTTTTGTACATCAAAATTTACATTAAAAATAGAACTGATTCTAGGCGCCACTTCCAAAAAGTAGTTTCGTAAGGAGAAGTGGCAAGAAACTCCACCGTTACTCTTTTAAAATGTTATACAATATTTTGCATACATTAATTATATATTTCTATATGTGAAGACAATGCACCAAGAATAAAAATACTATACCACAATTGGTAAAAAGAATTAAAAATAAAGCAAAGGCAGATAAATTAATCACGTGATAGGTACATTGTGCTCACATATTTACAGACATTGTAAAAATATATGAATTTTCCTAAAATATTAACTAGATTACATGTTACTTTAAAAATTAAGTTTAAAAGGTAGGCATCAATACTCAAGACATCAACATTAAAACTAGTCTGAACCAATCAAATGGCTATAAACTAGTTTTAAGTAATGCAAAAAAATCTTGAGCAAGCTTCTGTATTACGGGCATAAGATTCTGATCTTTTGATTAAATAAGTTAGTGTTGCATGGTTAAGGTTGTGGAATTAATGATTAACACTTGGCTTTTACTGATTTTCACAGATATACAAAGCTACTTTATGGTTAAAACGACTTCTATGTGAGGGTTACTAATAAAATAGCAAATTATTGGAGTATGGTGTCTTATTTAGAGGTTCTTCTTAATGCATGTTATTAACGTCTCAAAAAGTATAAGGAACAGTAAATTATACATTTGTGTAAAATCAAAGCATCGATTAAGCCAAGCGGCCCCAAAAGTCAACCAGTAATAAATCAGTAAATGCTGCAACAAGTAGTCAAACCTTTACTCACCATTGTTGTTTCAACTTATTAATCTAATAATACACAAAACTACACTGAACTTCACACTAAATACAATGTATTATTCACAAAAAAAACGATCTGACTCGTCGTTACCGTTACAACAAACACACACACAAGTTGAAACAGGTTAACTTTACGAATGTCAAAAAACGCGCGAATCAAGAGATATTCTGGCCGCATTCCGAGAGACCATAATCGCTGACAGCGCTCACATCGATAATTAGCGTTCCGATTTAGATATCACGATTATGACAGCTGACAATTCGCTTACAGTGGTATTTCTTTATGGCATGGTCGGCGTTATCGCAAGATGGCGCATGTCATGACGTCACCTATGACGATTCACGGGACATCGTTATCGCGCTCACGCCAACTCGGAACGGGTGTAAGCGCGCTCAAATCGATTACATCCCAATTCGGAAAGCAGCCTCCGAGTTAGACCATAATCGCTGACAGCGCTCACATCGATAATTTGCGTTCTGATTTAGATATCACGATTATGACAGCTGAGAGCTGTTAATATTTCGCTCACAGTGATATATCACTGACAGCGCTAACATCGATAATTTGCGTTCCGATTTAGATATCACGATTATGACAGCTGAGAGCTGTTAACATTTCGCTCACAGTGATATTTCTATATATAGGGCATGGTCGACTTTATCGCAAGATGGCGCATGTCATGACGTCATCTATGACGATTCACATGACATCGTTATCGCGCTCACGCTAATTCAGTACGGAGGTAAGCCCGCTCAAATCGGTTACATCCCAATTCGGAATGCGGCCTCTGTCAAACACACAGCACAGTATTACCCGTAGCAAAAAAAATGGAATAAACTGTCATCTCCAACTAGATATTTGGGTTGGAACTCTTGGAACTGTAGGTACAATGCTTGGTTGTGGTGCAGTCCACTTGCGAAATGACAACAAAAGTGGATGCGTTCCAAGTCATTAGGTCCCAACGTTCACAATTCGAACTATTCACACTGTCAATACTGTCATCATGAACGCAACTTAACCTCAAAGATTTGAGTTTTTTTTACATTGACATGACCATTTAGACCTGACATTTATTTTGCTAGTAATGTCAGTAGTTATTTCATCAATAATAGCGAAAATATGGCTAAATACATAGCTCAAATTATAGTCCTTGGTGCCCAAGTAGTGGGACGAGCTTTTGCGAGAGCCCTCAAGCAGGAAATAGCTGCGTCTCAAGAGGCAGCGAAGCGAGCTGGTGGTGGACCTGAGGGCACCCGAAGAGCGGCAGCAAATGCTTCCACAGGTCTCACATTAGAAGAAGCAATGCAGATATTAAATTTAGAGAAATTAGAAAAGGAAAAAGTGCTTAAAAACTACGAACACCTTTTTCAAGCTAATGATAAGGCAAAAGGTGGATCTTTCTATTTACAATCAAAAATTGTAAGAGCAAAAGAAAGAATAGATGAAGAACTTAAACAAGTGAAGCAAGAAGGGAGTAAACAAAAGGATGCACAAAGTCAACAAAAGGATACATCATGAAACTAAGTTAATTTGGACTTGAGCTGTTACTTTTATTGTAGATATTGTTTTAGTTAAAACAGTGTTCAGTTTTGTAAAATATTTATTGTGTAGAAAATGGATACCACAATAGTGACTAGAATACATCAGTCTTCATAACATACATTGTTGATTACGCATTACAAAATTACAAAAAAAAAACAACATAAAAAACCATACATTAAATCCACTTAGTAATGCCGAAATAATTAGAAATCAATAAATATTTGTTATGCATTACACTGATTTTTACTGCTATTCCTAATACAGCATTATGTATATTATGTTTAAAAAAAACGATTATATGGAGCGCTATTATAAGTATTGATTGTGCTTGAAAGCCTTTAAACATTGAATTTGTGCTCAGCAACATGTTACACTATTTCAGTCATAATAATTAAATCTAAATTATGTAAAAGTTAAAATGAAGAAGTAACAGCAACACCAAAATTATGTAATTTTGCATTCAGACCATAGTCTTGCATGCTATTACATCATAATATGAGATCTTTGGACTTACATTACTTCTGCAACAAACTTCACCTGTAATTCTTAGTGGATATGTAAACTTTAATCTAATTACATCTATGATTACAATTTTATTCCTAACAATAACAAGTATGCAACCAAACAGGTTAAAAATGACTAGACATAATTGCATATTATGGAATGACACAATGGAAGAAATTGAGCAAAACGATTCTATTTGGATACACATCAATGTTATTAAAAGAGATCTAAAATGTATACCATCACTTCTTGTTCCCACTCCATGTATAAATATCACTTTTCGAAAATCGATCTTTTTACCTAATACTCTACCAAACATGGATTTTGAAAAATCTTAGAACTTACATTTGACTTACAAACTTATGTTTTTCTTAGTAAACTATTTTATGAAAGGTTATTTTGGACTTATTCATACTAAGAAATTAGGCTCATACAGAATTTCTAAAGTTTTTTCTTCAGCGTTGGATGTAAGTTTATTGTAAATACCATTCATTCTCTTGTTGTCAGAGACTTATTAAAAAGTTTGCAGGAAAATAAAAAAAGATATAATAGACATCTATAAATGGCAGTGTTGTTGACAAGATCTGTTTCATCTATGGTTTAACATCCATTAGAACAACAACTTCATAAGGGCTACACTCTGACATACCCAATGTATTGCAGAGCCAACCATAAAACCCCTTCTCAAAATCGCAAACATCCTTCCACCAATTGGCAGCACTGAAAGTAAGCTGGACTATACCAGCATACAGACCCAGCCCAATAGTAAAAAGTACTATCAAAAATGGGTATGACAAAACTACAAATGGGGCCAGTAAAACCTTTTTAATGCAGCTGAAATGCTCTGTAACATGAGAGAAGACATTATACCAAGCCATTGTGCCTATGTAGAATGAGTACAAGGCTGAAATCAATGCAACAAACGGTATGCACATTAGGCTAAAGAGAAATATGTGTGGGCCATTGTACAGAGAACATTTGGATATGTCCATCTTGTTGTACTCTTCAGCTACAATGGCTGCCTCAATTATCTCAAGTTCCTCCCTGGATATGTTGAGTTTAACATCAACATTCTGGCCCTTCTTCTTTCCTCTTTTGATGGTTCCTGTCATAGTCAAATATCCATCCTTAGAAGTATCTGTCAGAGAGCAGTCAGGGGACATTGATCCTTCAGATTCAATGCGTAAAGCAGTTATTTCAGTATCAGTGTTATCACCCTCCATGATTCCAGCGACAATGTTGACTCGTTTTTTCCTTTTAGCACTGTTTTTGAGGCTGTCAGTAAGATTGCCCATTTCAAAGCTGTTTTCTGACTGTGTTTGTGACAAGCTGTTTGGAGTGGCTGATGAGCTTTCAATTTGATCAGAGTTTAAGATCTTGCAGCTTTTCTGTATCTCACCATCATTAGCTTCCCGCAGATCACCGTGACTGGAGCAAGCATCAGATGAATTTTCATATATTGGTGACAGATCTATTATCTCCCGGCTGCTGTTGAGAGTAATTGACGAAGACAAAGCTTGATATCCATTCTTCTGGATATTCTGCTTCTGAGATTCTGAGTCTCCATTAAAATCATTCAGTTCTTCATCATTAACATCATTGATTATTGGAAGATTGATTTTCATGTTGGACTTTAGGCCTTCCATGGTTGAGTGGATTATACCATTCACCACATGTTCTGAAACTGGTGACAATCCATTCTTGTATTTTGTTTGGGCTTCATCTGCAACTCCCTGTAAAATTAAAAATATTGAATTAAAACCATGTTTCCTTATGCTATGATAACTACTTGACCTACTTTCATACTGATAACACTAACTATTGATATTGGAAAGAATCTGTGTAAATGGCATGTCAAGATGTAATATTCATTTAGGACTAAATCAACAACTAATAATTACTTTTCTAATTTAAAATATAGGAGGCTTAGAGAAGCGAACATGATATACACAACAGATAAAATATAACATGAAATCTCTGCGATCTAATTCGATTACCAAATACTTCTAAATGAGAATAAGTGCATCTTACGTAAAAACCGGCTCGATAAAAATTTAGCAAAGCAAAAGCAATCACAGTAGAACTCAATACACCGACACCGCTTTCAACGAAGTAATAAAATAATTATTTCACTGTCGTATTACAATAACCGTACACTAGAAACTTCTGCAATGTTATCCGAAGGATACATAAATCACTGATGAAAACGCTGCACTTAAAACGTAAAATATTATATTTACCTGTACAGTAATAATGTGGTCTACATGGCTAGCTATTGTGTTCTGTTTCTTCCCATTTCGTTTCTTCGGCAGTATAAATATAGGCTGTTCCACTTTAGCCATAGCTGTTTACAATTCGGTGAGCGTAAATATGCTGATAAAACACGATAATTATGCACAATTAGGCTAAAAACTTGCCGAAGAATAAAAACAACAAACAGCGACACCGGCCATTATTAAAATACGACTAATTCTAAAAGGACGTTGCCGACGTTGTTCCTGATACTGATGCAAGAGATTATTGATTGACACCTCAATTTGTTCGCATTGTAAGCGCTGATGAAGTTCATGAAGTACGGTCCACGATAATTTCTACTAAAATAAAAATGACTTTTTATTTTTTACTATGTCTGCTGAACAAGTAGTACAACAACAAGAATAATTTGGGAAATGTTCACGTTTTCACATTGTGTTATTGCAAGCAACATTTTATATGATAAACTTTTTATTTAAAACATAACAACATATTTATAACTAAATTAAATTACTAAATAACTAACTAACTACCTATACAGATTAATATAAAAAATACTCAGGCGTCGAAGTACTCGTCCGCATCGCTGTCATCTGGAAAAGTGCCCAGAAGACTGGCAGCATTGCCACGCTGAATGGCAATGCTAATTCTTTGTCCAAAGAACAACCCAGCCCTCTGGTCACGTGAAGTGTCGACTAGTCGGTGAGAAATTTGTTTAAAAATTAGATGCGCACTCGGGCCCCATGACCCGAGCGTTTCGACCCCAAACGGCTCAAAACTGTAGTTACCCATAAGGTTACAGTATTTGCGCCGCTTGAGGGTCTCAGCAGCCGCAGCAGCAGCGCCAGCACAGTTCGCCGTGCTAGGAACATGAGATGGAGCAAGGGTATCGACACAGGTTGCGTCCCACACCAGAGGCCTACCCACCTTCCAAGGCAACAACGTCATACCGTCTGGTCTCTTTCCATCGTCACGTACCAAGCCGTTTGGTTCTAAAACCGCAGGTACGCCGGCGGTGACAAGGGCTCGACGAATAATATCGTTGATGCTAGCGTGCCGTGCTATGCGACCTGCGCTCCTGTAACAGGACAGGCCATGGTGCCCAAGACTGTCGACAGCTTCACCGCAGTGACACCGATGCGGAGCAACACAAGGTGCACCCAAGCGGAGACATGTAGCGAGCCGAAACGAAGAGTCATCCATCATAGTGCCTATGGTGGATGACGGGAGCGCCTGAAGCCACAAGCCTGACTCCCATTCTCCCACAGCCAGCAGACGGGCACGCTCAACAGTATTAGGTGACGTGTTAATCAGGGTATTCCGTATAATACTGCAGAGCGGCACGTCCCACCGTCTCTGGGAGGACGGGTTGTCGGGGAAAACCGTATTGGGACTAGTCATTTTCCAAGCGTTCAACGCATCGGTCAAACACGGTACTTCAAAATCGACCAGTGAAGAAAATAAAATATTCCTGAAGGCCGGTAAACTTATACTTGAAATTTTGCGGACGCCGAGACCACCTAGGCGAATGGGAAGTGTGGCTTGCTGCCACGCTCGGTTGTCCAGGGCCACATTTAGGATCGAAGTTAGTGTGTTTCTAATAACTTGGTCTACTTTTTCTAAAAGTTGTGGATGTTTCCACAGATGGGAGGAGCGAAGATTATATGTAAATTTTGGTCCAAAACAGCAGTAGTCTTTCCAAGACATCATTGAATTTTTTTATTTTTTCTTCAACGAACGTTGGAAAGGATTCGTCAAAAATTGGGGACCCTAGGAGGTGAAGAGAGTCTCTTTCCGTAATTTTGATATTTGGTGCTACGGTACAAAATTTTGCTAAGGTAGTCTGTCTGTCAGTGGTTTCGGGAAGATAAATTTCACATTTTGAAAAGTTAAGGTCTAGGCCAATAACACTGAATTTTTCTTTTAAAAAAGTTAAGTCTTTTATGACTGTGTCTACATCACCTCCTAGGGTTCCGTCATCCAAATACCATACGTTGAATTTGGAACTTAGCTGTCGAATGATTGGATTTATTGCCAAACTAAAAATGACTGGCCCAAGAGGATCACCCTGTCAACCAACAGCTGATTTCAAAAGGTTGTCTTTATAAAGTAATTTAGAGGGGTACCTGCACAGGGTACCTGTAACATTGATATAGAAAACTGTAAATTTTGGGTATTTCTTTTTGAACTTCTGCCAACAAGGTGTCCCTGTTTACGGAATTGAAGGCATTCTAAATGTCAACCTTAAGGATGACCTCACCTTTAGCACTATTGAGGAAAGTGGATAATGCATGTACCGCAGCCTCACAGCCCCCTTTAGACCCAAAGCCCAGCTGTAGGGGCTGGAATTTGCTGGCCAGTGTTTCGCTGTAAAAAGCACAGCAAATTTTGGCTGCGATACGACGGTAAGTGGACCCTACGGCAATGGGACGAATGCCGCCATCCTTCTTGCGCAGGGCACATAGATTTGCACCGTATAAAATATCAATGACGGCTTCGTTCACATTGCCGGAGAGCATGAGATTGATGAGGGCCGTCAGCTCCTTCAAAAGGGTCTCACCAGCCTCCCCGGCGCCTGAACACATTAAGTCCTTGAGATGTTGATGTGTCAGGCCGTCGAGGCCGCCGGCGGAGCCACTTCGAAAGGAGTACACAGCCGCGCATACTTTTTGAGCTGTAATTTCAAGTGAGTTAGATTCCGAATGGGGTGGGTCAGGGAAGGAGAGGTCATCTGCCGGGGCGGGGTGTTTGCTCTCCGGAGCTGTAAGTGTCTCTGGAGAGTACGGCGCAACCACATCTCTGCTAAAGATGATCCTAGCCGCACCTTTGATATCACCCTCGCCTAGTTTAGACTCCACGTGGTGCAATAAGCCTCTTTGGGGGAGGGGCGCTGTTAATTTAGGGTCGAAATTTAGGGCCAAAATGTTACAATTATCTTTGATTTGTGCTGTTAACGTTTTTTTATTTGCCATTTTTTTTTGCACATGTAGAATTCTAAACGGGAAGGTGAGTAATGGCTCCCAAGCACTTATAGAGTTCTCTCGGATGGCCAGGCGGATACTACGCGCTAAACAGGAAGCCACGGATGGTCTCGCACCACGAGGAACTCTCTTTAAAACTGGAGTTGACGTTTTACTTGTTGCAAGGGTTTTCCAAAAGGGTTGAGCGGGTGAATCAGGTGTAAGGGAAGTGTGTACTGTCGGGCATGATGAAGGCACATTGTGGGGTTTATGTTTCTTCCCCAAATGTACCTTCAAGCCTCGTTCACCTTTAAAAAAACGTGCTTGGGGACAATGAGGGCATCTCACTACGGTATCCAGTTGTGGCAGGTTGACTGGCGCTTCGTACGGCGTCACTACTGTCGTCAGTATTCAGCATAAATAAACAAAGACTGCTTACACGACTTTTCGTTCACACAATTTTAGGTAACTTTAAAATCTAAAATAATATTAAAATAACAAAATTGACATATAAAAATTGTCAGAGCTTGACTGAAGCACAATGACAGCGGCGCAGTCGCACTGGCAGCCTGGGGCGCCGCGCCGCCTTATGACATTTTGGCGCAGCCCTTGTAACCGTTGCCGTGAGACAGCGTCGCGTCTAAAAGTCAGTTGCTGTTTTGATGATGCTGATAATAGAAAGTCCTTGCACTGTTTTCACCGCACTTATCCAGCACAAAAGTAAGGTAGTTAAATTTTGATGAAGTAGGCGTTGTGACCGTTTTTAAATGATTTATATTAAGATGACGTTTGTGACGTCCACTTTCTGTAAAGTAAATCTGTTTTGTCAGTGACTTGGTAATTAAAATCCACTACATTTTCCCTTACGTAGGTATCATATGATATTATCTATGTAGTTTATAATATTAATCACTTTAAATTTATAATAAATAACAATTTTACTAGGACTAGCAATAAGTCGAACTGTTTGGACGTCATTTTCTTATTTACATTTTCTTAGCAACATTTAGTTTTTTTTGGAAACGAACCCGGAACGGTCACTGCACGCACAGACAGATCGTGCGCGCTAAATAAATAGGTACGTATTACAACATCTGTATATTGTCTGTCTGTGGGTTCTAATGACTTATGACATTGACAGTATTGACACCGTTTGACTTCTCTAGTTTTGTTGAAAAAAGCAAAGAGTACTATAATTAGACGAAAAAAGTCTAACGCCAGGATAGCATACATTATTGTTTGTTTATGTACCAGATACGCAACTAAAGAACAATAATGTTAAAGGTAAGCTTGCAAATGGTAAATTTAATGGTTGCACAAGCAAACATTGTGATTTTCATTTATGTTATTGTAAACATAACCTCAAATAAAACCTCTCGCAGGGAATGGTAAGCTTGGTAACCGGCGGAGCTTCGGGCCTAGGAAAAGCAACAGTAGAGAGATTTGTGAAAAATGGCGGAAAAGTGGTTATTCTCGATGTGCAAGGCACAAGAGCTACGCAGGTAGCTCAAGAACTGGGCAAGAACGTAGCTGTAGCCACCGGTTGTGTAAGTTTTATTACTTTGATTTATTGATTTCCTAAAGTTTCATCTTTGGGAGTTCGTAAAAATCTTAATTATCGTGGTCCTTGTTTCGGGTTTAAATTGAGTTAATAAAGTTTATTGTGAGGTATTTAAGGGGTGGGGGTGGAATTGAGAGGGTCCCCCTTTCCCTTTGCATTATTTTTCCCCCTTTACACCGATAGAGCCTTAACTGAGTCAAGCAATTTGCTCGTGTTAGATTTAACTTTCCTTTGAAAAGAGGGCAGTCAGTTCCTTTAAGTTATAAACCAACTTTCTATAAATAAGAACACAGTAATTGCTGTAGACTTAATTAAGCTTGCTGCAGTGTCAGTAATCATAGTGTCTAGGTCTAGTTTATGTTTCCTTTAACATAATATTTCCTATGGTTGACTTTTATAGCATGCTTTTACTGGATACATTGATTAATTATTGGTTTCTTCCCTGTACTAAATGAAAAAATCCTATTAGAAAAATAGGTCTTACATTCACCATTCAGCTATCATTCTTTACAAAAAAAAACCCTCCGTTCTTCCTTTATTCTTCCTTCCATTTTTCTTTTATTATGGCCACGCATCCACCGCACGCCTTCACCGGGTTGTCACAATTGGTTCTTTTTCAACATACAATTTTGTTTTAATGTAAAGTCAAAGTCAAAGCATTTATTTCAAATAGGTCCATAAAAAGGCACTTTTGAACGTCAACTTAAAAATAGAACTAATTCTAGGCGCCACTTCCAAAAGGTAGTTTCGTATGGAGAAGAAGGGGCAAGAAGTTTTACAATATTTTGTATTACATTAATTGTATTTTTATATGTTAAGACGATGCACCAAGAATAAAAATAATATACTACAATTGGTAAGAAGAATTAAAAATAAAGCAAAGGCAGATAAATTAATCACGCGATAGGTAAATTGTGCTCACATATTTACAAATATTGTAAAAATATATGATTTTCCTAAAATATTAAGTTATAGATAATTAAGAGTTGAGTAAAAAAAAAAACAAATTCATAATTAAATTAGCAACCAGTGTGATTTTGTCTATACGGGATTGTCCTATGGAGCTGGACCATCATGTTTCCAAGCATTCTTATCTTGTACTCTAATTTGTAATAAGCTTGTTTGAAAAGTGTACTTTTTATATGAATTTAAAATTTTCTTCCATCCAAAAAAAATCCAAATCCAAAAATCCAATTATAACATTTAACACAGTACCCCATAAATGATGTATGTACTTTAGCTAATCTGAAAAATGTTGATGTTCAAAAGTGCCTTTTATGTGCCTATTATATGCCTATCATCGCTGAAATCCGCACTTATTGCTTAGTTTTATGTAGATAGGTTTGATATTCAATTTCAGAAAAGAAAATGTTAGGTTTCATGCTCTTCTTTACAATCAACTCAGCCTATAGCAGTTCACTGCTGGACATTACCTCGGTTGACTTCACTATACTGGTAATACTTGCATAACGAAACTCACCTTTTTGGCTAAAACTTAATAGGCGCTGTCATGTATAAAAGCTATAAGGAGAAGACTTGCTATCAGTAAATTATCATTATTGGATTCTGGCAACCTAATTGCAACCTAAACACACTTTCAATCACAATCTGAAACATTTTGAAGGATATTGCGAATCCATTGCTTCCAATGTTCGAAAAGTTTGTCTGCTCTGCAACGTAAATAACGCAATGAATGAAACTGTCAAAATAAAAGCCATTGCTACTACTGTCTAATTTGAAAACTTTGAGGCCATATATTTTCTTTGTGGACTGTTCTGGAAAAGTTTTTAAACAAGTAAGAGTTGAAGTCCAACAATTCCATGATTTATTCATTGCAGGTCACATCAGAAGCAGATGTAAAGAAAGCACTAGATATAGTAAGAGATAAATTTGGACGGCTGGACACCCTTGTAAACTGCGCAGGACAGTCAGTCACTCATCAAGTGTACAACTTCCACAAAGACAAGTCCTGTGAAATGGACGGGTTTGTCCGGTGTATAAATGTAAGTACCTAATATTTAAAATGTTAAAAGAAGACGTATTTCAGGTTTGACATACCTACTTCAATTATTTGGGTGCCTTCACATCTGCCTGACGCTGGTTTACGCCGCGATGTCACTTTCCTAACGTCACGTAGACGTCAACACGTCAACGCGATTTTGTGTTCCAGGAACTCCATAACACTGTAAAAACTATTAGCTTTTAAGTATATCTCGTTTCGCGTTGACGGTGGCGGGTGGAAAAACGGTGTAACGTTGTGTTACAGTTGCAAAGTTAATGAGACAAATTGTCAAGCGCGCGATATCTGCCGCGTCTGGCTGTTGATAAATCTAGAACCAATCGCAGACGTTTTCGAGAAACTGATGGCCTAGACAATGTAGCATTCGTAACATTCGATTAGCGATGACGCTAGTAGATAAGCAAAAAAAAAAAAATGATGGCGTTGACCTATGCAATCGAAATGTCACGTGATCATAGGTCATAGCGTAGTACGGTCCGCGACCGCGAGGCCTAAGCTGCTAAGCTAAGCTTTGCATTTGTGTTAGAGGGATGATCAAGCGAGGAACGCACTGCGCCTCAGGCCGATTGTCCGATAGCTTAGCAAAGGACGCGTCGCCCTATAGACCCTCTGGCCCCTAATCGCCAACGCAAGGTGTGAAGAGTCAAGGGTGTCTTCTCTGTCAATAACATGATACACGGAGTTGCGACGCCCGACTAACATTTTTGTTACTTGACCTACTAATTTACCATTAACAAGATACGCCTAAGGGTTGGTGGCTAAGTAATAACAGCTGCACGGGTTGATTGATTAGGTGAAGCTACGCTTGCTGCGGTTGGTCCGTGGATGGGTGATCATCTTTACGTACCAAGACCCCTCCGTGCCTCGGAAAGCACGTTCAGCCGTTGGTCCCGGCTATCATTCATGGAACTTTGAAAATCTGCAACCAGTCTTACCAAGAGGTATCTTATTACCTAGCAACTGGGTTGTTAATGATAAATGATAAATGATTTTATTTCTGTAAGTAGGTTTTTACAAACACTTTTACACGTCAATACTATTTTAAAAATAGATGAGATCGGCGTTTCCTATCTGACTACTCTGAGAAGAAACGCCAAAACAAACTCAGAGGTCACAGTCTCTTTTAAAGTCCAGACATAATCTTGGTCAGGTCATGTGAAGACCATGTGGATTGATGTCTGAAATGGTCTTTTGAGGAAAGAACCAAACAGAATGAGTGGACCTGTCCAGTCAGTGCACGCATTTGTCAGTAATCATGCAGCTCAACACAACACATATGGAGCTCAACGATTCGACGAACATTACCAAAGAAAGGACATTTGGGTAGGCCGCATAAATTGCTCAAACTGCCAGACCATGATTAAAACTAATTTTAAAAATTAAAAATAGATTGAGATAAAAAAAAACAACAAATCCACACTGCCTTCACATTCACAATAATTAAAATATTATAATACTTTACAAAGTAAATTTTCACGTCATGTCAAAGTGTAAAAATCCGAGAATAAACATGGTCAGATCATATGAGGACTCTGTAGACTGGTGTCTGAAATGGTCTTTTGAGGAAAGAACCACACTGATTTGAGTGGACCTGTCCAGTCAGTGCATGCATTTGTCAATCATGGTGCAGCTCAACTCAGAACTAAGGAGCTCAACGATTCCACGAACAATACAAAAGAAAGGACATTTGGGTAGGCCGCGTTAAGTACTCAAACAGCCAGACCGTGATTAAAACAACAAAACAACAAAAAAAACAATGACTCACATAGTCCTCACATTCTCAAAAATTAAAACAATGTTATACTTTAAACAGTAAATATAAAGATGTTATTGTTTATCTAAAAAAAATCAAAAATAAAAGTTTAACAGCAAATTAAACATAGACAATATCTGTGTAAACTTATTGGAGCAGCTCAATCCCAAGCCTTCTTGTCCTCAATATAGCCTTTGACAGTATAATAGGCATTCTGGCATAATTTCCGCTTTATAAATGATTTGAATTTATTAAGGCTTAGTTCTTGAATGTGGCCAGGAAGTTTATTATAAAAACGAATACTTTGACATTTAAACGAGCTACCTATTTTCTTGAGTCTGGTAGTAGGAACAACAAATTTGTGTTTGTTCCTAGTATTTATGTTATGGATATCACTGTATTTTTTAAACAGATTAATATTTTTATGTGCATACAAAAGATTTTCATAAATATATTGAGAAGGCACAGTCATTATATTAATCTCTTTAAATTTGTCTCTGAGGGAGTGTCTGGGACTTAGTTTATAAATTGAACGAATTGCCCTTTTTTGTAAAACAAAAATTGTCTGAATATCGGCGGCATTTCCCCACAAAAGAATACCGTACGACATCACACTATGAAAATAACTAAAGTATACTAAACGGGCTGTCTCTAAATCAGTTAAATTACGAATTTTCCTAACGGCGTATGCTGCAGACTTATTAACTCGCTAGGTACATCCAGCTTTACAAGCTTTTCCCACAACTTATCATAACAGACTAGGTCAAAAGCCTTAGAGAGATCAAGAAAGACCGCATAGACTGGTGTTTTTCTGTCCGTATAATACCTGACCGTCTGCTTGAGTGCCAATATTGCACTTTCAGTCGAGAGTCCCGTTCTGAAACCAAACTGTGCATCATTCAGTTTTAAATGTCCACTAAGTTGACGTTCAAGCAAACCGTCAAGTACTTTACCCACAATTGCCGCTAACGAAATCGGCCTATAATTATTTGTGTCCGACAAGTCTCCTGTCTTATTTTTAACAACTGGTACAACAACAGTCTCCATTAGCTGAGGTGGTAGATTGTTGAGGTCAGATAGGCAGTAGCTCCTTGTAAAATACTGGTATTCCGCTGCATTTGGTGAGACTGGAAGCTGACCCTAAGATGGTTAGGAAAAGGCAATATATCTGGTTTTAGAAGTAAATTGAAGATTTACTAACTGAAAGAGCATATTCCAGTATAGCAGAAGTTATGAAAGAGGACAATTTTCTTCGTTTTTGATATGAAGATGTTAAATATTTGACAATTTATTGTAAACAATAGTATATTTTTTTTCGATTAAGTAATTGTAATTTGGAATTGAAATTTAAGGACAGTAATTCATATTTTTATTGACAGATTTATTTAATTCGATTCAAAACTTTTATTTCGGACGATAATAGTCCATATTTTGTTAGTAGGTACAGTATTTTAAAATATGTTAGTACACATAATATACATAAAATCAAAACTAAATTAAAATCAAAACATAATTAAATTAAAATTAAACAAAATTAAATTAAGTATATTTAAATTAAATTAAAATCATCAGTACGAAAATAAATCAAATTAAATTAATAAAATCTCCTCCCAATCGCCACGCCCCGTGTACGCACTCGTGTATGCGTGTGCAACCAGTGCTTAAAAATAAGGAGCTCACTTTTTTTATATTATACACGAGCCCGTGGGAGGCTGCATACACTTCACAAATCTGAATTAATTTTCTTATTCCGTTGATTGAAGGACCCAGCAGCACCATATCGTCTGCATAACTCAGATTATTGACTGACTTACCGTCAATGGAGCAACTAACAGTGGCGCTGCTGAGTTCTTCAATCAACTGGTTAATATAAATATTAAACATGGTTGGCGAAGTAAGCCCACCCTGTCTAACACCACACTCTAACTTATATGAGTCAGAAAAGGAATTCGCCCACTTGACCCGATTATTTTGATTGCCATACCAAAATTTCAATAGACTTATTAACTCGCTAGGTACATCCAGCTTTACAAGCTTTTCCCACAACTTATCATAACAGACTAGGTCAAAAGCCTTAGAGAGATCAAGAAAGACCGCATAGACTGGTGTTTTTCTGTCCGTATAATACCTGACCGTCTGCTTGAGTGCCAATATTGCACTTTCAGTCGAGAGTCCCGTTCTGAAACCAAACTGTGCATCATTCAGTTTTAAATGTCCACTAAGTTGACGTTCAAGCAAACCGTCAAGTACTTTACCCACAATTGCCGCTAACGAAATCGGCCTATAATTATTTGTGTCCGACAAGTCTCCTGTCTTATTTTTAACAACTGGTACAACAACAGTCTCCATTAGCTGAGGTGGTAGATATGAATGTCGGATACAAAAAGTATACAGCATTGCCAGTACGCGAGAGATATGTGGTCCAGCGTGCAGAAGATGTTCGACGCCCAGTCCGTCGTGACCAGGAGACTTACCCTTAGACAAACTCTTAATAACTTTAGAGACATCCTTCGCTGTAAAACCTAGTGGCGTCTCCGATACAGCAGTCACGGCACCGACCATCCCCTGCACAGGCGACCTTTGAGACTGAACTCTGAAATGATCACGAAAGATGTTAGCGATCTGTCCAACATCCGTCTCACCAGCGACACACATAGGAAGGCCCGCCTTCGGATTCAAATTACTTGTAAGCTTCCAGAACTTCGAAAAATGCTTAGTTTGATGTTGTTCAGCTATAGTGTTCATACGTATTTGCTACTTGTGATTGATACAATACCTAAGCTTACTTTTAAACATTTTTCTACTTAGCACCATATCTTCATATAAAGGGCCCGCATTTGGCATGTCACGCATTTTCCAGATGTGAAACTTTTCCCGAGCCTCCCTATGCGCGTCCCTGACATGCTTATTCCAGCCAAACACCACGCGGCCTCTCCTGACCCCTCTCCCCTCGTGACTACATATAGCCGCTTCCCTCAACGAGTCATCAATACTATTGTATAGATCACAAATCATTGCTCTGTGACTTTCAATTGTACACATTTTGTCGCAACAGTCACTTAATTGCGGAGGGAAGTCTATTTCTCTCAACTTATCTGTACATAGCTGATAATAATAATTTCTTTGACTAGCATCTAGCATTAGCATTTGAATTTAAAAAAAGGCAAGGTAGATGATGACGCCTCTACTTCAGAGCAGTCGGAATATAGCATAGTAGACATACTAGAAGCCAATACCTTCCGCCCGCTCCTGTTTCTTGTTGCGTATACTGTATACGTGCGTGTGTCGCCAAGACGGGACTTGATATAACTAACCTAGTAAGGAATTGTGACTTATAATATCTTATGTGCTTATATGCCTTAATACCCTACAGATGCCTACTCACACACTACATGCTACAAAAAGCCACCATCATTAACACCTGTCGCATCACGCGAAAGTTCCTGACTTGTTTTGAACTTTTTCTATACCGACCCGTATGTAAGGCATCTTAACCTAGCGATACGCGATGGCGAGAGGTTTTATTCGATTGTTCGAACATCTCGGATGGTTCTCGATTGTTTCCACTTGGACTCGAGTCTGACTCGGTCTGTTATTGCGACTGGCGCATGACGCGTTCATTCGCGAGTTGCTCCTCGATGGTTAAGAGTTTCGCGAGTTCTTGACTTGCGTTGTGATTGCGAATCCAAACTAATAAATCGAACAGTCGAAAACTAGCGGTTGATTCCGTTGACTCAAAACAATCGAAAAACATCTTGATATGATTGTTTTGTAGAACAGCGAGTCGATGCATAGACTAATATATATACATATAATGACAGTATGTTGGATGCGTCATCAGTTCTACATTTGAAGCCTTCAAATATCTACGTTTCCGTTACCTTAGCGGAATGTGCGGACGCGTTATCTTGGTGAAAGACGAAATTGCTTCTAGGAGGCTTTTCGCGTGCTTTTTGACTCTGGACAAGCAAGTGCTGATGTACCAATCTGCGGTCACTGTCCTTTGTTCTTCAAGCGGCACTGTTGTGTAATGTCCTGCGAGGTATTTGCGTAACACATTTAAAATGACAATGGGGATGGTGACTATTATAATTAAAAAAAATTAAACTGTTAAATCGATGTAAATATGAAGAAGCTACACGCTTTAGAATTATTCCCGTCCTTGTCGCGCAGTACGCACAATGTATTGCGCTAGTATGAAGTTACATAGTCGTGACGTCACTTCCACGATAGTGTTGTCCTTGTCTGACAGTTAATTTAAAACCTTTATAACTTGGTTTTTTTTAAAGCTTTTCCACTTGTTATGATATTGTTTGCACTATTTGGAAACAAATATTTAGTGGAGATAAAAATAAAAAATACTGTAATCATCCGTATTGATAGCAATGGGTATCATTTTGACAGTTCATCCACGTTCACTGCGTTAATTACGTTTTTGAGCAGACGAATTTTTCAAACCAACGAATCAATGGATTAGCTTATTGTTAAAAACTTTCGGATTGTGATTAAAAGTGTGGCAATTAGGGTGATGGGTGCAGGGTGAAAAAAGAAGCAACCCTTTTTTGACCAATGCTTCGACTTTATTAACTTATGTCGGCAAGTATAGAAAAGGAAAGCCCCATTTTGCCGACTGGCTTTTTCTTTCTGGTTCTCTGTCACGATAATAAAGAGCCAATGACTGACATTTGACGGCACCACTCGACACGCAGTCGTTTCTAGTCTTCCGTTAAATCATGCGGTATCCCATCGAGTACAAAGCTCCCGAATCTTCAGATGCATTTACAAAATGTTTTGCATTGCTCATTCCAATGCCTAAAACTAACAAAAAAATACTTATCAGCAAATTCGTACTGTATTCGTACGAGTTTGCTGATAAGTATTTTTTTGTTAGTTTCTATCAGTTGCCGTACGGTATCAGTATTAGATTCTGTAATTTGAAATTTATATTAAAATTCCAAATTCCTCACCTCTTTTGATTTTTTATGAACCATGATTGAACATAAAACAAGGCATGAATCGAGTATTTTCCTCACATTGCTTTTGTGACGTCATCATGTTTCGCTACACCTCATTTATGTGTTTTTTAAAATTATATGTTCAATGTTTTATCTTTTCCATATTGGAATGCAAATGTTTGGTAATACATAATTTGAAAATCTTTTTTTTGTTGTACCTGAAGCTTTTATAATAATGAGATTATTATAAATGGATGGTACTTTTGTTTAATTGTAGTATTAATAAATTAAATATTTATAAGCTGTTTTATTTCATGGATTCAGTAGGAATTCCGAAAGAATATCGATAAAAAAACACACAGCTTTCGTTTTTTTTTGTAGTAAGTAGCTACCGCGTCCCCCGCTACAAGGACACACGTTTTTGTTCAGAATATTGCGCATAAGCCTTCTTCAGTGTTATATACTCTAAGTGAAGATTTCACCAATGTTACTAATCGCCTCACCTATATAAAAGGCAATTATATTTTACATTTACAATGTAGTCGGTTCAGTATTAAATTGAAAGTAAATCGTCGTAATAACGACACTCGCAAGCAATTTAACCACCGCAATATGAAGTTATTAGTGGGCAGTTCCTAAGATTTACGGCTCATCCTTGAGGTCTATCACAGTTATTAGCTACACGTAAATTATAGCAGTTTACTAATTTACAACTTTCTTAGGGCGAATTGCAACAATGAAACTGAACGCGATCAGCGCATAAACTACGTTTAAGATATGTCAGTGTAATTTTTTTACTGTGGAATATTGACACTAGGGTTGCCAACTTTCTTATATAAAAAAAAATTGTAGCCATTGCATGTCAAAATATGGTAGATGACGAAAAAAAAAATAGTAGGCATGTTTAAAAAATGTTTTATTTTTTCATGCATTATGCACACTATTTGTTGCTATTCGAGCGTACGGTTTTTTTTTAATGACTTCCCTATAGTTTCACTCTAAATTAAGGCACTAATTTCGCCATTTTGCATTGAAATGAAAATATAGTAGTTTCAACTACAATATTTTTATTTTATTTTAGATATAGTATTTAGGCCGCTAAAGCTAAAACTAAAGTTTTCAATCAGTGCGTCCTACCCGTCATGACCTACGGAGCTGAGACGTGGACACTCACGATGGGGCTGGTCCACCAGTTCAAAGTCGCTCAGCGAGCTATGGAAAGAGCTATGCTCGGAGTCTCTCTGAAGGATAGAATTCGCAACGAATGCATCCGACAGAGAACCAAAGTTATCGACATAGCTCTAAGAGTTAGCAAGCTGAAGTGGCAGTGGGCCGGCCATATCTCGCGAAGAACCGACAACCGCTAGGGTAAACGAGTTCTTGAGTGGAGACCGCGACTCGGCAAACGTAGTGTAGGACGCCCTCCAGCCAGGTGGGATGACGAGCTGCGAAAGATTGCAGTCAGATGCTGGATGCGTCAAGCTGAAGACAGGGCGCTATGGCGCTCATTAGGGGAGGCCTATGTCCAGCAGTGGACTAAAATAAGCTGATGATGATTTAGGCCTCTAGGCCTCGCTCGAGGGGAGGATACTATATTTTATAGTAGGTACGGTTGGCAACTCTAATGGACAGTGACAGCTCTTGAACGCGGTTTAGATGTGCTGATCGCGTGCAGTTTCATTGGTGAAATTGGCACTTAGATGAAATAAAACTCTGCTTCCGGAACAGATTATTTCTAGTTTATTTCATTAGTCCGATACATAATATAAGATCACGCCAGTTTTACCCAATGGGTTTAAGCAGATAATTATAATGTTACGGCAAATGTTGTCTTCGTTGTCTTTTTCGACAACCACAGACAAAGGTAAAGAAGTTCCTGGTTAAAAAGAGAGAGCAAAAATGGGCAGTGGAAAATTGCGATATTCACAGCAATTTGTTTCTAGCAACTAAAAACATGATGCAACCGCATTGCGCAACTCTTGTTTACCATATATACGAGTTTTTTTTTCTTCTTAAAACTAATTTTTAATTACAGGTAAATACAATAGGCACATTCAACACAATACGGTTAGCAGCAGGTCTAATAGGCAAGAACAATCCAGACGACAATGGACAAAGAGGCGTGATTGTGAACACAGCATCAACAATCGCGTATGAAGGCGATATAGGACAGGCGGCGTATGCGGCGTCTTCTGCTGCGATTATTGGCATGACGCTGCCGATAGCAAGGGATTTGGCTGCACAAGGAATTAGAGTTATGACTGTTGCTCCAGGTGAGAAAGCTGGTCCTTTTTTTTAAAGCCTTTGACGGAATACTGCAATGAGTAAAGAGATATTGTTAATAAATTTACGGGCTTATTCACGTTGTTAATTAGTTCGCGTTTGTCTGATTCGTTTCGGTCTCGAACGGAAATGTTATCCACCTAAGAAGTAACTTTCCTGGTCGAAACTAGTCTGGCAAACCTTAAATACATAGCGGTCAGTATGGCCGCACACGTCAATAAATATGCTGTTAGTTATTTATCTAATATGGAACCAAGTCCCAATATAGAAATAACAAATGCATAAAGTTCATTTAATGAATTACATAATTAAAATAAAATTAAAACTGAATAGACAATAAAATAAAATTTCATTAAATTGTCACAAAAAAAAACTCACCTATTGTTCTGCTTTTCTCAGGTATATTCGACACGCCCCTTACAGCCTACCTACCAGAGAGGATGCTGGATTTCATAAAGCGCATGACACCATTCCCTTCTCGTCTTGGCAAGCCAGAAGAATTTGCGCAACTAGTCACCAGTATAGTAGAAAACCCAATGCTGAACGGGGAGGTCATACGATTGGATGGGGCGCAAAGATGGTTCCCACTGTAGAATAGTATAGATTTTAAGACTGTTAATAAATGTGTAGGTATGTAGATAATTTTGTTTTTTTATGCTGGCTGGTGTACACTTCCGCCTTCTTCCTGGATGTTGGCGTTTTTGCAAAATTAGAACATGTCTTAATTTTATGTCCAGGTGGGTTTTAGCTCAGATCTTGGAAAGATTCTATAACCCTGCCAATTTTCCTACGTATAATTCTTCTGCGAAAAGGTTTGCGTTTAAGGAACTGTATGGAGTTAGATATGAAAATAAGCGTCTGTTTCATATTGAGGGTTCAGTCTCTTGTGTTTGTCAGACAGTCGTGCGCCTCAGCTGGAATTGGAATTGTTTTCACTTCTTCCGATCGGAAGCTTGAACCTAGTAATCAATTATAAAACAAAAGAAAAGTTATTCAAAATTAATATCGGCATTCGCGAAAAGACCTTGTCCAAGCTTCCGTTACATTCAAAAGGGCTTTCAACTGCGAACCGGCTATTCGTTATCGCTTCCAAACAAAACGGGCTTAAACGGACAATACCAGCGAACGGCAATAACTTAATAAATGATTACATATTTATTTCAATCGCTCGGTTTGTTTTCTGAACGGGCCCGGTTGTTTATCATCGCGTTTATTGCTTTATACGCTGTCAAAGTGACAGTTGGCGTGGCGCGACGCGCATGCGCGGTGGGGTGTCGACGCGCGGGAAATGCATGTGCGTAGGGATGTGGCCCTTGTCGATTGATCGGGACATTGGTAGACGCTCGACTGAGTTATGGCTGGTCGTTAAAATTAAAAGTATGGCAAGGAATGTGAATGGAATGGTTGTTGTATTTTTTATACATTATTATTTTGTACTTATATTTGTATGGTTGCACTAAGTATTCTCTTGTTTATAAATCTTTTGGCTCTTGCAAACAAAAATACAAAACGTTGGCATGGGGTCTCAACTCGAAAAATTATAATTTGTCTTGAAAAAAAAAATGATAGATGGCAGCATAGGTAACCATTGTGAAATTAACATTCATTACAAAGCGATACACGGCAGAATTTAGGCTAAAATATGATTGGTAAAAGTCAAAACTTACCTGTTAAGTGCTGTTGTATCTATTTCCACTCATAATGCACGTATTTTAATAATCTAATATATAAAATTCTCGTGTCACAGTTTTCGTTGCCATACTCCTCCGAAACGGCTTGACCGATTTTGATGAAATTTTGTGTGCATATCGGGTAGGTCTGAGAATCGGCCAACATCTATTTTTCAACAAAAAAAAAAAAAGAAGCAAAACAACGTTTGCGGGTTCAGCTAGTAATAAAATAAAAATGAAGCCTATAACTTCAATTCGAACCCTTTTAATGATATCAGTTAATCATTTTGTTTAGAGCTTTTTGCAATAGATGGCGTTTTACTCAATTGGTCAGGACCATGGCTGGCTGGATGGCTCTTCACAGTTTCCTAAAATGTATACTTATTTAAATCACCTACTTTATTTTCTAATTTTTTTTTTACATGGAAAGATAAAATAAATCTAATAACATGTTAATCTGAACCCAGAGCTATAAAACTCTATATAAAAAGGATTGCACGAAACGGTTTTTAAAGTAGGTCGACTCCTAGATGGCGTTGTCAAACTACAGTCACTGGCAATGGGGAAGGCAACTGTCAAAATAGCGCTGTCGTAGCTAGTTCCCAACACAAGCTAATATCGGTCGGGCAAAGCTAATTGTAGATGGCGTGACCATAGCTAGGTCCCTTCACCTACAATAAATTTGACATTTCGTTCATTCATTTCATTATATGTTCATTCATGAGCTTGATTTTATTTAATTATTTCATTATTTTCCGCGATTTCAGTATTTTAAATCAAGTACTTGACATGGAAAATGTCATAATTTTAAACCTTGAATATTTCCTCGTAATCACTTTCTTCAAAATGTTTCCGACATAAACTCGAATTCAAAAAAATCTCCACGAATAGCTTTAAACCACAATGTTCTAAGTTTAGGGGCTTTCGGGAAATTGTAGACTCCAATTTCGGAGCATCTAGGAACACAAAAAGGCTTCAATTATCGTTTTAATAAAATAAAATCACATGACGCCTTGTATTATTGGCTTGTGTTGGGAACTAGCTACGACAGCGCCATTTTGACAGTTGCCTTCCCCATTAAAGTGTGTGTCGATGAAAAGTTTTTTATTACTGTCGTCGTTTCAACGGGCAATTGTTTTGAAAAACCACATCAATAAATTACGTCAAAATATTTTGATCCAGGGTTTTAAGTGGATTCTGAGACGGTCCGAACTTACTACCTATAACACTTCGCCATCGTTTTCAGAGCTTTCAGATTAGGTCTAGAGATTAGTTTTGTCCAGTTCTTATCGCAATTTTCTCTGGGACCTGTCGGGTGTCTATGGCCGCGTCCTAACCTAAAGCGACTGTTGCGCGAATACTTTCGCAAACAATCAAGTCGCGTATGTTCGTAATTATAACGTAAGTGATCTCATAATGGCGTAATCGCTCTTCAATCGCTTTCGGATAGGACGCACCCTGCGTCTGAGGCCAGTCTTCTTGCACTTAACTTTTCAGTTAACGCGATAATCCCTACTAAAACCAAGTGGCATCAAAATACGTAAACAACGTTCAAATTGTTAAGGCCAGAATATCTACGAGACATTTCCACTAAAAGATCTTAGCTTAAGCCATTTCAACCGGGAAGTGATAGTAAAGCATCCACCAACACTTTCCAGTTTAAATGCCTTAAGATAGGTTTATAAATAAAACCCACCATATTACGGAAGAAAATTATGCAAATAGTTATGAAAACTGTATCCTTATTGCAAGTCGTAGATATGCTTAATTAATGCAAACCACAGGTTTTAAATATGTGGAGGGATAATTTTCAAACTTAATTCTGTTATAAGACCACCTTAGGTATCTGAAAAAAAAAAGTTGATGGGATCGTTTTTAGGGTTCCGTAGTCAACAAGGAACCCTTATAGCTCGTTCCCACTTGTCGGGTGTCGGATCCGTATATTAATCGGAGGTTCCAGTGGCAGAGCATTTTATTTGAAGCTATTCACACTTGTTGGAAACAGATTTTGTGTCGGCGCCGACAAGAAGTGTCGGGTGTTTTGCCAGCCCTCTACGCCCGGAAAAAAATCGTGTCGGATCTCGCTCGTATATGAGTAAGTATGACGCTGTTCACATTTGTCGGATGTCGGTCTTGTATTATGGTAGTTTATGCTCACTGATATTTGAGCCAGTACATCATTGAATGTAGTTATTGAAGTCCTAAAATAAGTGAAAAACTTTGAAGTGACGACTTCTCAATTCTGTCATTAAGTTCTGAAATGTTCCCAAACTAAGTCTTTCCCTCAGGATTGGGTGCACAAAATATTTTGTTTCCTTGGCTCTCTTTCTTCGTTTTCTTCTTAAATAATAATACATCACAAGAACTTCGTCGACGTCTATCGTGCACAGTCGCCTCGCAAAGTGCTCAAACTTGGCACCAACTTCGACCGAGGCCGACAACCGATTATTAACCGAAAGTGTGAACAAAGTCGCCGACATCCGATTAATATACGGATCCGACACCCGAACGAGCTCTTATAGTTTCGCCATGCCCGTCCGTCCGTCATCACTCGACGCTCGACTCTCGCCGCGGACGGACGTGTCTGTGCGCTCTCCCGCTCCCGGCCCAGTGTTGTGTTTCCTGTTCTACTCGTTGCGACTACACCGATATAAAATCATTATCAAGAAATTGATTTTGATTTTAATCAATTAAAAAGTGCCTTTTTCAAGGCAAATCTTATTTCTTTTTCGCGCGTTTTGTGAGTAGCTTCACTAGGCCCCTTCTGGGTAAAACCACAGTTTCGTGGTCCTCGGTTGAAACCTTACGGTGCCAACGAAGCCGAGTGGGATGTTGTCCCAATCACACCCGCCGAACCCCTTCAGGGCAAGGCAGTCAATTGGACGGGTCCCAGATAACCGGCCTTGGGGGATCTCCTAGCCGGCTCTGGGGACAGTCTTGCTTTTCAGCTACTCACCTAGTGTCTTTAGGGTGTGTCTACACCCTTCGCGCTAGACTGGTCAGGGCCCCGTTCGCACATTAAGACTGGCGACGGGTTACAAGCTTAGGGCTCACCAATAGGTACTCACCTCTCTGTCTACACCCGACAGAGAGGGTCACACATCCCCGGGCCCATCCTCCCGGGGAGATAGGTTGTTAGGTGTAGGAAATTAGGCACAAATGAGTCAATTTCTCATTTAAATAGATTTCCCGTTACCATGACGGAAAAATCGGCTACACCAGTGCCAAATCAACCCAGCAGAGTATAAAGGTGACAGTCCCTACGTCGAATGGCTACAGGGAGCTAACCAAAACTCTCCGACTTAGAGGTGTGTCGTTCCACACCTACGCCCTCCCCGAAGACCGTCAAACTAGAGTCGTGATCCGTAGGATCCCGAAGGAAATACCTGCGGACGACATTAAAGCCGACCTTCTGTCGCAAAACGTAGTCGCCGAAGTGCACCGGCCGAGTGCCATTCGACATGGTCCTCGTGGTCTGCCCTCCTACTGAGGGTCACCACCCCATCTTTAACGTCCGATCCATCTGCAACCTCACCGGCTTGCAGATTGAGAAACCCTTCAAGACCGGTGTCATAGGGCAGTGTCACCGCTGCCAGCTTTACGGACATTCGCAGATGCACTGCCATGCCAAACCCAGGTGCGTCAAGTGCCTGGGCGATCACGGCACTGCAGAATGCACCCGTCCAAAGGACCGCACCTTGTGCACAGAGCCGCCAAGCAGTGTGCTATGCGGAGACTCAGGCCATCCGGCCAACTATCGTGGGTGCCCCAAGGCTCCCAAAACCTCATCTCCCAAGCTGACGAAGCGTGCAGACGCCCGTCAACAAAGGGAAAGCCCCCGCTACGCCCACGCGTGGCCAACATCCCATCACCAGGAGCGACTCAGTCCTCAGAGGCCCTCGCCCTGGAATTACCTCCACCATCAGCAGACTTTTCCAGCCTTAGCTCCCAGACCCGTTCCTGCGGCCATCCCTCCACTCATGGACCCCCGCATCCGCGTCAACGCGCCCCCAGGCATTCCTATGCCCGTGAACAAAGCCGCTACCGCCGCTTCAGCTCCACCCGCAGCCACCCGTGTTATCGGCCAGAACCCGATGGACGCCTTTAACGTGATCTCGAGCACGTTTACGGCCTTCCTCACCCCTCGCGCCAGGAAAATGGCCAGCGAAATTGTTGCCGCCAGAAATGCCGGCAACCTCTACATGATCCAAAGTATTTATAATGCGTACCCGGACATTACGCAAGCCCTGTTGTCCTTCACCAATCAACCCAACCCTAATAATGGATAAAGCTATCCTCGCGAGAACCAAACCCCGATCCCGAAAGCTAGGTTATTTCAATGCCAATGGCATCCTGCGACAACGTGCTGAAATCAGCGAGTTATTCCGCGACCACCACATCGACATCCTCCTTGTTCAGGAAACGTTCCTTAAACCGAGTTACCGAAATCCGTCAATTGCATACTATCGCACAGTTCGCAATGACAGGACGCGTTGCCATAAGGGCGGTACCCTTATCTACTACAAAAAGGAGCTTTACTGCATTCCCATCGACCCTCCCACACTTTCACGATTGGAAGTGTCTTGCTGTCCGCTTGGCATGTCAGGTCATCAACCGATCACCATAGTATCGGCCTACCTCCCTCCCATTAATACTTCGGAGAATTTCCAACTCCTTACTGAAGATCTTTCTGTCCTATTTAGCCTGAGTGACTCCGTTATCATAGCGGGTGATCTCAACGCAAAACATCCCTCCTGGAATAGCACCAGGACCTCTTCCAGAGGGAGACACTTGTTCAACCTCTCCTCCTCTCAGAATTTCGATGTCATCGCGCCGATCACTCCCACTCACTTTCCCCCCGATCCCAATCACACCGCCAACGTGCTCAACGTGGCGCTCCTACAGAACGTCAACCTACGCTTGGACTCTATAGAAGTGGTACAAGAGCTCGCTTCTGATCACCGTCCAGTAGTCATGAAACTGGTACCCCGCTTAGGTCTGCCCGACTCCACCCAACCCCCTCCCACCAAAGTGGTAACGGACTGGAGGATAGTAAGCGATCGCTTAAAATCCACCACGTCCCCCCAGTTGCACCCAATCCCCGATCATTTTGACTCTATCGCTGACACGACGGCCGCGATCGACTCATTTACAGCTCACGTACAATCAGTCCTGAACGATTGTTCAAGGGAAAGTTGCCGGACGATGTACGCGAACTGCTGAATGAGAAGAACGCGGCTGTCCGTGCCTACAGCAACTTCCCCTGCGACGCGAACAAAGCCCATATGCGTTACTTACAGCGTACTGTATGAACACGCATAGAGGAGCTGCGTACCGCCGGCTGGGACAAGATGCTGAGCGAACTAGAGGTGGGTGGGCCCACCTAGCCTTCTGGCAACTCCAGAGGAAGCCTAGATCCGGAGAAATAGTCTCCATGCCCCCCCTGATCCGTTCCGACAAGACCATCGCCTTCGGTGATGTCGACAAGGCTGAGCTTCTAGCCGACAGTCTAGAAGCCCAATGCTCGCCTAGCTCTCAACCAGTAGACCAAGCTCACCTCTCTGAGGTCGACGCTGAAATCAAACATAGAGCCTCCCTCCCTCCCGTCGAAGACCCAGAGTATCCACTGCCCCCCGGCACGCCAGACGAAGTGCACGACCTCATCAAAGGTCTTAAGGCTTGTAAAGCCCCAGGCTCAGATGGAATCACCAATAGGGTATTCCAACTTTTCCCTGCCCACCTGATAATGCTACTGACCACCATCTTCAATGGTGCTCTGAGCAATAACATCTTCCCACAGGCATCCAAAGAAGCCACCGTCATCGGTATCCCGAAGCTCGGCAAGCCAAAGTCGGAGCCTACTAGTTACCGCCCCATCAGTCTGCTCAATGTCCTCGGAAAAATCTATGAGAGGCTTATTTATAAGCGTCTCAGAGACTACGCCGAGACAAAGGGCCTTATCCCCAACGAACAGTTTGGTTTTAGAACCCAACACTCGTGCGTACAACAGGTCCACCGTATAGTGGAACACATCAACTTCGGTTTCCAACGAGGTTTGATGACCGGTGCTGTCTTCTTCGACATAGCGAAACCGTTCGACAAAGTCTGGCACAACGGCTTATTATATAAGCTGTACCAACTCGGTGTGCCAGATCGTCTCGTGCTCATCTTACGGGACTTTTTGTCGCACCTTCCGTTATCGCATCGAAGGAGCGCTATCCTCCCCCCACCCTATTCGCGCAGGAGTCCCTCAGGGCTCTGTGATCTCTCCTCTAGCTTTCACTCTATTCACCAGCGATATGCCCAAGTGCAGTAAGGCGCAGTTGGCGCTGTTCGCAGACGACACGGCCATCTACTACACCGGCCGTGATGAAAATTCGATAGCTCGCATTCTCCAAACCCAAGTGAACAAGCTTGGCGCTTGGTTTAGAAAATGGCGAATCGAAGTCAATCCCGACAAAAGTCAAGCGGTTCTTTTCTCAAAGCCGCGTCGTAATCCCTGCCCCCCTCGACCGATCACCATGTTCGGCAAGCCGATCCCTTGGGAGAAGCGAGCCAAATATCTGGGTGTAGTGCTCAATGAGCACCTCTCTTTTTCAGAGCACATTAAGGCGGCTCGTTCGCGCGCCGCCTTCGCTCTAGATAGACTTCACTTTGTCCTAAATGCACGTAGCAAATTGTCACTAAAGTGCAAAATGCGAATCTACACCGCGTGCATCCGCCCGATCATGACATATGCCAGTGCAGTCTTTGCACACGCCAAGTCCCATCGCTTCAATAGAATGCAGACCCTCCAGAACAAGTTCCTCCGTAGGATCACAGGCTCCCCCTGGTACGTTCGCAACGAGATCCTTCACGTTGACCTCAAGATTCCCACTATCCGCCAGTTTATGAAACGCATTTCAAAGCGTTTCTTCGAGACCGCCGCGAATCACCGCAACCCTCTGGTTGTCAAGGCCGCTAGCTATATTCCCTCCTCCATTAGTCATGTCCGCCGTCCCAAGCATGTCCTCACCGATCCCGATGACCACATAACTCTCATTCAGGAGAGCAGTAGGGCCACCAGTACAGTGCACAAACACAGATCGACATTCCGACCTCGCCGCCGAGGTTCCTCGCGAAGATCCCGACGTAACTGTCCCCTCCGACCCTTGCTCGACGAAGTGCCAGCCCGCGCCGTAGCTGAGCCTGTAGCTTTAAATTCCCCAGATAATAATAATATAATCCAGATCCAGCCTGTCCCATCTTGCTGTCCTCCCGTCAGCGACGCCCTAAGCCGAGGTCCGTATCCCACAGGGGGTGCCCTTAGCGAGCGTTCGCTTAGTAATGTAAGTAGTTTTACGCCCCTGGCTGGAGGCTTTGAGTCCGCTTAAGGCAGCCACAGGATAGTCCGGTTAAGTAGTCACGACCTCTCAAGGTCAACTACGAGATGCCATACATAAAAAAAAGAAAAAAAAAACGTCCGTCCGTCTGTCCGCGGCTTAGCTCAGAGACTTAGTACCTACTAGAAAGCTATAACTTGGCAAGGATATACATATTAGTCGCGTCGCGTGATAAAAAAAAACTTCTAGGAAACGCAAAGCTTAATTCTTTCTTTAAAAAACCATTTGTTAATAATAAAGCTTCCGTAGCTTTAATTAAAATTAATTTAATATTAAAATAATTAAATTAAATTTGCCGTCATATGAAGAGGAAACAGGGTTTGGACTTGTAGAATTGTTATCATAGGTCTTGTGACAGTATACAGTAGTAAATATCCACATCAGATCTAAAAATCAAAGTAAGTGCCGATCGCTCGTAAGTCACCATCGCCCACAAGCCCGGTACAGGGTAATAAAAAGAAATTCAAGACAATAATAACATTTTAAATTCAATGCTCAATTTATGTAATCATAACCGCTACTATTGTTCAGGCGCACATAAATTTAACTAGGAAATCAAATACAGTCGTTACCAAATCGTATCTGTTTACAGAGTTAAGGTCTGTGTTCACTGAGACGTAACGTATCTCGTCTGTGATGTAGCGATGAGTCTATTGTGAATCCGGAGGTCAGGATGACTAATGATCAGGTTAGGCCCAGAGCCAGATTGTTTGGATCCAGAAAAAACTAACATAGAGTAAACATTGATGTTTTAACATTGAAGCAGTTATGAAAGTGTCCAACATTGTAACGTGCCAGGTATTATGCGAAACTGAAATCTTAGAAAAAAAAACGCAACAAAAAAGTTTTTGCTACGCAAGCCCATTTTGTAAATGCAATAAAAAGAACATTCCTATACTAACTTATGTACCACTGAGTATGACAACCACTGCAGTGAGAGTCGAAAAACTTAACCAGCAAGCTTACAGAAAGGGAAGAAAGAAACTACCGCCCATAGAAATACCTTTACAAATATCAAAGCTTTGGAACAAACATCAATAAAATGTATGTAAAACACAAATGGCCCAAGATCGTAAAGACACAGTACCTACAGTTGGGTTCAGAAGGACTACTCAGGGGCCATTCAAGTATTTTATACGCAACAAAAGCAAATTTTTGATGACATGGAGAACGAGGGTTTTGGATGGTGAAAACGTCAGCGATATTTCTTTTTTTTTTTGTTGTAAATCGTTTATATGATAAGGATATCATACATATTTAAAAACGATGTTAATAATTTGCTTGGATTAATATTCGATGGACATTAAATTCATATACAGTCTGTAAATTCCTTATTTCTAGACATATGAGTAACAATACCTAAAGAAACCTGACAGATAAAAAAATTGATACCAATGTTTACATACGCATAGGAGTGGACTAAGAGTTTTGATAACTTTTGCTGACAAGGGGATGGAGGGGGTTAAGAATAAATTAAATTCTGCTTACATAAAATGGCCAAGACAAAATATTATGTTTCACTTGTATCAGTACGTATTACACTCCGAGACGGAGATTACTTAAGCCTGAATTACACGGTACAATTGAATTACGTTTGACATACTATAAGCTGAAGCAACAATAAAAGGTGCATCGTCTAAACACACTTCATTGTACGCCACATGCAAGAACCTTGCATCGTGTAAATCGGGCTTATGCCGCATCCGTTAAGGCACCAGAACGACACAAACAAACTTAGACTTCTTCCTGGGGCTAATGTTTCGAATGGCGCAACAGTCCTTATTAATAGTAATCTTTCCTAGAATATTTTTGGGGCAGTCAGATAAAAAAGCGAATTGCGTCTACGCTATACCTACGCTTGCAGCTGGATCGGTATGTGCTCCTATCACCATCCGCGCATACTAGAATGAAACTTTTAAACGTATCTACATAGTGGCAAAGTGTTCTTATGAATTAGATTTTATTTTGTCCTTTATTATTTTTGTGGCGTATTTTATTTACTGCCAGTGCTAACATGACGCGTTTTGGCTTAGCCTCGAATTCGACCCGTATTTTAGTGAATGTGATTTTTAAATGGTCGCTCGTTAGGGGGTTTCATATGAGAGATTTCTTGAGGTTTTCGACGTTGGCAAAATAAAAATTTCAAACGTGCTGATACCGGTTCGATATGGATAAAAGTATTTTTTTTATGGGCAAATAAAGGTCATGGTGAGTGAAACTAATTCGAAGTTCAAAACTGAGGGACTTTGCTACAAAAATATTTTGTTTTGGAATAAAACTTTACTGTATTACAGATTTGAGAGCAGTGGTGACCCAGTGGTAGAGCCCAAAGGCAGTGTCCTAGCAGTGGGAACATTATAGGTTGATTATGAATGTTATGTTATGTATTACAGATTTAGTCTACACTAATCCAATCTAACTGTATTGTTCCACTGCAGGGCAAAGGCCTCCCTTTCCCTTTTCCACTTAGTTCTGTATTTTGCTAGTGCCGGCCCAGATTTACAATTATTGTTGATCTATGAAGAGTCTTCTCTAAAAGCGTTTTGATAAAATGATAGTTATAATTAGGTGTGTGGGATTTCGGAATAGGGTTGACAATTTTTTTTGTTTTTAATACAAAAAAATATTTGTTTCCAAATAGTACCAACAATATAAACGTTTTAAAATAACTGTTGGACAAAGACAGCAATATCGTAGAAGTGACGTCACGACTAAGTAACTTCATACTAGCGCCATACATTGTCCGAACCGCGCGATAAGGACGGGAATAATCCCCTCCAAAAACTTTTAAGAAGAAGAAGAATCTCATTTTATAATATTAATCATCATCCCTATTGTAGTTTGGTATGTTTTATCGCCTCTAAAGTATTAAGTAATATTTGTCATAATAACTCTGGGTTGTGTTCTTATTTTGACCAAGAGTGAGTATATGATCTTTAGGGCCGCTGGTAGGTGTCCAGATTCTGTTCCGGAAATAATAAGGCTGAATGGGCTCCCGTTAAAAAGGGTGGCAAAATTTAAATATCTTGGACATTTCATCACCGACGACCTTAGGGATGATATAGACATTGAGAGGGAGCGTAGGGCACTAGCAGTCAGAGGTAACATGTTGGCCCGTAGATTTGCTCGGTGTTCTGACCAAGTAAAAATTACTCTCTTCAAGGCCTACTGTCAGAGCTTTTACACGAGCAATCTTTGGGTCAACTACACCAAGAGATCGCTGGATGCCCTGCGCGTGCAATACAATAATGCTTTCAGGATGTTGTTGCGACTGCCCCGTTTCTGCAGCGCCTCAGAAATGTTTGCTGAGACCCACACAGAAGGTTTTCACGCCATAATTCGCAAAAAAACCGCGTCGCTGCTTAGCAGAGTGCGGGGTAGTCGCAACTATATCCTGAGAGCTGTGGCGGAGAGCTATACTCCAAATATGAGGCATTTCATGCGGAGGTCGCTTAGGTAGGAAATTTATATGTTTAAGTTTAAATGTTTAAATTGTCTGGTCGTCCTCTGCTTGGAGTGTAAATTATTTTAATTACCATACTATATTTTATACTAGTAAAACTAACACTAGAATTTGTTATTTTGTAATACTAACACTATATGGATCACTGTTGTCTGAATTAAATGAATTTTAATTTTTAATTTTATTTTATTTTATTTTGAAAATACAGTGTGGAAGGGATATCGAAGCGCAAACTGTAACCATGGATTCAATAAGTACATGATTATGGGGTTCATAATCACGTGAATGAATGAAAGAATGAAATGCACCGACCCCAGCGTGGTTTGACCAGACTCGATTAATCGAATGAACCCCAAGATTTGCACAAGCCCCTAAGCCTCATGCTTCATGGTGCTACAAAGACCATTGCATATCAAGGAATAGACCGTACTACCGCACTGTAATGGTAGGGAAGACGTGCCCTTAGGATAGGAAGGATTAAGAGCCTTCGGAGTTTGCACCCTAACGTAAGCATTGGGCTAGTGTAGAGGTGGGTGATATTTGTCTATGGGAGGGCAGGACGACGTCGCAGCCGGGTTGACTCAGGTCTCACCGGTGAATCTTTTAGCGGGGTTCAACTGGTTTCTCGGCTCTTTGTTGTGTCACTGCTCTGCTGTGATAAATGTCGCTGTGTTCACTTTTTAATGTCTTCGTCTGAGGTCTCGCTACTAACCATTTCCGGTTTTTGTTGGTTAACTCATTAGCAGCGTTTTTGATCTTCCACCGTGTCCATCCAATAATTGAATCCCTTGTCGAAATATTTAAAGTCATGAGCTATCGCTGGAGTCTCAAATGTAGTTATTCGAAATATCCAACAGTAGAATGGGCACTGTTGGGAATTCAACACAACACAACACTTTGCGCCCGGTCTGCACGCGCAGGCAGCGTGTTTAGTGCGTCGTCGGCCAGCTGAGGCTCGTCGCGGCTTCTGACTTCACCGCGACGGACGATACTCCTCTTGCTTTAGTTTCATTATTAGCTGTTTGTCGGGTACAGTCTTATTATTGTTATAAGCACGTTGATTATGGTGTTCATAATCATGTACTTATTAATTCCATGTTTTTTTTAAAATAATTTAAATAAAATCTTTTCCAAACATCCATACATTTTGTCTACGTATGTATTGCACTTTTGTATGTAACAGCAGATTTTTTTTGATAAACGACGAAAAGTTCTACGCTTTTAGAATCATGTGCTGAAATCGTGGTTACCTACAGGTAATGTTACAATAACTGTGCCTTACAGTTAGCACGTCGATGTCGGCGTCCCTGCCACCCTGTATAGTATTGAGAAAATAAGTACTTTATTATAATTTTGAATCGTAATATTATGGTGTATTGTTGTGGTTTCAGAAGTTTTATTGTGTTATGGTGTAATACGGGTGCTTTTATAGTTTATTCACAATTGAGACTTTCGATACGGGTGTGGTGGCCAATATATTTACCATTATTTTTTATTTTGTAGCGTTTACCTGTCAACTTACCTACATCCTTTTTGCCAATAATGAAGGTTTCATCAAGAATTCACTTTGCATGTTCATTATCTTGTCTGTTTTCGTTGTCGTTGTTCTAAATCCTGAAAAAAAAACTACATTTAACTCACTACTAACTTCAAATTGCCAATTTTGTTCCTTTCCATAGGAGACACATTAAAATCTTTAATTTAAGTCTCTTACTCTTGAAGTATCAAATTGGTATACTTACTTTTACATCGCATCCTAAGCAAAAGAGATCGTCGCGTAAGTACGCAATCACGCGATCGTATGAATTTTGACGTACAAACGTTTCTTGATTGATCGCGCGACTGATGTCATATTCATAGGTCGCATCCTAATACAAAGCGATCGTCGCGTTCATATGTCACCTTATGTTCGGTGAACCGGAACGCCTGGTCTCGCCGACTAAGGACGCCTTCTGGTTTTCCAAACGAAAAGCGATTTATGAACGCGGCGATCGCGTAGGTATTCACGCGACGATTGCTTTTGGTTAGGACGCAGCCATACGCTTTGGCAAGAGGCACTGCAAGTTTGCAGCGCTTTGCAGGAGGTAAATTCTGAGCAGTCAAAATCCCTTTTGTAAAGCCGCTGAGTTGATCGAACTATGATAAACAGTCATCATTATATTTAGATACAACCTCTTTCCAGTATGATGTACTCGTAAAGTTCTTTCATTTCGGATTAGGGTCATGAAAAATAGAAAAAAAAGTCATTAAATACTTACCACCGGGCGAAAGCTAGTCGGTAACAAAGTGTATCGCTTTCGGTAACATAAAGACATCTTATCTAAATCTGTATCGAAGAGGACACGTCAAAATTTAAAGAAATACATTCTTGACCAACCCCATACTGCGTTACCACGATATCCTTGCACGTTACTCCTCCTCTATGTCTTTTATCACAAGGTCTATTTTACTTTAGTCTAGTGATAAATGGGTGTGGTAAGGTAGCTTTTAGAGGGGTCATCAATCATATGGGACATAGGATGTTATCCTTTAGAACGGGCGAGCAGACACATTTGATTTGGATCGAATGCATTGCCGCTTTGTATCTAGAGATATGTTTTAGATTTTATCTCTTTTAACGAGTTTGTCATGCACGATTAGGTCTGTGATGCAGCTTGGGTATGTCGAAGTGTGTTGGTGTATGCTATCTACCTACTCAGTATTTGTTTGTTTTGTGAATGACGGTGAAACAACAATGCCAATGATGGGTGCCTGGTGCGTTAGGTCTGGGTCTCTCTGAATTGAAAAATAATTTAAAAATACCTCTTCGAATGAATAACTCTTTTTAAAGTCGGTTAAAAAGTATTTTTTTATTTTTTCACAGATGAAGTTGAGAACCTTAGAAATAGATATAAAAACAAACTTGAAGTCATCAGTGTACGCACTAATTATGGTAGAAAGACAATATTATTTGAAGGAGCACAGCTGTTCAATGGATTGCCGGACGATATTAAAGAGTGCGATAACGTGAATATATTTAAAAATAAGCTTAAGAAACATGTATGTACACTATAACTTCTAATACTCTAGAATAATTTGTATTATCTTATTCAACACTTTGTAACTCATTATAAGCGGACTGTAAGTTCGAGAAATAAATTTCTTTAAACCGAAAATATTGTTCAAAATCAAAATCAAAATATTTTTTTCGACATATACCTACATGGGCACTTATGAAACGTCAGAATCTAGGAGCACGGTTCCAGTGGGTCGTTTACCTTATGGAGAAGAGCCGGCAAGAAACTCCATGGTTACTCTTTTAAAACAAAAAAAAAAAACTTTGTTGTTCGGCGTAGTCCTGATATGCCTAGAAGCTTTAATAGTCCTCACTAAAGTTCCATTTTAAAAACAGCGTCAACGAATCCGGCCCCTAAAAAATATAGGAAACCATAAAATATCCTGAAAGAAAGGCAAACTCTTTGCATTATTGGATTTTGTGCGGGATTGTCGGCCTCTTACCGGCTCAAACAGCACGATATCGTCCTCATCGCATAAGGAGCCTTCAAGATCACCAATGAAACGTGGAACGCACACATTTCCTGTGCACTGCATTTATCACAAACCTAGCAATGGTATCCGAACATTAGGAATGCAGCCGCACAACATACTACGAGCATAAACTGCATGGCATAAAGTTAATGGCCGTACCTACCGCACACGGCGCCACTTCTAAGACACTAATTTGCCACTAATTGTAACTAATAGCTGTACTCTCAATTATAAGGATTTCTTACATGTCATTCTGGCTGTACACTCAAATATTTGTAAGGTTACGTGATTATATCAATTTGATACTCTTAGGTCGAATTGCAAGAGGGTTCTGTCCTTGCCAGGGCTCGAAACCGGTACGAAAAGTACCTACAGGTACTTAATGGTTCTTGCCATTTCGGTACCTGGATGCCGGTTTCAGACGGTACCGGTACTCTAACTAACAAGTACCTACCGGTACCAAATTCAGGTACCCGGCGCGTACCACAAATCTCGTATTTGTACCTTGAAGTTATTTTTCTTATGCCTATTAAGTATCGGGGGGCACGGTAGTGCCCTCGCCAAGTCGAGCGCGAAGCAAACATTGCCGTACCATCCTTTACTGGAACCATTTCACCGCATTTTCAGGCCCCTATTTGAGAACCTCTGGATAAGACCAGAACGCAGAAATTTTCGTCACCCAGTAAGCTATAATCACATACTTAAAATCCAAAATTTCAAGTCTGTAGGTCATTTAGGTCCGAAGTTAAGCGAAAGCAAAGTTTCGCATTTATTACACTCACTCACTCATTCATGATCATCAGAATAGAACTAGTACTTCCCATAAACTCAGACAGTTGAATTTTGGTACAGAGTAAGGGTTTAATGGCCACATAAAGGGAAAACTATAAAAACTAAGATAATCGAAGATCTGGAGTACCTGGTGACCCTGATTATGAAACACAAGAGCCCAACCAAACTATTAGAGATCGACATACCGCCTTTACAAAAAATATTCAACTTGGTGGGCCGCTTCATTTGATGTCAAAAATCGAAGGTTGAAGTATTTGATGAAGAACCCTCAGCTGGTCTCAGCTGTATTAGAGATATGGTAATGCCCACTTCTACTATTGGTACATAAAAAAATCGACTGTCATTGCAAAAACCCAGCGTAGTGAGACACATCTTCTAATTTAATCTGGCCTATAGCGTCCCACTGCTGGGCGAATGCCTCCCCTTCTGCTCTGCCCACGTTTCTACCAAAAAAAAAAAAACCCACCAAAAACATTCTGTAAAAAACTAGCCAAGTCTCAAAGTCATGAAATCTAGACAAAGTCGTGCCAAGTCTAAGGTTCCTTACTTACCGGACGGACTTCTAATCATTGTAGAAGTCCGTCTGTACGTCTATTTTATGTTAGATCGGTGGTCGATTTGTCGATCCAAAAAGAAGAGAGCAGAAGTCAGCATTGTCAATGCTGAATGTATGTGTTACACAATCAACAACGGCCTTAAATGAGGCACTAGCGTTCAATCACTAATACCAGTATGGGCTATTATGTCGCTTAACAAACATAGGTAGTTACAACAGATATAACATTACGTGTAACCAAATTTGACTTGTACCCACTAACGTATAAAGAATGTTCAACGATCAAGTCACACAACATTAACTATAATAATAAAGAAATCGTAGTAAGGAACCTTAGACTTGGCATGACTTCCCATAATAAAATAAAAGCTGTGTGGCAGGTAATTAACAAAGAGACTGGAAACAAAAAACAGCGAGATCAGAATGACTTGTCGTTAAAAATTGATAATGAAACCATTTCAGATAAGTTGAAAGTTGCTGAGTCACTAGAAAATTTCTTCACCAACATCCCAATTGAGGTTACGAAATCTCTTCCCTCATCATCTGTGTAAGCTGAATCTTTACTCAAAGAAAACTTCAGTAAGGACATTCCTAGTTTTAAATTCGAGCCTATTTCTATTGTCACAATTAAAAAAGCGTTCAAAAGTCTTAACATAAAAAACACTGTAGACTTATGGGGGATTTCCGTTAAGGTTCTTGGAGATATTATTGACATAAGTGCCCCTGTCCTAACAGGCATATTTAATCAATGTTTAGACAGCGGTACGTTTCCTGATTTAATGAAACATAGTAAAGTAGTACCAATTTTCAAATCGGGTAGTAAGAGTGATCCCTCTAATTATAGACCTATATCAGTGCTACCAGCATTGAGTAAAATCTATGAAAAAATCATGCTAGACCAGATGTTGTCACATTTTAATTCAAATGGTATTTTACATAGTCGCCAGTTCGGTTTCACGAAAGGTAGGTCGACGACTGATGCGGGAGTGTTACTCATCAGTCACATTTTGGAATCCTGGGAGAAGTCCCAGGATGCAATTGGCATTTTCTGTGACCTCTCAAAAGCGTTTGACTGCGTTGACCACAATACACTGATCTGTAAATTACACCACTACGGAATTCGTGGACAAGCCGCTAATCTTGTTCTTTCCTATCTATCAAACAGGCAACAGAAAGTGAACGTTAACGGGGCGACGTCCTCGGGGTCCTTAGTTAAGATGGGCAGTGCCTCAAGGTTCAATTCTCGGCCCTTTCTTGTTTCTAGTTTATATTAATGACCTTCCTTACATGATGGCTAACTTATCAGATATAATTTTATTCGCTGATGATACTTCTCTTATTTTTAAAATAGATAGAAAAGATACGGATGTCTTACATGTGAATGATAGTCTGGCTATTCTTTCGAAATGGTTTGCAGCTAACAATCTTTTACTCAATGCGAACAAAACTAAATGTCTTAAGTTCTCATTACCAAATGTACCCCAAGTGGGTTTAAATTTAAAACTTGATGGCAAGAAAGTAGATGCTATTACGGAAACTGTATTTCTAGGAATTACTTTAGATTCTAAATTGCAATGGGGCGCTCACATTAGAGCTCTTTCAGGTAAATTAAGTTCAGCTGCGTATGCAGTAAGAAAAATAAGGCAGTTGACCATTATAGCCACAGCTAGGTTGGTATACTTTGCTTATTTCCACAGTATTATGTCTTATGGCGTTCTGCTGTGGGGATCAGCAGCTGACGTAGATTCAATTTTCATTTTACAAAAGAGGGCAATCCGCGCGATCTATGAAATGGGTCCTCGCGAGTCTCTTAGAAACAAATTCAAAGAAATTGATATACTCACTCTGCCTTCCCTTTATATCTTAGAAAGTATTTTGTATGTTCGCAAAAACTTAGAACTTTTTAAAATAAGAAGCGATTTCCATAATATAAATACACGTAGTAAAAATGAAATTGTTATACCCAAATTTAGATTAACTAAAACAAGCAAATCATTTCTAATAAACAGTATCCGCTTTTATAATAAGTTGCCAAAGTCGGTTACAGAACTTAGCGATGGAAAGTTCAAAGCCCACATTAAACGTGTCCTTATCAAAAAAGCGTACTATAAGATTAAAGACTACGTCGAAGACAAGAAAGTTTGGCAATAATTCCTTCTGCACATGTGGCTTCCCTGGTACCTCATAAACGGCATCACTATGTAAATTTCTAATAACTGCTCCCAAATAATGGTGTTTAATTTTTATTTTTTATTATTAGATAGAGACTTTTACATATCTCTGACATAATTCTTTCATTATTTGACATTATATACCTACAATTTTTAATTAGTTTTTGATTTTACTTTATTAGATTATTTTATATTTTGTAAATGTGAGAACGTCGTAGGCCCTGTGGATTATAAATTTATAGACAATCGTCTATTTGTTTAACATATGGTACTTGTTGACAGGCCTACACTGTCCTCCCATACCTGTTAACACTGTAATTGGAAAACATTGTAAAAGACATATTTTTAAAAGAGTAACCATGGAGTTTCTTGCCGGCTCTTCTCCATGGGAAACGACCAATTGGAACCGTGCACCTAGAATCTGACGTTTCATAAGTGCCCATGTAGGTCTATGTGAAATAAAATATTTTGATTTTGATTTTGACTTTGTCTAGATTTCATGACTTTTTATAGATAAACAAGCAGCTCCAACGAGACTTGGCTAGTTTTTTATAGAATGTTTTTGGTGGGTCCTTTTTACTTACTTAGTATATCTGTTTTCTCATTCTAACTTAGGGAAATATTTGTTTGGTACAGGTACAGTACCGATACTGATTAGAAATACCAATAGTACAGGTATTACGTCTGGTAAAGATTTAATAGTACACTCTAGTACCAGTATTTCAAGCCCCTGGTCCTTATCCGGTAAATTTAAAATTGAGCGATTTGCAAGTAACTACATTGCCTGGCTTAGGTCTATGGATTAGAACCTTGAGGGTTTTTGAGCAAGCAAATGCAGGGCGAAAAGTTGATAGCTGAGTTGGTGCGTCATGAGGAGGGAGCGCCGATAATATTTGAAATGTATCAAATAGGAGCCCCTTTTTCAGGAGTCCACTTTCAGATTTTGAAAACCGATAACAAATAAAGATCTTTTGGAAAACGATAACAAATAAAGATCTTCAGAGCCGTTGTTTCTTAAGATCGTGTGAGGCCTAACGCATAATGACTTAAATAGGCAAATCTGACGAAGAAGTTGTGGGCTTCCCAATATCTGACGACTTTTATAACTCACATTTGAACCTTTTTTAAAGGATATTAAGGGCGAATGTTTGTTAAGTTTTTCTGTGCAATCGTGTTACATGTTCTGATGTATGAATATCTGACGGATTGTAGGAGCCTTTTGGCAATTATAACGAAATTCCACTTATTTAGAAAAGTACCCAAATGGGTTAATCAATTTGCATTTAATCTCTAAATCATCTAATCGAATAGCTTTGATTGCTATTTGCATTTGAAGCTGACCCTATTGTGAAGATTTGTCGGTATTAAGAAATTTGAAAATATGATAAACTTGAAAGTAGTGACTACAAGTAATCGTCAGAATACACCATAAACAGATTTGATTATTTCAAAATTTTATAATGACACTAATCAAACCAATTATATGAAAAAACATCCTCATCTTGGACTAACCAACGAGCCATCATCATAGAGAAACAGAGGTGCTCGTATTTTTTTGTTTATCATAGATAGAGCTGGCAAAGATGGAAAACCACAATTACTAAAAAAAAAACAGAAAAAGTTCTAATGCCTGTTTTCACATACACTAAATCTAATGCCAAAATATTATTGCACGTTCTAGGGTTCTCAACTCTCGGCGCTGAGTCAAGCATAGTGGCTCAGAAGTGAGATGGATATAATTCTTAAGAAGGGCATTGTCGCCCTTGTTAAATAAAAGTATCATTACTCCTCTGTTCCATGCCTGCGGCGTTTTGCCTCGACTATGACGGAATCAAACAGCTTTTGGAGGGCCTTGAGAACAGGTTTTCTGCCCTCCTTTAAGAGTTCAGCCGTAATTCCGTCATCACTCAACCCCTTGTTATTTTTGAGCTTCTTCAGAGCCACCTAATCTCGTACAAGCTTACGTCCGGGACGTCTTTGGTATAGTGTCGGGTCAATCTAGCTCTTATCTCGTTTGCAGTTTTTTTTAAATATGGGAATTGCCTTTCTAATCACTTGACCTAAGTTTTGGAATGTAAGAACTTTCTGCGTAGATTAGCCTTTTAGAAAACTGATGCAGGTAAGTAAAAGAGAAGCTTTACTGATTTACACGATCAAGGAATCGGCGAATCAAAGCCGCCATTTACCCGCATTGAAATCTTCTTACAAAACAGCCTGCACTCAAACAACATCTTAAAGCCATATTAGGGAAATTGAATAAGTATGTGCTTAATAATGTTGTAGTGTCCATTGTTGGTTGTGAACCGTTGGTAACTGTTGGTAAACATAATAATGTGAAATATCTCCCGCGCGATTTAAATAACTCTCTCAGTGGGTCATAACATGGCGCCGCCGTACGCGGCAAGGCGGAGCATACAGTGTAATGGAAGTCAAAGCTTTTTGTTGGTAGTGCAAAAATATCTTGGAGAACCTAAAATACAGGGTCAAATTAAATTAGCGAGGGAAACTCTTCTGACGGGTATCGATATCTCAACACAAAAAGTACTTTTTATTGGCAGCGAACTCCAATTTGGTTGAAGTTTAACTATAAGTTCAGACACTCAGTTATTGTGTTTAGTTAAATTTAATTTGGTCCTGTGTTTTTGAGCGGAACTAAACATTTATGTATATTCTAATATCCGTTAAGGAGTTCTCCATCCTCTACCTGCTAAAGGCTTGGTTGGACCAGGGCAGCATGTCCTGCTGGACTCTTTCTAAATAAAAATATCTAAATCGGAACCTAATAGAATGAGCGACGACAAACCCAAAATTCTAGATTGCGACGCTCGACGCTCTACATTCAAAATATTGAGTGTGCGTCAAAACGTTCTCCGATATTCTATTCTTTATTTCAGCATTTTTCGCCATTTGTACTTTTATTAAATGTTGTTAAATTTATTAAATTAAATTTGTGGGTCATACAAATATTTGTTCCGTGCGGGAATCGAACCGGCGACACGCAGCGCAGCAGCCGATCGCTCAACCACTGCGCCAACCGTGCCGTCCGCATTCTTAGTCTGAAAAATGTACCTATGGACTTTAATTAATTGAACTTAGTAGGTATCTACCTTGTTCTAAAAATCTTTACCATGCATGTTGCTAAACCTAGGTGCAGTCAGCTACAAAAATATATATTCATCGACAATAATTAATTTAAATGTTGACAATCTTTGTTCCATACTATTGCATTAATGAAAGCCATCAAAATATACTCATGGGGTACTTTTTTGTACTTACATATTGAAACCGTACTATAGAACACAATAGGGATGATGTTTTTTTTTGAACACAAAACAATTTTTGCTTCCAAATAGTGCGAACAATATTAAAACAGCGTAAAAGCTTCAAAAATTACCAAGTTATAAACGTTTTAAAATACGTGTTCGACAAGGACAGCACAATCGCAGAAGTGACGTCACGACTATGTAAATTACATAGGTCGGACCGCACGACAAGGACGAGATTATTCTCGTCCTGGTCCCCTCCAAAAACTTTTAAAGTGTGTAGCTTCGTCATATTTACATCGATTTAATAGATTTTTCGATTATCTCTCTATAAAATAATGTTATTTCAAAAAAGGCATAGTTTAAAAATTAAGTTATTTCAAAAAAGGCATAGTTAAAAAACTATGTTATTTCAAATTATATATTTACACTATGCCTTTTTTGAAATAACATAACTTTTTCGATTATAACTATTGTAGACAATATTTTTTTTTTTTCGGTGGCATACCTCTCCTTCCTCTGTCTGAATCTGAAGTCTGAATTAAAAAGTTTTATTTTTTATTAGCATTTCCCTAGTACCCAACTCATTTTGTTGTCTGGATTAATTTCCCGTGTGTATAGTTCCAGTTGTTGCATTGTTAAAGCCCAACTCGACCAGTTATGCAACTAAACAATTGCATAAAACAAAAGCGCACCGGGCGGCACTAATATTTTTGTATGTCTATTGAGAAAGTATAACCTAAAAGCTGGGAATAGGGCGAGAGACTTACCTCTGTGGCTGTTGTATAAGCCCTCGTACCCACTGGCAATTAAAGAAACAATCCCTAATGTGTTTTTTTGACGCTTAGAGATGCACTCTGTTGGATTTTCGATACTCGGCTTAACACCGAGGGTTGAAAGTCCAATGCGCTATAAAAATTGTGACTTTAAGAAATCGCTCGTGTGGTCTTGTGCTAGGTCTAGGCTGTTTTTAGGCTGCTTTGCCACTTCATATTGAGTTTTAAGATTGTTAGTATATTCTCTGTCTATTTTTCGTTTTCCAAAATTGCAGCTAAATAGAGATTTTATTGAAACATTATTAATAAAGTGTCTTTGCCATTGTGGGCTTTCCATTACCAGCCCTTTGTGTAAAACGAATAAAGGTATGTTTGGTTAGGACTCTAATTGTCACCCTTCGCTAAGTTTTGGGACAAGATGATTATGGAAAAACCTTTTCTGGATGTAAAGATACAGTAAAGTTTTAACTCTTCGAAAAAAAAAATTTTAAAATATTTTTTATCGTTCGTTTGAACGAAACAAACTATAATATTCAATGTATCATCAAATTCATTCTTCTATACTAATAATGGGGTTTTAAATATGAAATTGCGGATTTGATTTACTGGCCACTTTGAATTGAGATTAAACCAGTATGGTGTGATATTACAGAAGGAAACTTTTTTCACACGAAAAGTACATATAACATTCCAAAGGACAATGCCAGAAAATCTATAGAACTTTGCCCCACAAAAAAAAGTAATTTACAAGCTTGTAATATGCAGCATCTTCAAGCTTATTTGTTACTGTTAACTAAACATTTGTCCTAATGCCTGTAGAACTTGCGGTTTCTGTTAAAATCTTAAAACAATATTGACATTGATTAGGACAATATAGGTAAGGTGCAGTTTATAAATGTTAATAAGCGATTTAAACAACATATACGTTACGCATTATCAATTATTATAATCGTAATATGAGTTTTTGTTTTTGTTGTGTATCATGCGCAATAAGTAACACAATAGGAAATTCAGGGGTTGAATTCCTTTTATCATTGATTTGTAATGGGCAAGTTCTACTGAAAAACAATGTATTATGAAAAGGTCCTTTAATCATTACAATTATTTTCATTAATTGTCATTTCCTGTAAATAGCTGGGGCAGGATCTGGTATTGTCATTTAAAATGTTTGACTTTCAATTGTTTTTCATTCAGCTTTTAAAGTAAAGACTGCTTAGTTTGATGTTAGCCACAATTTTTTACCCTTTTGCATCAAATCGGTAGATAGAAAAAGCTAAAAAAAAATGTGCCTCATGATTTGACAGATCTGCAGAGAGAAGCGCGCGTTGAAGCTTGTTTTACCTTGGTGAACCGGTACAGAAATGAATGGATTATGTGGCCAATGGTGACGTGTGATAAAAATGTTCTTCTTTACGATAATCGCAAGCGTACAACGCAATGGCTGACTCCAGGTCAAAACCCAAAACAATGCCCCAAAAGCGAAGTTTACTCATTGAAAAATGATGGTAACTATTCGTAGGCCACTTAATAGTGTAATTCACTAAAGCTTTCTCAGATCCGGTCAAGCAATAACAGCAGATGTCTACTGTACAGAACTTCGAACAGTGATGGCGAAACTCGCAGCGAGACAGCCCCGACTCTTCACCACTATTGCTCCATGATAACGCAAGACCTCATCTCACACTGCTCGAGAAACCGTTTTAACACTACAGGACCTAAAGTTAGAAAACATTTGTTATCCTTCTCCTACCAAACAGCGACTTGGGCCCTCAACCGACTACCATTTTTTCCGCGATTTGGTAAAAAATTACATGGTGAAAATGTTTATTTCCAGGAAGTAATACAAAATGCCTTCACAAATTTTGTTGAGCACCCTAATTGCATAACACATTTTCAATCACAACCAGAATCATTTTGAAGGATATCGCACATCCATTGCTTTGTATGTTCGAAAAAACTGTCCGCTCAACAACGTCAATAACGCAATGAATTTTGTTGAACGGTGAAAATAAAAGATACTCTGACAGTGTCTTAAGCAATTACCTCGCAGATCCTCAGAGTTCTACCGCCAAGGCATAAATGACTTTCCCATGGAATAACAGAAATGTATTAACAATGAGGGTAATTGCTTTTTATTAAATAAATATGTTTTACCTTGGAAAAAATATTGTTTGAAATTATCAGTACAAAACGGCTATTCCATATTTAAACCCCAAATATATTAAAGCTGAAGAGTTCGTTTGTTTTTTAGTTTGAACGCGCTTACTGGTAGTTCAAGGGAACGAAAGTTTTGAAAAAATATATTTTTGCATTTCATAGCCCAATTCTCGAGGAAGGTTATAAGGGTTATTTACAATCATGCAATCGAGAACCGCGATGTTCCAAAACTCGAAACAATCGAATGAAACCTCTTGCCGTCGCGAATCGATAGTTTTATAAAAATGTGGCTGTTATTTTAGTATATAGTGTATCTTACAAATTCCACGCGAACGAAGTCGCGGGCAGAAGCTAGTCCAGCCATGAAATTCGAACCCCGGTATGCAGCTATACCGTAAAACTTTCCCTCCTATACATCCCAACATTTTACAAAAAATCGAATATGACCTCAAAATCCCATGCCAAGCAATCACCCCAAACGTCTTAACTCCAAACCAATGACGTAACTCAAAGATGATAATTAAAAATCTCCACCATTAATTATCATTTGTGGATCATTAATGTAAATGCCAAATCAGTGTGGTGTAAACGTAAGGCATGTGACATTTGAAGGCATAACTCTAAGATTGGATATTGCAAAAGTGCAGTAACGTCGGTAACAAATGATATGCCCCCACGCATCCCATTAAACGTATTCAGAATTGACTCAATCGACTTTTACGACTGGCGTGGGCAGAAACACACATACTCTTTAGTTTCGCTTAATCTAACATTTGCGTCCAAAGTTGATGTGGTGAATTTTGTTTTTTCCCCGTCTGCGTGAAGCGAAAAAATGAGTGTAATGTTTTTTTTTTTATAAACTGAACTGTGTTAACTTGATGACATTATTGTTAAGTGACGATTGAAACCCAAGATATATATATGTTTCTTAATATTTGTTCTCAAGAGGCTGACAAGAGCAAAAGCGCGGTAAATAGAAAAGAAAGAGAAGCGCAATGACTCAGCGCTGGTAATTTATTGCAAAAAATTAAGTAATTATCTTATTACAAAACAGCTAATCAATAGCTGTTATGTAATACGATAATTACTTACTAAAAAAATTAAACACTAATATGTTAATACGTTGCTTATAGAATAATCTGTCAAAAAATCACAATGAGTGCATGCATATTAGTACGGTTTAGATAATCGTTAAAATTAAATTTTTGAGGTATCTTCGTATTTTTTTATATCGTATCAAATTAGTTGTATTATGTTTTCAACACACGATCTAACTAGCATATATCCTGAAGAATTTCATATATTTTTTTCTGATGTTGTTTACTGCAGTGGATCATAATACTTTTAGGCATAATAAATCTTGCGTTTAGGTCCTGTAGTAGGAATTTTCTACTTGTCAACCTATGAGGCATACCGACCAATCTGCTACTGTGTACTGTACTGAATTTGAATTTAGAGAATTTTTTTTCATGCACACAGGTACTTGCATAGACTCATTCCTTAAGGTTTTTATATTTATTTTAATTTTATAATCATCAGTCATCATAACTTAATTATGATAGAACACATTTATTTGAATTTTCATTAACCTCTAATAAAAAAAGTCAATAATACTTACACTTTATCTTAAGTTGAGTTCTTGATTTATAATAAAAATTACATACCCATTGTATGTAGAACTGGTTTGTTAAGCTCCATAAAAAGACATAAACGCGCTCGCACCTTTAAAATCAGATAAAATCAAAAATACAGAGAACACGTCAATTTTAAGTGCTACCAGAAATTCCTTAAAATATTTTATGTCAATAGATTAGTTATTTTATTACTTTTAGGTTCTTTTAAAAGCTATTTAGTGTAAATGCAACTCTTACATTTTTTATTCAAGTATAAAATCCCCAATATGCTCCTATTTAGATAATTAAATATTCCAATTATAAAATCTAAACATGGTCAAATGAATTTTAAATATTTTATGATATAAGTAGTTAAACTTAATTTAGTAGAATCACGTAACTAAAGATTTTGACCTTGAGTAGATTGTGTTTTCCCAGTTAAGCCTGGATTAGTTTCAAATAATGGTAATACTAGCCTTGTCCTACTGCAAGGTAAAGGTTTCTTCTCATTCAGAGAAAGCACGAACGGTTATCAATGTTTGTTTAAGACGAGTTGGCGATTTAAGGCTTACATTAACTATAAGACCAAATATCCTCACGATGTTTTAAAAATTAATTATAACATAATATTAATTACACAGGATGCCATTCTGTAGTTCATAATTATTTTAAACGAGGGCTTCAATTAGTCAATACCAAAGAGTTTCATAACTCACAAAATGATTCGACGATGAAAGAAAAATCCAGTCAAGTACATGCCGTATTTACGCAATGAGTGTTCCGCATTATATAGTATCAAACGTAGAACAATGCTTTTTTAGTTAACTTTATATGAAGGGAAGTTAAATACTCTTGGGCGAAATAAGGGCGTCCAGAACATTGTGTATTTTGCATTGTGGTCTTAATGACCTTTTCTATATGTTTTCACAAGTGCTACACCACAACCTATCAATGTGGATATTTATGTCGATCAATGAGCAGTTTCACTAAGTAGTCGCTTCTGCTTTCAATCTGCTTACTCAGTACCGTTATTACTATAGCTTTATGGAGGTATGAGGAGGGATCCTCCGACCAGACGATTGTCGCGTATGGTGGGCAAATGCCCGACGATTGTTATCGGGACATTATATGTATGCTAGTTGCGCGGTAAACTCTGCTTCGCGATGCAGGATTTTGTGTGACGTCAGTGTGAACTTAACTAATCCTGTCACGATAGAAGACAAAGAATACAGGTCCAACCAAGAATACAGAACCATTATACCTCACCAATAACTCACACACACGTATTCACTCACTTATCTCCACATGCACTATGTAACGCATGGTTATATAAAAAGCACATAATGCATGTATCGGTGCAGCCAGATAATCGAACCTGGAGAATGTTTTAATTAGGTTAACGATTGGGAGCGGGTGGACGAGCCTCGTGACGTCATCCGCTAATGAACGGCGGTTCCACAGATAATGTGTGGTACTGATACTTTACTTCAAACAGCTAATGAAGGCGCACACACACATGTGAAGGTTTTGTTTATATGGATTTTTGGGAAGTAAGGGGGGAAGGAGGTCTCGTGAAAGGACAATGCCAGAAACTCTATAGAACTTTGCCCCACTTAAATCAAAAAGTCATTTACAAGCCTGCAAAGTGCAGCATCTTAAAGCTTATTTATTACTGTTAACTAAGCATTTGCCCTAATGCCTGTAGAATATGCGGTTTCTGTTAAAATCTTAAAACAATATTGACATTGATTATAGGTAAGGTGCAGTTTATAAATGTTAAAAAGCGATTTAAACAACATATATGTTACGCATTATCATAATGATTATAATCGTAATATGAGTTTTTGTTTTACAGGTATTTTAAACGTTTTTTTTTGTTGTTTATCATGCTCAAAAAGTAACGCAATAGGAAATTCAGGGGTTGAATTCCTTTTCTCATTGATTTGTAATCGGCAAATTCTACTGAAAAACAATGTATTATGAAAAGGTCCTCATCATTACAAATATTTTCATTAATTGACATTTCCTGTAAATAGCTGGGGCAGGATCTGGCATTGTCATTTGTTATATATGTCGTTTCGTAGTCTACGCTGGATTACAATGTGAATAAATATTTTTTTGTATATTAATTTAATTCTCAAAGTCTGTAAATACATTTTCTGTTCTGCAAAGATAGCCGTACAACATCCCTTTCACAATGATATACTTCTTGTGTGTTGTGCCTTTATAGCACTTCTGGGGTTCCTGCATGTCGACAGCATTAAAATCTGTACCCCTTTAGAAGTGTTTGCCAGCTCCGTCAGTTGTCGCTAGTTGGTAGTTAACACAGTTGTTTTTATAACATTGGCATGGTGCGCTCACTCTTTACCAGATGCCAGGTGCCCAGATGCCCAGATGCCAGCAGATTTTGTCAAAATCTCACCGTGAAAACATAGGTGTATATTTCGACCAACTTATCTGTGCTATGGCCGTTGTTCGAATTAACATTTTGAATTACGATCGGATTTTGTTTAACTTTTTGATTTTCGTTTACAACCAAAGCCAACAAAAAGCGCACAAATAATTTGGTCGTACTGTAAAGTGAGCTGTCATGCCACCTGGTGCCAGGGATTGACACTGTTAGCAGTGACAGCTAACTTCTTCTGATTCTTCACGGTGAGTTTTATACAGAATAGATCGGCTGGGATCTTCCACGTCCACTCGAAATTCTGTTTAAATAAACATTGCCCTTGTGTGCGAGCGCTTAAAACAAAATGTTTGCAGTAAAGTTTCTGTATGCTAAGCATTCTGTGCCCCAGGCGGGTACCGTTCCCTATCGATACGCATTTCGATTCAATCGATGTTGAAGATTATCGATAAACGTTGATTTATTTTGACTGATTTTTTTGTTATTTATCGATTGCGGATCGTTATTTCGCTGTGTAGCTGTGAGTATGTCCATAAATTAGATACGAGTGGCGCAGTGGCGGAATGTGATAATGGTTTAAGGTTTGATTCCTTGGAAAAAAATAAACACTGGTAATTTGAAGCCGAATAGAGAATCGGGTTTTCTGTATGTCTGTTTGTGATGTATGATATGAGAGGGTATGTATTCGAATTTTGTTAATCATTCGGAAAAACAGAAGAAAAACATAGGTAGGTATAACATCCGCAATTGTTTTGCTTACACCACGTAAATGCCAACGAAAACACTGCAGTTTAACATTAAAAAAAACACAAAATATCTTCCGTCCCTTTCTTGCTCTACTTGTTAGAGAAAGACAACCACAAACTGAGCTTAGCTTAGTTGGTGCACAACGAAATGGATGCTTCTACGTTTTAACAAGATTCCTACGACGATATTGTAATGTTCCTTACCTACATTTAGGAGTGTGAGGAACAGGGTGTAAAGTTCACTCATACTCTTGGAAAAGGGAGGATCCTCCGACCAGATGGATGTCGTATCTGGTGGGCAACTGCCCGATGATTGTTGTCGGGAAGTTGTATATATGCTATCTGCGCGGTAAACTCTGCTTGCGCGATGCAGGATTGATGCGTTTGTTCGCATGTGGCGGTGTAGATGCCGCCACATCACTCCCCTCCGAAGACCGGAGGTCGATAGTGGACTAAGTCTTGTATCTTGCGATGCTTGCCAATGCCAGTTGGGTTCCAGTGGGTTGGAACCGGGTGTCGCATAGTTCGCGGTGAGTCGGAACTGTCTGCGAAAATGCCCCAGTGAGTCGAGGTGGCTGACTGCTGATGTCGACCAGGAGAGGGATTAAGCACTCTGCTTGTGGACCGGCCGAATGTGCAGTGTGCTGTGCCAAGGTTGCTGATGAGGCTGAAGGTGATGACCAGGTATGCGCTCGCGCTGCATGCTGATGGTCAGGACAACTGTTCAAGCTGTGGTTGCTGGCTGGCTGTGTGACTTGCGGGAGTGATGATGCACACAGGGTGTAAAGTTCACACATACTCTTGGAAAAGGGAGGATCCTCCGACCAGATGGATGTCGTATCTGGTGGGCAACTGCCCGATGATTGTTGTCGGGAAGTTGTATATATGCTATCTGCGCGGTAAACTCTGCTTGCGCGATGCAGGATTGATGCGTTTGTTCGCATGTGGCGGTGTAGATGCCGCCACATACATTATATTTACTGGCTAGTTAAACAGATACCAACAAAACTTACAGCGATATAAAATAATTTTAGAATGGCCATAAATGTCTTCTGAATATATGTTCATACGACCCAAATACTCCGTTGTATAGGCAACATTTTCTTGTCTCTGTCTCTGTCTTGACTCTAGTCTAGGTCAGAGGTGACAGAGGCAAAGTCTACGATGGAGTGAGCTTACCCAGAAGAAGCCTGTTCACTCTAACTTTGAAGAGATTCGGGTTGAATGCGTTCGGGAACACAGACGCTGGTAGTGAGTTCCACTCTTTTGCCGTGCGCATTATGAAGGATGTTTGGAAGCGTTTAGTGCGAATAATAGATATGGTGTAAGAACTATACAAACTTATTTGATCGCTACAAGCTACTACAGGCAGGGGTACTGGTTGGGGATTTTTTCGACGCGCAGACTCTTATCATAGATGCAGTACATGATTCTGAACCCTCCTGCGTTGAAATGTCTACGCAAGGGAGTCTAGAATCATTTGCAGATTTCATCGTTACAGTTTGCGCACCGATATCCATGGCACCCTGAATAGTGCTGAAGAAGTTTTTATCATCATCGTAACTAACTAGATGTTATATTCTTTTTGCAGCTACAGGTGTCTTCTATATTAAACTGAAGAGAATTTTAGTAGATAGTACACACACACACATGTACATACATAATCTCATGCCTTTTTCCCATGGGGGTAGGCAGAAACTACTGTACGCCACCTGCTACGATCTTTACATACTTCTTTTGATTCGTTTACGTTCATACATCTGGTGATACAAGAACATCACCAATAAGGTGACTATATGTCCTCTTAGGGGGTTTCCACTCACGATTGCCTTGTAGATAGTTTATGACTTAATAAGGCCTCCTGACTGTTACTTACTGTTCAGTGACTACCTAACGACTAAAATATAGAAGGCACAATATAAACACTGGTAAACTAAAATCGATGTTTTTAAGGGATTTACAGATGCACTAAGAAAGGATTTTAGAAAACTGAAACCGAACGGTTGAAAAGAGGGGAACAGCTACTATAAAGTGATTTCAGAATCTCACGTCCTCAGGTTTTGGCAGCTGTTTTGTCGATTGTCGCTGCATGTGTACTGTAGAGATTATAGCCTATTTGGTGCTTGAATGCGCACCTTTATGGATATATTAATAGCCGAATATCGAGAAAATAATTAATTTAGATAGATAACAGAAGGAAGCAATCGTAGGCGTCAGTTCTTGGCTGACAAGCCATCGAACAAGGATAAAATATATAAAATGATCGAACAAGGTTAAAATATATAAAAAATAAAAATGTACTAACGGATATACGCCAAATCCGTGTTTCATTTACCCGTTCCGGTCCAGAGATCCCGTAAGGCTCTCACTAGTTGGTGGAGCCAAATCTGTGTTTCATTTATTCGTCACATTCACAAGCCCACAAGCAGCTCTCACAAGTTCGGGGAGACAAATCTGTGTTTCATTTACCCGTCCCGGTACAGAGTCCGTAAGGTTCAGCATCAGTAAAAGTTTGTCAACCTTTCATTACACATTTCTAGTACTTTAATGACAAGAAGTTAATCAATGTTTTTATCACCGGCAACATTTGATACCTTAGGAAAATGCAGTAAATGCCTAACATGATTACATGATAACGCACGAAACGGTATAGAAACACAGTAGAAACGTGTTTCTTTCCGTTGTCGTGTATAGGTACGGCTCTGAATCACATTTGAGTTTATCGCCTGTGAATGTGATGCGAAGATTGTCCATCAGTGTTGGATCTGAAAACTTTACTTACTCAGCCATTATCCAACATAGTAGCCAAGTAGTGATCAAGTCATGCCAAATCAATAAGTATACACACCACACTTATTGATATTTCAGTTTTGTCTCATGAGTGGCGACGAACCAACCACCGCGCACGATGTCCATTTGTGATGATCACTTGCTATCATATAAACTTCATAACCCTATTTTTAATACCAGAAGGAATTGATAAAAACGTGGTGGTACACTTACGAAGGTGCATCCGATAGCTTCTCGTCGAATTATTGAAAGTTAATTCATTACCTCAGACTCCAGATCACGAAAATGTGGATAACCCCTGAACAGGTTCAATTCTTACGCAATCGCTCACCAAAGTGAACCTAAACAAGTAAAACATTTAGAAGTGTTCGACTTGAAATTCACCTCTTTTAAACTGACTTCTTAAAACGGATGAGGTTTTCAACTCGGTTGTTGTGGTATTTTGTTACACCAAAATCACATCTTATTATCTATTTATCTATTTAACACCTGAGGAGCTGTTGTGCACAGCAATTCTTTCTATGATTCAGTAGGTACGTACTAATGTCTTTATGAAAATTGTATGACACTCATTTAACTTACATTTGTTTATCTGTAATTATTGTACTGCTGAAAAGCAAACCTTTAGCTGCCTTTGTCTATTTTCCACATTCATTTATCTCATTTCATGTGATCTCTTATTATTTTCCTTTTTCAATAAAAGGTTTAAGTTGTGACATTTTGTTTCTAACATTGTCATCTGTCAGTTTTTCTTTTTCTATGGTATAGAGCTAAGAGGTCGTCTATTTATTGTAAAGGTATCGTAAAACTAGTGTTAAGCCAGGTTCTCACTGAAAGCCATCCCGGTTTACCTCACTGTCTAACAACAACCGACGTGGGCTCCCTCACAACGGGCTGCGGGTTGGTGGAGCGGCTGCTGCAAGCTTCCACTCGACTGACTACGGGCCGGAGGAGCGACCGACGCGTGCTGCTTCAACCTTGAGCTGCGTCGCGACTGTGAGCTCCCTCGTGTCAGACTGCGGGCCAGAGGAGCGGCCTACCTGAGCTTCTACTAATTATTAATATCTTTTTCTACATACTTTTGTATTTTATATTTAAAAATTATTTCATTTTAACTTGTGACCACCTTTAGCCAGTTGGCTAAACGTTTCGTTACATTGTCTTTTTTTTTTTGTTACTTCCGTCATTTATACCGATTTGATTGAAAGGGTATACATAGCGAGTGGTCCCTTGTAAATTTGATCAAGTTCTGATGAGTAGTTTTTGAGTTAGCTTCAATAAAACGTATTTTTTCCACTTAGTGCCGATTTCACTAATGAAACTGAACGCGTTCAGCACATATAACGCGTTCAAGAACTGTCAGTGTCAATATTCCACAGAAAATAATGACTCTGACAGTTTTTAAACAATTAATTACAAAAAAAAAATACAACAATTATTGTTTGAATGACATTATTATATCTATTTGAAAATCTTCAACGAAAATTAAGGTTATAAATTTAACCTCCATCGTCAAAAGAAAAAAAAAACATTTTTAAGGTGTTTTAAAATTATAATTTCGGGCTGAAGAAATTAAATAATCAATATGTAACTGGCACTACAAATTGGCATCCAAAGGTACGTTTTTAGATGCACGTGTGTAGACCTAAAGAACTGCTATATTTTTATAGCCCATCGTACAATGACCTCAACAGGCAGTCAGGCAATGTAATTGGATCCTCCTGTTAGAAAAAAAAGACAGTCATAGGCTGGAATTGGCTGATAAATGGCGCTAGGCTGACAACCTATCACTTTGTGTGTTAATATCGTCATAAGGGAACCATGGGCGTACAATAGTATATTTCTAGACTTTTTTTGTTTTAGGGAACTGGCACGACAATTATTTCTAAGCAGTTTTTTTTTGTTTTTGGCCGTGTTGGTTGAACATATTTGCGTTTAAAGTCATTTCCATAACCCGAGATTTTAAAAACCGCTTCTGAATCCTAGGTTCAACAGAAGGTACTCTTTGAAAGAAAGAAAAATATTTAAAAAATACATACCGCAGCTCTGCTAATCTGATTTGACTATCATGTGATTCGCTGTTAAAACAACAAGAATCAACACAATGTTTTTGTGACAAACGAATTAAGTTTAACCTTTAATGGGGATTTTTTTTTATCCCAAAAGTGCAAATACACTTGGGAGCAAATAAATCGAGCCACTACCTTTTTTCACGTAAAATGGTAAATATTTTTGGGAATATGGAACGTATCAATTCGAACTATATATCGCCTAAAAGTTAAGTTAATAACCTTAACAATGAGGGTAAATTATTGAATAATAACCTTATTGAATGATAAATTATTGGCTCTGCAAGAAAAATGGTAATTTTGATAGAAAATTTAGTAGGGCTAAAACAGTCCATAAAAACAATAAAAAACAAAATTATTGCAAAAAAAATATTCTTAATAACTGGTATTACCCCCCCGTGCCCTGATGCATTCTTGTAGCCTATTAGTCATCGATCTGATCAGAGTTACGATGACATATTGTGGTATGTTCTCCCACTCTTCAAGCACAGCGACTTTAAGCTCGGGAATGGATGAAACAGCGGGAACCCTGGCTCGGACTAGCTCGTCCCATAGGTGTTCGATCGGGTTCAGATCGGGACTTCGTGCTGGCCATACCATTTGTTGAATCCCGATCGCAGACAAGTATTCCGTAACGATCTGCGCGGTATGAGGTCTCGCATTGTCATGCATAAACAAGAAATTTTCTCCGACAAAACCAGCATACGGCATTACGTGGTCTTCAAGAATGTCAGTTATGTATCGGTCAGCTGTTAATCCACGTCTACCACTGCCATCGTTGGCGGGGTCGACGAAGACAAGTTCCGTTTTTCCGTCTAGAGAAATTCCTCCCCACACCATACAAGAACCACCACCAAAACTCACAGTTTCTCGAATGCAACATTGGGCAAATCTTTCACCAGGACGTCTATACACTCGGTTTCTCCCGTCATTGCTAAAAAGACAGATTCTTGACTCGTCAGAAAACAAAACTGACCTCCAGTCTTCTAACGTCCAATTAATGTGTTCTCGAGCAAACTCCAAGCGAGATCGGCGATGAGCTACAGTCAATTTTGGGCCAGTTGCTGGTTTGTGTGATGTTAAATTTCGTTCCTTTAGTCTTCGTCTCACTGTCCACCTACTGATTGCGACACCTCGAACGTCACGTAACGCTTGCTGTAGCTGAACAGCATTAAGTCCACGGTCGCGCAACGAATTGGTTGCAATAAAGCGGTCGTCACGTTCTGTTGTTGCCCGTGGTCGGCCAGTTCCAGGTCGCCGAACAAAAGCACCAGTCTCCAGATACCTGCGGTATACCCGCTGTACCTTTGAACGACTCAAATTAAGTCTGCGTGCCACTTCACGTTGTCCGTGTCCAACCTCAAGTAAAGCTACAACTTGGGCAGCTTCCGTCGGTGTAGTATCCATTTTATCAGGTTATTTTGATTACACAGACACAGATAAAGACAACATTAACAAGTAATATGGGTATGATTAACAAAAACCTCAAATTTAATCTTTTCTTAACAGAGTACAATAAAAATGTCATAAGCAAATTAAATGCGATAATTTTATTCTACCCTTTAAACTTTAATTAAAATGAAATTTTGACAACTAACTACCTTCATTGTAAAGGTTATTAAATACCCTTTTAGGCGATATATGTTTCGAATCGATGCGTTTCATAATACCAAAAATAATAACCATAATGCGTGAAAAAGGAAGTGGCTCGATTTATTTGCTCCCAAGTGTAGTATTACAAAAAGTGTAAAAGTTTAAAAAACTGCCAAGTTATAGACGTTTTAGACTAGGACAGCACTATCGTAGAAGTGACGTCACGACTATGTAACTTCATTCTAGCGCCGTACATTGTCCGTACCGCGCGACAAGGACAGGAATCATCCCCTCCAAAAACTTTTAAAGCGTGTATCTTCTTCATATTTTCATCGATTTAACAGATTTTTTCGATTATCTAATTTTTACTATGCCTTCTTTGAAATTTACGAGTATTTTTAATGGTATTCATCTTCCCAATCATGATTTTAAGTTTGAAATTAAATTGTTTAGTTTAAAATTGTAAATGTATATTAACTATTTCAGTGTCGAGTACATGGTAATAAATTATAAGATTAACAAACCCCACGTATATATTTACACCACCATTACAGAGTTGAATGAAAATGCAAGTAATCCGTTCAACTATGCAGAAAATTACAATTTCAAAATGAGTGGTATAAAACAAATTGACTTAGTCATTTATTCAAACGAAGTAAAAGATTTTGTTTCATTAATATTTATAGGAATTAAGATAGTGTTCACGCTAGTTTTCTTGTACTGGATCAGCAGGTGTGACAGGTGGTATAGACTTGGAAGTGAATTAATAGAATAATTTATACGTAAGTATTGAATTCTTGTCGATGTGAATAATGTCTTCAATCAATATACACATCTTTCTACACGTCTTTTCAAGACGTTGCGTTGTAGCTTTTTTATTTTATGAAATATATGGTAAATCTCCTTCTGATTTCCTTGGATGTTTCTTTTTAGGAATTTATTTCTAAAAAATGTTTGCACAAAAATGTTGATGACGATAACGCTGAGCTGACAAGTCAGGTCTGACCCAGTAACTGGGTTGTGGAGGCCAGATAGACAGTCTGTCAACAGAGTACCACTTTACCTCTTCTTAAGACTGGTTGTCAGAATTTTAAAGTTTCTGACACAGACATGCACTACTTGCACTACGACGTGTTTTTTTTGGGTGGGAAATCATCAAATAACTTCTTACGCTCTGGGTGGAGCGCGTCAGACTTTTACTGAGTAAAACCCACCCGTGTTCAGTTCAGTTCAGTTGCCTGTGCCAGGGCCACGGTATATCTTTCGAACAACCCGCGACCCTGGCAGGCATCGGCCCAAATGCACCCCGTCAGTTACTGCTGACATCTCATTGAGGCGCGTGTGGAACACAACCCGCCGTCGACCCGGGCCTGGTCCTTACAGGACGGCGTGCTACCCATTGCCCGCTTTCCGCAAACCCGCTGGCAGAGAATCTACTGCGAAGAGATAAGTTTATTATTATTATTTTAAGATTACGCAGATCTTAAATAATAATAAACTTATCTCTTCACACGTGGCGCTTTTATAATTACGATAGAACTTCACTCACAGACGAGTTCGTTTAATCATTCAAGTATCCGTCAATAGAACTTCTTGTAAAAGTGATCTTCCAGAGATGAGAGGCCTCCTGTTCTTCTGCTTTAGGACCAGATTTTTTGAAGGGTATGGGTAACTAACTACTTTTCCTACTTTTCATCTTTGCCTTTAAGGTAACTCATCGAAAATTCTTTGGGTGTCACGAGTCCAGAAGACGCTTTTCATGTTGTCCATCGCTGATCCAGCTCTATTATCAACAAACTATAACATCACGCTTGTTTGCCCGAAAGGTTGGGCTGAGCAGTACCTACTGTACACCCACATTTCGCCAGTTATGTTTAAGTCCCACGTAATAGGGGGCGAGACTTTTGCCATCAACCGGGCTGCTACTGAGAAGTTCAAGATAAAAAAAACTTCTTCTCCTGCCGACATTTGGAATTACTTTGGAACTTTGGGCATCGGCAAATTGCGAAATTCGGACCTTCCTAACACTATTGGTTTGGACGATCTAAATCGCCATTCCTCCAATGTTCCCACATATTATCCCCTTTGTCTTCATCACAGTCAACCCTGGAGAGATCAAAAAGATTATCCTTTCTATTGAATTCAAAGCTGTGGGCTGCGATAATATCAGCCGGCATATGATCGATCTTGATCTTGGTCAACTTCTCAATCTTGGCAATCTCTCACATCACAAACTTCTCCGTTTACACCAGTGTATGTTATCCCTGTGGCGTAATGACCTTGTCCATGCCCTTGTCCTCGCCCTTGCCTGTGATACCCGATCCCGCTCTTCCTGGTCACTTTCGCCCAATTTACATCCTTCCCTTTCTATCTAAAGTGCTCGAGGCCAGTGTTCACAAACAATTTTCCAACTGTATGCACCGCATCTCCTTCATCAGTCCATTTCAATCCGATTTCAGGAGCACAGTATCGTTTCAGCTCTTCTTAAAGTTACTCACGATATCAGGCGGGTTAAAGAAGACACTGACCTTGTCCATGCCCTTGTCCTCGCCCTTGCCTGTGATACCCGATCCCGCTCTTCCTGGTCACTTTCGCCCAATTTACAACCTTCCCTTTCTATCTAAAGTGCTCGAGGCCAGTGTTCACAAACAATTTTCCAACTTTATGCACCGCATCTCCTTCATCAGTCCATTTCAATCCGATTTCAGGAGCACAGTATCGTTTCAGCTCTTCTTAAAGTTACTCACGATATCAGGCGGGTTAAAGAAGACACTGAAGTTACAGTCTTAGTGTTAATTGACTTCTCCAATGCTTTTAATACCATCAGTCACGAAGTCCTTTTATGTACCTTTCCTATCTTATGGTATCTCGGGAGGTATTGGAATGGTTTTTCTCTTTACTTTCGGGGGCGTCAGCAGTCAGTTCGTACAGGAGACTGTTCGTCAAGTAGGTGTGATTGTGCAGCTGGCGTCCCTCAAGGCGAATTTTATCTCCTCCTTTGTTTTCCATTTTTATTAATCTCATTGCCACCGAGCTTCGGACTGCGTGTCATCTTTATGCTGACGTTTTTTCAGCATTACTGCCAGGCAACTGTGGACAGCATATCCGATGTGGTTGAGCACCTAAACTGTGATTTAGGCGTGGTTAAAAACTGCTCTATTTGGGGTGGCGCTGGCGGTTAACACTACCAAATGTTGAATGGCTTAACTGTACCACCTTTAATGTTTGACAACTCTGTCATACCGTTTAGCTCCGATTTTAAGGATCTGGGTCTGCATGTCGACACATGTCTTGACTGGCGCAAGCAGGTCAAGCCTTTTTTACGTAAGAACCGGAACGTTGTGGTCGCTGTATCGGTTAAAAAACCTCCCATCACAAATAAAGGCAATGATTGTACTGTCCCTAATCTTTCCCATAATAGACTAAGGCGATGTGTGTTACTATGAGTTGACTGCAGATCTCCCCAATAAACTTGACCGCCTTCTAAATAACTGCATTCGATTTGTTTTCAATCTTCGTAAGTATGACAATGTGACATCGCAACGATTGCTTTTAAAATCGTTACCGATTCGTCAGCTTAGAGAGTTGAGGGCTATGTCTATGTTGTATTCTATTCTCGACAAACCTATTTTTCCTTCTTACCTGACTGCACAACAATCGTCTTCTACGATGTCCTTCTCACCGCTCCGGTTTTATTCACTCATATTTCTTTGTCCAGCCGGTATTTCTTTGCAATGCGCTCCCTCTGAGGATGGCAACCAGTCGGTTATCTTTCAAAGTGAAGGCACGTGAACATATTCGTAAGAAGTTGGCAGAATCACCCCAGCGCTGATTTGCTGGATTGTTTTTTTCCTGTACCTATCGTTATTGTCTTGATAAAGTTTATTATGTTCATAATGTATTTATGTATTTAGTATTTATAATGTTTAGAGTTATCTATCCCTTTTGTTGCACCTGCCATGTTTTGTCCTTAAGGTAGACTGATAGAAAATGCCTCTGGAAATAAGGTCGCTTTTGTAGTTTTTTTTTACTTTTGCGTAAACTTTTAATAAATCAAAAATAAATAAATCGAATAATCGGGCTAAGTTGCAACCTAGGAATCGTGCCCAAGACCTCATGCTCAGTAGCGTTTGCCACCACTAGAGCAACAATATTCACAAATTCTAGATTAATTCAGTAGACGATTAGCTTTGCTTTAAAAATCCTGTCTTATTTTCTCAGAAGATATTTCTAGCTATGCAAACTACGCGTGTATATTCTACATACATCCTACAATGATTGAGGTGGTACTTAAATTGTAAGCACACCTTAACTAATCATCTGAACATGTTATGGTCAAATTATGACTTATGACCACTCCGTATAAAATGCGCGGCGTACTTTTTGCATTCCAAATGCATAACCTCTCTACCATCACAATCTATGGGAAAGTTATTTCTGGAATGAACGATAAGGGAGTGCTTCCTTCGGTATCGCCGTCTCGCTCTAACGTTGTGGTGGACGTGTGTGCGAAAGAGACGGCACTGTTTAAGGAATGTCACACAGCATTTTATTATTATTCATCGAAAATATCATCAAGAGAGGACGGTTTTAAAATTATATTTCGTTTAAATCTTAGGTTTTTTTTGATGAACTGTAATAAAAGTTTGAATTGTTTTAGAAAACTACAGATACAGAAATAGCCACTATCTTCACCTGGGTGTCGTTAATTAAGAGATCGTCTTGAGATCTGAATGATTTTAAATTGTGATCACCACCTGTTTGTCAAGCGTGTTAAGAAAGATTGATTTGAAAATTTTATGATTATTGGTGTAAAATAGAAGTACTTAAATAAGAAAAATCACTAAATCGCTTCCTTTCTCTTGGTTAAAATTTTGCTGTGCCTGACAGCGTCCATAGTTGTTTCTATTTTATTTATACTAACCACCAGGAGAGCAGTGGTGGCTCAGTGGTAACGGCCGCGACTTACGAGTTGTAGGTTCGAACCCAGACAGGCGCTTTACTTTGTGTAAATTATTTCATCACCACTGCTCTCAAAACGGTGAAGGAAATCATCGTGAGGAAACCGGCATGTCTTAGAACCAATAATTCGAAAACATGTGACATTTACCAACCCGCACTGGGCCCGCGTGGTGGATTACGGCCCACTCCTTCTCACAGAGAGGAGGCCTGAGTCCCAGCAGTGGGAACATAATAGGCTGATTATGTAACCACCTGTATGTGTACATTATGGATTGCAATAAAGATGAATTGAATTAAATTGAAAATTTCACACGAACACGCAACAAGAATTCGCAAAACGGGAATGTTCAGCATTAAACGTTTAGTCTGATAATTATGTTTTATGTATGTAAGTACTAACATATAGGTAACTAAAGTCTGTCTTTACATGAACAGTTTCGTTCAATTTCAGGACTATAACATTGATTGAAATTGGCCGTATCCGGAATGTAATCCCGTTTCCGCTGCATTGCTCACCTGACTGCGCCTGAGCCTGACTGGTCGTGTAATCTCATTGGTGTACCGTACGGCTCATGAATGTGACGTCATCTGCCGTCCGGAGTGCCCAATTATATTTAAAGATGGAATAACACTGGCTGTTCGCAAATAACGTCGATTTTCAGTAAACCCTTGAATATTCATGAGCTCTGGATGTTTTTGGGGGTGATTTGAGGGCTTAAGCCCTTTTTTTTATATTGTTTGAAAATGTGTCTTAAAAAAAGGGTGGGTACCTTTTGTTCACAGTTATTTTTTTCTTTTATTATTCGCTAATTATGCTAAATGGATTATAAATTTCGCAAAGATTCAACACTTTTGAGTACGGATCGTTACACTTTCTAATCTTCTGGCAACGCCAATTTGAATAATAACTGAATTTCGTTGTATTTTTATCAATGTTTTAAAGGAGTATCTTATAAGCATGAGACAATTTAAAATCTTAATTACAACGAAATAGTACATTCAATAATATTATTATCTATGCAGACCCCTTAGGCGAGTGATTCTTGCTGACCCGATAACTGCATTTACACAAAAACAAGCGTAAAAAACCTAGCATTAAAGTGCTCATTATGTATTTATTATGTAATAGCATATCTCTTTAAATGCGAAGTTTGTTGAAAAAACAAAACAGTTATAAATATTAAGTTACTTAAGTTGTTTTTATTTAAATCATCATCGGTTAACAAATTACTGAGTTGTTGTGGGTTGTCGATGTATTGGGATGATGGCTATTATGTTAGTTGACGACTTGCAATGCGGCGCGGGCGCCGCGCGCGCCGGCTGGAGGGACGATTTTGTTTTGTTGTTGGAACATAGAGGGTGTTTCAGTCAGCTGATTGAACATTGACAAGGGATGTTTAATGATGTTAGGCTTAGGTGGGTAACGAACCCTGTTGTACTATCCTTTTAAATGGATGAGAACCTGAAGACAAGAAAGACGTTGCTGTTAAATTTAAAGCTTTGAAAAAAGTTATACCTATGCGTTTTGTGAGAAGTTTGCAAAGCGCATTTCAAAGTACTGCGTTATGAGATGAATGATTTAATTATTAAAATTTTGTGATTTTGTCATGAATTTAATAAATAGGTTCACTGTCACGCCACTTTATTAGAACAACAAAATGCGTATATACGTACAATGATAAAAAAAAAAACATTTCAATTTAATAAAAATTACCACGACAATAGTCTATACAACATACAATTGACTACCATATGTATATACCAATTCATAATTAGATTATCTAATAATAATAAAAAGTCTTGAACTGATCGAAACCTTTCAATAGACTTATATTCGAACCAATCAGCCCGCTATCCATATAAACTAGCCACGAATAATATCGCCAACGCGACCAAAAGAAGATGTAACTCACCGTCAAAGAAACTCGGTATTCAAATGCACTTTTAATAAAGTCGGGTTATATCTAAACGACCGTAACTCTTACCGTCAATATTATCGTAGTAAGACCGCTTCAAGTTTTGCAAAATTATAGCGCGTCTTAAGACGTATGGTTGTCCCTTTCTAATGTATGGTTAATGCAAAGTGCAAGAGAGAAAGGTGACGAAGCTCGAGTCTCACTAGCGGGACATCGACCAGCAGCTTTCAGAAAAACTTTGACGCAGTACCGCAGCGTTGCAACTTGGAAACTTTTGGTTAGTTGTTGTAGAACTTTTTATGAATAGTTTTGTAATAAAATTGTGTTGATATTTAATGAATTAAGCAAAACACAAATAATGAAATGTAAAAATGAATAAAGAATACAACGATGAAAAGTATTGCCAGCTGTTTCTTATTTATTTATTTATTAAATCTGTTGCATTTGTCTTTGTAGAGTTAAATTAAGCATACTAAGTCTATACTACAAACTTGTATTTAGGTATATTTTCTCATATACACTGTAACTTTGCGCTTAATTTGATGACAAAGAGAACCTCACGTCAGAAAACTTGTTACTAATATTACCCATATTTAGAAAATCTATAAAAATACCTTCGACAATTCTCGAGCTGCAACGCTATTCTACTAATGTTACTTGCCCCGTGGACATCGACAAAAACCGTGCAGCCTGCGTTTGGATGTGTGCGTGTCGTCGTGTTCCTATGTACACACACACAGGCGTACTCGCATACCGAGCTGCGCGCGCGCTGGAGAAACCGTGCGCTTTGCATTCAACACTCAGTTGTAAAGCAACTTTAGAGGTCATCAAACGCTTTATAGGGACCCCTTATAACTTCACACGTCAAATTATTTTGACATATTTATTAAAAACTATCGAAAATACTACCTCCAAAAGTTCTATCTTGTCGTACAGCAAGTTAAAGTGTTGTAACAGTTCAGTGGTACTTGAAAGTTGTCATAGTGCTACGAACATTGTCATCCCGGTTCCGACGTGTTAAGTTTCGGTTAAGTTGGTTCAAGTTGAGGTTTAATTAAGTTTGTGTTAAGTGAAACTATGAGTGGTTGTGAGTTTAGTGATTGATACCCGCTCTCATGTTGGATATGGAAGGATTTGACTCCAGTTGAAAATGTGGGAAAACATTTTCTACGTCAAATCTGTGAGGAAAAAGGGGACCAGTGTATAGGTAAGCCTCATTTGCATAACTTAGTCGTAACTTAAGTTATATATAACTTAGGAGTACACTTTCTAAACAACATTGATTCAGAGTCGACGTTATGTTACCAACTTCAAACCTGTGTGGACATTTCGAGTTGACTTTAAGTTCTATAAAGGCAAACAGTCATAACTTGATGTACCTTCCAAGGCTTCTTCTTCAGCATTTTGTCTATTCATAATTTTTAAGACTATGTTGGTCTTAGTTTGGCTTCTGAATTTACAAAATCAAATTGGAAGTTATTAATTTCAAGACTCATTACAATATTTTAAAAAGTCTTGCAATATGGTTTCCTAATGAGAAGCAGTTTAGGAATACTCGAACGGATAGGTATGCCAAAGAGAGAAATTACAGAAATGTGAACAAGAAAAATGTCTTTGCAAATAGAAGACAGAGACATTTTTATTCAGATTTGGACTTCGGAAGGCTGTTTGTAGATATACTTTAAACGACAGTGGGTGAACATACCATACCTAACTATGTAAATCTAAAATCCGTGTGAGGTAAGGGTAATTTAAGATTGAATCCAGAGAGCATCATCTCTACCGCTCAGCACCATTGATCTAAGGGTCAAATCCCGTATTTCTCAAAATGCTCGCATTCAATTCTCGGTCTCAATCTTGCAAAATTACAACCCTTTTACCTACATTTTTGACGTTGTCTGTCCCTGAGGTGCCGTTGTGACTTAAATTTTTGAGATTTTTTCATTCACAATTTTATACTCGTAAATAATTACATTTACGAGAATAAAACTGGCCTGTACCCTAATTGCGTAATACACATTCAATCGTAATCTGAATCGTTTTGAAACAGATAGCTAATCCATTGTTTCATAAGTACGAAAAAAATATGCTCAACAATTTAAATAACGCAATGAATGTTGTTGAACTGTCAAAATCAAACAGAGTAGTCGTAATCGTTTACGAAAATGTGTTACGCAATTAGGGTGCTGGTTGTTTTCTAGAAATTAAGCAAGAAAAAAAGGGGTCCCGATCTAAGACTATGTAGCGAAGAGATGTTCTGGCAAATAGGCTCGCCCCCTATTACATGGGACGTAAACATACCTGGCGAAATGTGGGTTTTCTATAGCCTACAGCTCTGCCTAATCCTTCGGAGATTACAGGCGTGATGTTATGTTTAAAAGATAATAGGGGACCGATGAATGAAAAACAGTATTCCTAAGCTAAAGATCAAACCCACCTTACAATCAGCTACCCTTGGTGCTATTAGAACCCGGAAGTTTTTAGTTTATTTTAGTTTATGTTTTCCTGATACGTAATAACCACTATGTAGCTAACTCTGAAAATGTTACAATACTCGTAGGGAAGATAACTTATATTAAAAATGTTCGAAAAAATATCATAACTGACAGCTAGCTGTTGTGGTTACCCTTCTTACGCATACGTCACAATATGTGTTTGTATGAAAATCCCTAAACAGGGTGAGAGCAGTGGTGGCCCAATGGTAACGGCCGCGACTTACGAGTTGTAGGTCGTAGGTTCGAACCCAGACAGGTGCTTTACTTTGTGTAAATTATTTCATCACCACTGCTCTCAAAACGGTGAAGGAAAACCTCGTGAGGAAACCGGCATGTCGTAGAATCAAAAATTCGAAGACATGTGACATCTACCAACCCGCACTGGGCCCGCGTGGTGGATTACGGCCCACTCCCTCTCACAGAGAGGAGGCCTGTGTTCCAGCAGTGGGAACATAATGGGCTGATTATGACGTAAACGGGTGATGTTTATATCGTAACTTCAAAGAATGCATAGAAAAAAACTGCTAAATCGATGTAAACATGAAAAAAATACACGCTTTTAAAGTTTTTGGAGTAGATTATTCCCGTCCTTGTCGCGAGGTACGGACAATGTACGGCGTTAGCATGAAGTAACATAGTCGTAACGTCACTTCTACCACAGTGCTGTACTTGTCTAGCACTTTAAAACGTTTTCACACTTTTTATAATACATAACATCACGCCTTGTTTCCCAGAAAGGTAGGGCAGAGGTGTACCTATAGTAAACCCACATTTCGCCAGTTATGTTTTAAGTCCCATGTAATAGGGGGCGAGCCTATTGCCATCTACCGGGCACAAATCCAGACTTCGGGCTGCTACTGAGAAATTCCAGATAGAAAAACCGAATAACACGTTGCCCGACCTGGGAATCGAAACCAGGACCTCATGCTCAGCAGTAGCGATTGCGACCACTAGACCAACGAGGCATAATACTGTAGCAATATTTGGAAACAAACAATTTTTTTTGATAAATATTAAAAAAAATATCATCCATATACCAACCCCTAGATGTTGGCCTAGTTTAGGAGTTAACGTCTAATCTGTTCTTGTACAATCTGATTACTTAATAAATAAATTTGTTTTACTTCAGTTCAGTGGTGAAAATATTACCCAGTCAGCACACTTGGTTTCGTTACCCTAATTGTGTAACACACAATTATTCACAATCTGAATCGTTTGCAAGGAAATTGCTAATCCATTGCTTCATATGTTCGAAAAATTGTCTGCTCAACAACTTAAATAACATAATGAATGTTGTTGAACTGTCAAAATGAAAGCGATTACTACTGTTAGTGTGTAACGCAATCATCCCACAGGTCTGACTATTAAGAATGCGCACGGCGAGGTTTAGTGTCGTCACTCGTGAAATTTCACTTAATGCATCCTGAATCAGTTTTTTTAAATTTTTCACCTAGCCCTACGTACTTACTACACCGAATTAGGAAGCTGACTGTTTTGAATAGAGATTGAAATTCGAATCCTGTACCAGCGCTTGCGTTTGTTTCCCCAAGACCAAAAGCACTAACAAATAAATTAGACACATAATATCTTCTATACACAACTGAATGTCCTTTATCTCGCTTTACTGTTGCTGTACAAATCTAGTCTAACACGCCACTTTATTTGGTACTTAACTTGCGCAAGAGTGCATTAAACGTTTAATATATAGTTCTGTAACTAGGTCTCCTGTACTGTACAGCAAATTGAATATATAAATATGACTTGTATATAAACTTTACTATATATGGCTGGTCTAAGCCGACTTACAATTACTATCACAATCTTGCATTTACAATTTGGACTTTATTTTTTGAAAGACAAAGCTTAAGATTGCTTGGAGTTTTTAAGGATAGAAATGTCCCCTGTTAATAGCTTAGGTTGTGGTTATTAAAATCCAATTAAAACTTGAATAGGTTCGCATATTAATCATGGAATAAAATGAACACATTAAGATCAAGAATCAGTCATTTATCATCCCTTGTTGCCTGCCTCGACTAAGGCATAATAGTGCTAAAAATAGCCAGTAATTGTTCCGACGCTGGACGGACCGCCACGGCGTAAAGATACTTTGACATAAACGTGGACTTTTATAATACCGACAATAGTTGTCATTAGCAGCCTAGCCTTCCACATAACATCATTGCGAAAATCAAAGTTTGATATCTCTTGAAAAAAGTTAAAAATCTTTGAACAGTCGGCTTTCCCTTTTTGAGACCACCGTCTGTAACGTTGTCACATTCAAATTTAAACTTTATGATACGGCTGTAAATATGCACTGATCCTAGGGTTAGCAAAGGTGTGCTATTGTACACCCACAGATAGCAAATAACGGTATTGTAGGTCCTGAAGCAAGCTTGTCGCTATTTATCGCTCAAAATTACTAACTCCAGGCTATAAATTTTCTGGCAGGAAACTCGAATTACAAGTTCACTGAGCTGGGAATCGAATTTAGGACATGAATTTTCTCGCATGTTCTAGTCCAAAAGTACAGCTAAGTTTATAATAATTCAGTTCGATTTTTATAAAAGCTATTTTCCAAGATTATGTCTCAATCAGTTAAGTAAATTAAATTAAGTCCCATCTAATTAATTAATTCTCTACAACAGGGTGGCACGGAACAAAATGATTTGAGCACGGCATCATTTTAGGAATTTTGTAACAAGTCTTCTAGTTTGTAACAGCAAAAGTCGTATTAATAATATAAAAAAAAAAGATTAATGGTGACATTACTGTATAATTAATAATAAAGATATATTTGTATGTGAAGTATGTATGTAGTTGCAAATAAATGTATATAGTTGTTATGTTAATTAGTTAGAGTATTGTTGTGAAAGTAGGTAGGTGTATAGTTTTTTTTCAAGTAGTCACCAAGTCAAGATTGGCACGTCTTAGCCAAATTCAATATTTATTTGGAAAAAATGGCACGTAGCTGTATAGACGTTCGACATCCTTGATCTATAATAATACCTCTTTACTTATAGAGACAAACGAAGTTCGCATTGGCATGCCCCGAGGTAGAACGAACCGTTTTTTTTAAATAAAGAGAAAGGACTGCCATTGATCATCTCGCTTGCTTATTACTGGTTGGTTATTTCACACAGTCTGATACATAAGTACGTATTTATTTACCCAGAAATGACTGTTTATACCGCTATTACAAGAAGTGAACGCTACGTTCAATATGAAACGAAACCTAGAGCAGGGACATTCAGAGCAATAATACATTGTAATCACTTTGTCGATAGTGCGTTCTGCTATCAAATGAATATACTCCTGAATTTGTCTAAGTACTTATAACCCAAAAATAGTATTCAAATATTTGATTAAATTCTTTTCTGCTCTGCGATATAAATCAGCCAGAGGAAACATTCAAGGTCATGTGAATTTACCAAACAAATTAAAACACAACACGATTCTTGAGACACTTAAGACTCGCTGCCTCGATTGATTCTCTTTGACATTTACTCTGTTCTGCTATCAAATTAATATAGGTACTCCCCAATTTGTCTAAGCACTTATCTCCCAAAATAGTTTCAAATAATTAAATACATCGTAAATAGTCTGCTCTGCGATATAAATCAGCCAGAGGAAACAATCCAAGGTCATGTGAATTTACTTTACAAATTAAAACACAACACGATTCTTGAGACACGTCTTAAGTCATGCTGCCTCGTCAGATTCTCTTTGACATTTCGCAAGTAATGCGACCGCGATTAGAATCATCTTTGTCTTGCAATTGATTGTACTTCATGTTATTTTAAAATATCATCATAACCTGACACGAGTTTTTGGGTGGCATATTTCAATGTGCGGCGAAGTATGGATTTTTTCAATCGGCAATTTGTGCAACAATAACAACACACACAACATCACGCCTTGTTTCCCCGAAGGGTAGGGCAGAGGTGTACCTATGTACTACACTCACATTTCGCCAGTTATGTTTTAGGTCCCATGTAATAGGGGGCGAGACTATTGCCAACAATAAGTGCAAACAATTTATACAAATAGACAATTAGTTTACATTTTTACAAAGGAAATATATAACAGGATGTAAAGTTCTCACATCCTCTATAGATAATGGGGGATCCTCCGACTAAACGGGTGTTGTGTCTGGTGGGCATCTGTCCGACGATTGATGCAAGGTAAACTCTGCTTGCGCGATGCAGGATTTTGCGTGACGTCAGTGTGATGCGTAATTTGCATGTGGCGGTGTATATGCCGCCACAGAAAATTTAAATTATTTCTGTTGACCCTTCTTCACTGACAGTGAGTTTTATATGAACTCAACTATCGCTAATGAAATCCAATTACTTTTCTGTTGTTACCGAACTTATAGTGGTTACATATTATGGTCGGTTCCTAATGCATCATCGCTAAAAGCTCGCCTTCTGAAAACAATTTAAAACGTTTTGACTCACGCGGGTTTGTAGGAATTAGAGCCCTAAACGAGAATATTTGATTTCCCCAATAATTTAACTGTAGTTCGCGACGAGTAATGGCGGCGGAAATCAAAGTGCTAACTAATCTATGATTACTTAGTCCTCAGCAACACGTAACGGGTTTAATTGCGTGTGATCACTTGTCATTTTATGTCCATGTCTCCTTTCGCTGTTCAAGTTATGGCTGATCTCTGTGATTAAGGCTGTGTGAATGAAAAGTGGTCAGGAGAAAACTTTCTGACGACCATGAATTAAATCTTAGTTACTAATCTATTAGCTGTTGCCGTTCGCAAATAGCCTTTAAGCATGTTAGAACCGCTTTGCAAACCTGACCCTTCTCCGATAAGCGTATCTCCAACATTTCACGTTTTTATTATCAGTGACATTTATTAGTTGTGTGGTTTCTAGTTCATATTATTATGAATGGAAAATTTGTTCGAATTGACAATTGAAAAATCTATACCTCATGTTTTCCTATAATTAGCCATACAAAATGGATTCTCGATTAATTTAGTTGTCATCTAAGCTTTCCAGACATCCTGGATGCGGCTTCAGCTCTGCAGTCTCATTCATAGACAGAACAAGACACACTTTCTCAATGAAAGTGCAGACAATCAGTTAATGATCTACGCATGCGCGGCCTCTTTGTTAATTGTAGGAAGCCGTCTTATAGCAGCTGTAATTGATAAGTTTATAAGACTGGTCTATTGTAACTGCTTGCAAGAACTAAGAAATTGGTTGAATTTATTAACATGACTAAAGCGAATTTGAGTGTAAAAAATGGGAAGTTTAGGTCAAAAGCAGTTTTATTGGTATAGTATTTGTAAGCATAAAACAGCAGTAACAACAAACAGTTATTGATAGTTCCTTGGTTAGAGGATACTAGATGGAGAAAAAAAATGGACAGCTGAATTGCTACCTAGACGCAATAGTTATTTTTACTAACCCTGTTTCGCATGGTTGGCAAAACATCAAGGTTTCTTTATCATATATAAGTTTTATATGAATGTATTTTATACAACGTGTCTTTTTTTAAATCCCATAACTCTACAGTTATATTCTATAAGCGAAAATAATTAAAAAGTTCCAGAGTATGTGGTCCTAAAATGCATAGTTCCGAAGATATCATCAAACATGTGTGTAGGTATCTAAGTTTCATTGATAAATACGAGTTATTAATTAATTTTCATTCAAACCATTCATTCATATTTAAAGCTAAGACAATGCGACGTTGTCATATTTCACAGGGTGTTTTAAATTAATAATCGTGACTGTCGATTTATTGTATGAAAAAAGAAAAGAAAATTTAAAAATAATTCATAATATGTCAGTTGATTCTTTGATATGGTCACATTCATACCCTACATTTACGGGATTTAAAAAAAAACAATCCAGAATTCATTCTATAAATTATGGTGAAAACTACATCAAAAGTTTTAAAGAACACACAGACAGATACGAAAAACGACTATAAATTATTATATACATATATATATGTATATATAGATGCAAAGGCAAGTCCGTCTATGATCAGTGTAGGTATTGCAATGACTTGCCTTCTCCTTCTAATTCTACAAGTCAACAACAGCTTACACGCAAACAAAGCCACGACAAATCCTGCACCCTAATTGCGTAACACATTTTCGTAAACGATTACGATTAATCTGTTTGATTTTGACGGTTCAAGAACATTCATTGCGTTCTATATATTGTTGAACAGAATTTTTATCGAACTCAAGAAGCAATGGATTAGCAATCTGTTTCAAAACGATTCAGATTCCGATTGATTGTGTATTACGCAATTAGGGTGCTGATCTATCCATCTAATCGGCAATATTCGTGACGTGTATCAGATGCCAACAATAAGCAGATAAATCAGGAGGCTAATCAATACTCGGGGATCGGACGCTCGCGGCGTTCCCACGAAATCGATACGATGGTACGGAGTGATTTGCGGAATGATGTCGGCCGAATGTAGGGTGAAGCGTTCGGTTGGGAGTATTTAGAGAATAAATGGTAGGTATTGGTGCCGATTCTCTCTTTTTTTTTTTTGGGAATGGCATCTCACTGGTCAACCTATGAGGTTGTCGTCTGCTTAAACGGACTTGCCTGTGGTTGCCCTAACAAATTAAGGCCTCCAGCCAGGACTTAAAACTTAAATACTAACTAAAAACCAAGAGACTACACGCTAAGGGCACCCCCTGTGGGGTACGAACCTCGGCTTAGGGCGTGGCTGGAAAAGGGCAGCAAGGGACTAGCTGGATTAGGATTTGAGTGATTTAGGGACGAATTTAAAGCTTCAGGCTCAGCGTCGCGGGCTGGCTCGAGCAAGGGTCGGGAGGGGCGTGGATTTGGGCGTCGCGGCGGGCCTCGGCGGCGAGGACGATAGGACGGCGATCGGGTTTTGCGCTTGTGTAAAGTGCTGGTGGCCTTACTGCTCTCCTGGAGGAGGGTAGTGGCGTCGTCGGGGGCGATTAGGGTATGCCTTGGTCGACGAATACTGCTTATGCGGGAGGGAGTATAGCGGGCGGCCGCTGAAATCAGGGGATTTGGGTGTTTTATGCCACAGTCAAAGAAACGCTTCGATAAGCGTTTCACGAACTGGTTTATGGTAGGCATTGTAAGGTCGACGTGGAGATTTATATTACGGACATAGAAGGGGGCACCCGTGACCTTTCTGAGGAAACGGTTCTGGAGGGTCTGCATCTTATGTTGTTGGGGTCGGAAAGCAAACTGCTCGTTGGGAATGAGGCTCTTTGCTTCGGCGTAGTCTTTGAGACGCTTATAAATAAGCCTCTCGTAGATTTTGCCGAGTACATTGAGTAAGCTAATGGGACTGTAGCTGGAGGGCTCAGACTTTGGCTTGCCTGGATTTGGGATACCGATGACGGTTGCTTCTTTCCACGCTTGTGTGAATATGTTGTTGCTCAAGGCGCCATTGAAGATGGCGGTCATAAGCATTATTAGAGGGCAGGTAGGAGTTTGCATACCTTATTGGTAATACCGTCCGAACCGGGGGCTTTACGAGCGTGGAGCCCTTTAATGATTCCGTGCACTTCGTCTGGAGTGACGGGAGGCAGAGGATCATCAGGGTCTTCGACGGGTGGTAGGGCGGCTCTCCGTTCGACTTCAGCGTCGACCTTGTTCAGGTGAGTTTGGTCTACTGGTTGAGAGATGGGAGAACATTGGGACTCTAGGCTGTCAGCAAGGCATTCGGCCTTGTCGGTGCTGTCGAAAGCGACGCTCTTGTCGGGGTGGATGAGGGGAGGCATAGAGACCTCCTCTGATGAACGCAATTTCCTCTGAAGGTGCCAGAAGGCTTGGTGAGTGGGCTCGAGTTCACTGAGCATTTTGTTCCAACCCTCTGAGCGAACCTCCCCTATGCGTTTCTTTACAGCACGCTGTAAATGGCGCATGTGGGCTTTGTTCGCGTCACAAGGGAAGGAGTCGTAGGCACGAATAGCCGCATTCTTCTCGGTTATCAAGTCACGTACGTCAGTAGGTAATTTCCAGCGATGGTCTTCCATCACCGGAATTTCTCGTGAACAATCCGTCAAAACGGATTGAACGTGCTCAGTAAACGAGTCGATTGCGGCCGTCGTGTCGACGACTGACACTATGTGATCGGGGATGGTGTCCAAGTGAGGCGACATGGTGGATTTCAGTCTTTCGCTTACTTTCCTCCAGTCGGTTATCATCTGGGTCTGAGGGGGGCGGTTGGGATCGCTTGGGCCAGAGTAGGGGGCAAGATGTGGGGCTCCGATCTGGGCGGCTGACCTGACGGCATCTTTGTTCTGCGAAAGCTGCAGAGAGCAATGACCGTCAGAGTCATAAGGGGGTATCGCACGATCTCCTACGAGGCGGCTTGTACACTTGCCGGATCCCCGCCATGGGACCTAGATGCGAAGGTGCTCGCGTCACTTTATCGGTGGCGCGAGGAAGCGAGGGCGCGAGGCGAGCGGCCGATGCAGCGCCATATGGAGCAGAGTCGATCGCAGCTTCGCGAGGTCCTGGTGGCGGAATGGCGGGACAAGCTCTCACGCCCTACCGCCGGCCTCGTCACCATCGAGGCGGTCCGGCCAGTGCTCGAACTCTGGCTCGGGAGGAGCCACTGCTCCCTGTTGTTTCGGGCGACGCAGGTGCTCTCGGAGCATGGTTGCTCCGGGAAGTACCTGTGTCGCATAAACAGGGAGCCGGACGCCCGGTGTCACCACTGCGTCGACTGCCGGGAGGACACGGCGTGGCATACGCTGGCAGAGTGTGCCGCTTGGGAGGAGCCGGGCCGTGCCCTCATCTCTGAAGTAGGCAGTGACCTGTCGCTGCCGGCCGTAGTGAGTGCGATGGTCGGCAGCGTCGAGTCCTGAGACGCGGTGGTTTCCTTCTGCGAAACAGTGATCTCTCAGAAGGAGGCTGCGGAAAGGGAGAGAGAGATCTCGTCGAGGCGCACTGGGCGCAGGTGGAGGGCTGACAACGCCCTCTTCCAGCCCCCCTAAATGGGTCCAGGGACGGCGGATTCGGGGACGTCCGCCGCCCCCCATACATCAGGACCCGAGGTGGCGGCGCGTAGTGTTTCACGCGCGCCCCTCATAGACGTTGCGGGGGGAGCCTAACACCTCACTCCCCCCCCAACCCGAGGAGGCCCGCAGAGGCGGGCCGGCTCCAGTCGGGGTCGCGGAACAATCATATGTTCCCGCGACCCCGACGTAGGTGTCTGACAGACCCCTCCGCCCGCCAGGGCAGAGGACATCCATGAGGATTATCAACCCCGGGAACAAAAAAAAAGGGGGCAAGATGCATGGGCATGCATCACATCACATGGCTACTGGGCGGTGGTCAGAGTTAAGCTCGTGGAACGTCTCTATTGATTGCAAACGAAGGTTCTTATTCTTGAGCAGCGCTACATTGAGTATATCAGGAAGATGGTTGGGATTTCCGGGGAAATGAGTCGGACTCATTGGAGCGATGACGACGAAGTTAAGGATTCGCCTAACTTGAAAATTATCCGACCTCTGGTAGAAGTCGTGCTACTGTTCCACGCCGGGTGTTTGGCATTAAGATCCCCCGCCAAGATGACGGAGTCACTCATACCGAAGAGGGCAGTGAAGTCCTTTTGGAGAGAGATGGGATCCTCCGGACCATTGTCTGGTGGATGTAAGCAGAGATGATGGTGATTGGTTGATGGCCGGTCATGCCGAGCCGACAGATAGAGCTCTCCAGATGAGAGAAGAGAGCAGGTGGGTCTATTTTCCCCCGATTTGTTCTCTTTGGTGTTTGTGTTCGATCACTGCGTCATGTTTACCGTAAATAAACGTTCTTTTCTTTCTTTTCTTTCTTTCAGTACAAAGTTTTCCTAAAGTAGATCAGGGTGCCACCCTTGTGGCATCGAGACCTGTGATTGCGAACTAATTTATAGTTGGCAATGTTCGGGGTGCGGTGATGACGCTTTAAGAAGGTTTCCTGTATGAGGAGGATGTCAAGCTGGTGGTCGCGGAGGACCGCGGCGATCTCATCGCGTTGACCTGAAACGCCATTAGCGTTGAAAAACCCTAGTTTAAGGGAGCGGGGTTTTGTACAGTTTAAACTCGTATTAGCCATTGAGGATTTAGAATTTAAGAGATTTCAGGACTAACGCGATCTCCCGAAACGCGTCAAGAATTTCCAAAAGGCGACGAGGGTTGCCATATGCAGCGACTATTTCGTCTACCATTTTATCCGCGGCGGAGCCCTGCCCGGGGCTCTTTGCGGTGCAACTGGTGAAGCCACTGCCACTGGGGCCGCGGGGGCTACCGAAGGCGCTGGGATGGCGGTAGCCATCAAAGCTGGAATTTCGGCGGGTTGGACGGGTTTGGAGGGCACCGAAGCTGCGGGAGCTTTTAGGTGGTTTAAGTTAGCCCAGGGAGAGGGCCTCTGCGGATTAAGCGCGGAAGGAAGCTTACCCCAGGGGCTTACCCTGTGCTGGCGGTCGCTCGCGCGTTTTGCGAGTTTGGGAGAGGAGGACTTCGGGACCTTAGGACAGCCCCGGTAATATCCCGGGTGTCCCGATTGGCCGCAGAGTACACAGCTGGGAGGCTCTAAGCATTGTTCCCTATCTTTAGCGCGGGTACAGTCGGCGGCGCCATGCTCTCCTAGACACTTGACGCATCTAGGGGTGGCATAGCAGTTGGACTGCGAGTGACCATATAATTGGCAGCGATGACACTGTCCAATTCATTGAGCTCTGCAAGGCTTCTCGATTGAAATGCCTGAGAGCGAGCACACCGACTTCACCTTAAAGATCGGGTGGTGACCTTCCGTGGGGTCACAGATGACTAGGACCATGTCGTACACAAGGCCCTGTCTCGCTTTATGCAAGCGATGGACGGCGGATACGGGAACGCCTTGTACGATTAGGTCGCTCTTAATCTCCTCGGTGGAGATTTCCTGGGGTACGCGCCTAATGACGACGCGAGTGGGGGTTTCCTCCGGAACGAAAAAGGAACTATTCCTTTCACACGTACTCCCTGTACGTGTGAAAGGAATAGTTCCTTTCACGCAGGGTGCGGGAGAGATCCCTAAAGTCCGCAGACGTAGGGACGGTAACTTTGATCCCCTGGATGGGGATGGATGGGAATGGACCCCCTGGGTGGATCGGGCGTTAGTGTAGTTGATCTTGCGATCAACACACATCCTAGAAATTTCTGTCCATTTGGACTTGTCTTGGACGTAGATCGGGGGAAAGGGGCTTTTACTTCCTCGGGGTAGGAGCGGGTGGGCAAGCCATAGGGCTAGCGGGGCGACTGGCCCGCGGACTAGGGGCGGAACTAGAGCTGACGATAAGGTAGTCGTGTCCTGTTTCTGGGCCTTGGTGGCCGGGCCAGCGGGGGCGGAGGATTTAGCCTTCCTCTTGCCTCCTTTAACGACGACTTGGAAGTCGTCGTCGCTGGAGGAGGAGGTGCGGGCTGCGTCCTCGAAGAGCGGGACTGACGTGTCCATGCTCTCCGGGCGAGTCGTGTCTATTACTGCGGCGCGCAGCTGCGTTGTCTCTGAGACAATGGCGGCCGGAACAATAGAGGCCGTGACAATGGCGGCAGGGACAAAAGCGGGCGAGACAATAGGGGCCGGAGTATTTACTGCCGGGATAATGACGGGCGACACAATGGGGGCCGAAATAGCGGCCGGAACATTGTCTGCCTGAACAATACCTGCCGGAACAATGGCTGGAATTCCTTGTTCGGCAACAGGTGGGGACATCGGGCTTTTGAGGGCGTCGCTGAAGTCCGCGAGTGCGCCCTGGGACGGAGTGGGGTTGGAGCGATGACATAGCTTGTCGCCATATCTCGCTAGGAAATCGGGGTCCTTAAAAAGGACCTCTCTGAAGAACGCCAAAATAAAGGCGTCCTCCATGTTCGGAGGAGAAGCTAATTTAGGGAGGGAATGGTGGAGATTTGTTCCCACGTAGACTAAACCCTATACCTATCTCCCCGGGTAAATAGGCCAGGGGATGTGTGACCCTCTCTGTCGGGTGTAGACAGAGAGGTGAGCCCTAAGCTTGTAACCCGTCGCAAGTCTTATTGTGCGAACGGGGCTCTGACCAGTCTAGCGCGAAGGGTGTAGACACCCTAAAGACACTAGGTGAGTAGCTGGAAAGGAAAACTGTCACCTGAACCGACTAGGAGACTCCCCAAGGCCGGTTATCTGGGACCCGTCCAATTGACTGCCTCTCCCTGAAGGGGTTCGGCGGGTGTGATTGGGATTTGATTTTAAATCGGAGTAGTCGGGGCGACTACGATGACGTCACGTGATAGCGACGAGTATAAACACGAAACACAACACTGGGACGGGAGCGGGAGAGCGCACAGACACGTCCGTCCGCGGCGAGAGTCGAGCGTCGAGTGTGTGTGCCGATTCTCTTGTGCACCGAACTAAAATAACTGAACTATCACTAAAATTCCTTACTTTTGACTATGAAAATCTTAAAGCTATTCTGCAAAAAATATCACGCTTCAATCGCGATTAAAAATAGTCAGATTCATGTTTAGGTTTAGTTAGACAATCATATTTTTAGGTGAAAAACGTCATATTCAGAATAGCAAAATTGCCATTTTCACTAAACTATTAACTCAGTGCCATTTTAGTGCTATCAAACTAAAATATAGTTATGTTGTGTAAAGTGACACAACGCACACACAAGTCAATTTCAGTTTGACAGGATTAAACCAAATTTTAGTGACTATAGGTCTAGTTTAGAGACATTTGTGACCAGAGAATCGGCATTATTGTTGGATATGAAATACAGTTATGCCGACCGAAAACTTCTTTTTTAATTAAAACAATAATAAAAAAGAGTTTATTGTGTCTCAAACGGTTACAGGTTGAAACAGCCCATTAAGTAATTAATATTCATAACTAATTTTAAAAATTTAGAGAAACTGTGACTTATAAAGTAGTTAGCAGCTCTGTGTAGTGTGTAATTGTGAGTAAGTTATGTGTGACTATAGTTGTGTGTGATTGGGTTGGTGTGTTTATGTGTGCGTGTGTGTGTTAGTATTCTGGGGAGATGTTTGCTATGGGAATGCTAGGTTTTCAAGCGACATCTGGATGACTACGTAAGAGATACTTGTCAAAACAGCGAGCAACTCGTTTCACACTTGTTGCTCCTTAGCCTGATCAGAAATTGAATTCTAAACATTCTTTCGTGTCAGCCGTCTCCTTATCATTCTTTACCTTTTCATTTATATCATCTCAACACAAACTCTCTTTCGTAAAATTTCTATAAAGGTAGAAAATATACGAACTGTAGTTCCTGGTCTTACTAGTGTTCTTAAATTATCAACCTATTCGCCATAATAATTTGCAATCATTTCATAATCAGTAATTGTAATAAAATCCGACTTAAAAACGCTCAGGTAAACGGTTCTCTCACGCTGCCATATTTAAGCACGTGATCCATATTAATAAAGTTTTTAGTTTAAAAACTTTTTAAACTATACGTATTCATCCTAGAATAGTGTTGGACCATAAAGGTGTGTTAATACTGGATTCATGCAAGGCAAGAAAGAATTCTTGCCTTGATTTTTAATCTGAAGCAAAACGCTTCAACAAAGACCGATGTAGCTAGCATTGTAGAGAACCTATTTGGTTGTCTGTGGCTGGTAAATTTGGCAACCTTTATTAGCTAAATACAGATAATATAGGTACTAAAACTATACTCAACCATGAAAATCTATTCAGAACTGTCTGGTTTCATAGAAATCTCGACTTTAAACATCGATAGGCTCGTACTTGAGTATCGTTCAAGAATACAAGCCGTTCATTGCCTTCCATGCCATTATCTATTAATGATAGCATTTCAAAAGGGGTTGAAATGTCCTCATATTTTCTCATACTTGTTTAGTTTCGTTACGTCATCGCCACTTGTAAGGGACAAGTGGCAACGGGCCTTTATAATGAATATTTAATCCACATGGGGCTTAGAGGAAGTCGTAAAAATATTATAATTTTTACATTTATCAAAACAGCCAGCATATTTTGTTTCACAACATAAACTAATTCTAAAACTCGTGAATTTTAGTGTTTCTTTTTATTTGACTGAATGGATTATTGGGGTTTTTGACAATCATATATTTTTTATTGTAATTAGGGTTCCGTACCTCGAAAGGAAAAAACGGAACCCTAATAGGATCACTTTGTTGTCCGTCCGTCTGTCTGTCTTACTGTCAAGACCCTTTTTCTCAAGAACGCGTGGAGGTATCAAGCTGGAATTTATATCAAATACTCAGGTCTACTGTCCCTTGGAGCTGTGAAAATATCAAACTTCTAAGCCGACGCAATCAAAAGATACAGCTGTTTATTATGCCGCAAATTTTCGACACTCGCAAGATAAAGGAAAAATTGCGAAAACCGTATATTTTAGATACATCATATAATAAAAATAATTTTAAAAATTTTAAACTTTCCCCCTTTCCTCATGAACGCGTGTGAACTTTTACTTATATACCTACAGGTTTGTACGGAATCGTTGGTGCGCGAGTCCGACTCGCACTTGGCCGGTTTTTTTTTATGTGGAATTTAAATATGAAATTTAAAAGCTTCTTGTAGAGATGTTGCTACTTAATCTATGCATAAGCTGATTTATTTATAGCTTTGTGATTAATTGTTATCCCAGATTGTAGGTGCAATATTTCAACAATTATGACAAAAGAAAAACAATCAAAACGTGTGTTGACACTTCACCTGCTGAACAATTAAAGTGAATCATCTCCAGCCCTTAATTGAAGACTTTCCTAGAAGTACTGGTCACGTGAGGAAAAAACAATAAAAATAAACGATCCAATGTCTGGAAAAAAGCGGTCTTTATTTTACTCAATGTTAGTTTAGTGGCAAAAGCTATTCCTATCTTTTTCAATATCAAGGAAATTGATGCCATTCTTAGCCAGGAATTACGATACCTGTTTTTAATGCAAATTGTAAGGATTGATAGAGGGTAATAAGTTTCTATGAGTCTTGTGGACACTCAATAGATTAGTTCAGTAAATCCACTTCGTTTAATAATGAATGCTAAAGTGGCACGATACTGTAGTGTATAACCGTAAGTCACTAACCAAACTATATTAAAATATTGCTGTCTTCTAGTTGTTGATACTTTTTTAGAAATAGTTCAATTAAGTAAAGAAGAATGCTCATTTTTCACCTGACTATGTATAGCAATGAAATAAATCTTAAAATACAGCTAATTAAATTGTATATTAATTACGCATAACACAATGTTAAAAGAAATGCAGGATATTTTGTATTTTTCTATAAGCTTATTCTACGTCAAGGGTAAACATATTAGCATGTTTTGAACGCATCTCAACTACCCTTTTTTTTAAACGTTCCATTTTACGCACTGCTACTTGACTTTATTCAACTCTGTTTCTGAGTTTCATACATTATTTCACGTTTTATTTACTCAGTAAGTATTTCTTTATTAATCAATGTATAATTGAGATAAGTTAAAAATAAATGAATATTTAAATTAATTAATCATGCAATATATAATTGAGTTCCGATGGTTGAAACGTATTTTTTGACGTTTGACATTTAATGCTCGTCACTCAATTTATAGTGACAATCATCAAGAGTCTAAGCAGTGACATAAGGGCTTCTGGTTTTAAGGAATTCACAAAGTAAAAAAGACTATTTAGAACAAAGATATGTATTATTAAGTAAATATAACTATTTTAGACTAAACTTCGAGTGTTAAATAATTCGTTGTAGCACATTTATTTCTTTATAACGGCAAATCCTAACCTACAAAGTAACATTAATATGTTTTGGACTGCGTAGCGTTTCAATTGTGAAAATTACCATAGGACATTATTTTCTAAACTTACAGGTCCGTTTCTACTATACCATATAAGTATATTTAACTTTCATTATCAGGTTTTTAAATGTTTTCGCTTCTCGTATTTTCTTTGTTTTGTACCTTCAATAAAATTTGTTTGCAAATGCTTAGTGCGAATTTTATTATAAAAATTTATAGGCTTATTTTTTTAAATAAACGTTTCAAAATAATTAATAGACAAAGGCGGCACTGTCGTAGAAGAGACGTCACGACTATGTGAACTACATACAGACACCGATCTACATGGTCTTCACATGATCTGACCAAGATTAAGTTTGGATTTTAAAAGACTGTGACCTCTAAGTTTGGATTTTAAAAGACTGTAACCACTAAGTTTGTTTCACAGTAAGCAGTGTCTCCTCACCTGCTCGTACTAGCGCCTAAATAAATTGTCCGTACCGCGCGACATTATTTTGTTCGAATATTTCAAATATTAGTCGTCATCCCAATTTCGGGATAGCCAATGCTGAACAGAATCAATTTCTGTAGAAGGTTCTCTTCAAAACCGATAGTGTGTCTAATGTGTATGTTGTAGTTAAACCTGGCTAAGGTAATAAAGATCTGTGCTCCGTGTTTAAACAATTCTTGAAGACGCTGTGTTTTATATAAATGGGCGAAAGTACCGTGAGAGCTGGTTCAAGGCGGCGCAGGAAAAAAGTTCCTGCAAGGACTTGAGGGAGGCATTTGCCAAGCAGCGTGACTGTGTAGGGCAACTAAGTATAAACAAGGGATTTTTATCAAACATGATTAAAAATTCGAACACTACTTTGACAACTTTCTTCAAGATAAATCGAAAATGCGGTACTGGTGAAATACATGCGAGCAGCGGCCGGCAATGTTAGTATGGAAGTCCATATCTGTCGTGTAAACACGACAGATAAAGCTAAAGCGGACGAATAAATTACCATCAAAACTCATAGCGGTAGTATAATTTAAAAATTGAACTTGCATTTTACTTCGACCTATGGCTACCAACGAGGTAACTTATCAAATATTTTATTTAAATCTCGAACTGAATTAGCAAGTAGAGCTGTTAAAAGTTAAAAAGAAGCAAATGAACATATTAGCCCGAGAAAAGTTTTCGTTGTTAAGGTACATATAATTAATTTACTTGGTTTGAATTTGCGCGCATTATTTGAGAAAAGTACTATGAAAGCCTTGGCCGCAACCGGACATTGATGGACTTACGTATGTGTGCCCCGGCTTCGCCTCGGCCCACATTTTCACATTCGTCCATCAATGCCTCTGTTGTCGATTGCTGCAGTAGTGTACCAATTTTGTTTGAGTGATCCTTCTGCAATTTTTTTGTTTGGTATAGGCGATAGTCTAGGAACCTGTCAGTTCGTGCAATTAGTGCTTTATTGCACTCTTCAATCTGACTCGTTCCAGTAACGAGAGGGTTTATACACCGTGACGACATTTTGATATTATCTATAATTAATAAATGACTTTATTTACATTTTTTTTTTATCGTTATGTGAATTGGTTTACAAGAGATTCATCTTGATATACTGAATTCAATCATTGTCGAGACTGCAACGTTCTTAGGTTTTTAACGTGTTATTAATAATTCTGTAATCGAATAGTCACGGCAACTTGCAGCCTTATTGAGTGATACGTGTACATACTCGTGTAAATACTCAGACAGATTTACAACAATATTTTAGTTCAATTGTTGAAAATACGGATTTTGAAAAGAAACGATAGAAAAAAAAAGTTAAAAAAAAATCTAAATTCAAAATGGCTGGTATATAAAATTAAAACGAGTTAGGGTTTATCACGAGAAGTTTCTGACAGAATCTAAAATGGACACCTTATCGGTTTCACACTACTACGACACCATAAAGCCAGATTAAATGTGACAAGTAGGCAATAACATAAAAATAACACGAAACAGCATTATCTTATTAAACGGGCTGATCATAAAAGCTATACGTCGTAACGACGTAATTCAATATTTTACGACGGCTTAAGTAAATACTGCCAAATATCGACAGCCAGTCGATAGATAAATGGATGACGTAAGATTCGAGAATAGTAATGCGCTTTTTAATATCATTTTTTATTGGATGTTGTGGGAAATTATATTGAGGTTAAGTTCCGTGCGATCTTAGAGAAAAAGAAAGGTAAATTTATGTTTAATGTGGTTTTATGCAAATAGGAAACCAGCTGTAGAAAAGGTCACAGGTGCGTACTTCGTGTAAATTGGTGATAATATTTTCGTCATATTACTTTGGCATGCCCTGGAGACTGTAACGTAACGTAAGCCGACTGGCCAAACGTGGTTACAAGTAAATATAATTTTAGAATATAAAATAAAAAAAATTGTAGAAAAAGATATTAAGAATAAGAAATTAAGTCGATTAGTAGCAACTCGCGTAGTTCGCTCCTCCAGCCCGCAGTCTGGTACGAGGGAGCTCCTGGTTCGCGAAGCAGCTCGAGGTTGAAGCAGCTCGCGTCGGCCGCTCCTCCAGCCCGCAGTCTGTCGAGTGGAAGCTCGCAGCAGCCTCTCCATGCTCACGGTCGCGAAGTAGCTCGAGATTGAAGCAGCTAGCGTCGTCCGCTCCTCCGGCCCGCAGTCTGTCGAGTGGGAGCTCTCAGCAGCCGCTCCACCAGCCCGTAGCCCGTTGCGAGGGAGCTCGCGTCGGTTGTTGTTTCTTCAGGCGGCGGCGTCTCACGCCACGTTTTTAGTTCTCTGCAATACGTCTCGAATTCCTGTCGAAGATGCAAGTGGGAAGGTCGAAGATGATCGAGTGAGTCGAACACCTTCACACACACAAGATGTTAATAATCAATTCACTGAGAATCACTTTTAGGAAGGTTTATATTTAAGTAGCTATTAGAAAAATATAGACTGGTGAGTAAGAAAAAGTACGAAAGGATAGGAAGCCAATAGAGCGAGCCAAAAGGGCGAGTCAAAAGACTGAGTCCAAAGAACGGACTCAAAAGAACCGGAGTCAAAAGAACGAGTCAAAAGACGGAGTTAAAAGAACCTGGTGAAAAGTAAAGGTTGCCTTTTATAGCCCCTGGCAGAATTTCTAGAAGTGACTTTTTTTGTTTAAAATCCAAATACTTCTTAATTGGTTATCGGCCAGGAACGATAAAGATGGCTTACAGTTAGAACCTGGCTTTACACTAGTTTTACGATACCTTTACAATAAATAGACGACCTCTTAGCTCTATACCATAGAACAAGAAAAACTGACAGATGACAATGTTAGATACAAAATGTCACAACTTAAACCTTTTATTGAAAAAGGAAAATAATAAGAGATCACATGAAATGAGATAATTGGATGTGGAAAATAGACAGAGGTATCTAAAGGTTTGCTTTTCAGCAGTACCACAATTATCAGATAAACAAATGTAACACAAATGAGTGTCATACAATTTTCATAAAGACTTTAGTACCCACTGAATCATAGAAAGAATTGCTGTGCACAATAGCTCCTCAGGTGTGAAATAGATAAATAGATTATAAGATGTGATTTTGGTGAAACAAAACACCACAAGACTCAACGCTAAATTAATTTTAACAAATAAAGAAAGAAAAAAAATAAAGAAAATTTGTTTATTCAGCACAAACAAAACGCACATTACATTTTATTATAAATTAAATTACATAAATTAAACATTTACAAAGTAGCCAAATGCCTCGTATTTAGAGTACAAAAGTTTTTCAAATTTGTCCATTGCTTGATGTCAAAGATTATTTATTAAACTAAGTACATCCATCTTGACACCGTCCCTGAGTGATACAGAGGGGATACGACACCTGTTAAATGGGACTTCTGAGGGGCAATTTCCGTATTTATAAGAACGTTCGCATTCCAATCTCAGCCTCAATCTGTCAAAAATACCTCGGATTCACCTACAGTTTGTACAAGTTTTTGACGATGATTGTCGCCGGGGAAAGATTGCGACTAGATTTTGTACGTTTTCAAATACGAGAATTACCCTCCTGGCTATGTGGATTCGATAAGTAACAAATGGGTCAGTTTTAATTTCTAGCCCAATAACACAACTTTCTCATCAAAGGTTTAGCAAGACTTCTTAAGACGTTATCGTAGCTTTACCTAATGAGATAGTCTTAATGTTGATAAATTTCATACTCCTTACGGCTGAGTCATGGCTGACCTTTCGTTTGTAATTTACTTGATGTTGTCATTTTGAATAGGCAAAGTTGTTTTGTTTTGTAGGCAAGTTTTGCGAAACTAAACATTAATGTTCAACAGGTTAATATTTTTTATTTATTTAAATATTTTTAAAGTACTAGTAAAGTACCTCTATATAAAGTTTCATCGGCGTCTGAACCAGTTTTCGAAACACTTTTTCCAGTCCGCCGTAGACACCTCGTTTACAGCCTGCTCGAACGCTGACAACGCATCTAATAATAAAAATATTATTTTATTAATTTTGTATGAGGACTTAGTGGGTCATATTTTTATATATTTTGTATACCTCAGTTATTCCTTTAATTTTTATATCTGGCAGTTTGAGTACTTAAAGCGGCCTACCCAAATGGCCTTTCTTTGGTATTGTTCGTCGAATCGTTGAGCTCCTTATGTTTTGAGTTGAGCTGTACGATTACTGACAAATGCGTGCACTGACTGGACAGGCCCACTCAATCTGTGTGGTTCTTTCCTCAAAATACCATTTCAGACATCATTCCACATGGTCTTAACATGATCTGACCAAGATTATGTCTAGACTTTAAAAGAGACTGTGACCCCTGAGTTTGTTTCGGCTTTTCTTCTCAGAGTAGTCAGATAGGAAACGCCGACCTCATCTAGTTTAAAAAAAAATTTTTGACGTGTAAAAGTGTTTGTACAAACCCACTTACAGAAATAAAAATCATTTATCATCTTCCGGCGGCGAAAATTGTATACCTTTGAGCAGATTTTTTTGTTTTCGGGAATAAAAAGAAGTCACACGGTGCTAGGTCACGGCTGTAAGGAGGGTGACCCACGAGTTTGACTGGCGTGCTGTCCAGGAAGTCCCTCGTTTTGATCGCGGTGTGCGAAGGCACGTTGTCGTTGTGGAGCAGTACCCCGCGAAACCCTGTGTTTGGTCGCTTGTTGCTCACAACAGAGACAACTTCTGCCAAGCATTTGGTAGTATAGCATTCAGCGTTGATGCTTATATGGTTGCGTAAAGGTACACCAAGTAGCCAGTCAAATTGAAAAAGCTCGCGATCAAAATCGTCCCTCCACTTCTAGATCGCTTCAATTTGGTAAACGTTGATTCGTTTTGAAATACCCAATCGTATTGATAAATCCAAGACTCATCACCTGTTATGATGTCAAAAACACGCCGAGACGAGCCTGATTCAAATTGGTTTATCAAATCACGGCACCATTCCACCCGGGCCTGCTTCTGAGCATCAGTGAAGTTGTGCGGCACCCAGTGTGAAACTATCTTTTTTACGTGTAGAATTTCGTGAAGGAATCCCTATCCAACCTGCAATATGTGCTGAATCTATTAATACGTAACTCGGCTATTGTCTTGGATTAAATGCTTCATTGCTAGCACGTTTTCTTCAGTAACATCAAACAAATAATAATAAAAACAAATACTTAGAAATAATCATATTTTAAAAATAGACTGTAACTGGCCAGTCTCTCATACATAAAAAACTTTTTTCGTAATATTTTCTGGGTGGCCTGGTACCTAGTTAAATCTAAAAGGAAGTATGTAAGTTCTGTGCACACCTTAAAGTGATAATTTCGCTGTAGTATAAGTTATAATAAGACAAGCTCTCTGATAATGTTTAACTTTCTAGGGAAACATACCAACTTAATTTCATAAATAACCTCTATAACACATTTGTTCGTGAAGGGTCTCATTCACCGATTTTAATATCGTAATGTATCCCATTACTTACTTGTGCGTTATTGTAATGTAAAACGCACGGTTTATCAAGATGCTCCGTCTAAAACGAACGGTGTTTTTTTAAATCTTAGCAAAGAGTTATTATGTCAGAAAAGTGGTTAACATTTAATGAATAAAATTAAAATTGGGAGATAAAATATAATAAATAAACATTTAATTTAAATATTTTTTTCAATAAATTACAACCATTCATCTGTAACAAACACACAAAAAAATAATTTACTTTGTTAATAATACTGGCTGTTTTTGTTAGTTTTGAAAATAGTAAATAAGCAAAGCTACAGTCCTGGTTTCAGCGCCTATAATTTACCTTTTCGCGCTGTAATTTACAACTTACCGCACTTACATCATAATGTACTATTCAGAGACCTCATTCGACGCTAAAGGGCGGACGACATGTGGCGGCCACCGCCGTCTAAGGAAACCTTAGTTTGACACTATCACCAAACCATGGCTAGAGAAATGAGTCAAGTATTCAAATAATTGTCACAAAAGGCGCTGAAACCAGGACTGTAGCTTTGCTTAGTTACTAATTTTTAGGCCCAAATCTACGTATGTACTTGATTGTTTTAAGCATAACATCCCAACAATACATTGAAATTGTAGCCTCAATACTCACCGTCGAAGTGTCTGTAACTTAGACACTGACGCGTTAAAGGAAGAGCTTAATACATTTTGAAGTTTGAATAGGACCCACCCAATTACAAGATAGTCGGGTTTCTACTCAGCTCCAACAAAAGATGTCAGTTTTCAAGGAACTGTTTTATTTTCCTGCTACTGTTTCCTGAGATTAGAGAAAGAAAAAACGTTTATTTGCGCTAAACATGACGCAGTGTACGAATACAAACACCAAAAAGAACAAGTTGGGGGAAAATATGCGTCACATCCACGCAAAACGGCCATCGCTCAGCTTAATGCTACGACCCTGAGACAGAGCCCCAGCGCTGATTTTCAGCGACAGCCAGCGTTGAATTCAACTGCGTCTATTTGCTTATTTTATTTATTCACAAAATCCACAGACCTTAAAAAAATAACTTAAAATGTATAAACTAATCTTACAGCCAAATACGGATTTAGTCGAAATGAACAGTATCAAAGCTTTGGTTTCGTCTCAAGGTGGGGATTCAACTCTATACAGCTCTCTAGAGCAATCCTAACAGAAAACAAAATCTAATGAAATGAGGAATGTGTGCCAAAAGATAACCACCCAACCAACACTTATGTACTATGATGACCACGACAATTTTGTAAACGATTTTCTGGGTCCAGTAGTTGAATAGCTTTTGAATTGCAAATGTTTGAGGTTAACGGTTTTCCAAATCCATTTTCATATAGTTAAAGACTTGCCTGGAACCAACAAACGAACCGTTTAACCTCAAACAGACTTGCCAGTAGTAAAATATTTAGTGGCAAAATAATAGGATATAAAGTTTACAGTCCAGCTAAACTTGGAATATCGAATAACTTGCTTAGGTGTAACAGTTTAAGAAAATATGCGAAACTTGCCGAATTTTTGGAAAGAGAAACGATTACATGAAATTAAATGGTTGGTACTAAGAAACCACAGAAAATAGCATTTAATTGAAATGCTAACAGCAGTTATTGGAGTTTTTTGTAGTTATGCGAACATTAATGTGTGGAACGGAGTATTCTGGGTATGAAACTTGTGAACCGGGTTAAGAATACAAAAACCCGTTCCATCACGAAAGTATCTGATGTCACTCTGAAAGCTGCCACGCTTAAATGGAATTGGGCTGGACACATCTGCCGCATGTCAGACGATCAATGGGCCAAACTTACTACCCAGTGGATCCCGCTTAGTGGCAAAACGACATCACGGCTTAGACGGAGATGGCGGAAGAGCTGGACTTTTTAATAAAGATTGGTCCTAGGCAGCTGTGGACAGAGAGAGGTGGAAAGAGAGTAAGGAGGCTTTTGTCCAGCAGTGGAACATTATTGAAAAAATAATGAAGCAGTATTTTTTTTTAATGTATCATTTATACAAACCAATTTTCACCGTCACATACGTTCGTCCTTCATCATCAGCCTACATTAGTCCACTGCTGGATATAGGCCTCCCCTAATGAGCGCCATAGCGCCCTGTCTTCAGCTTGGCGCATCCAGCATCTGCCTGCAGTCTTTCGCAGATCGTCATCCCACCTGGCCGGAGGGCGTCCTACACTACGTTTGCCGAGTCGCGGTCTCCACTCAAGAACTCGTTTACCCTAGCGGTTGTCGGCTCTTCGCGAGATATGGCCGGCCCACTGCCACTTCAGCTTGCTAATTCTTTGAGCTATGTCGATAACGTTGGTTCTCTGTCGGATGTATTCGTTGCGAATCCTATCCTTCAGAGAGATTCTAAGCATAGCTCTTTCCATAGCTCGCTGAGCGACTTTGAACTGGTGGAGCAGCCCTATCATCAGTGTGTCCACGTCTCAGCTCTGTAGGTCATGACGGGTAGGACGCACTGATTGAAAACTATGTTCGTCCTAGTTTCCCAGTTACCGAATAATATTAGTTTTATTTTGCATCTTGAACTGAAATCCGACCATCTCAAATACAATCTTATGAACAAATAGGAAACTTGATACTTCATTCGACATTGACTGAAGGTTTCCTCGCCTCCAGTAAAAGACGCTGCGAGTCGAAGTTTAATTTTCAGTAGCAAAAGTATCTATCTCGGCGCTGATTTCAGTAAAAAACTTTGTGGGAAAAGCTAAAAACATGGATGTTAGTGCTAGTTATTCCAAGCTCTCTCCACTCAAAAACAGCGTCCCGATAATATATGCGAGTCTGTGTAAAATATTCGTGGTCTGTGGTTTACGATCAGCAGTTTCACATCACAATACGCTTTGGGGCCGCAGCATGTGGTTAGTTGTTATTCACAGGAAAAGCATGTTTGTATCGTCATACTTTTGTTCGCACATACAACCGCATTTCAAATATTTCAATGGTGACACTGACAGCACCTTTATACCAGTAGCAGTAAGGGCGGGTTTCGTAGTTCAAGTGTCCCTAACTCCGGGCGGCTTCTGAGAAATTCCTAAAACGAAAAACAGAATAATACTTTGCCCGGCCTGGGAATCGAACCAAGGACCCCACACTCGGCAGCCCACGTGAACTAAATATAGCTAAGATACGTAGAGAAAGTGTTTCAACTATATTACCCGGTTCCCATCTTAATAATAGCTAACTTTATAACTTTCTATGGCAGGAAACTATTATTGCACTAATTGATATACGAGTTCTTATATGTAGGAAGTCTTATAAGTAACATTTCCTACGTATAGATACGAGTATGTTTTTGTATGTTGCTGTTTGTTTTATGAGTTTTGGCTTCCTTAAGATGGCATGTTTTTGGTGTTGCAGTGCAATCACTTATTAACATCATCTAGCCTAGCCTTTTACCGGTACTGAAATACCGGTATTTTACCGTAACTAGAACACCGGTATTTTACTGGTACTGGAATACCGGTATTTTACCGGTACTGGAATACCGGAATTTTACCGGTACTGGAATACCGGTATTTTACCGGTACTGGAATACCGATATTTTACAGGTACTGGAATACCGGTATTTTACCAGTACTGGAATACCGATATTTTACAGATACTGGAATACCGGTGTTACAAGGAGCGACTGCTTTTGACCTACACAACCCAGATACTGGGTAAAACGTTACCCCTTGCTGCTGACGACCAGTCACGACTGTCAAAGATTCAAGAATGACAGCCGGGACCAACGGCTGAACGTGCTTTCCGAGGCACGGAGGGGTCTTGGTAAGTAAAGATGGTCACCCATCCACGGACCATACGCGGCAAGCTTAGCTGAACCTGTTTGATAGAGTCGTGCGGCTGTTATCCTAACTTTTTAACTAATGTTATAAATGCGAAAGTAAGTTTGTATGTTACGTTTTCCTGCCAAAACGGCTGACCTGGGTAAGGACATACTTTTCATCTTGTATCGCAGACGAAGTCGCGGGCAACAGCTTGTTACTTAAATAAAACAAAACATACAACCGCGTCCGTTTTCCCCGTGGTAGACGGTAGAGGTTCGTAATATTGGTACCAACATTTCGCCAGTTATGTCACCAAGTCGCAAGTCCCGAGTTATAAGGCCATCTTAATCAGCCTATTATGTTCCCACTGCTGGGACACAGGCATCTTCTCTGTGAGAGGGAGTGGGCCGTAATCCACCACGCGGGCCCAGTGCGGGTTGGTAAATGTCACATGTCTTCGAATTTTTGGTTGACATGCCGGTTCCTCACGATGTTTTCCTTCACCGTTTTGAGAGCAGTGCTGATGAAATAATTTACACAAAGTAAAGCGCCTGTCTGGGTTCGAACCTACGACCTACAACTGTTAAGTCGCGGCCTTTACCACTGGGTCACCACTGCTCAGTATTTTTACCACAGGGCCAGTTAAGGCAGTAATAGACTGATTAATCGGAAAAGAGAATTGAAGGAAAAAGTAATTACCTAAGTTTCCACTTTGTCATAAAAGTTTTACATGCCTAGCTAGGTAGGTATGCTAAATAAGCTAGGGTGTGTCTCAAAATAAAATCAAATGTGGAAACACTAGCCATCAATATCCAACCATTAATTTCAGTCACACAGCCATTTATTTTACATATTTATACAACGATAGGTCAGCCAGCATATAAAATTATATATTCAAGTATTTATAAAATCTTTCTATAGATCCCAGGTCGATTGCCATGCTAATCCAAGCTCATGCATTCGCCGTAAATTTATCAAGCCCCGTACAAGATTCCGTTTGAGATTTATAATATTATGTAATGGTGTTCGAGTATAGCCTATCATAATTTAATGTGGGGCCTGAAAATTATTGCCGGACTATATAATTACTTCATTGCGGTAAATGGGAAAAATATAAATAAATAAAGAGCTTGTAGGAGGGCTACTGGCAATGCGAGTGTTTGTATTTTCACGAGGGTCTGAAGGTTTAAAAAGAAGATAGAATTTTATGAATATTGTTTTGTTCCATTTGCCTCTGGTCTCGCAGTCGTAAGTGCAGTTGCTGAGGGCCGTGTCTAGGTTTGATGCCTGAGAGGGACAGGTCAGATAGAAGAAATTTTTTAGTAGTTGCCAGGAACATGTTTTTTTTATAAATGGGCCTCCAAATACTTTTTGTGTCGCTTTTTAAATGTTTTAACCTTATGGCCTTTGCTCAAATTCGGTCGCAATATCTAAGCTAGGGCGTAACTGAGATTTGATACCAATTAGTTCAACCAGCACCCTAATTGCGTAATACACAATCAATCGGAATCTGAATCGTTTTGAAACAGATTGCTAATCCATTGCTTCTTAAGTTCGATAAAAATTCTGCTCAACAATATATAGAACGCAATGAATGTTCTTGAACCGTCAAAATCAAACAGATTAGTCGTAATCGTTTACGAAAATGTGTTACGCAATTAGGGTGCTGGTTTCAGGCTGACTAAAGTAGACTCATCTTTCATGGGGTACTATTTCAAATATTACTATGAAATACCTCCCCACATACATCAACTGAATGAAACCAAATTTAAATCATTGTATAAAACGCACACTATGCAGCCAAGCATATTATAAGTTGGGGGATTAGGTACATCGCTTATAAAAACGCTTGGCAAATCGCTGGTCCTGCTCCACAAGGACGCATCAACTAATTGACTAGCATTTGAAAGAACTGTTGTAGCTGCTGAAGATTTTAAAACTATCTTTGTATTTTATAAACTCAATATTTTAGTATTGTATAATTGCTTAAGTCTTAAGTGAGTACTGTGTACTTACACACTAAAGCAACCATTTACTGGGTACGTCTTTCATTGACTTGAATGTGCCCTGGCGGCTGAGAGTATGTCATGCTCACTCTAAGCTACCTTCAAAGTGGTTGAGCTGAATGGGGCTAATCCATGCGTCATGTTGGTGAACTGGCGCCGTCACTAGGGACTGGTGATCTCTTAGCTGCCACGGCTTATTTTAATTAAATGTAATATTTGATCTCTTTTTATTACGGACGCTTATAATGTTCTGCATCGTTCTCACATGCATAATTTGAACATGAATGATGTAACCAATATTTTGTAACCATAATTTGATTTAAAAGAGTGTCCGTGCATTTTCTTGCCCGTTCATCTTCATAGGTACCTAATACGCTTCTACTAGCTTCAACTTTGTGACCGATCCAACCTTGATAATTCAAAAGTGCCTGTAATTGGTTTATTTGAAATTAGCTGCTCCCCGCGGTTTCACCCGCATAAATCTTGATCCCTTGGGAGTATTGGGATAAAAAGTACTGTATGTGTTAATCCAGGTTATAAACTATCTGTGTGCAAAATTTCATCCAAATCCGTTCAGTAGTTTTTGCGTGAAAGAGTAACAAACATCCATCCATACTCACAAACTTTCGCGTTTATAATATTAGTAGGATAAATGCTTTGAGTTTGAGTTTTATACAGTTACAATCTATGGATTTGTTTTTTTCGCAAGTATGGTGTGCAAATTATAAAGTATTGATAAATAAATATCTATACTAATATTATAAAGAGGAATGATTTGATTGTGTGTTTGTATTGAATAGGCTCCGAAACTACTGGACCGATTTGAAAAATTGTTTTACCATTAGAAGCCGAAATTATGGCTGATGAACATAAACAACTTATTTAATTTTTTTAGAAATCCACGCGGGTGAAGTCGCGGGCGAAGTGCTAGTAATTAATAGGATGGTAGAGATGTGTTACGTGCCGTTAAAATTTGTCAGTTGGCTCAGAAATGTTTTACGTAGGCGTTGTAAAAGTCTCTCTTTTTTCGCGTTTGCCTTTGCAGCACCATGTTATACGCCGTCTTATAAAATCTCTTATCGATTGACTCGTATTGTATGCGGTGCACCATGAATCTAGGGCAAACCCTGAGAAGATCGTCAAGTGTTTGAGTAGTGTTGTTGTAGCAGGGACAATTGTCTTGGTACTTTGTGTGGAAGCAGTGCTCTGTCAACATTGAGGTTAAATAAAAATGTGGTCTGATCTTTTGCGGAATTTATGTATTTGTTGAAGACTTGTTTCAGTATGTTGTCCTTGCTCACTTGACGTATTTTTTTTTGTGTGGGAAATCATCAAATGTCTTCTCTCGCTCTGGGTGGAGCGGGAGTCAGATTTTTACTGACTAAAACCCACCCGTGTTCCTTCAGTTGCATGTGCCAGGGCCACGGTTATCTCTTTCGAATAAACCGCGACCTGTACCCTAATTGCGTAATACACATTCAATCGTAATCTGAATCGTTTTGAAACAGATTGCTAATCCATTGCTTCATAAGTACGAAAAAAATATGCTCAACAATTTAAATAACGCAATGATTGTTGTTGAACTGTCAAAATCAAACAGAGTAGTCGTAATCGTTTACGAAAATGTGTTACGCAATTAGGGTGCTGGCTTGCCACTTTGCCGAGTTGGTTTCTCTTTCTTTCGTCGTATAACATTGGGTATGCGCTATATGAAGTAGAGAAGCCATTTTCGCTGCTTGATCCACTGTTTCGTTACCTGTAACTCCATTGTGCCCTTTCACCCATGTGATTTTAATATGTGGTGGTGTATCCGTGCGTGTCTGGGTGTCTGTGATTGTTTATTTTTGTAACTAGTAGGTGTGCGAAACTGCTATCTGCGATCACCTGTATAGCATACTGGGAGTCGGAGAAGATAGTGGTGATTGTTTGTTTCTTCAAGTAAGCCCATTTGCAAGCTTACAGGATGACGGCCTGTACGACTGTGCAGGTGTCGCGGAGTTTGTATTTCTTCGATAGTCACAACTCAAAGCTACTTTGACGGCACCATCAGTCTGTTTGCTGCCGTCGGTGTAGATGTTGTGCTGCTTTTGGGGTGTCAGTTGGTTAACTTCGACTTCGACTTCCGTCTGTCTATGCGTCCGCGTACCTACTCTCCGGGAATTCTTCTTAGAGCGTGGAGCGTTCAGGACTGATATCCGCTGGCAAACGGTGAGTAGTCCCCTTAAGGCGGAAATTCTCTATACGGTGGATTTCCTGGATCTTGAAGTTAAGAGTTATGAGCTCTGCTATTGCCCGAGCAGCAGTCGTGGAGACGGAACGAAATTCACTGATGGATTTAAGTAATCGAATCCAATAGAATCTTCGTTGAAAGCTCTTCCAGTTTTTGTTTGTCTGTTTGGCATCTCGCAGGTCAACCTATGCGGTTGTCGTCTGCTTAAGCGGACTTGCCTGTGGTTGCCCTAATAAATTAAGGCCTCCAGCCAGGACTTAAACTTAAATACTAACTAAAAACTAAACGACAACGCTGAGGTCCGTACCCCACAGGGGGTGCCCCTGTGGGGTACGGACCTCGGCTTAGGGCGTCGCTGGAAGAGGGCAGCAAATGACTAGCTGGATCAGGATTGGTATTATTTAGGGACGAATTTAAAGCTACAGGCTCAGCGGCGCGGGCTGGCTCGAGCAAGGGTCGGGAGGGGCGTGTATTTGGGCGTCGCGGCGGGCCTCGGCGGCGAGGACGGTAGGACGGCGATCGGGTTTTGGGCTTATGTAGTGGCCTTACTACTCTCCTGGAGGAGGGTAGTGGCGTCGTCGGGGGCGATTAAAGTATGCTTTGGTCGGCGAATACTGCTAATGCGAGAGGGAGTGTAGCGGGCGGCCGCTGTAATCAGGGGGTTAGAATGTTTGATGCCGCGAAAGCTCTTCCAGCTGACTATGTGTCCCCATATACCCGAGGCTTACGTGATGTTTGGTTCGATCACGTGTAAATAAATTGTACGAGCGTTTTCCAGGTGTGCACTCCATGTAGGCCTAGTGTATAATTCCTTGTTTCTACTGCTTCGTTCAGATACTTTTTCAAGCTTACCTTGAACCATCTCTCCACTACTGTTCAAACTATTTTTTTCTATAGTTTGGATATAAAGAATAAGACGCGTTTTCTTTTGTTTTATTCTCACACATAGAGCGTTACGTAAGTGTCACTCTAACAGTGGTTTTACAGTATTTCTGAGTACGAAAACGTGTGTAAATAAAGAAAAATTAAACAGTAAGCCAAGTAAAACAGCAAACAGTTTCCTGGTACTTGTACCGTGGGACTGGTGACCGTGTCAACCAGAAAATGCGAATTTTAACGACCGCAAACAGTCAGGCGGAAAAGTCAACTGGGTTCCGTTAACGTATAATAAAAAGAATTTTTGACATTTATTGCTTTTAATTGCGGAAATGGTAGTAAGTGTTACATACTTACATGCTTTTAAGTCTTTCTACGTATCGCCGTTAATTGCAATATTTATTTGGCTATTACTAAAAACCCACGCGTAGCTCAGATAAAAACGATCAAGTGAAATTAAATTAAGCTAAACAAAATATATTATATAAATAAATCAATTAATAACGCTTTACACTAAATCAGTAATCGTTATGGAACAGTGAACAGTGTTCCGGTATCACTAATACAGCTTGTCGTAAAATTGTCGACCCCAATTTGCAAAGGACTTATCGGAAATGTCAGTTGTCACCGTAAATTTTCTAGGTCAGTTACTCGATGAACATAATATTGTAAGGGTTTAGTCTAATTTATAGAGACACTTTCGATCCATTTTCTGTACTGTAAGTTATTACTTTCAGTTTATTTGTTACAATATTATAGCCAGCCTTAGAGTAAATCTATTTTTTTAATATTATTAACCTATATTGTTCCACTGCTGGGCAGAGGTCTCTTACATATCTTTCCAATTATTTTGTTTTGCCATCTCTGACCAATCTCGGAAGAACGAGTTCAAATCGTCCCTCCAGCGTTTCCTAGGCCTGTCTCGGCAACGATTCTAAATATTAAATCAGATTTATTTCAAACATATAACTATTCTTAACTTACCTGTCCTTATACATCGCTTTCCACCATGCGTGATCTTAAAAACAGATTTATCTCAAGAGCTCTTGAAATGGATCTGTTTTCATTTTGTTTAACGCAGTTTAGCAATCATCGTGAAAATATCTCATCCCATTGGGATTTATTAAATTTAACACTAGGTCAGCCATTCAGTGACTTTATATACATAACATCACGCCTGTTATCCCCGAAGGGTTAGGCAGTGGTGCAAATAGTACACCCACATTTCGCCAGTTATGCTTAAGTCCCATGTAAAAGGGGGGAGCCTATTGCCATCAACCGGGCACAAATCCTGAATCCGGGCTGCTACTGAGAAATTCTAGATAGAATAACCCAATATCACTTAGTAGCTCTTGCGACCACTAGACCAACGAGTTTGTTATTACATATTACGATAATGCGAGAAATAATCGCAAAAGTTCGCAAATTTTCGTTCTCTATACCACGGAACCCTAAAAACGAGTTATAAATCACAGAGCGGACGTATAAAAATGGCCACTCTATTGCTTTTACGAAACTGGATAGGTGAAGGAACTCGTTGATACACTGGCGGACACAATTTGCGGCCAATACGTAACCATTATTTTTACGTTGATAAAGTGGCTAACACCTGTGCTGACCTGAAAAGGGTTAAGACCCTGACCTTCGTTAGGTCACCGCAGGTTTACCTATCCTATGTATTATTTCCAGCACATTCCAGGGTTCAGACATATTGGAAAAAAACATTTCAATCAATTAAGCCATTGATATTTCAGAATGTAATCGCTTTACGTCGTCGCAAATTCTAGTCTTAAAGAAAAATGTTTCTACTATTTAAGTTTCCTCACTGGTATCTAATCCTGTCTTTTACTGTTCTATGACCCGAGTTTGCACACAAAGTAGACATTTCAATTTTATGGTAGAGCTTTATCACCGGCTATAGTTTTGTCTTAGTTACTAGCCTATAAGAAGGTATTATGTCTATAACTCTTAAGATAAGTAAAGATAATACTTTTATATGTTATTTCTAGGGTTTATGGTTTCTCGAGGTTTATCTTTTCTCGGGTCTCGAGACTTATCGACCTCTATTTCTCGGGAATACTCGGGAAACCGAAAAGATTTCATTTATATATGTTGCAGTTTAAGTAAAGAAAAACTAAGTTAGTACACACTATGTTAATTTGAACTGGACAACAATAAAAAAAAACATACTAGATTATTCTTGTCAATAACAACATACTACAATATTTTTCTTCTTTTCATGAAAATCAACTTTTTACAAACTTGAATAAGAACTCAACTCGATTATTAATAAGTATGTGAATAGTCACAGCACTATTTTTGACAATTGTGTTTTAATTTAACCTCTTGGACTGGTAATCACTTATTAAAGTAGTTTCGAATGGATTCCTGTTCAATATGCCTTAAGATAAACCAAAGCATTTAAAGCATTCTCAGATAGCCGGCGTCTTTTTCGGTAGTCGGTTTCTCGGAAGTACCGAAAAATTACTCAGTCGCGCGGGCGTCGTCGGGGGCGGCTTCCTTTGATATGCCGAAAACTAGCCACTTAAGTCAGACAAAATATGATTTCTCGACTTTTCTTAATCTGAATTTCTCGGAAACGAGCACTACGAATTTCCCGGAAATAATCCCGAGTTATTTCGCTCTCCGTGGACAAAATACAAATCAAATGGTTGGAATAGAAACGAATATGGCCAGCTCAAGTCTCTGGAATCGAATCGATTCAGATTAATTTTAGTTGTGTCCATGAGAATACTGGGACTGTACTGAATTAATATGGATCGGGATGCAACACGTATCGATGATAGGCGATAGTATCGATAGTATATTCCCTTCTGATTTTACGATTAATCGGTATCGACGTACGTAGTGCTATTTTCATATGCAGCCAAAAAACCCTGGAGACGAAATTACGCTACCGATCGCCCGTTCACCGAATCTTGTTTGGTCGTCTCTTTGGTATTTACTCTACCATCCAAGTAAGATGCTCTGGACGCTAGAACGAGCTTCGTTGACCCACTGCCTTATTTCATACTCTGGCAAATAAATGTTGTTAACACACAAACACGAAAGGGTTTAAATTAATTAGGTCTGTGTGATGAAAAAAAAACAAAATCATTTTGCCAACCAAAAACAAAGTCATGTTACGTCTATGGAATGCATAATGCCTGTGTGGAAAATAAAAATTGATTTATAGGTCCCGGTCTAATGCTATTTGCCATACCTACATTAAAACATAGAGTGTTTCAAGGTATATCTGTTGTCCTACTTAAGACCTAGATAACAACCTACCACAATTTTATCAACATGCTTGTTAAATAGGCGAATGACTGTCAACTTGTCACCAGTGCTACATGCACAAACTAAGGTTCCATGTTTCTGCCAAAGGTGTTGTCTGATTCGAACAATCAGTATTAAAACCAGCCTTGTTTAATTTGTTAACAATCTTAATCGTGTGGTCTCTGTCATACCTTAGAAGACCAGCCCTTTGTCTAAATTATTATTACAGGAAAGGCGACTACGTATTGTGCTGTTCTCTTGTCGGTCAAAATCACAAGACCGGATTAAATTTTATACCGTCTTGAAAAAAAAGGATATAATGGGTGAGCGGTGTAGAAGCCTAAGGCATAGTAAAAATTATAATTTTTCAAAAATAAATTTATCTAGCAACAAATACTACACATTTGAAGTACTAGAAACTTTAACAACGCGACGCCACGCCCGCCGCCGCCGTGACTAATCGCAGGTGACGGAAAATACTGAAATAAGAGAGCGGGATCGGGCGGTACAGGGTTGTATGTATATTTTCATTGTTGAAGTATGAAAAAAATTATATCAAATGTGTGGTATTTATTGCTGGATCAATTTACTTGTATGTTCTTGAAAAAAGAACTATGCCATAGGCTTCTACTGCGTTCACCTGTTATACCCATTTTTTTTTAGAGACGGTAAAAATATCGTCCGGTATATCACAATTGACCAATTTGTTGAACGGAATCCCTTAAGACTGATCATAGTGCATATGATAGCTATAAGATGGCCATTAATCAGCAAAGGATAAAATGGTAATTCTTTACCTTTCTTAAACCCGAGTGGTTTGCCATTAATGGATTTGCTAGAAGAAACTTTTGCATTACAAAACCCTATTATCTTGTTGTAACTATTATTGTATTTCTAGCAAAGTGCCAAAACTTTAACACAAGTTCTGAGCCGCTTTCTCCTAACTTACCACTTAAACCGGATTCATGACAACTATACACTAAAAGGTCTACTCTTCAGCTTATCCTGCACAGATACACGTCCGCAATGACGCAGACTACGCGGACATAAGTCAAGCGGCCCGTTTGTAGGAATGCGACCCGTGGGTCAACTGGTACCATTCTGGTTAATTTACTAGCGTGGGGTACGGTAGCCCGTTGTCTCACTGCCTTTTTGGTGCTGTGGCTCAACATTCTAATTGTATGATTAGGTACTTCCTAGTTTAAGATGAAAGCGTTATTAATATGAAGCTTAACAGTAGGATAGATGAGAAGATTAAATAAATTAAAGGACATTGGCGGAATTGTTATTTAGGAAGAAAGTTTCTTAAAATTGTTGATCTTGTGCAACTTTTGTTAACCATTAAAACGGGGGTTTACGAAGTCTTGTGACTTCTCTCGTGTAGGTTGCTGCACGAGGGGGACTGCAAAAGTGGTTCAGCAAACTTGTTCAGGTTCTTAATTAGTCTCCGACGGAGAAGGTTCGTTTTCGGTCTCGGCCCAAAAATCTGGTTTCGGTTGTAGTTTCGGTTTCGGCCAAAAAGTTGCCGAATCTTTGGCCCGGCCGAAACTGATTGGGCTGTTGGTTTTGATAGAATACAAACGACTGACAGATACACAGACAGTGTAGACTTAGTAATTGGGTCCCGTTTTCACCCTTTATGTACAAAACCTGAAATAAGTGTTTCCTTTTGAATAGAAGTTAGAAACATGCTGGTTTTAGTATCAGCGAGTGGGGATTTATTCGCTTTCCGTAAGATTGATACAAGCTCTATGGGTAACTGCAGATGCATCGTAACGACTCTACCTTCGGTCACAATAGCAAAATCCCACTTCGTTTTTCCAGACCTAGGAAAAACGAAGGATCTCAGAACTTTACAATTTTCGGTTTTGGTTTCGGCCAAAACTAGATGAGGAGCCGAAAATTCGGTTACGGTTTCGAGTTCAGCTGATAATCGTGTTTCGGTCGGCCACTATTCTTAAAACAATATGAAGTTAAATTAAATCGGTTTTTAAACACATTGCGGAAGTTGTCATAATGTTTCCTTTATTTTCTTCATAGATCTGATATAAAGTACTAATCCATATTATGATTTAATACAGTCGTTCAGTTACATTATAATCCTTAACGGGACGATTAGTGCTGATATAATTAATGCGGAGGCACGACTTGGCACATCGCAGAGCATAACTTTACTATCGCCAGTTAACTGTTACTAAAATTTCACTAAACTAGTGACGTACCTACAAAAGATCATGTTACAAGCGCCTGCGGCTACCGAAAATGTTCCTAGCGTTAAACGTTGGTATTAAATTTTCTTGCAAAATTAAATCACTCATAAATGCCTATCTTAATGCTTAAATAAAAACGCGCTGTTGAAATTGCCACGCTAAGATTAGCGCCGAAAGATGAAGATCGAACAGCTCACTTTTATTTAGATATTCATGAATGTGTCGACTAGTGTTAATGAAAACGGGCATTAGAATTGTTCTTCCTAGTAGTATCGATGATTCCATTTTGATAATTTTATACGAGGTTTCAGAAAAATCGACGCGCAATCTGTAATCATGAATTCAGCACATAACTTTGTTCTGAACCTGCTGCGTTGAAATTTTTCGTCGGTTTTTTGTTATATTTTAACTGTTACATACATTTTGACCGCGTAGATATTGCATTTTTTTATCATAACATCACACCCGTAATCCCAGAAGGATTAGGCAGAGGTGTACCTCCATAGTAAGTACACCCACATTTCGCCAGTTATGTTTAAGTCCCATGTAATAGAGGGCGAGCCTATTGCCATCAACCGGGCACAAATCCAAACTCCGCGCTGCTACTCAAAAATTCTAGGATGAAAAAACCCAATAACACTTTGCCCGACCTGGGAATCGAACCCAGGACCTCGTGCTCAGCAGTAGCTCTTGCGACTACTAGACCAACGAGGCAGTATGTGTCAGCTGTTTTTTTGAATAATCGACGAACAATTTCTACTTTAGGGGTCCAAGTATTCTTGTTAACAGGTAGCACAGACCAGAATACGGTCACATCGACAGCATTACCTTAGGCGTAGCAAAGGTCTTTCATAGTGCAAGTGTCATTGCATAGAGAGCACGACAGAAGGTAGGGAATCGTCTGAGATGTTACCTCAATCGCAAATTGTTTTCAAAAGCACCAGCCAGTCACCTACCTGCTTGCACAAAAAAGTAAAGAAAGAACTAAATAAACATAAGCAAAAGCAAATAACATAAATATTTTTTCTTTCTTTCTTTCCGTTCCAAATGTATTTTCAGTTCATGATCATCAGAGCTAATATCTATTTCATTTAATATTTTGCTTTCTAAATGTAGCAATTCATAAAAACGAAGTTCTTATCAAAAAATTAGAATTTTTTAGAAATCGTCACGAAACTAAAAAGGGTTATGCGCCATCTTCGATAGAAATACAAAAAAAAACATTATTGCTGTTGCCATGCTACTTTATACTATATATTGGAAAGAGACAGAGAGGGATATAGATAGTTTTCATGGTTTTCGAGGGTGCTGAGGCCGATAGTGAAATCAATAACATTCGGAGTTGAAAAAAAAATCCTAATGAACACCGTTCCTTCCCCTAAACCGACACGTATTTTTTTTTTTCGGTTTGACTTACCAAGTTCCGAAGTCTTTACTAGCGGGCCCCGACTCATGCCCCTTTCCTGGGCACAGTAAAACAGCTAAGCTAACACCTTCGGGCTGTGACTTATTCGATAAAGGCATCCGTAATTGTTTTATTGGCTCGGCTGTTTCACTTCTCTCGATTAGGAAATAAACCCAGAGATTCACGCTTGGAAATCGCATCGAAAATAACAGATAGGGTGGTCTCCTCTTTAGGACCGGCAAAACTTAATGATACTAGCCATAAAACATTATCAAAATCCAAGCATTTAATAAGAACTGTGAGACAAGGACAGCCGTACAATTACTACTTGCAAGAAAAGGACAGAATACCGAGTAGCTAGTAATAAGCGAGCATTAAGGTGGGGTACACTAAGCCCTGCCTATTGCTTGTGGCGACGATAAAACTTGCCAATATTAAAATAATATTTTTGCGCATCATTTTGCTCCGGTTGCGCCTCAGGAAAATTGTCGATTGAAGTACATACGAGCCGCTAAGATGATGCTTTAATATCGATATTAAATTATGGTGTTCGCTGTTCGTATAGAATGTCGATACGAAGGGAAAATATTGGGTTATTGGACAAAACCTTTAATATTCCTGTAAATATGAATACGAATGGGGTCTTCTGAAAATATACCTACATAAAATACGCCGCCTATAAATTATAAAAGAGATGGTGTGGTTTCAAAGTTAACATTATATCATATCAGACATACCTACTAGCAAGAATCACTTTCTCAATTTCTGTGGAAAATTATAATTATTCTTACCCGATTTATTATGTCACACCGGAGGACGTCATAACCTCATGCGAGAGGTAGTTGCTGAAAATCAGCGCTGTTGACGATAGATTCGACCGAAGTCACAGCATTTTGCTGAGCAACGACCTGCAGCCCAAATGCGTAACAAATTTTCGTAAACGATTACGACTAATCTGTTTGATTTTGACAGTTCAACAACATTAATTGCGTTATTTACATTGTTGAGCAGAATGTTTTATCAAACTTATGAAGCAATGGATTAGCGATCTGTTTCAAAACGATTCAGATTGATTCGATTGTTTATTACGCAATTAGGGTACAGTTCTTGCACAGATGCGACACACGGCTTAATTGTTCTTATTATTGTTGTTTGTTTGTTACAAAAGTAGTAATCTTTTCACTCTGCAATCGGCATTTTGTTTTTGTTTGGATTGTTTGTTTTAATGTCATTTGCCAGTGTCGCAACACACACACAGAGCAATGCGTATTGTCTTTGGTCCTGACATCAAGCAATTGACTAAATTGTAAAACTTTTATTTCTTGAAAACGAGGCTTTTGGCTACTTTGTAAGTGTATTTTTTATGGAATGTTGGTTTTTGTTTGTGCAGAACAAACAATTTTGCTTTCTTTTTTTCATAGTACCTGTCCTTCATTTTGCTCCGTATTTTTTTCCTTATATTTGTCCTACATTTTGCTCAGTAATTCACGTTTGCAGCTGTTTAGAACTAAGTCTGGTAAATGAAAATAAGGTTAATCGACTATTTCATGGTTTGATGAATTTAAGCTGGCAACAGCTTAAAGTCATCAAGACAGCAGGTGTAAACCCGAAGTGCCTCTAACTAATCCCTAGACTTAGAGAATTGTAGGCGTAATGTTGATAGGTTGTTAATATTTTATTTACCTTCTATTCGCGATATTACTTACGTAATAAAATATTCATAGCATTCAGAATACTAAGTAGATCCTCTAAGCCTTTGCAGAAACTGAGATTTAATAAAAAGAGGAATTTTCTTAAATCCTTTAACATAGTTTTACTATAAATATTATGTTATATATTTTTTATTAAAGTCCCCTATCAATAATACATTTGTTGTACAAATCCAAAAAGCTAACAACTTTTTTTCTTGATTTTATTTACATTTTTATCTGGGAAAGTATGAAAAACGTGCCAACATTGTAACAACATTATAAACTTACATAAATTGTAGGCTTCAGTATTCCGCTCCACTGAATGTATAAAATATCTATGCGTTCAATAAGTTGAAACTACAGAATATTACAATCTTACGGTGTTCTTTTGATCATTTCATTAACATACGACATTTCTTATGTACATACCTGCATTTTGTAAAGTCATTGTCAAAAGTCATGTATCAAACTAGGCTGAGAACATCTTTTTGTACGTCAAAATTACATAAGACAGTCCTCCAAAACGCTCGTCCTTCACCATTTCCTAGTGTTTAAGCTGGCAAGAAGAAGTGGCGCAACAAACTCCCTAGAACCACAGCTGTCTGTTATGATAGAAGAACTTGATTCTGTACAAAAGCGTGCAGAAAACATTGCAATCACAAAGTCGAATTAATGTTCTTCCAAGATGTCTCCTCACAGCATTTCAATGTAGTCTTGCCTTAAATCACCTTTCATCTATTACATCTCAATCCACTCCATATTTCGTTGAAAAAACTCATAACTTGATTCTTTTTCTTATCATCAGATAATCTTGACCAATAAATGGTTTACTACTCGAACTACTTATCTATTCAACAATCGTACCAACTATTTAACCCTATTTCGCTACAACAAAAAGTATAAGTTACTCCACATTCTTCAGAACAATCGGATTCTCAACATAATTAAGTCGTTGAGCGCCATTTTAGTCGCCACCGTCGCAGGCGATCACGATTTTACCTTTTTTGCGTATGCACCATGTTTATTTGCGTCCTTTGAATGTTGTTATTAACAATAAGGACCGTATAATGGAGGCACATTTAGGTACAGTACCTGATATGGAGCGGGCAGGTTAAATTGTAGGTTAGAAAAAGTATGTGTTTTATATTCTTTTTTTGCTTTATATGTCTGAATGTAAAAGACACAATTCGATCTTTATTCGATCTTCATCATTTTGGTAGCAGTCTGTGGACGTTATCAAAAAGGGCTCATCAGATTTGTAGGCGTAGCTTTGCAATCTCAAGAACATTAGTAATTTTTCTAAAATAGTTCGATTATTAAGGCATTTTGAGGCTTATGCCCAAACCACAGTTGGGTTTTGAGGAAATTGTTTTATTTCCTTTAGGACCAGCCAAAGGTTTAGCAAAAGGCGTCTGGTCCGTTCCACAAGGGGTCTAAGACCCTATTTAATGCGAATAAATTATTCGGTTCTTCGGTTATACGAAATTACTATCCCAGCCACATGTGAATGATAAATGATAAATGATTTTATTTCTGTAAATAGGTTTGTACAAACACTTTTACACGTCAATCATATTTTAAAAACTAGGTAAGATCGGCATTTCCTATCTGACTACTCTGAGAAGAAACGCCGAAACAAACTCAGAGGTCACAGTCTCTTTTACAGTCCAGACATAATCTTGGTCAGGTCATGTGAAGACCATGTGGATTGATATCTGAAATGGTCTTTCGAGGAAAGAACCACACAGAATGAGTGGACCTGTCCAGTCAGTGCACGCATTTGTCAGTTGTCATGCAGCTCAACACAGAACTAAAGGAAGATTTTGAATGTGAATCTGAGGGAGAAAAAAAAAACTTTTGTTTGCGGTAAACATCAAACGACTGGAACTCATTATTTTAGAATATTAATGATCGTGGTGTTAATAGGATCATGTGTTTGTTGATATGAGTTTGTTTGAGCTTTTGAGTTCACTTAGTAATACATGTTTGTACCTTCAGGGGTTGAGCCACAGGGAACTTTCGCCACAGGTTCTGTTTGCATTGTTAATGTCTTGGCGGCCCATGGTATAAGCTTCTCAGTTATCTCAAATTCAGTGACATAATGCTCCGGGCAATTCACTCTTGCTTGGTTGAGAATGTATTAGGTTACTTAGACATTATAAGAGACATTTAAAGGGGGTTCAGACTGAGAGGTACTGACATAGAATATTAATTGTAAAAGCAATAAGATGTTACTCTCTGTAGTATTGTTTTTAGTAGTAGTCCAACGTATCTCCATGTCTTTTCCAGACAGACGTCTTATCTCATCAAAAAAAGTTCATGCGTAAAAATAATAGAAAGTCAGCAACGTGGTAGCGCTACTCGTGGACAAGTCAAGTCAAGTATTTATTTCAAATAGGCCCATAAAAAGGCACTTTTTAACGTCAACATTTAAATTAAAAATAGAACTGATTCTAGGCGCCACTTCCAAAAGGTATTTTCGTATGGAGAAGAAGGGGCAAGAAACTCCACCGTTACTCTTTTCAAATGTTTTTCAATATTTTGTATACATTAATTATATTTTTATATGTAAAGACGATGCACCAAGATTAAAAATACTATACCACAATTGGTAAAAAATAAATAAAAATAAAGCAAAGGCAGATAAATTAATCACGTGATAACGCCGATGCCATTGAAATGAACTCTTAAAAAAAAATGCCTTAATTATTAAAAAAAAAAAATCTCCGGAGTAACACTAATTAATTAAGGACAAGGGTATAATAGACTTCTAGTAACTTTTAGCTTTTTCTGTTTTTTTCTTTCATCAGCCATGGTTTACCAACCGATTCTTCTATCTCGTTTAATGAACCCCAAGCAAAGGTAATTCTTAAAGTTACAAAACTAATTTGTATCCCTCAAATATTACACCGGATTAAATTATTTACCGTTTTGAAAAAAAATGGGTAAAATAGGTGAATGGAGTAGAAGCTTATGGCATAGCTAGGTTAGGTTACATCTTTTAAACTTTAAACAGGAATTACAAAAAATAAAAATCTTATCCATGATTAGCGAAGCTGGAGTCCCTGGCCAGCCTTTCATAAAAAAAAGTTCAAACACCACCTGCAGAATTCTACATTTTCTCGTAGACGTAAAGTACAGTCAATTACGGTAATTTGTTTTAACAGCGTCGTTGGCGCGACAAATGCCATGCAAATGACCTATGCGGCCCAGCCTCGACATTCGAAGCATTCTTTATCGAATGTGTGTCAATTAGTACTTTTAGCCCATTTCAACAGGACTATGGGAGATTGTATCAGGTAATATACTGACCGTGTGATCATGTTGGATGTGTATGTTTGTGCGAGATATTAAGCAGTTGTGTAGGTACATACTAGATATATATAATGAAGATGGAATGATGAAGCTTTCACTGTGGTGTGACTAAATAATGCAAAGTTATCAATACCATGATAATATACTTTAGATATTAAGACGACCAAAGTACATACGCTATTTGTCGTAAACGCCACGACATGTCCGGATTTTCGGAACGTTAGTTGTTAAATGCAACCATGATATGAATATGTACAGTGATTTGAAATATGGGTCCCGAAACTTTTCACTAATTAACAAAATAATCCATTCAACTTCAAACAAAGGAAACGTAACGTATTTTTGAATTTCCGGTGCTGTAATATCCGAACTCAACCAATTTTTCAATATCACAATGTTTGAAGTGAAGACTTCTTAATAAATTATAATCCTGGAGATCATCTGCTTTACAGAAGTATTGAATTTTTTAATTACTGTGTCTGATCACACGATTCAACTTATTTTTCAGTATGTTTATTTTTAAGTTAAAACTTCTTAATTAATAACTCTGGATATCATCTGTTTTACAAAAGAAACAGATTTTTGCATTATCATATTTGTCTGATCCGCATTGAACCAATGTTGTACTAAGATCTTCTTTTATGTATTATGTATTTTGCTAGATACAGCCAGGTATATATCCCTCCTATATAAAGTACATTTCAACTAGCCATAGCTCGTGACTTTCTGTGCAAGCATTTCCGTTCAACTAAGATCTAGTTTCTATATCACTGATCATCATTATTTCTTTGATACAGAAAGTAATTATAGAATCTTGTTAAGCTATAGAGTACTCCCTGTGGTTTGAACAGCCAAGTAGTAAGTTTGTACTAGAGAGTTGTACTTTATTACTCTTCTTTGGCTATACATTTGAAACTAATCACTACTGACTACTTTCATACTGACTATTTGTGGAGAGCCGCTTTCCGTGCGACATTTTTAGGATCTCTTTGAGAAGGTACTCGTATTTTTATTTATTTTCGGCGTATATCTATGTTAAAGTGGTTTCACACATATCAGTATTTTTGATCTTTTTTGAAGTTAGATTTTATGTTCAGTCATTTTGTAGTCACGATATTCTGTTTGTTGAGCATATTGGTTGCCAGAATTTTGAGCTTGTGATTGCCTGTGAAATGTCATAACATAGGTATTTGATTCGTAAACTCGGTTCGATGAAATTTGGGACCGGTTTGATATGCTTCAAAGTAAAATCTCCGAAGGGTATCAATATGACTCACCAATCCTACTTTTGAGGTTGCAAACGTTTTTTAACCTTCCAGATACGGTAGACAGGTAGCCACTATATCACGAACACCTTTAGTTTTATGAGAATTTGATAATCTCTATTTTATGTCTTGAGCAAGCAGCATCGTTTTTTTTTATTTTCCTGATAAAAGGCTTTTAGCATGCATTTACTTGGGAATTATATCTTGCACACTTTATTTGGCAATTTATGACAAAAATACAATAGGCTCAGGGCTCTAAACACTTGGTCTTTTGTTACAATTATTTTTCTCTTTGTCTGGTTTCAAAACTAATATAATTTCCATTGATTTCAACATTTGTTTTTTTTTTGTTTCTAACATTTCATTCAGTGTTTTTTTTTTGTGTTTGCAAAGTTCGTAGTTTTTCTAAAGCTCAGGGCTCTAAACACTTGGTCTTTTGTTACACTTATTTTTCTCTGTCTGGTTGCAAAACTAATATAATTTCCATTGATTTCAACAATTGTTTTTTTTTTGTTTCTAACATTTCATTTTTTTTTTTTTTTTATAAATGGCATCTCGCAGGTCAACCTATGAGGTTGTCGTCTGCTTAGACGGACTTGCCTGTGGATTCCCTAATAAATTAAGGCCTCCAGCCAGGACTTAAACTTAAATACTAACTAAAAACTAAGCGACTACACGCTAAGGGCACCCCCTGTGGGGTACGAACCTCGGCTTAGGGCGTCGCTGGAAGAGGGCAGCAAATGACTAGCTGGATCAGGAATGATATTATTTAGGGACGAATTTAAAGCTACAGGCTCAGCGGCGCGGGCTGGCTCGAGCAAGGGTCGGGAGGGGCGTAGATTTGGGCGTCGCGGCGGGCCTCGGCGGCGAGGACGGTAGGACGGCGATCGGGTTTTGGGCTTATGAAGCGTGCTGGTTGCCTTACTACTCTCCTGGAGGAGGGTAGTGGCGTCGTCGGGGGCGATTAAGGTATGCCTTGGTCGGCGAATACTACTAATACGGGAAGGAGTGTAGCGGGCGGCCGCTGAGATCAAGGGGTTGGGGTGTTTTATGCCACAGTCAAAGAAACGCTTCGATAAGCGTTTCATGAACTGGTTTATGGTAGGCATTTTAAGATCGATGTGGAGATTTATATTACGGACATAGAAGGGGGCACCCGTGACCTTTCTGAGGAAACGGTTCTGGATCTAACATTTCATTCAGTGTTTTTTTTTTTGAGTTTGCAAAGTTCGTAGTTTTTCTAAAGCGAGCCCAGACTGAATCGCTTCTCTACCTCCCAATTTAAAAGTATCTATAGGTAACTAATAAAACAGTAGCGTAATAAAAGCAAGAACCAAGAAACAACACCTACCTGTCTGTTAGGCTATCAGTCTGTAATCTCTACAGGCATGTTGCATATGATGCGGTCAGCACATAACTTCATAACAGGCTTCATATAAAAACACTTTTGCATGCAAATCCGCATCAGTATAACTTCGTGGTCTATTAGAATAAAAACATTATTCCGGCCATACACTTTTATGGCGTCAATTTCTATACATGAGGATCTTATTGCTGTATAGAATATTATGTTTTTCTCGACTTCATTCTAGACGACTGGTACGGATTTAAGGATGGGTGGGTGAGGGTTTAAGAATGCTTGCAGTGACATCTCTGGAACCTAACACCTAACTGTCTGATATGCCTTGATCCATGCCATGGTACGGAGCGAGAGTGAATGGGAATCCGTCATCTCCTTCTGCGAAGGAGTAATGCTCGTGAAGGAGGAGGCGGAGCGCGTGAGGGAGAGGCAATCCTTGCGCCCTTACACTCTTTGTCGCCGCTGAAGACGCCCTGGGAGTCGGGAATCGCCAGCAGATTCTCTGCCAGGGGTTTGCGGAGAGCGATCAATGGGTAGCACGCCGCCCGGTAAGGACCACGCCCGGGTCGAAGGCGCATTGTGTTCCACGCGCGCCTCAATCAGATGTCAGCAGTAACTGACGGGGTCCATTTGGGCCGATGCCTGCCAGGGTCGCAGGATGTACAACAGGCAACTGAAGGAACACGGGTGGGTTTGATTCAGTAAAAGTCTGTCACGCCCTCCCGCTCCGCCCAGAGCGGGAGAAGTCATTTGATGTTTTCCGACCTTAAAAAAAGCATTGTTTGGAAACACCTAGGAAGATTGATTTGATAGTCTCTATTCATAATTTCTTCGAAAATTATATATACAAAAACTCACACCTTCTTCCCATGGGGGTAGGCAGAAACCACAGAACGCCACCTGCTACGATCCTTGCAGACTCCTTTTGCCTCGTTTACGTTCATACATCTGGTCATACACGAGCGCCTGTTGCGAGTACTACGTACCTGACCTTTCTAAAGAACATCACCAATAAGGTCACTACATGTCTTCCCAGGGCGTCCCCTCCCGACGTTTCCACTCACATCTGCCTTGTAAATACCTTTTCACACAACCTGCTCGACAATGTCAAATTATATGTCAAGCAACCTTAACCTAAAGTGAGTCATTAGTGGCCGGAGGCACATTATGACCCGCTGGTCAATAATGTGATTTGAATTTGGAATCTCACATGCTCAGCTAAATTGGCAGTATAGTCCTAACAAACACTCTTTAGTGCCAGAAAGAGGAAAGCTATTCTCGATTTCCTACAAAATCATAACGACTGCTTCTTCATATCGTTGCCATGTTTTCGAAGACATAATATTGTAAGAATAACTAGATAACTAAGAACCATTTTTTAAAAGGAATGGAATAACATTAAAACTTGCATTACTTACATAATTGGCTGTAACATTAGTTATTTTTTTTAAGTAAACTGCGCTAAGATTGCTGTGGATTTTGTGAATAAATAAATAAATAATAAAACCTATCTAGACTACATTCGATTTATCACATTTTATAAAAAATACTCTATAAACTCTATTTTCACGAGCGTCTCCAATGACGTTCTAAATTCAAAATGCATACAGCCAATCATCCAAAACCATTTTACCAGCCCTGTATAAAGCTTAGTTTACACAAACGCCACTTCCATGAGAGTGATATCCATAGACGCACACGACAAAACCGTAGAAGAGACTTTTTTTGTTTGAAAATCGAATTGATCGTGTCTTGGCTACTTATTGGTAGGCTCAATAAAGGCGCGAACTTTTGGCATTTAAACTTTAAGTTTATCAACAAAGTATTATAAAATGTCGAGTGATGAAAGTGATTGTACTCCTGAATTCATTACAACCGAAGCTAATAATATTTCCCATGATTTACTGCCGGAAAAGTCAAAGGAAACTTATATAAAAGCCTACGACAATTTCCAAAAATGGAAAAGTACGAAAGGCGTCAAGTCCATTTCGGAACCTGTTCTATTAGTGTATTTTCAGCATTTATCTTGTTCTCAGAAGTCAAGTAGCCTATGGTGTACTTTTTCAATGCTTAGGTCAACAATAAGCATGAAACACAATATAGATATCAAGACATACGCTAAGCTATTAGCATTTCTAAAGAGGAAATCGGAAGGTCACCAATCAAAGAAATCGAAAGTTTTCACACCTATGAATGTTGAAACTTTTTTAAATGAAGCTCCTGATCATAGTTATCTTGCCGTAAAAGTAAGTACATCATTTTATTTATAACTAAATAAAATACAAAATGGTAGCAAATAGCAACAAGAACGCTTAAGTATACTTGTACTTGTTAGTAAAATTTATTTTTATTTTTGTTACAGGTGGCTTTAATTATCGGAGTGAATGGGGCTTGTCGTTGTCAAGAAATGGTAAACATGAAGGTCCAAGATATAGAAAAACACTCAGAAGAGTTGTTATTGATTAAGTTGCCAGACACTAAAAGCAAAAGGGAAAGGTCATTTGTCATCCGCGGAGCATATGTAAAGGTTGTGGAAAAGTATCAAGCTCTGCGGCCTCCTAACATAAACACTAACCGATTTTTTGTAGCGTTCAGTAGTGGAAAATGCACCCGTCAAGTGATTGGGAAGAACAAAATAAGTGCCATGCCAAAGGAAGTTGCCAAATACTTAGGATTACCAAATATCGAGCTCTATACAGGTCATTGTTTTCGTCGAACGTCGGCTACACTGTTGGCGGATGCGGGAGCAGATATAACCCAAATAAAACGCCATGGTGGCTGGAAATCGGATATAGTAGCGGAGGGCTACATTGAAAATTCTGTACAAAACAAAAGTAAAATAAGCTGTCAAATTGGTAACAGCATCACATTAAAAACGTCATCTGATTCTTTTTCACCACAACCTTCAACATCACACCATCACATTCCATCTTTCCCTGAGCCTCATGCACCACCTTCACCAACTTTCACCACCCAAAATGCTCCTCTGCAAATACAAGATTCTGAAGCATTGACGAGCAATACTCAAATAAATTCCACATCAACATCTATAAACGTACCAAATAAAAACTTAACTTTATCTTTGCACAACTGGACTAATGTCTCAAATGTTACCATTAACTTCAATTAATATATAAGTGCATATAACTAACTAGTTCCAAATATGTTATTCTTACTGTTTGTTTATTTAATAAATACTTTGTTTTTCGTACTATGGCTATTATTTTCTCACAGTAGGTGTAAAAAGTAGAGTATCCTCCTCTGGGCTAAAGGTGTATTTGCCTTGGGCTAGCTTGAATCCCTCGCTGCATTCAGGATTCTTGTATTAACTCCCTCGCTTCGCTCGTGAGTTAAATCCCGAATCCTTCAATATGATGCCCGTGACATAAGACACAACTTTAGCCCCTCGGTGCATAATCTATTATTTGTTAGTCTCCTTTCATTCATCCGCTCAACATGACCAAACCATCTAAGCATACTCTTTTAAATTTTTGTCACTACATCTTTTAAACCACACCGTTGCCTTATCACATCATTCCTCGGCCTATCATTCAAAGTCACAACACACATGTGCCGCAAGGAACGCATTTCCACACCATTTATTCTGGTTTCATGCTTCTTTAGCCACACCCAACATTCCCTTCCATACATAAGCGTAGGCACCAGCACACTATTGTGAACAGCCAGTCGTGCCTTCTTGGATATGAACTGGTTGGTCACAATTGCATGTGTAGCAACATTCACTTTATTTCCAGCATTTACTCTCCTTTCCACATCTCCATCAATCATTCCATCCCTTGTAACCTCGTTGTTGTGTATGTGTTTTTCCTCTTACCTTAAGGAACGTCAGCAGTCCGTTCATGTTAGGGATTCTTCTTCTTGCTGGTGTGATTTGGAGACTGGCGTTCCTCAAAGCGGTATACTTTCTCCTCTTCTGTTTTCTATTTTTATTAATCTTATATCTTCAGAACTTCAGTGTGCGTATCATCTGTATGCCGATGACTTGCAGTTGTACTGTCACGGGAGGGTTGATGAATTACCTGACACCATCGACAGATTAAATAAGGACTTGGTAGCCATAAAAACCTGGGCTGACAGATTTGGTGTGGCAGTAAACCCTACGAAGTGTCAGGCGATCATCATTGGCAGTTCTCGTAGCATTAGTAAGGTGGTTGGTACAATATTGCCACCAGTACTCGTCAATGGCACGATCGTTCCTTTTAGCACTGACGTGAAGGACCTAGGCTTGTCCACTGATAGTACCCTGAACTGGCGTACTCAAGTTGCCCGGGTAAGCCAGAAGGTTACCGGAACGTTGCGGGCTCTGTACCGATTGAAAAATCTATTACCATCGAGTACGAAGACAATGCTTGTGCAGTCCTTAATTTTCCCCATAATCGATTATGGTGATGTGTGTTACTATGACTTGAATGCAGATCTCCTCGACAAACTTGACCGTCTTCTCAATAATTGCATTCGATTCGTTTTTCCTCCGTAAATATGACCATGTCTCTGCGCATCGGTCGCTTCTAAATTGGTTGCCCATACGTCAGCGCAGAGAGCAAAGGGCGCTGACCACCTTGTTTTCATTTCTTGACTCTACCTCTTCCCCTGGTTATCTAGCCCCCCACTTTCAGTACATTTGCGCCAACCACAATAGAAATCTTCGTTCATCACACAATCGCCTTCTTCAATGTCCCACTCACCGCACAGACTTCATTCACTCTTCCTTCTTCGTTCAGTGTATCTCTCTGTGGAATGCACTCCCCCAAGAAATCAGGATGGTAAACAACCGATTAGCCTTTAAAGTTAAGGTTCGTGAGCACATTCGCAAGAAGCTGGCAGTATCATCATAACGGTATAGTTTTCTTATTGTTTGTCTTATTTGTTTTTAGTATATTCATATATTTATGTATATTTATTTGTGCTTATATTTATAGTTTAGGTATCCTTATATTTAAATATTTATTCCCACATGTTTTTTTATAAATTGCACCTACCAATCTTTGACTCTGCATCTCCCAAAGGTTGACTGGTAGAAAATGCCTACGGCATTAAGTCCGCCTCTGTACATCATTGTGCTTAAAGTATTAAATAAATAAACAGACTCCTCAAATATACGAACTCACTAACCTACGATCTTTGTCTTATTAATTAAATAAAATTAGTGTTTCCTTTGTTTGGAAAGAATACTAATGTGTAGTAAGTTTAATTAATTTTGAGCTTATTATCTACTAAATTACCTATTTATGTACACACATAACATACAAAGGGACTTCGTACTTGATATTAATTTCAACTTGATACCTCCACGCGTTCCTGAGAAGAAGGGTCTTGACAGACTGACAACCAGACAGACAGGCGGACAACGAAGTGATCGTTTCGTTCCGTTTTTTTGCTTTTGAGGTACGGAACCCTAGGCAATAATTAATTCACAGTTTAACCTGTTTATAGATAAACAGACACCCATAATAAAGCAGTACTTATTCAGTTTACAAAAAATAAGCTGTACCTAAGAACGGCCTTGATCATCAACGTATTGCTTTATAAATTCAAGTGCTGTCAAAATGAAAAAATAGCACAATACCCGATTGATGGGTTGACATTCCTGATCGGCGCACCTTTTCATATAGAATATCTTACAGATGCATTGCCCGTCAGCATGATGCACGCAAAGGAATACATGGAAATTTTGTGCATGTTTTTTATGCTTTTTTGTTGCGAGATATTAAGAGTTCTTGACTTGAAAATAAAAAAAGAGTAATAAGACTTTGAGAGCGTTTTTCATTTCTTGTAGGGGCATTAACAAATCGGTAATGTTATCATATAAAAGTGATCCACATTCTTGGGATATAAAATTCTTGTAGAAGAATAAAATTTATATAGCTTTATTTTTTGAACAGTCAGAAAGTAAAGCTGGGGAAAAAATTTAAAAAAGAATAAAATAAAAAGAATATTCTATCAGAAAACTAAACTACATATGTATGACAACTATGCTTAGTAATATAAGATGTAAGACAAAATACTCATAGGTTCAGAAAAAAAGAACACAAAACACTCGTTACATTTGTGTAACAATATCTGAAAAAGTTGTTTTTTAGATACAAAATCTTGGTTGTCTTAACTTAATTCACACACAGCACCGTAATTAGAGAGCTTGGCATTTCAGTGTTGACCAGGAGAATTGTAGGGATTTCCATTCTTATTATACGACAATATCTTATCCCAATTATTTGTTACATATTCCACAATTTCAGCCCCGATTTGATTATTCAGTGCTGTAAAAACTAGTGGACAGGTCAGGACATGATGAGTTAAAACCCTCTTCTCAGCCTTAAACCCTCTTTCTTGAAAATCCTCGTTCATCCTATCGGATGCGATACGAAACAAAAGAAAATAGCTACCATGTTTTTATTTCTATAAAATTCTAATAAATCACCATGTTTTCCAATTATTAGTGTGCAGAACAGAGCATCTTTGGGTACATTTAGAACATCACGCCTGTAATCCTAGAAGGGTTAGGTGGAGGTGTACCTTATACCCACATTTCGCCAGTTACGCTTAAGTCCCATGTAATAGGGGGCGAGCCTTTTGCAATCATCCAGGCACAAATTCAGACTCCGGGGTACTACTGAGAAATTCTAGACAGAAAAATCCAATAATATTTTGCCCGACCACGGAATCGAAACTAGGACCTCGTGCTCAGCAGTAGCTCTTGCGACCACTAGACCAACGAGGCAGTCAAGTCAAGGGAGTTGGGTACATAATGGTAAAAGATTGCCCTTTTTAATCCAAAAGGTGGACTTCAAATTAAAGAGCTCCTTAGGTCTTAAGAATAAAATAATTTTCACCTTCAAGTATTAAATACTAAAAGGTTTCCACACGAAACTCCAATTGCAGTACATGGAAACATTACTATATTTTCTCGGAGCGTGCATTCACTGGCCGTGAGAAAAGATGCGATAGAGTGGAACCTAATTAACATAGGCAATTTTAGTGTGAACCATCCAGTAATTTATATGGCACTCAATGTCCCTATGTGAAAGCATCCATTAAAGTTTTATAGTTAGTGCAGTAACTCATTTTAATAGGTGAACGAGAATGAACTGTTTCCTTGTCTTTCGCATTTTCTGTAAATTGGCGAGTTACAATTTTGAAGGCTTTGATAGATAGCGTTGTCTTGCTGTTATGGGAAGTGACAATTCTCAAGATTCAAGTTAACTAAGTTTGCGAGACAAGTTTTTCATTTAACACCTTGTGCCAACAGGCTTTTGTATTGTGAAAACCTGCATTGGTGCGTGGTTTGTGTAGGTAAAACGACAAGAGCTTTGTTATACCGACCCATGACCCTAAATGCTCACTAGAATGGCTTAAACAATTCGTACCAATTGTTAAACTGCCAATAACAGAAAATAACCGGGCAAGTGCATGTCGGATCACTCACAATGAAGGGTTAACAAGAACCAACTTAACAGTGTAGTTGAAAAAAAGAAAGACTTTCGGATTTTTTGCTTTACTTGTGTCTTGCTTCCAAATGCCATGATTCGATTGATGTAAACGGGAAGGTCCCATAGACTGTAGTTGTCTTGGAAGCTTGTTTTTTTTTTAAGAGCTCCAAGGGAACATAGACCTACTTATTTGATATTAATTTCTACTTGATACCTCCACGTGGTCCTGAGAAAAAGGGCCAGACTGATAGAAAGACAGACAGGCAGACAACGAAGTGATCCTATAAGGTTCAGTTTTTTCTGAGGTACAGAACCCTAAAAAGGCATGAATATTATAAAAAAATACGATAGACCCAAAGAAAATGAAATATTAACAATCCATTAATCAATTTGTCCGATTTCCAATAAGACCAACAATTTGCCAATAACTTAGCCGTCAAAATGAAACAAACGCTAAACGGTATCAGATTTATATCCATTAGCGACATACCTTGAATGCCTTCGCCATAAATAAACCAGCAAATTCCTTGCAACTCTCAGGTTTAAGTACATATCAAATAGGCCGCACAACGACTGCGAGTGAGCAAGAACTTAATTAGGGCAAGAATGTCATGTCGCTTAAGTACAAGCTTACAATGTTTTACATCGGAATTAGATATGATAGGTGGCTTTTCTACATCGAGGCTGTCCGTTTTGGGACCATAATCTGGTAACATGAGTGGTAGTTTAACATAGTATTTTTAGGTTACATAATATTTTTTTACTTTTGCCATCGACTCGAAAAGGAGAATAGTCATATTTATTTGAAAAATTAAACCTGATTCACTTGACAATCAATCGATTCTACGAAAGAGAGAGATGATGCTCTTCGTTCCCAGAACTAAAATATCCCGATGAATAAGCGAGTAGGCCTTACAATGGCTGATTTATTGCTGAAAGATTAGCAGATGTATCGTTAGATGAACCGGAATAATCAGATAAAGCATCAGCATCGCACGTTTGGATACAATTTGCTGCTGCACTAGAGAATGGCTATGGCTGCAAAACAATGGCCGGCTCACAGTCGGGTGATGTAGCGAACCTCCTAACCAAATTAATTTCGTAGTATAACGATGCAAAGGCCCATGAAGGCAATAGTCATGATATATAAGTCCTCAGGAATACAACATGATAGTTTGAACTCTCTATATATTACGAGTACTAAACACAAACAAATTAATATCAGTTTCGCCATTAGCAGCAAAATTGTTTTGTTAATTGTCACCATAGATACAAATCTAACTGTTCTGACGATAGACTTTCTGTGTGATTCAGATTTGAGTTATGTAGTGAGGTGCAGTTGCTATTCAAAGTGCGATGTCGTCAGTATTGCATATATGATAAATGGAAAATGTGAGTTACTTAATATGTCCGTGATAAATTATGTTGTGATAGTGTTTTGCAATACTACGTTTGTTCGTGATCATATTATTGAGTCGATTTTGCAAACATTTGGAGATGTTATTCTGAAACCAAATTGAAGGGTTCCATGCCACATGATTTGTGTTTATAAAGCTAATTTATAACAATGGCAAATCACCACTGCTGGTAATATTGATTTAAAACTATACAGGTATGAATACTATGAATGATTCTATCTAGAAATTTCTAAAAATAAAGATTGCAGTCGAATTACATTGTCAAACTCTTTCTTACCTTACCAATAGTTTAAAACCTAGTGATTTTGTAAGAATGCAGCCGATTCTTGCAATGATGTATAGAACTGGGCGAATGGCAAAGAGGGCCAGAAAGTTGTCTAGAATTTGTGGAAAGACAGATGGTCGATGTAAAGTACTATTTATGGGATGAAGTGGGAGAGAATGTTGGCAGTTAGATATGCTATGGTGTAAGTTACTGGCTCAGTTCGGACAATAAGTTGGGAATGCTGTTAGAATATAATAATTGCGTAACAGCAAATTGTTTTAGCGAAATAATACAATTGTGTGTGTTTACTACTGGCTTCGAGCGATTGAGAGGTCGCGAGTTCGTCTCCCACTCGTTGATAAATTATGGTATGTGCCAGCTCAATATTAGTCTGTACTAGTATTGTTTATCTTAAAGGAACTTACAAAACACTGAAAACTTCAGAACCGTTGCCTTTTTGAGATATGTGTCTAAACGATAAAAGCGCATCTAAACACGAGTTAACAAATTATTATCTTGTATGTGTAAAGGTAATGTGGACCTTTTCATTACTTTCCACCTTCGGCAAAATCAATCAAGCAACCTACTTGAAACCGTTTCATAAATTAATATTTTATGGACCAAGCGGTATCCCTCAGGGAAGCATATTAGGACATTCAACAACTGACACTTAAAATAAATTGATAAATTAAATAATTCTAAACTATTTAGTTGGTTTGTGCCGTAAATACTGTGTATTTATGTATTTAACGATATCCTACGCTCATACTAACTAATTACTTGCCATTAGGCCTTTCTTTACGAGTACTATTAACTTTACTGTTTCCATTAACTCTTTATGTGAGACAAGGGGCATACGTAAAAGTTTATATAGTTCGTTTTTATTAGAAATAATTGGCAACTTAAATAGCCGATTATTTGTTTTAGGATGGTCTTAGTAGACATCATCATTATCTTGCCCTTATACGCAATTGTTTGTTGTAATAATTTGTTCCCAACCTATTTCTCTATTAGTCGTCATCTCGGTAGTCACGCCCTTTTTAACCGTATCATGGTCTTCATTAGTATCACCATTGCTCTTCTCTTCTCTGCCATGCTTCCCTGGTATGTGCGAGTCTCATCCAGGTCTTCCCCGCGATCTTCTGTAGGTCGCCCACTCACCCGGTCTATGGTCTTCCAATGTTCCATCCACCGGTTTTGGCAACTATTCCGTTAGGGTTCTGCTCTACCTGCCATCACCACGTCATGCTAAGTGTCCTGCCTATTTCCACTTCACCGCTAACCACGCTACGCTGTTGATGTTCACAATACTGAAAATTAGGATGTGATGTAAATCAATTTTTTGTATTGCTGTAATCTGTCGATGTAGTCTTTGCATTTATGTTGGCATGAAGTTAACTTTATTAATTTTTAAATTAACTTAGGATCACAGTCCAATGCGGGACATAAACCCTTTTACAATTATTGTACCTGATATTTCAAGGGATATAATGTGCCTATGTCTAATTACTAGTCAGTCGGGTTGTTTTTAGTTACTAACTAGCTAGTACCGGAAACTAGGGTTCATTGGTTTAGAATGCTCAGTATAGGTATTTGTTTCTAAAGCAGCAGATACTAAGGCTCATTACCCCACAATTATAATAACAAAAATATTCTACATATAAGAATTACAGCTGGTTTTTGACATATTTCAATACCAAAACTTAACCTGACATTGCCATACAAAATGGCAATGCTGCTATTTTCTCTTGGGTAAGTTACCTGTTGCCAGCGATGCGGAGGAATTTTTCGACGCCATAATTTAGTTTGTAAATAGTTTTGGCTAATATATGCTCATATACACGAGCGGCAATGGAACCGTTGACCAGTCACCTGCAGAGGCAACTGCCGCCGTCGAAGTATCGACGGCTGCAGTTGCCTCTGCCATTGGCGCGTGCCGTTCGTATATTAGAACACTAAATTGCTTATGTCCATTCCATTTTAGTATCACTTACATGTCAGGCATATTTCTTATCGTTGACGATAGCTAGCTCAATGGCCCCACCTTATCGCCGAAGCTAGGCGCCTGCCCGTCGCTCCAGCCTTCTAGCATGAAGAATACATATTTCGAAGCTAGAATTATTTTAGAACTTTATTACACTAAATGATTGTTTGGTGCTTAGCACAACAATCTGTCGTAATATTACATCCATGGCATTTTCAGTTTTTCTTTTATGTTAATTAAGAATTATATAATGATTGCTTTGTTATTGTAATATCTGCTTTCGAAGCGTTTAGTTGGAGAAAGGGATTGTGGTGCTTATGTTTGGTCTTATTGATTCACTTTTGAAGTGAAACTTCTTAGGCGGCAATTTGATAATTGGACGAGAATTGAGATTGAATTGAAATAGGAGCAGTGGTGGCCCAGTGGTAACGGTCCCGACTTACGAGTTGTAGGTCGTGAGTTCGAACCCAAGCAGGCGCTTTACTTTGTGTAAATAATTTAATCACCACTGCTCTCAAAACGGTGAAGGAAAACATCGTGAGGAAACCGGCATGTCCTAGAACCAAAAATTCGAAGACATGTGACATCTACCAACCTGCACTGAGCCCGCGTGGTAGATTACGGCTCACTACCTCTCATAGAGAGGAGGCCTGTGTCCCAGCAGTGGGAACGTTATAGGCTGATTATGCTTATGCATTATGCTATGCTATGAGATTGAAATTTCAAGGACGCGTCACGTTTAGCCACATTATCATTCTTTATTTTTTAAGAAGTTTCACTTATATCACCTGTACGGTTCCGATTTTCACATTTTATTCTTTTCAAGATATATGGTAAGAATTTATGCTTAATTGAACTGCAAAATTAAACAATGTTAACATTAATGTTTAGGGCACAACGGCGATCTTATTGCTAAGCCTAAATTCTTAAACTTTGAGATTATCTTAAGCTTACCTATAAGGTTAGCTTTTGTTAACATACAGGCTGTTTAAAAAAGAATTAAGATTTGTGTCCTTTGCATAATATACTATTACGAGCGTGTACCTTGATGTGTCATTTAAATCTCATTGATCATACTTGTTATAATAAAACATTTAACTCAATACAAAATAGTTTCACAATATCGGCTTTTAATTTAATCATCTGGTGGATTAGGGTTGTTACCATAGTAACAATTCACATATTTCCCTATTAAATGTTCGTGAAACTTATTGAGTCATTTGATTATGAAGAAAATAATCACTCCCATATCGGAAACACTGATATTTGAAAAACTGTTTTCTAGCGAGTTGTTGAATGTTTAGTATAATAATCACTTTAATCAATCAGAAACGATTTAAATGCCAAACAAGCCAATTCTTCTCTCATATTATACATTATGTAAAGAAATCATATGTTGAATACAAAGTAAATCGTAGGAATCAGAATTAACATATTCAAAACAAATAAATGACTTCCCGAACTAATTAAATTAAACTCGTTATAGCTACGGTAAATATAACTTATCAGTGATTATGAATAATCCTCATCATGAATCAACTTCTTGTTTCAGACTAAAATACTTCTAAAGTTGAGATTATGGACATAATTTATATCCATTCATTATCTTTTTTGACTACACTTTTTATAAACTTAAGTCTTTACCGTTTATAAGTTTAAGGCATTTTTTAATAATTGATACTACTCGTACCAGTGAGTTATGGCATGAGGTTGGTCATTAGTAAACTTATGTTTTTATTATATAATAGCAATCTGTAGTCCCAATATGTCAACGCAATGTTATAATTGCTGCGTTCTAAATTTTTATGCTAAAAGTAAGTTTCCACCTCTGTAAAACTCCAGTAAACTTATCTGTACGAATTTAGCTTCCCTTTTTAATCTGGTTGATAGTGCCTATCAGGACATTGCAAAACACATTCGTCCCAAAGGGCATGTGGCCTAGAAGTTAATAAGATAATAATGAGAATACATTTAATTGTGCCAAATTTTGCAAAAGGTACAAAAACCCACGTCTTGGATTTAGTTACATAGGCTTAGCGTCTGGACACCGCCCAGACAATAAAAGAAAATAAAATCTTCTTTTACAAATAAACACTCTTTTCTTTTTGTAGAATATCTTACGAAATGTTAATGTAATGTAGTTTTTCTGTATTGTAATTTGGTTTTTGTCTAAAGACACCATTACATCGGTGCAACTTACTAAAATGACTTCTAAATAAAGTGTATTTCAAGTTGTTTTTGTTAAGCGCCACTTATATGTATTAAGACCAATGTCTTTCACATTGGTCTTTAGTTTTCTATAATATTTCTTTAAATATAATTAAACGAAAGTAGCACTGTAACTACACATATATTGATATATCTACATATAGTGCTGCTTGCGTTTAATTCTAAACGACTCAGTGTTTAACGTATTTATTCAACAAACTTTTTTTTTCTTTGTTTGCAGGTAATACCAAAAATAACAACAGGATTTATTTCGGATACCATGAAAGCATGGCCCTATATTTTAACTACTTTGGTAAATATAAATAAGCTGAAATACATAAGATATGCATCACAACCGAGCAATTATTAGCAGTTCAGATGATATTTTATATATAAATAAACAATATCCATATATATATATAACATCATCATTTTACATGGAGTGACTGCCTATGAGACCTCCACAGCTAGTCACTGGGTACCACGATATCCCTTGATAAGACTGGTGGTCAGATATCGGGCTTCTGATAACCCGTAACGTCTGTCTAAGATCTAAAAATGAAACCCGGGATCAACAGCTTAACGTGGTTTTAGACGCACGAAGGGGTCTCGGTGTGTAATGGATGCTCACCCATCCACTAACCGACCTCGGCATGCTCGGCTTCAAGATGACTAATGTGAACGTTAGATCTACTTAATAGATATCTTTTCAGCATTCAGCATCTGATCTAAAATTTGATTGTTCGAATCCTACTGCATGTAAAAAAAAATACCCAAAAGAATCAATGTTTTGTGAATATCTCTAAAACCACTAGCGCACTAGTGGCACACAGTAAACCGAATTGGCCTCGTCTCAACTAGAGCCGTTCAGGATTATTTCCATGGAACTCTACTATCCAATATCACCTCGCCTCGAGGACAGCTAGTATTTCAATAAAATGCTAATTACTAATTGTATTTATTATTTCTCCTAGTGATAGTCAGTATGCAGGCAGGTTCTTAGTATTTAATATTTTTACGGGTATAAATGTTAGGTATGCCAAAACAACTGCCTACACAATACATGTAAATTCCAAGCCTATGAATTATTTCGTTAAGAACCTAGTACTAGGCGCTTCCAGACCGGCAACATTGCACCAACAATGGCATTCCATTCCTTTTCGGTAGGTACGGAACCCTTAAACACGCTAGCACAAATGAAACTTTGTTGCCTAACCAAACAACAATATTTTCTTATTCTTACAATGACATCTATAACTCATTTTATTTTTGTTGAAAACATACTTTCGATACGCGATGACATGGCCGCCATCTTTGGTCATTTTATAAAATGTGACTAAGGTGGCGCTTCCTATTCCTACATAGTTACTAGATACCTACTTCCTGTACATACGAGATGTATAAGAAGTTGAACGCGATCAGCACTTATACAAGGTTGAAGGGCTGCCAGTGTCATAATGTTTTGTGAAATATTGACACTGACAGCTCTTGATCGCTTTTTAGATGTGCTGATCACGTTCAGTTTCATTGATGAAATTGGCACTTAATATGAATGTTGGGCCACAAAAGAGATAAATTAAAGGCATGCGGTTAATGCAGCTAAGGTGGGAATGCTAAGTAGGATGTGCGGTCTAATGAGAATGGACAGAATTAGATGCTATACTATACAGGGTGGCAGGGACATCGACGCGATACCTATTACCATACTTTTTTTTTTGGGTGGGAAAACATCAAATGACGTCTCTCGCTCTGGGTGGAGCGAAGGGCGTGTCAGACTTTTTCTGACCAAAACCCACCCGTGTTCCTATAGTTGCCTGTGCCAGGACCACGGTATTTCTATCGAAAAAGCCGCGACCCTGGCAGGCATCGGCCCTATCGGACCCCGTCAATTACTGCTGACATCACTTTGAGACGCGCATGGAACACAACGCGCCGTCGACCCGGGCCTGATCCTTACCTGACAAAACCTATTACCATGGATTTTGAACATGATTCTGCGGGGTAATTGCGTAACACACTAACTGTAGTAATCGCTTTCATTATGACAGTTAAAGAACATTCATTGCGTTATTTAATTTTGTTGAGAAGACAAGTTTTTCGAACACGTGATGCAATGAATTAGCAATGTCCTTTGTTACGCAAGTAAGGTGCTGCTGGACCCCAATGCGTAGGTATTTTTCGTCGGTTATTAACAAAAAATAGCTTTTCCATGCATTTTGACCGCGGAGGTATTTGCGTATATCAAACAGACGATTTTCTTTTTTGATAACCGACGAAAAGTTGCGACGCTAGGGTGTTTAGAATGTAGCTCGCTGTCCGGTAAGGACCAGGATTGTTAATCATTTATCATTGACAGGGTCCGATAGGGCCGATGCCTGCCAGAGTCGCGGGTTCGGAGTCGAAAGAGAACCGTGGCCCTGGCACAAGTAACTGAAGAAACACGGGTGGGTTTTAGTCAGTAAAAGTCTGACACGCCCTCCCGCGTCGCCCAGAGCGGGAGAAGTCATTTGATGAATTTCTACCCAAAAATAAAATTTCGTTTGGAAACACCTAGAAGAAAAAGGGTGTTTAGAATGGTCAAAAGGCATGGAAAACCTTATGTGCTGAATTCATGGTAACAGTTCGCGTGTCGATATCCCTGCCACCCTGTATAAGATATGTCTGATGCGGGAGAATGAAGACCATATCTCCATGGATGGATTATGTGAAAAATGATATGGCTAGAGAAAGGGTGACTTTTGAGACGATGGCTACTAGAGTTGTATGGAAGAAGAGAAGGAGACACTTTTCTAGTTCTAACCAGGCAAGAAAACGTCGCTTTAGTATGGAAGTCACTTAACATTATCCAGCCTCTGGACCACGAGCAACTTACTCGCGATTTTACCTATAACCAGCCGCAGTCTACATCATATTGCTTTAATTGACCAGCGCAAGTATCGTGGCGTAGCGTGTCGTTAATATGGTCCTACCAGCCAAACATGTGTCGTAATAGGTACCTATTCGAAAGATAAGCGAGCGAGCGCCATCTAGAGAATAAATCAAGAAACGGCACGCAAGCTAGTGACGTGCTGACTACTATCTGACGATCACAACCCTATCGAAGTTTGTGTGACATCGCATGTTGAACAATAATTTATTTATGAGAAATGTCGATGCCGCCAAGGCCGTAAAACTTAAAAGCTAAGCTACTACACGCTAAGGGCACCCCCTCTGACTGACCTAGACTTAGGGCGTCGCTGGAAGAGGGCAGCAAGGGACAAGCTGGATCGGAATGATTGTTATTTAGTGACGAAATCAAAGGTACAGGCTCAGCGGCGTGGGCTGGCTCCACCAAGAGTCGGGGCGGACGTGAATTGGGGCGTCGCCGTCGCGGCGGGCCGCGGCGGTGAGGACAGTAGGACGGTGATCGGGTTTTGTGTGAGCCATGTTGAAGTGATGTTAGGGATTTATACTATTGATAACTTACTTCAAGCTCACTTCACCTAAGTTTTCACGGTGATTTTTTGTAGAATATCCAATCAAATACATAGGTTCAAAAACATACATTCTCGAATTACGTCGTTCTATATTCGTCGTCATCAAGGTCACCATCAATATTGAAAGTGATCACAAGTGGCCATGCCATGGTCTAGGATTACGATAAGGCGGGTGCGTCAAGGGCGAGCGTGGGCCAGTGAATGTTGGCGCCGCATTACTTTAGATAAAGCTTAGAACTCAATTAATGGAAACTATTTGAATTCTGGAATTAGTCGTGCTGGCCCAGAAGTTTATAGATCCGGCGGTTACAAGCACTTTCTAAGTTAATCTAAGATATGATCACAGCAATGAGTCACGTTGAAGGTAAACATCGTAAAGAACCCTGGAGTTGATTGTTTGATATTGTATAGAATCAAGTTCTTATAACTGAACAGAAAGCTGTTCTGATGGTGAGTTAGTTGCGCCACTTCTTCTTCCTGGCTAAAGCACTAGGAGGTGGTGAAGGGCGGGCGTTTTTGGGAGACTGTCTTATGTAATTTTGACGCACAAAAAGTCTAGTTGGAATAAATGACTTTTTGATTTTGATAACATCGTCAACAGCATGTTGTGATGATATGCTCGCTATTTTTCACCAAATGGCTCTAAAATATAAGAAGGTACAGTTGTTCTATCACGAAGGCGGGTTGACCTCAGTTGTGTGTGTAAATGCACATGCAAATTGTTTCTGCGTAAGCTCGGGAGCGCACAGTATCGCTAAATATTTAATTGTGAGTTAGAACTTGGTGTAATACATGCATGTGTGATTAAGAAAGAAATTGAATGTATAAAATACTTTGATACGGAATTTCTGGAGCTCTTCTTTGCTCCGAACGTCCACAGATTGGTATAGAGAGATAAAACCTAAAGAGGTGTTAGTTAAATCAGTATATTATAAATTGGGAAATGTTATCTGGTTGTCTCCGTTTGTTTGCATTTACGCGTAAGCTACATCATTAAAATATAAATATTTAAAAAGTTGCCACGCCAGAGCTCATTATTCAGGACAATCGGAAAAAAAACATTGCTCCTTGAAAAAGTGAGGTTTTAATGCGAAAGATCTTTAAGATTGTCAACGTAAAACGACATTCTTTTTATATTTGATTTCAATCTTGAACAAATGCTGTGTACATTATTTTCAACGTCTCTAAACACGCAGCCAGTATACTCTGCAACATTGTAGGAATCAAGCTTTAGGTACTCCACGATATATGCGTAGGCGGGCGGCTCTCGCGCTAGGCGCCAGCACAATTTATAATGCAGAAGATGCATACCATCTAAGCGTAATGAATTAATGATGCTGGAGGGAGAAGTGCTGTGGAGCTGTCTTCTTTCTGTTTCACTGCCACAACCTTATCACCAGAATGGGAACTAGAGTGATCGATAAACACAATCCAATGACTTAGTAAGGTAGGATTTTGGAAGGTGGAACTCAGCCTTGTTGGAGGAATGACAGACTAACGTAGTCGCTTTATGCGCATTCGGAAAGTTTTGCTGATCTGCATGTCTTAACAACCATTCGATACACTTCCGTGCCAAATCGAACATCAATCAATGTTCTCAAAAGAGGCCTCTAGAACGCTTTTCACAAATTTGGAACTCGAATATTTTGACAGTTTAAACCGGTCGGGGACTAGACACATCAATTAACCGAAAATTTGAAAATTGCTTTGCTGACCGCGTGTAAGATTCTAATATAGCCCAGCCAAAAAGGAGTCAACCTTCTGTCCGTTAACATTAAATGGTACAAGTTTATTTTGTAAAGCTCATATGCGAAGGTCTTCGCTTCGGTAGGGAATAGTTGTTTGTAAGTTAGGCAAGCTTATTACTTACGAACATTGAAATATTTGTTTGTTCCATATTCTGACAAATCATACGTGTTCACACATTGCAGTATAAGAAAAGATAAGATAAGATAATTGTTTATTCTTCATAACAGCATTGTAGTACATGGTAATTTAAAGGGTCCACAAATAATGTGTAGTTAACTACAACTGAAATGGTGGTGAGGTGCTGCAAACCCAGCTAGAAACTGAACTGAACTGATATAGAACTGATTTACATCCGTCACCTCACACTTCAGGTCCAGTTAAAGACCAGCTTCAGGCGCTAGTTGTCTGGAATATTTGTTGAACTGGGACTATTTGGCGCAACCGCGGAGCAAACTTTGCTGCAAATTTATCACAACGCACTTTACTCTTTTTTTTGTTCAACTTGGGTTGTGTGCCTTTTAGTCTGTGCTAAATAAATGTTTTTTCTTTATTTATTTTCTTCGCATTTCTTTTATTATTTTCTCTCTATGATGATAATTTCTACGATGATTCGGGGAAAAAGACGCGCAGCAAAATAGAAAGACCGAGAAGGATAATAATATACCAACTGAAGGCAAAAGAAAACGTTGAAACTTTTAAGTGGCTAAAAGAATTAGCATTAAATAGAGTAGAGTGAAAATTGCTACATTGACAAGTGCACTTAAGTTTACATGGATATTTTTTGTAAATAATCGTTGGTCTAGTGGTCGCAATCGCTACTGCTGAGCATGAGGTCCTGGGTTCGATTCCTATGTCGGGCAACGTGTTATTGGGTTTTTCTATCTGGAATTTCTCAGTAGCAGCCCGAAGTCTGGATTTGTGCCCGGTAGATGGCAATAGGCTCGCCCCCTATTACATGGGACTTAAACATAACTGGCGAAATGTGGGTGTACTATAGGTACACCTCTGCCCAACCCTTCGGGGAAACAAGGCGTGATGTTATGTTATGTTATGTTAATATAAGAACGATATGTAATGTTAATATAAGACTTTATGCTCAATTGGATAAATAGAACCATATTTGTGCCCGTTACCGACTCGTAATAAGAAGAGGCTCCTAAAATGTATGTTTTTTGAGTTATTATTCTGAAACAGTCACAAATACAATCAAAATTGAACTTTAGTATAAGATTGATTGGATCTTTTTCTTTCAATGTACAAGACAGTTACGTTATTGTAACATTTTCGCTCAATTAATTGTTTGTTCTAAAATCGAACAAACAAACGAACAGTAGATCGTTTAGAATACAGCTACATGATATTTTTTCTCTAGATCAATTATTACTTTACTTATAAACGAAACAATAATTAAGGCTTAATTATTGTTTCGTTTTCGTGCTCGAACAATAGCGCACGCGATATTCAACTTTATCAAAATGCGTTTAACACTTAGCGAAGCTTGCGTGGAAATGATTTTAGAGTACCTGCAGCCTAATTGCGTAACATATTTTCATAACGATTACCACTAATCTGTTGTATTTTGACAGTTCAACAACATTCATTGCGTTATTTACATTGTTGAGCAGACTTTTTTATCGAACTTATGAAGCAATGTATTAGCAATCGGTTTCAAAACGATTCAGATTCCGATTGATCGGGGGGCACGGAAGTGCCCCCGCCAAGTCGAGAGCGAAGCAAACACTGCCGTACCATCCTTTACTGGAACCATTTCGCTGCATTTTCAGGCCCCTATTTGAGAACCTCTGGATAAGACCAGAACGCAGAAATTTTCGTCATCCAGTAAGCTATAATCACATACTTAAAATCCAAAATTTCAAGTCTGTAGGTCATTTAGGTCCGAAGTTAAGCGAAAGCAAAGTTTCGCATTTATGACACTCACTCACTCACTCATGATCATCAGAATAGAACTAGTACTTCCTATAAACTCTGAAAGCTGAAATTTGGTACAGAGTTAGGGTTTATTGGCCACATAAAGGGAAAACTATGTGGCGGCATCTACACCGCCACATGCGAACAACGCAGCACACAAATCCTGAGAGAGAGTATGAGTGAACTTTACACCCTGTTCCTCTTATCTCTGCAACTATAAAAACTAGGATAACCGAAGATCTGGAGTACCTGGTGACCCTGATTAGAAAACACAAGAGCCCAACCAAACTATTGCAGATCGACATACCGCCTTTACAAAAAATATTCAACTTGGTGGGCCACACCATTTGATATCAAAAATCTAAGGTCTGAAGTATCTGATGAAGAACCCTCAGCTGAAATCAGCTGTATTAGAGATATGGTAATGCAGGGGGCATCTACTATTGGTACATAAAAATCGACTGTCATTGCAAAAACCCAGCGTAGTGGGACACATCTTGGAAAACGTTGATTCAATAACCAGGCTGGGTTATTGAATCAACGTTTTCCAAGTGGCAATTTTCCATCGTCAATAGGTAGCAGTTCTGGCGACAGATTGATGCAATGGTGTCATGGAGCACCTGGTTTTGTACCCTTGTGTACCCTTCAACGGCCAAGTCACACAACATTAACTATAATAATAAAGAAATCGCAGTAAGGAACCTTAGACTTGGCACGACTTTGTCTAGATTTCATGACTTTTTAGAGATAAACAAGCAGCTCCATCGAAACTTGGCTAGTTATTTTACAGAATGTTTTTGGTGGGATTGTGTATTACGCAATTAGGGTACAGGTCTTTAGGTTTCTTAGGAAAGCGGTTCCGTCATAATATAATAGTCATTTTCACCAGTATTTGACATTAAGGCGATCCCCCGACCAAACGAAAATGAGTGTTCAGTCCTTCTCCGTCCCTCCTCTGAGGGTTGATTTCACCATCGGCACATAAACTACGTTTAAGAGCTGTCAGTGTCATTATTTTCTATGGAAAATTGACACGCGCTTGAACGCGTTTCACTCACTCAAATCGGCACTGAGTCTCGCTCGGTAGGTTGGGATTAGGTCTCTGCGCACCCCTTTATCATAGAATTCGCATTTATTTTACAATTATTTAAATGAAAAGTAAATAGCGATCTTTTTAAATAAAATGAAATGCGGAATATTTTGATTTTACTATCTATTCACTAGTGTAATCCTCAAATTATTAGAACTTCACCTTTAGCAACAGATGCATGCAATTAATAAATTTAGTAGCTTTTCTACAAGGAGATTTTAAATGTATTTATAACACATAAAAACAATTAAGAACGTGCAATGTGATGATAGGATTTCGAACATTAATAATGTGCTTTTAAATGTAGTTAAACTAGATAAAAACGTGCGAATATCTCAAGTAAGGCGTACTTAGTTGAGTGTTGTTTATTGTCTCTAAAGCCGAGTGCTTAATGCCGAGTGATAATGTGCTTTGACTTATGCATGTTCCCGTCTCTATCGTGCACGTGTAGTTTGACAGCTGTGCGACAGTGACAGGAAAAACGCTAAGTCTAAGTATGTCTCAGTAACTTTTTTTAGCTCTCGGCCTTAGGCGATCTACGGTGATTTGTTTAAAATAAGCAGTTTGCAATAAAAATGTAGGCAATTAGATTTTTTTGTTATTTTATTTATATATAACATCTTAAACTATCATTACATGGTTTTCCCTAATGCGAAAGTTCAGAACTTAAATAATAACCTAAACTATATACTTACAATAACAAAATTAGAAAAATTCAAACTAACACCATTGTTAAATTATTACACCAATGAAAAACACAAAACAGCATAACATAATTACTTGCATAAACATAGTACCTATATCTAAAGCATTATTTCGCTTGTAGCATAATATAAATAGTAATAGGTTTGAAGGTCGTTGGTGGTACGGATAGCTCTGGTAAGGGGTGCCTTGGCAAGCAGGTTAGTTCTGGCTGTAGGAACCAATAGCAGTAGCGGGCTTCGCCGCCTCCACACGTAGCGGTCCGGCACACACAGGTTCAAGCGCTGCAATACTCCCGGGTTACTCTCCACTCCACGAAGCACCCTCACTAAGTAGACGACCAGCGTCAACTCACGTCGAAAATACAGTTTATAGCCAACCATGCCCAGCATAAACAGATTGGGATACATCAGTGGGTAAAACGGATATACCCCATATAATTTCATATACAAATCGAGCTTGAACCTGTTCTGAATGCGCTCAAACATTACCTTAAAGCCTTAAAGATATCTAAGTACTTTACTTAGATATCTTTAAGGACGAGGTAGATAAATGAACATTGGTTCCGATTCTCTTGTACACCAAACTAAACTAACTAAAGTATCACTAAAATTCCTTACTTTTTACTATGAGAATCTAGAAGCTATTCTGTGAAAAAAAATCTCTAAATTTAAAAATAATTTTGACACAGTGTGGCATTTTGTTACACCCAAAACACATCTATTTTCTATTTATGTATTTAACACCTGAGGAGCTGTTGTGCACAGCAATTCTTTCCATGATTCAGTAGGTACTAAAGTCTTTATGAAAATTGAATGACACTCATTTAACTTACATTTGTTTATCTGATATTGTTGTACTGCTGAAAAGCAAACCTTTAGCTACCTCTGTCTATTTTCCACATCCATTTATCTCATTTCATGTGATCTCATATTATTTTCCTTTTATTGAATGTTGTGACATTTTGTATCTAACATTGTCATCTGTCAGTTTTTCTTTTTCTATGGTATAGAGCTAAGAGGTCGTCTATTTCATTGTAAAGGTATCGTAAAACTTGTGTTAAGCCAGGTTCTCACTGTAAGCCATCTTTATTGTTCCTGGCCGATAACCAATTAAGAAGTATTTGGATTGAAAACTAAAAAAGTCACTTCTAGAACGATCGGTCAGGGCCTATATAAGGCAACCGTTACTTTTCACCAGGTTCTTTTGATTCCGTCTTTTGACTCGGTCTTTTGGCTTCTTTCGTTTTGCAATGTTTCTTACTCATCAGTTTATGTTTTTCTAAAAAGCTATTTAAATATAAACCTTTCTAGAAGTTATTCTCAGTGAATTTATTACAAATATCTTGTGTGTGTAAATGTGTTGGACTCACTCGATCACCTCCGACCCTCCCACTTGCGAATACGGGAGGAGTTCGAGACGGTTTGCATAGAACTAATAAACGTGGCGTGAGACACCGCCGCCGGAAGAAATACCAACCGACGCGAGCTCCCTCGTAACGGGCTGCGGGCTGATGGAGAGGCTGCTGAGAGCTCCCACTCGACGGACTGCGGGACGGAGGAGCGGCCGACGCGAGCTGATTCAACCGTGAGCTGCTTCGCGACTGTGAGCACGGAGAGGCTACTGCGAGCTTCAACTTGACAGACTGCGGGCCGGAGGAGCGGCCGACGCCTCGAGCTGCTGCACGACCGTGAGCTCCCTCGTGTTAGACTGCGGGCAAGAGGATCTTCCTATGCTACTACTAATCGATTCGTATTCCTTAATATCTTTTTCTATGTAATTTTGTATTTTATAATCTAAAAATCATTTTAACTTGTAACCACGTTTAGCCCGTCGGCTAAACGTTACGTTACAACAGCCATAATCGAATTTGACAATCGCGAGTCCACGTGTTTTTTTTTCTTTTGGTTTCGCAACGTCTTTGTTAGAGCCGGAGGCAGCCTGGGGCAGCCTCGACGTGTTTTATATGGAAGTTTTTACTTTTTGTATGGAAAATATGAAATAAAAATATCTACATGTAGAGTTTTGGAGGTTTCGGGGTTTCAAACGGGGTAGAAATTTTCATTATTTTTGTGATAGGACACACCGTTTTCGAGATATGAGCAAATTAATAAAAGTTAAAGTACCGTTTTTGCACGTCTGAAGTCGAGGTGTTGGTTTGAATTTTAGTTCACGCCAACTAATTTTATTCCACACCTTTTAAATCGCGATTAAAAATAGTCAGATTCATGTTCAGATTTAGTAAGACAATCAAATTTTTAGGTGAAAAACATAAAATTCAGAATAGCAAAATTGCCATTTTCACTAAACTAATAACCCAGTGCCATCTTACTGCTGTCAAACTGAAATATTGTTAATTTGTGTCACTTTAGTCAATTTCAGAATGGAAAATCGTCATTTGACAGGATTAAACCAAATTTTAGCGATTTTTAGTCTAGTTTAGAGGCATTTGTGACAAGAGAATCGGCACCATTGTCATGTATCCTTCTCTAATTTAGGTGTGGAAGTCCTCGTGAAGACTGGGAAAGGTCGAGGATAATAATTTAGCGTAATGTTTTACGCAAGAACGCATAGTTAATAAAAAATTGCTGTCAATGAGCAGAGTTATTACTCGAATAGTTTATTAGCGTAGATTCTCCACAGCGTCAAACAAAACCTGTACCATTTTAATTAGTACTCAAAAACACAGAAACATAAATCTAGCTCGACGGAATAATTGCGTGAGAGATAAACGTGTTAGGATGTTTTGTTTATAGCCGTTATTATAGCCCCACAGTCTGTCAGTTGATTAAAAGGATATATAAATGCTGTCCCAGGGTTCCGTACCTTGCCCTGGGCGTCGGGAGTCGCCTGCAGATTCCCGGCCACCGTAGGCGCGGGCTTGCAGACGGCGAGCAATGGGTAGCTCGCCGTCCGGTAGGGACCAGGCCCGGGTCGACGGCGCGTCGTGTTCCACGCGTGCCTCAAAGAGATGTTAGCACATAATGACAGGGTCCGATAGGGCCGATGCCCCTGGGTCGCGGGAAATTCGAAAGAGATACCGTGTCCCTGGCACAGGCAACTGATGGAACATTTTTAGTAAAAGTCTGACACGCTCTCCCGCTCCACCCAGAGGGGGAGAAGCCATTTGATGATTTCCCACCCAAAAAAAAGGGTTCCGTACCTTAAAAGAAAAAAGCTGAACCCTTATAGGATCACTTCGTTGTCCGTCTGTATGTCTGTCAGTCTGTAAAGCCCCTTTTTCCGGGAACGCGTGGCGGTATCAAGTTGAAATTAATATTAAATACGTAGGTCAATAGTACATTGGAGCTAAAAAGAATCAAGCTTATAGGTCAACGCATTAAAAAATTACGGCGATTTGTGCGACATATTTTGATACTCGCAAATAAATCAAAACATATAGGGTACTTACCGTTCACCTAGAATCATGAAATTTGGCAAGAAGCAAGGTCTCACAGTACAAGTAAATGAAAACGTCCGAAAATCGTTAATTTGTACTTCTATAACATTTTTTTATTTGTTTGCGTTTGGAGAATTTACCGTGGCCTATAGCGATGGATGGGAGAACATGTTTTCAACTACAATGTTAAGTTTGTTTTTGGGATAAATTCATCTCCACTACGGAACCCTTCATGGTGCGTGGTCCGACACGCACTTGGCCAGTTTTTTGTTTGTTTGTTTGTCTGCTATTGGATTGGTAATTAAGTTCTGTGTCTTGCCAATAGAGGTGTAGTACTAGAACAATCCATACTAATATTATAAATATGAAAGTAAATTGTCTGTCTGTTACCTGTTCACGAGTTAACGGCTGAACAGCTTTTAATTAAATTTGGCAGACGGATACAACATGAGCTGGGTTAGGACAAAGGTGTTATCCGTGTAGTATGTTACCGTGGGATAATTTCCGTCGTCCAAGCGGGAGAAGCCGGGGGAAAAGCTAGTCGTCGCTGGCTAACCTAATATTATATAGAGAAAAGATTTGTTTTTTTTGTATGTTTGTTTGTTACGCTTCCACGCTAAAACGGCTGAACGGATTTGGATGAAATTTGGCACATGGATAGAAATGACCTGGATTAGGACAAAGGATACTTTTAATCGCGATATTCCCAGGATCGAGACTGATGCGGTAGAAACCGCGGGGCGCAGCTTTCATGTCCTTTATAAACTAACTGTTTATAAAGGACATGAAACCGGCATGTATTAGAACCAAAAATTCGAAGACATGCATTACGGCCCACACAGTGGGAACATAATCGGCTGATTATGCTGAATAGGTCCACAGATTAATGAAAGATTTCAGGGTTGTAGATATAAAAACATCGACAGACGAAGACGTTGGATCGAAGTAGGTACGCAAAACAGGAGACAGGAAATTGTCTGCTAGATACGTTAATCGAAACGAAATTATCCGTAAGTGGTGAAACACATATTTTCTATTGCGAAATGGGCCTGCTGACCTCGATCACGCCTGACGGAAAGCGTGAGGATGCGGTCTACGATGGCGCGAGTTTGCCTTGAAAACGCGCGTTCACTCTTGCTTTGAAGGCTTCAGTACATGATTCTGCCCCACCCTGCCTAGAAATATTTCGTTGGATAAAAAAATAAAATGTGCTGTTCCATAAATATTGATCGCGTAGGTATTGCACTTTTTTTTTGATAACCGATGCAATATTTCTACGGTAGTTGATCTAAAATCATGTTCTAGACTCATGTTTACAGTTTGTATGTGGAAGAGAACACAAACTCTAACAGAGAGTTCCACACTTCTGACGTGCGCATAATAAACTTGGAAAAGAAGCGCTGAGTATGAATAGTCGGGTTTTCTACCAACTGCGGATGGTACCCTGCAGTACGCATATCAGCACTACGTAATCTCCATTTTCAATACCTCGTTTAAAGAAACTGTTCTCTAAGAATGTATGTTTCAGAAATGTTACTTAACTTTTTGGCCCAAAAGTTTAGTCATTACAGACTTACCAATGACGAGTTTCCCAACATTAATGAAAGAGGTGTTAGACGAGTTGTTCCAATGATGTTATTATAGAATTCCTTTATTATACAGAGTGTTTGACTCTAGACTTAAGCTGAATTTGCTACTGTAAGAACAACCGCAGACAGCCACAGACCACACAGTCTGCCGCTTCAAACGTTTTACTCATGAAAATTTGCCAAAAGACATTATTTATTCAACGTACGACGTACCATCTACATGGATTAACACGTTCAGACCGGCACCTCATGAGTAGGTACTTGGTATCCTACGGCGCAAATCTTCATATGGCCACCGGTGGTACATCACCGCCCCATGAACCAAAAGTCTTGCCAAGCGGGGTGCGCCACCGGTGGACACGGACAGGATTAGACAGGAATTATGCTTTCTCTCTTTCTAATAAGCTAGTAATCGTAATATAAAGTAAAGAGTTTTATCTCATAAATCAGAACCAAACAAAACCAATGGACGGGCTAACAGAAAAAGGTCGCACTCTCTACAGCGATAATTTTTACACAAGCGTACCACTAGCAGAAACACTAATGGACAAGCAGACTTTTTATGTACATCAGAACGTTCGGCCAATCGAGGTAGGGAGCTGGCTGCTACTCCAGTTTTTTGTGACAATTTGGTGACTCACGAAGATGCCAGCCAAATAATTTGTGACAGTACAGTTCGAAAGTTAGAAGCGTTTATGTATGGCCGAACGTCCTGATATCAGAACGTTCGGCCAACTTGAATCTCCATAACTGAGGACCTTAGAGAAACCGTTAATGAATAAAGATTTAGTGACTGCCCTGAAACCAATTTGTAATGCTTCAGGTTTTTTTGTGACGACCCCATTTATTAGTAAATTGAAAATTAAACATTTAACCTCAAAACATTGGGATTGTCGTTTCCTTCACAATGAAGAAGCCTAGAGGAACCGTTATTAAATAAAGATTTAGTGACTGAACTTAAACCAATTTGTATTGCTTTAGGTTTTTTAGTGAGGACCCCATTCAATAGTAAATTGAAAATTAAACATTTAACCTCAAAACATTGGGATTGTCGTTTCCTTCACAATGAAGAAGCCTAGAGGAACCGTTATTAAATAAAGATTTAGTGACTGAACTTAAACCAATTTGTATTGCTTTAGGTTTTTTAGTGAGGACCCCATTCAATAGTAAATTGAAAATTAAACATTTAACCTCAAAACATTGGGATTGTCGTTTCCTTCACAATGAAGAAGCCTAGAGAAACCGTTAATGAATAAAGATTTAGTGACTGCCCTGAAACCAATTTGTAATGCTTCAGGTTTTTTTGTGACGACCCCATTTATTAGTAAATTGAAAATTAAACATTTAACCTCAAAACATTGGGATTGTCGTTTCCTTCACAATGAAGAAGCCTAGAGGAACCGTTATTAAATAAAGATTTAGTGACTGAACTTAAACCAATTTGTATTGCTTTAGGTTTTTTAGTGAGGACCCCATTCAATAGTAAATTGAAAATTAAACATTTAACCTCAAAACATTGGGATTGTCGTTTCCTTCACAATGAAGAAGCCTAGAGGAACCGTTATTAAATAAAGATTTAGTGACTGAACTTAAACCAATTTGTATTGCTTTAGGTTTTTTAGTGAGGACCCCATTCAATAGTAAATTGAAAATTAAACATTTAACCTCAAAACATTGGGATTATCGATTCCTCCACAACTAAAAAGCCTAGAAAACTCGTAAAAAGCCCTGATGTGTTGCAGTCGTCGAGCACCATGCACAAAGAAAGCCAAAACACAAGTTAGAGAAAACGGAAGGAAAGCTCAGAGATACCCGAAAGAGATGCAGACCTTGTTACGACCATTTTACAACAACCGAATCTGCGAGTATGGCTAGAAAAAAATCGAAACGCGTAAATACATTTTGCTCTGCGTGTATAAAACCAATGTGTTTGGATTGTTTCAATACTATTCATGCAAAATAATTTTCATTTTATACCATCCATAATGGCATTTTATTTTATATTTTTTACAATTTTGATTTAATTTTCTTAATAGTACATTCTCTCAACGTAATTTATCATAAACAATTCGCATTTCGTACAATTTATGTCGTGATTATGTAATTTTTTTTCTAATAAATACAATTTTTCAATACTGTTTTTTGCTTACTTTTCGAAATTATATCCTTCTCCTGAGCTACAATATGAAAATTTGTCTATTTTACTAGGCGGGAACGGTAAATACAACACTTTCTCTCAAAGCGGCGCGAATTTCTTAGTACATTGAAAGTATAGTGTGACGTGGCCACCGGCTGTACACCTCGCCGTGGCAGCAAATACTCCGGGCTCCACCGGTGGTACGCGCCGGTCTGAACGTGTTAAGAATATTTTCGGCGACTGAAAATCGCATTCAGACGAAGTTTATATACGACGTCTCAAACTTTTTGAATACGATTTTCGACTTAAACGATGAAGATAACTTGTGCGGCTGAAAAATTATATAATTTTGACTGCCTCGTTGGTCTAGTGGTTGCAATCGCTACTGCAGAGCATGAGGTCCTGGGTTCGATTCCCAGGTCGGGCAACGTGTTATTGGGTTTTTCTATCTGGAATTTCTCTGTACCAGCCCGGAATATGGATTTGTGCCCGGTTGATGGCAATAGACTCGCCCCCTATTACGTACAGGTACACGCCTGCCCAACCCTTCGGGCAAACAAGGCGTGATGTTACGTTATAATTTATAGAAATAAACCGAGTTGGCTATTTTTTGTTTAAAATGTTTGGAATGGTCCCAATACGATTTTTGGGAAAAAATTAAAAAATAAAGTTACACAAAAAAAAACTAAAGGGGAAAACTGGATGTTCTTTTGGACAGTACGTCTAGTGGGTCAGCTAGCAGTCAGCAGTCAGTGCTCTGCATAACTTGAACCCTCTTACTCTCTTCTTCTTTGCAGATGGGGTCAGGTAATACGCACTGACTGTACTCAAATAATAGTCACACTACATTTGGCTATAAACTAGAACGATGTTTGTCATATCGAGTTCTGCAGCCTAATTGCGTAACACATTTTCGTAAACGATTACGACTAATCTGTTTGATGTTGAAAGTTCAACAACATTCATTGCGTTATTTACATTGTTGAGTAGAATGTTTTATCGAACTTATGAAGCAATGGATTAGCAATCTGTTTCAAAACTATTCAAATTCCGATTGATTGTGTATTACGCAATGAGGGTACTGGTTATATTTACGGTCTGTGTATAAATATGTGTGTAGCTGATCTCCGAATCATTAATTATTTAATTTTAATGAATTTAAAACGATACAATCGTATAAAAGCTTAGGAATTGTTATGAACTCGAATATTATATAAACAGATTAATTTTTGTCCAATTAGTATTGAATGTTAATAAACAAGTTGGTTGAATAAAATTAATTAAGGATTTACGTTATAATTTATTGGTTCTAAGAAACGAATGGTAAATGTTTGAATGAGATGAAAATACTAAAACGCTATTGTACTTGAAAGTCGTTTATGATTAAGGGGATGAAAAAAATAATGCAAATTGTTTAAGAAAAAAGTAGATATTATTTAATTATCTTTTTAGGATGCCAGACATAAAAATGATTTCAGTACCTATAATAACCAAATCTACAAAGCTAAATCGCTCTCTTGTTTGGAGTAGAGAGCTAAGTATTTTTTAAACGAATGTTTTTTTTCATAGACAGGTTAACCGGTAGGTCGACGTCAAGCCGTCAAGTCGACGTCAAGTTGGGTGATAGATCGGATCGTATCAGTCAACAGAAAAAAATAATAAAAAAGTTATTTATAGCAACAGCAGTTAACAGACCGTCACAGGCAGTAGATTTACTCGTTTTTTTTTTAATGCCCGTTGTTTTTTTAATCCATACCATTTTTTTTCTGTTACCTATTATATCTTGCTATCACCCGATTATGGCTTGACGTCGGCTTACTATCACCCGATTACGGCTTGACGTCGACTTACTATCACCCGATTACGGCTTGACGTCGACTTACGGGACACACTGTATATTCAATTCAAATCCAATTTTGGCGTACTGGAGATAGAAAAACCTATCAATCTCTGGTTTTAACGTCCCAATAAGGCCAAAGTATGAGACCCTATAATAAAGAGGTTAAGCGGTATATCCCGCTTATCCTCTTACAGCACAAACCCAGTGACCTAAGACAGAACGCTACTGATGATAGACAGTACAAGTCTTTCTGTCCCTGTCTAACAAATAGATGTCAACACATTATAGGGTCTCATACTGTGGCTTTATTGCGACTTTAAAACCAGAGATTGATACAGTATTGGGTTCGGTCGTAAGACAGATCGCTATTGATGAAAGACAGTACAATTCTATCTGTCCCTTTCAAACAAATAGCTGTCAATACGTTATAGCGTCGCATGCTTTGGCTTTATTGGGACGTTAAAACCAGAGATTGATAGGTTTTTCTATCTCCAGTACACCAAAATTGGAGATGGATACTTTATTGGGTTCGGCCGTTAGTGAAATGCGGTAAAACAAGGGTTTCTTATGTTTTAAATAAGAAACCGCTATTTGGTTTAGTTCATTGGATGCGTATTTCTTTAAGCTATCCGATGCCATACTCGTAAAAGTGTTTTAAGTTTTTTATTAAGATACCGCTTTTTAAATTAGGACGGCAGTATATTATATGAATAATGTAACTACTCGTATCTACCTTGGCTTCGGCTCGTTGTTTCTTGTTCAACATAACATTAAATTCTGTACAAAAGCATGTTGTAACACAAATCTTTCTTTGAAATAAGAAAATGCCCAGTAGCGTAATAGTCGCTTAGTGCTCACCACGCCACGCAAAGTAAACATAATTATTGGAAGTACTTCTCGAGTGCAGTCAATGGGTATTGAAATAACACCACGGCTAAGCAAATATTATTTGTGTATGTTAATGGACTGGGAGCAGAGAAAGACTTTTAGGGTTGTCTAAGCGATACAAAAGATTTAATTTTGCTTGGAATAAAAAAAAAACAACTATTCTGTCTGTATAAACATTAAACACTCAGCCACATTTTGATGCCTAAATGTTTAATGTTTATGTAAGAAAGAGACAATAAAATTTGTTTAGCAAACGTTCGTGAAACACAAATGGACATAAAAACAATAAATTGTTTTAACAAATTTTGTGTGCCTCGCGGCTGCTTCCATTTCAGCATTAATGCCAGACAGATGCTGATGCAGATGTGTGATGCATTTATATGTGCCAATGTTATTTCATGAAAGGGATAAGTAAATATTACTTTACGTTGCGTCCTTAGAGAAACCACCATTATTTAGTCAGGAGACAATTTCCCAGCGGTGAATTAGGTACCTGCTTGATATTCTTATATTTCAATTAACGTTCCACAATGAAGGTGAAAAAGGTTGAAAGTTAAGAACAAATTAAGGACACAGTAAGGGCAAATCAGCATTATTATTGTTTAAAAAGTGGTGTGGCTGTGTCGTGGACACGGCCGTGTGTTTTACGTGAATACGTGAACGTAACGAGTAATATTTTGCGAGGTGGGTAGAGGTTGTGCCCTCACACTCTTGACTCCAAGTAACAAATTCTTTGATTCTTCAGGTATCGCGTGGTGTCGTTATATTTTGGATGTGGTTGATAGTTATGTAGCTGCAACACCAAACTGTATCCCCTGATTTTGTTATCATCAGATTTTTTGAATGGCCTTCTAGTAAGACAGCAAATTTAAAGACGGATTAACGTCAAAAAAATAAACTGTTTATAGTAACAAGTCTTAATTTAAGGTTGCTATATTATTCTCTATTTCTAGCGTTTTGACAATTAATGTGTGAGAGCTCCACTACAATCCATTCACTGGACAGTTTTTCTCAAATTGTACGACAATACTCCGTTTTTTGTATCCTGACAATACTCAAGACTATTGGAGGCCATTTTTAAGCATTTAATAAATTGCCAGCAGGCTCCCTCGTCCGCATTCTAATCTCAGTTTCAATCTGTCAAAAGTAAAATCAATTTACATACATTTTTGACAAGTTTCTGACAATGATTGTCGTTAAAATGAGATGGCGACTTGAATATGAACGTTTTTTAAGTACGAGAATTGATGGCAAAATGTGGGTGTTGCACCTCTGCCTAAGCCTTCGGGGTTACAGGCGTTATGTTCAGGCAGACGTCATCGTAACATTGGGTCTAGTTGAAAACCTGCGCCAGGCAATTAGTTGTCTGGCATTTATGCTGAACGGGGCCTATTTTGCGCAACCGTGAGGCACACAAAATTATTTTCTTCTGTTTTATTTTGTGTTAATATTGTGTGCCTTAACCTGAGTCAAATAAATTTATTTTCTTTCTTTCTTTTCTTCTTTATGTTTTGTGATATGTTGTTAGTAGATTCAACAACATCAACAACAACGTGGATAACATGGTGGTCAACATTTATAAACGACACCTAAATGTCATAATATATCTTGAAAGCCCTATACTTTCTAGACGCAACACTACAAGCTGTATGAGCGTCTGATGAGCGGTTAGCCATCTTTCTAGGGTCTACAGTTACACTCATAAAGCTTTTACGTTGCGACACTTTGTAATTTAAGTGTCTTCGAAAATTAACTGTGGTTATGGGGTATGTTATGGGAATATCATATTTTCTTTACTAATTAGTTGATGAAAAAAAAGGAAATGACAACAGCTGACAAAAAAAAGGATCGCTCTTGGGGCGTTATTCAGGAAGAAAGAGGGGGATACGTTTGTATGGAGAATCGCTAGCCCTGTTTCCTCTTTAACTATGTTTGTGTCACCCCAGGACATCAAGTTTAAATTTATTTAAATCTAGAGCTCAGCACGGTTTTTATGACTTTCCAAAATATCGAGATTTGTTTATTTTAAGTTTGATATTAACGTTTCATACGCAAAAAACCTTCCGTAATTAATTCTCTATAAGCTGGTGAAACCGCACCAAAGACCGTTACGTAGTCTAGAAGACCAACGCAATCGCACAGACAGGCGCAAAAAATGACTTTAATCTGACAACTGGCAGCCCTATTCCCTCTCCAAAGTGCGAAGCCACTGATCAGCGGTCAGCTATCTCTACAGGGCCTGTACAGTTAGAATTTTAAATATGTTGTTCTTTGCGTGTCACTTTTGACGTTGACTGTTTATTTGTAAGAAATGAGGCTAAACACTCCGGATGGTTCTGTTATCTTCATTAAAGATAACAGAATAATGCTGGATGGAAATTCTGATATGAAGAATCTGGAAATTAGAAATTATTTACGCGCGCGCTACTGTTGAGAATGGTAGGACACCATTCTCAACAGTAGCGCGCGCGTAGTGTGATTCCCAGGACGGGCAAAGTATTTTCCCATCAGGAATTTCTCAGTAGCAGCCTGGAGTCTGGATTAGTGCCCGGTTGATGGCAATAGGCTCAACCCCTATTCCAAGGGACTTAAACATAACTGGCGATATGTGGGTGTTCTATTAGGTGCACCTGTGCCTTACCTTTCGTTGAAACAAGCCGTAATGTTATAAATGTGTGTTATAACAACATCATGTGTGTTACATCAATCTTTTATCTTATTAAATTCCACAAAATATCCACCTACTATCTCCTCTAAAATGGCAAAAAGCAATTTTTTGTGGTCTTCGACCGTTCACATCCAATTGATACTGAACGGATAATATCAACCGGATGATAGCAGGTTCCTCCGGCAAACTACACTCACCAATTGTATATACGGCAGTTGGACTGCCAAAATATATGTTGATTGTAGTGGTATGTAACCCACATATGCACAACTCTGTTAACTCAAGTGCCTATGACGTCACACGACTGCTAAAATCATGGACAGAAATCGACTACAGACAGTAGGTTACTAGCCACTGCCCGCGTTACCTGCGTCACATATAATTATCCTAATTTTAGTTATTGTAAATTAACTGTGTTTAGTCGTAGTAACTACATTATTAAACCACTTCGGATACTGAAGTAACATTTAATTTTACCTCAACAAAAGTTCTATAGATAAGTTGAGCTACGGAAAGAGAAAATATTTCTTACTTATTTTGATCCCTGGCTGAATCCTTCAATCGAGGCATGTGGGTGTTCCACTTCGTAATTAAAACATTCAGAGCGCTTCATTCTATCTCGTAATATATAGTCAATCTACATTTTAGAAGAATCTCTTTTGAATAATATTGTTACACATCACATTTCACACACACAAACCCACACACGCACACATATTTCACACACTTTTTCTTCTTTGTGTTGTTGGCATAACTGTATATTAGATCTAGTTGGCCCAAAACTTCACCACTTCCACGGCGTCGTCGTTGGCAGCGGTCACTTTGACTGCAAGTTTTGGGTCACAGAGGGCAGGATAGGAGGTGGAGTATAGTTTGCGACATAGATCTATATCCACATCCTGCTGCCTTTCCGTCGAATCAGCTCATTTTGCCACTGGATGGATTACATCTTCCCACTTGTGTCCGAAGACGGTTCAGGGACTTCCAAGCGCACCTTGCAGAGAGATGCTCCTTTGGTGGTAGATAGTTACTAGGAGGGGGAATAGTATCCTGCCGCGGATCGCAACGGGCGTCGAGCTCTTTTCGAAGGAGCTCGTCCGTCTCGGAAGAAATACCACAACCATAGCTTTTTCTGGTAGGAGGTGCTGGTGTAATCAGGCACATCAGACATTTCAGCTTTCTGATGTGCCATCGTAATAGGTATCTGTTATAGCAGATTTTCCACCAATCCGCACTGGGCCCGAGTGATGGATTGCAGCCCACTCCTCCTCAGTGAGAGGAGGCCTGTGTCCCTGCAGTGGGAACATTATAGGCTGATTAGGTTTTATCAGATTTTAATGGGTGACGTTGAGCACTTACCGTCAACACAACTTTACCAAACGAAACTAGCGCATCAATACTAATAGATTGATAGCTACTTGCACCAACCTGTTTACTTCATTATATGGAAACAGAAAACTACCATTTATAACATAGTAAGGTCAGGTGTAGAAACTAATTGAATACCAGTTTCGTTATTTACAAATAATTGGCTTTATTTATTGAACTCCGCCTTAAAGAGCTTTTTTTTAATAGCATTGAGGAAGCGTTGACTTTACTAAGCTAATATTGTTTTAGAATTTTGTAGCTTGCTGCTTTATATAGTTGGTGTAGATTACGTGGAGTTTTCATCATAACTGGATTCTGCTCACAAAAGAAATAAGTCTTCAATTCAGTCAAACAGATATCTGCTTTTGGGTTTGCGAATTTTCTAATGGTTCTCATCTTTGATGGAAGCATTTTTTTTTAAACTCGTTGGACATATTTCTTGGGTGCTATCCTCACAGATTCTATCAGGTGATTCGGCAATCGCGAGCTTTAATCACGGCATTTAACTAAGCATCAGACCACACTTTCTTATTCTTTAACCCAGTTATATCTCGGATCTGCTTCTCACTGCATCCCTAAAGTTCTGACACGTTTCATAGCTGGGGTGTTTGGACTTTTACCACTCATTATCATTGATATGCCTGATACGCCTTCATGTGTTTTGTATCGGCTCGTTTTAAAAACTATTATAAGTTATATTATAAGTGATCAGACCATATCCCTCTAAGTTTGCTTTTGTGCAGCTCTGTTGTTTATTCCTCAATCACTTTTATCAGAGCTTTGCTTGTGTGAAATATGTGAATGCATGTATGGGGAGTGCCACCTCTAATTATTGTTTTCGTAATTTTTGCTAAGTTCAGCCGTGCACAGCATTCTTCTTTTATACTTCAGAACAAAGAAGTGTTCTTAAAGAAAAAAGAAGAATTCTGTGTGTAATTTTAATCGATATTATGCTAATAGTCTCCGATTATATCACCCCCTATTACATGGCATGGCTGTGTGACACCCTGACACCCTGTCGGCATAATGCATAATCAACCTATTATGTTCCCAGTGCTGGGACACGGGCCTCCTCTCTGTGAGAGGGAGTGGGCCGTAATCCACCAATTTACACAAAGTAAAGCGCCTGTCTGGGTTCGAACCTACGACCTACAACTCGTAAGTCGTTGCCGTTACCACTGGGCCACCACTGCTCTCACCCGGACTGCCATGACGGAGTTAGAAGGGATTTGGCAATTTACGGAACCCTTAAAAGGAGTTTAAAATCCCTTTATGATAATTTAAAAAAATTAATTTCATTTGTCATTAAAAAAACATAACATCACGCCTTGATTCCCCGAAGGGTTGGTCAGAGGTGTACCTGTACACCCACATTTCGCCAGTTATGTTTAAGTGCCATGTAACAGGGGGCGAGCCTATTGCCCTTATTAGTATATATTATATATATTCAGTTTTCATCATCATTAAAATATGAGATGCACATAAAAATATAACTGCCACGAAGATTAATCGTGTTACCCATTTATATTCGATGAGCCCTAAGGCCTAAATGTTATTAAAACAGCCAATGAATTTACTGAGAATCTTAAATTAAGTCGGCTAACCAATAGCAAGTTCAATCGAAATAAGCATTGCTCATAAATGTGCATGAGTGGCACATATGACAAACTCGTTTGATTTATACCTCCATTGTAAAGATACGCGTTTAATTGTGAAATAAGGTCGGCGAGAACTGTGAAACTGTGACCAGAGAGTACAGAAGTACCATTCCTAGATAATATACCTCTGAGTTAGTTTCGGCATTTCTTCGCCGGCTAGGAAATACCGGTGCGGTCTACTTTTAAAATATTGACCAAAAAATAACGTGCAAAAGTGTATTTAACGATCTAATTACATAAATAAAAATCATTTCATTCAATTTCAAATAATGAAGTGGGTGGAACGTTGACGTACAGCGTCGAGTTGTTTTGAGCTTCCAAACACCCATAAAAGTAAGCGAAGGTTGTGGCAATTCTTCAAATCTGTTCAGACAACAACCATTAGTGGAAATAGGCCGTTATGCCCAATACCTGCAATAGTGGTCGTCATTTGGCTGTTGTTGAGGATTGATCTAATCTCAAACTTGGTTTCCGACGGTGGCGGGTTCTGGGTTCTATATCTTACATACCGAGGCCTTGGTTTTGGGATCTGGAAGTGGATTCTAAACAAGATATATCAGTTACTTTGTTACTCGGAATAAATAGTACCTACAACTTGTGGCCCTTCTGCCACTCATCTGTGCCATCGAGAACCAGTATGTGATGTGTGACGTACATCAAAGTCGGCCTGTATAGCGATGAAGATACATGTTAGCGAATGTTGTATGTTACCCTCTTATTTATAAAGGACTGCTAGAGTTGGCTACAATGTGCTCACGGATGTTTCAGTTTGCTGTCAAAACCCTTAGCGAAAATGGCACCATTAAGTTGTTTCCATTGTGTTGTAATTAATCAGAATGTTTACTCGTGTTCTGCTTCAGCTTTTTCGCTCGGTTGACTACGTCCACAACCTGATATGGGAATTATTCGATTAAATGTATTAGTATCTAGTTTATGTTAGTTTTAATAATAAATAATTTATATCTTACGTCTAGGTGTTACAACCCTATAAAATTCAATTTTGAATCTTTTATAGGGATTACCAGTAAAAGATTATATATCCGTCACAGAATCATATTTGTTTTCGAATGCATTTAGCACATATTGGAGCTATTATTTAAGAACGCATACAATCCGCAATCAAACCTACACGAATGCGAATAAAATGATAATTTGTGTGTTAATTATACAATTGACAGCTTCACAAACAGTAATTAGCACTTATACTAATGTCTTTTTGTATGCTAATAATGTGTCTGCACGTTATAAATTGTTTGATCAGACAGTACACGGAATTTTGTATTTATGTTTATTATGTGTTTGAGATTGAATAGTGCTTGGGCTGCCTTGGGAGTATAGATTTATAATTGTTGTGAGTTTACTGTGATAGAGCTCGTCCGGTGCTGTACCTAACATTTGAAACAAAAAAGGGTAAAAAGCAGCATATTTTTATAATATTTTTTTGGGTTCTGTAATTAAAGAGTGCCAGTTTTTTTTTGGGTGGTAAGTCATCAAATAACTTCTCTCGGTCTTGGTGGAGCGGGAGGCGGCGTGTCAGACTTTTACTGACTAAAACCCACTCGAATTCCTTCAGTTGCCTGTGCCAGGGGCCACGGTATCTCTTTCGAACAACCCGCTACCCAGGCAGGTGCCAGTTTAACGGGACCCTATTACTGTTTCTGCTCTGCTGTCCGTCCGTCCGTCCATCGGTCATAGGGCTGTATCTTTTAAACCGTTTTTTTTTTTTTTAATATCATTCTATAACAATTTGCATTGTGTAGAACATTACATAACTTATAAAATAAAATTATTGCATGCAGGAACAATACATTTATTAAATACATAAAAGTCAAATTAATTTAAAACATGTCATCAAATAATTACAATGTCAAAATCAGAAGGTTTAATGTCAAAATATTAAGTGTATAACTTCATCAAGGTCCTTGAGCTTGATAAGGTACTGCTATTGTTGTGAGTGACTATTTGTACCATTTGACATAAATTCTGATACCGAGTAAAAAAAAAATTCCACCAAGAAGGCTTTTAATTTAGTTTTAAATGAGTGAGAGCTATAAATTAATTATTTTAAATCAGTCGGTAACCTATTAAATAACTCTACTGCTTGGTATCTAGAATAATGCCTAGCAATGTTAAATATTATGATCATATGTGGCTCAAGATGATATACCACAGCGAGCAACCCTAAAGGGCACCACTAATTTAGACGAATCTGACTCGATGACACAACGGAATAAAACTATAAAAAACGCTGACCTAAAATATGTTATGTATAATAAGTGATTATAATGTTATTGCCATGTTAGGTATTGCCGAAAACACCTTCCCTAATGACAAAATTTGCCACTATTGTTGTAGGCTCATGACTCATGCCAGTCAGACAATTTATTTTTTTTGGTAATGGCATCTCGCAGGTCAACCTATGAGGTTGTCGTCTGCTTAAACGGACTTGCCTGTGGTTGCCCTAATAATTTAAGGCCTCCAGCCAGGACTTAAACTTAAATACTAACTAAAAACCAAGCGACTACACGCAAATAACTTGGCGCAGAGAAGTGAGGAAGATGGAGAAAAAGAAAACAATGAACACAATAAACAAAACCTTAAACCAAAAAAACGTACCAAACTGCAGAACTACAATAGTGACTCTCATGTTGTGCCTGTTCGATATTAAGTCTTTGATAGATTTCGTCTATATGTAGCTTTTGTAAGAAAAGTTGTTCCTTGCCACCGAGCAGAGTGCGTATGTTCTACCAGAATTAACAGCCCAGGAAATTGTGGGGGTTACGCCAAGCATTGAAATTCCAAAAAAGTGTAAACTGCTGTTGGATTTTCAACTCTCGGCGCTAAGCAGTGCGCGATAAAAAGTCGCCCGTGGGCTTCGATGTTTTAACTTTATCTCTGAGACTGGCAATATATTCGCAGTTTCTGGGTGTCGTAGTTGTCTACTGTGTCAACTTTCAACATAACGAACGAAACTGACGTCTCAAATTAGGTTAATCCTTTATTCCGCTACTCAATAAAATGTCTCAATATTGAGAAAATTTGTTCAGACATGAAAAGCAAAAGTAGGTCTGTATCGTAATCGCCATAATTAACATTTATAGATACTTGTCATCGTAAACGATTTATTGTAACAATTTTTTACGATTAACATTCCAAGTAGAAACAGCTTAGTTAATGTTTGCAACCCAATTAATTCATATTTGCTATCTTAACTTCGTTTACTATCTAAACTTCTAACTGCCTGTAGTCGTTTGGTCGACAAATCGTCCGGATAATCTACATCGATTAAAATAAAATAAAACGAATATCTACATTCGAATACAAACATGTAGCGCCATTTCTTTAAATAAATAATAAACTTCTAGTTTCTTTAGAGACCTTCTACCGGAAAAAAAACAACTTGAACTTATCTTTTTAAACTAGCCTATTATTGTACCACTGCAGGGCAAAGGGCCCATTTTCATACGGAGAAGCCTCGTGCCTTTGATCAAAACCCTTGCTCAAGACGGTTTGGCGTTTTCAGACTAGGTTATATTAAGTACTAGCTGTGCCCGCGACTTCGTTCGCGTGCATGTCGGAAAACAAAAATGTGTCGCTTAGAGAAGGTGTGTGTACCATTCCGAAAAGCGATAAACGGTAGAATATTGGCTAAAGTAAGATTAGTAAAAATCAAAACTTCCATGACATCTTTAACGCTGATTTATTTATTTACACTCTTAATGCAGGTATTTAAAAAAAAAACATAATTGAAGCCTTTAACTTCTATTCGAACCCATAAACTGATAAAAGTAGCCATCTGTTAATCATTTTGTTTAGAGCTCTTTGCAATAGATGGCGCTTTACTTAAATTGGCCTGTCATCACAGTTAACGTTACTAATTTAAATCTATCTACTTTTTTATCTATTACTTTACATACAAATATAAAAGAAAACTATCAAAATGTTTTTCTGGCAATAAGTGAATCGCTGATGCTGCCATCTGTTGAAAATTTGGACGAATTAAATTATCCAGATCAATAGACAGACTTAGGGAGGTGCCATTTCGTTGTGTTTGATTGGGTATCTGTACCTACGTAGTATTCTATTATCTGTGTCATGGTGAAGTAGAATCACGCTTTAAGAGCGCTGTAAAAAATGTTAATAAAAAAACTGGCAAAAAAATGACATAGTACATTACTAATATACCGTTTTTGTGATTTATATCGTATCTGTGTATGTCCTCTTTGAAGATCCCAAATAAATATATATCTTAAAATCTTGTTTTAATTAAGAAAATGCTTCTCTGGAAACGATGTTAGAACCTTTCAAACATCAGCTTGCACCTCGAAAGATCTCCTACATACAGTTGCCCGTGTGAAAAGCTACCCATTAACTTAGTTCCACCTCTGGTTATCGCTACCATTTGAGATTTTGATTTGAAGGAAATTTGGAAGACGGTAAAAAAAATTAATTTTTTAATTGTGGAACCTGCCAAACAAAAATTCGTGTACTACTTTAAATTGATACTAAGCATTTTTTTCATATACCCAGTCAGAATAGGTAGGTATGCTGTTCGTCATTGAGGAGTTCCGTGACTGTAGGGTTTCTTCGCAGACCATGAACAGTTGACCACTGTTAGGTACTTAAACAGCTACTGTGTTTCATCTTCCGTACGATTACCCTTTCACGAAACAATAATCCCCCGAATAGATTGGCTATGTGGCATACGGACGGATAGATGGACAGGAAGAAATGATAAAAGTTCCGTTTCTATGTGCCATTTGTCTACGTGACCCTTAAAACAAACGAATTGGGAACTTCTTCCTTTTTAAAGTCGGTTATAAAGATGTCTTAAAGAATCTTCGGGTTTTCTTCAAAAGATCCCGGAGAGAAATGAGTGAGAATTTGAATGAGATAAAACCTATAGAGATAAATCCATAACCAAACATTCCAAGGAGTTCAGTAGACTACTGAACTCCAGAACAGCATCTACCTCAAAACTACTTTAAATTCGACAATGATAATACAAAAAATCGTTTTATTTCAAAACCTTAGTATTAATAAACGAATAGTGTCACTCTTCTGCGGAAAATCTTAAAACCGCGATGCTGAAAATAAAGACACTTGCTCAACACCATCTATCGATTACTTACACCACAGTAAGACTCGCTCTGCGTACAATTAACTTTTAATTCAAACTGAATACAATTTTATTAAAAATAAGTTTTTATGATTGAAAGTAAAATAAATAATTATATAACATTGCATTATCTAGCACTCAGAAGTTCAGAACACCACCTCAATAATTATTATCACACATTATCACCACATTCTTCTTTTAGCGCTACTAGTCAACCACCAATCTAAAGCGATTTTTATTACCATCATTAATATTACTTTTCTAAATAACACAGTTAAATAAAAGAGTGTCATTTAATATCGTTATCACATATATTCGTTAGTACCATTTGGCGTCAATAGATGTCATTACATGTATGTGCATTAAGTTATGAAAAGTTCTTGAACACTTAAAATGTATTATTTCTTTTAATCACGTAAGTGATTGCTATGAAACAAAAACTAATAATAACTCTGAGTTATACACAATATTTGAGTATAAAAGTAAACCATATTGGTCTCGTATTTTTTATATGATACTTTTCTAATAAATCTCTCACATTCAAACAGAAAAACAGACGAAAATTTCAAAAATGATAGAAATTACATATATTGGTTATCCTTTAACACCCCCACTATTTTTTTGAAATATTTACATTGTGCAGAAACGCCTCGTCTACAGATTTATTTGTATAGAATAGAATAGATATAGTTTAGTCCAGTTTTCCTTACGATGTTTTACACAGATATCAGTAATGCTCATGATAAACTCAGAAAGTGCACATGAATTGAAATAACCTTAACTTCATATTCATATTCAGTTATTGATTGCATTCCATTTTGTAACAAAGATGTCACAAAGGGTTTACAGCTAGGTACAAACATATGGACCCTGTTAAAGGCACAGCAAAAGGATAATAATTCATTATGTCGAAGAGAAGAAGACGGCTTTATTTGACTAATTAGTTGGTACCTATACAAAAGTAATAATATTAAAAATAGTAACTATTTTGTGAAACATGTAATTAAACATTTTTCATTTAGATATTCTTTGATAATACGTTAACATTTAGATTATGAAAATGGTTGTGTTTTTTTTTCATAATTATTTCCGGTAATTAAACTTAGCTTTAAGTAGCCCTGAAACTACCAGATATTAATTTCTCAATACCTTCTTTCCAGGGTCTCGTCATGTCAAGCGGGAGTTGTTCAGGGCCGGGTGTGTGCGGAGGCGCGCGGCGTCGCCCGCCTCCTCCCCCCGAGCCTGCGCTGTCCCTCGCCGCAGACCTCAGCGAGCTGAGTCTAGACCAGGGGTACCATACCCTTGCTGACTGCGGCCCCCCGAGGAGAAGAAGGGATAATACCCTTAATGACGCGCTGTGGTTGAAGATTTTGTCTTACCTTGAGGTTGGTTGAAAACTCTTTTGTTAACTGTTCTTTCCTGATGATTCTGTCATCCGTCCTCCTTAGTTCAGGTCCTTATCTACTAATATGCTCGTACACTGCATCTTGCCGCGGAGCCCTGAGGATGATATTATGATATGAAAGCGTACATTTGTCAAGCACCCGTTTCCAATTTTACAATGATATTGCGTGTTTGTAAAAAACACCCCTTGCTTTACCCCTATGTTATAGGGCGGATTTCACCAATGACCAACGCGATCAGCACATTATCTACGTTTAAGAGCTGTCAGTGTCATTATTTTCTATGGAATTGACACTGACAGCTCTTGAACGCGTTTTAGGTGGGCTGAAAGCTTTCAGTGACATTGGTGAAATCGGCACTTAATCGGACAGCAAAGCGCGCCCTACCCGCATCGCTCAAAACTCCGCTGCACTTTGTCTAAAACTACCTACTTCTGATTTGTTTTGTTTGTCAAAGTAAAACTGATAAAATGTACTATGTGTAGCAATATTTTATTAATGTCTTCTCAATTTGTGAAATGACAATGCCAGATCCTGCCCCAGCTTTTTACAGGAAATGTCAATTAGTGAAAATAATTCTAATAACTATAGGACCTTTTCATAATACATTGTTTTTCAGTAGAACTTGCCGATTACAAATCAATGGTAAAAGGAATTCAACTCCTGAATTACCTATTGCGTAACTTATTGCGCATGAAACAACAAAAAAAAGTTTTAAATACCTGTAAAACAAAAGTCTTATTACGATTCTACTTAATTATGATAATGCGTAAGGTGGTTGTTTAAATCGCTTTTTTACAATTACCTTACCTTTAAACTGCACCTAACCTATAATCAATGTCATTATTGTTTTAAGATTTTAACAGAAACCGCAAGTTCTACAGACATTAGGACAAATGTTTAGTTAACAGTAATAAGTAAGCTTTAAGATGCTGCATATTGCAGGCTTGTAAAAAACTTTTTGATTTGAGTGGGGCAAAGTTCTATAGAGTTTCTGGCATTGTCCTTTTAATTCGTTTGAGATATAACCGTAAAACAGGTCGAAATTGTACTAGAGAGATAAATAGTCAACATTTACGTTTTCAGGTTTCAGACCTCTGCCGCATGTCCCGAGTGTGTCGACGATGGGCGAGGTTAACCACGCGACTGGTCACGAGGCCCGAAGCCTGGAAGAAGGTCAGGGCAGCGGGACCCTTGGAGATCGCTGCAAGGTGTGCAGGAGCAAGGGCAGGACCTTGCGTCAGCTCTGTCAAGGAATGGCGGTCGAAGAACTGTCCTGTAAGTTTTTTGGTATTATTGTTTCCGGAGGGGCAATATCAACTGAAGAAAATTCAAAATAAAACAGAACTTGTTTGAAATGAAGTAAAATGTTATTCAGAGATGTTTAGTTTTACACACACACTCGCATTAACTCATGCCTTTTTCCCATGAGGGTAGACAGTAACTTCAGAACACTACCGGCTACGATCCTTACATCACCTGACCTTTCTGAAGAACCTTACCAATAAGGTCAATATATATCCTTTTAGGGCGTGTCCTTTCCACTCACATATGCCTTGTAAATACATTTTAAAATTTATTTTTAAATTCCAGACAAACTGGATTTAGTGGGTACAAGTTTTTACAGAATTATAAACGAAGTATTTTTGAGTAACATTTTAGTGTCGTGGATTTCCGCAAAGTAGCGCCTGATTTCATGACTTATCTTGTATGAAATTATCAGCCTGAAAGGTTACTGGAGTTTGTCCGCAAGTAGTCTTATATAATATAATAATGATAAAGCTTCATTTATTTCCGTGCAAATTACAATCTAATAGCTTAAAAATAAATACTAAGTTTATAATAGTGAAAATGTTATGTACTTTGCACGGACATCTTTCGGGTAAAAGCCGCCTGCAAGAAATGCCAGTAATATTTGTGGCTGGCTGTGTTTAGCCATCTCTAACCCGCTATCTCTACTGCCTCCATCTAGCGTTAGGCCTGCCCCTGCTTCTATTGCCTCGTGGTCCAGTCCATTTTATTGTTCTACCCGTCCATCTATCATCTTTAAGCCTGGCCACGTAACCTGCCCACTTCCATTTTCTTTAAAGTGTGAAGGTTAAGGGCGTCTGTTACTTTTGTTTTCTTCCAAATTTCGATATTCCTTACCCTGTCTTTTAATTTTATACCCTGGCAACTTCTCTTCATTCTTCTTTGAGTTGTCTGGATTTTGTTAGTAATCTTGCGACCGGATGTCCAAGTTTGGCAACCGTAGCGTAGGTGAGACATGGTAGTATGTATTTCCGAATCCATGACTATTTTTTTAGTCAGTAGTTGAAGCTGCGTACTGAAGACTTCCTTCTGGCTCCAGTACTTTTTCCAGGTTACTCGAAATTCTTCTCTCCACTTCTTCTAAATTTCTTGCTTTGCTGAAAGAGATTTTCTTGCCTAGATAGACATACTTTTGAACAAACTCGAGAGGTCTATGTTGTTAACTTAAGCAAGTTGTCATAAATGCCGTTACTAATACAAGTTGTATGGTAACCGAGCTGTTGATGGTCTATTCCTTTGTGCTATAAACCAGATTGAACTGCCAAAGGCAAAGCTCACACACGAACGATCCCAATTAGAACTATGTTTGGGCTGTCGGTTTACTGCTTGCCTACAAGTTCGAGTGGCATAACAAATATTTGTATGACCGATGACAAAGCATTCCGGTTGTAAACGTTTGCACATTCATGTGTTATCGAATATACAGGTAATGCAGGCATTAAACAGGAGACTAAGTCTAAAAGCAATTCGGCTAGGCCGTAGGTGACTAAAATTGCAAGTTCCAAAGTAGAGTAGGACGCATGTGGTGGGTGACAAAAATCGACCGTCAAAGGCTCAGTTGCAGGGATCGCCCGCCGCATGAAGGTCGACATTTCGATGAAAAATTAACTAGTCACCTGCGATTTTTATCGACCTGTGTGAACGGAATGGCGTTTCGGCTTATTAGGCGATTTCGAAAATCGACCTAGTTTAAATCCCTCACTAACCAGAAAATATATGCGCTTCGGTAATCTTCGTGTTTCCGAAATAGCACGAACGTTGTGCCACAGTGTAACCCGCACAGAGCAAATGCTTAAGTTTTGTACTACCGCACTTTGTCGTAGTGTATAATTTCTAGTTTGTATGTAGTTTTCTCTCCGTCGGGTCACTAGTTAAATAACCTAAAGTAATAGAAATAAATCTAAGGTAATTCAAACGTTTAGAAAAGCTTTTTGGCTTAGATAGAGTTATTAAAATTATAAAAACAGTAATACATAATAGTCAAGCAGTCTATCTTACTCAATGGTTGTGGCATAGGATGTATTATGTATGTATGTCTTTTCATTTGGTAAACTTTGTTTGACTACTTCGTGGTCTCAAGCGTTACTGCTGAGCACGAGGTCCTGGCTTCTACTCCCAGGTCAGTCAAAGTGTAATTTGGGGTTTTCTATCAGAAAATTTTCAGCAGCATCCCGGAGAATGGATTTGTGCCCGGTTGATGGCAATTGGCTCGCCCCCTGTTACGTAGGACTTCAATATAACTGGCGAAATTTAGGTGTACTGTGAAAAACAGGCGTTATGTTATTTTATTTTTTAAACTTATTCTTGTTCAACAGGTAACAGTAGCAAGTGCTCAGCTGCTGGTGGCTACGTTCAGGAACCTGACGCACCTGGCTGTCACGGGCTCAAGTAGTATGGATGCCAGAGCCATGGCGCCTCTCATCACCGACCTAACGGATCTGAGGCATATAGACCTTACAGGTTACTATTTTACATTTATTTACTGAGATTAGCCGGTAATTCTGTAAAATCTCACCATAAAAACTTATTTATTTATTTATTTATCTGAGGATTACCAACGAGATATCCATTACATTACAATATTTTACAAATAAATGTTGTATGAGAACTTATCCTGCAATGCACACTCAATTACAGGTAACCACAGCTTACACATTAACGAGTAGGTAAAATTACATTTAAAAAGAGAAAAAAAATGATTTACATGATAAAAAATGAATGCCATCAATACACTAAAATACAATAAATAAATAGTAATATGTCTGAATTAAATTACTTGATTAACTTTAATCAAAATCAAATAAAAAATGGAAAACAATATTTTAAAATTGAATTAAAAATTAAATTAAATACGAACGATAACAATTAAAAGTGAAAAATTAATAAACTATTGGAATGATAAGTCAAATGCCCTCTAACTGAAAGTGCTTATACAATTTTCGTTTTATAGGGTTAAGACTGTTATATTGTGTCAAACTTAGGTGAGAAGAGCTGTCACTCCACCAGTAGTGTTATTCTGTAACCATGTCACCGTGAAAACTTAGGTGAAGTGATCGTGGAGTGAGCTGTTAGTACCCACCGATAGTTAGGGATTGACCAAGACGGGATGACACTGACAGCTCACTCCACGCAAGTCTTCACGGTGTGATTTTTACAGAATAGACATACAGGAAGGGAGAAGATTGCAATTTATTTATTGAAATCACTCACACACGGGGGTAACCTTATTTATACTCTTTGACTTGGAAACAGTGATAATTTCTTCAAATCGTCGCAGGAATTAATATTTTGACTATATATAAATAATATCAATGTTTAGTTTTTTTTTTGTCAAAGTATGGTGTAATAATAAGATATTATACAAAATAAAGTCATAACTATAACAAAAATGTATTTAAAAAAAAAACAACAAACGTCTTTCGAGCCAGATACTATGTTGATTCGCCCGAGTTGTACTAAATCTCACTTAAACAACACGAACAACAACAACGCTTAACAATTACGAATATAAATCTTGTTCATTTGAGTTTGATCTGTAGGACCTTGTAGCTAGGCCGTAGAGCCAAACTTGGCAGAATGTCTAAACAATGAATAATTTACGGTCTTTCAATTTGAATATCTGAGATGGGCGCAATGTTATATTGATTTCTTGGCTACGTTACGTTTGTAAGAACCTTGTGCCTTCCACCGAAGACGTAATGATGCACTGCTCAACCCTTCAATAGCCCAGCCACAGCGGACTGCAACTTTCTTATCGTTTTGCCAAGTTGATCTAGTTATCTACTGCTAAGTGTGGATGCCGCGTTGGTCTAGTGGTCGCAAGAGCTGAGCATGAGGTACTGCGTTCGATTCCCAGGTCGGGCAAAGTGTTATTGGGCTTTTCTATCTGGAATTTCTCAGTAGCAGCCCGGAATCTGGATTTGTGCCCTGTTGATGGCAATAGGATCGCCCCCTAATACATGGGACTTAAGCATAACTGGCGAAATGTGTGTACTAAAGGTAAAACTTCCAAACCATCTGCCTGACCCTTCTGGGATTACAGGCGTGATGTTATGTTATGTGAGTGTGGGGTTTGATCCACGGGTTGGACCCCTGTATGCCTGTCTGTGATATAAAAATAGGAAATATTCAGAAGCAGCCCGGAGTCTGGATTTGCGGTTTCTTAGTCTCGCCTCTTATTACATGCAAGTTAAGGAAATGTGGATTTCGACATCTGCCTATTTCTTCGGGGAATAGAGTAGTGTTCCTGTGTTCCAGTCAACGAGCTGTATTGGGAAAGCAAAACCAAACTCAAAGCGTTTATTTCAAATAAACCAATTACAGGTACTTTTGATTTGTCTAGGTCGTTCGGTCAGAAAGATGAAGCTAGTTGCTCATTCCAAAGCGTAGTAAGTACCTATGGAGAAGAACGGGCAAGAAATTCCACAGACACTCTTTTAAAACAAATCATGGTTACAAAATATATTATGCATTTGAGAACATATATATAATACATGTAGATATTATGCATTTGAGAACAATGCAGAACGTTAAAAGCGTCCGTAATAAAAAGATAAAAACAATTCAAATATTTAAATTTCATTATAATAAGCTATGAGATGACCAGTCCCTACTGACGGCGCCCGTTCACGAACGCACAACTAATCTAATCTTGATATAAGTTCCGCGTCACTGCCAATATCATGATACTCTGCTTATATTCTCAACCACCTGACTCAAATCCTTTGGGAAATTATGTTTTCGCTCTTAAGGTATGCAGCTGTATCGATGTTTAATACACTTCCTTAATTCTTCGTACATGGCAACTTCGAACGTAACGAACTTCAGCAAGTTTTGAATTATTGCTCGCAAACTATGCAGTAAGGAGGCTTGTTCCGTTGAGAGTAAATAATTTGGGAGAATAGATAATTTACTATAAATACTTTGTATATAAATGTAATATAGATAGAAGTGGTATGATTTATTTTCTTTTATACTTTAGTCTAGCAAGTCTTATTAAATAAGCAACTTTACTGCATATAACTTAGATTTTAATAAAGGAACCATATGGAATCTTTAGTTTCATTCACATTCTGTAATTATTATCTACAGCAATATAAATCATTTATTTACTTATATTGTAGGTAGGGGCATGTAGATCCCGATACATTTTACATTACGGCATACAACATTTTCAAATGATCAAGTTTATAATAAACAAGTCGTGTGTTCGATTTGATTTCCCATCTTAAAGTTTTGACCTTCCATACAAACTTGTATCCCTTATTTAACCCTTTATGGGGATGAATTTTATGACCTTCGTTAAATAAGGAAGTATTGAATGCTTCTAAACCCAGCGGTTTAGGCTGTGAGCTATTTGTCAGTGAATGGATTTAAGATTTTTGTTAAGTAGTTATATAATACAAGGTGTCGTTTTGCATCCTCGTCAAATTCAAGGACGTTACTGTGCTAATGATTCTCGACACGAATCAATTATAAAATAAGTGTTTTTTTTTTGTTTTTCTGATTTTCGGAAATGGACTTCTGTGGAACGCGCATGTTAAAACGCGGCCCGTGTGATACCGCACTGTAACTGGCCTTTTATGCGACTTATAAGTTTGACATTGCCTACCGCATACGCAGCGGGGCGATTCTGTTCTTTGATAGTGGATTATTCTGAAAAACTGTCTAACTTAAATAACAAAAAAATGAAGTATGTATTAATTATTAAGCAAGTATCGTAATTTTATTTGATTATTAATGCCTTTCATAACAGCCTCCTGAAATTTGACGAGGATGCAAAACGACACGTTGTATAATTACATTAATATTATGTCTTTGACGTATCACAGGACCCTGGGGTCCCAGACCTTGGCCGGCACCAACTCGCAGAGTCCCGTTAGACGCTTTCAATGAAATGAAGCACCAACCGACGATTATATCTGTACGCCGAACTAATATTATAATTACAATGAAATGTCTTTAATCCCCAGGTTGTCCAAACGTAGACTGGCCAGACTGGGCCTGGTTGGAGACGCGGCTGGCGACCCGCAGACCCCCCGTTGAGTACATAGACCTAACGGACTGCGGGTCCGTGACGGACGCCGGACTCTGCGCGTTACTCCACACCTGCCCCTCTCTGCAGTATTTGTACCTTAGAAGATGTACTCTAGTCACAGGTGAGCAGTAACATGTGCTTCGTGTTGTGTCTATCTTGTTTCTTCACTGAGTCAACTGCATCATCATCATCATCATCACCTTCTTACATTCTTACATGTGAATCATCAAGCTATCATTCCTTCCTCTTTCTCTCCATCTATCCATCTTTTAAAATATTCATTTCTCTTTTATTCATCAACTGCATAACCCAAACATTGACTTGCGGTAAATGCCAATGCCGTTAAGGTAAGGGCCACAGAGGCAGACCTCTGTGAATATTTGTGTGCATTTTAAAGTAGGTAAATCACCTATATACTGACAAATCATTTGTACGTTTCTTGGTGGCGCTGTTTGTTAATGTAGATGTCAACAATTCGTAAAATCCAGAACATTCCATTTTAGTCATGTGTTACGAAACGTAATGGTAGGTGGGTCATTGTTATCAGTTCATAAATTCTTATTGAGTCATTGCTGAACATTGGTTTTTCCAATGACCGTCACAATGAACAAACAAAATGGAAATTGATAAAATCATCGCATGATACATCAGACAAAAATATAAATAGAACTGATATTTTATGGTGCCATTAAAATGACGCTTGATAGACGTTCAAGCGTCTAGATAAGTAATTAAGTTATTTTAGACGTTAGACAATTTATAAATTTTATTTCAGGTAAAATTAATAGTCACTTGAAACGTTTTACTTAAAATATATTTTGTTAGGTGTCAAAAGTTAGGGCCTATTTTGATCGACCTTTATCCAAAGTGCTTTTTGGTAAATTTATCTTACCTTATATAACAACTTACATAAGCCAGCTATCACAAATAACTTTATTTCGTGTTAGTCAGACAGGGCAGTAAATAAATAGATCAAGTTTTTTCATAAGATAGCGTTTCTAGTATAAATCTAAGTGACAAAGACCTAGACTTTCATGATAATAAATAATATTCAGTGACTTCTATAAATAATATTTGTAGGTCATATTTCAAAAACAGTATATTGACTTGCTGCCTCGATAACACTTCTATCCCTGTTTGAAAAGGCCAGAAAATATTTCAACGCAATGTTTCGAGCTAAGTGCGTAGTGCTACATTCAGCTTGAAATACACTACGAAATTTACCATCATACCGCTCCGGTATCAAATAAATTGTTCCTTAATTTTATATTTAATTAAAGTTGTGAAAAACTGTTCTTCAAAACACTAAGAAGACTCTTTTGTTCTTCAGCGGTTTGGGCTTTGTATTGACTTATGAGTAGTCATTCATAAATGGAACTCGTTTGTGTGTAGATAAAGGTGGAACGATATTATTGCCTTCGAATTTAGATACAAGATCATTAATTTGTCCAAAACATGATCTACACACACATGGCAAGGTAGATGTTACATTATAAATTAAATCAATCAATCATTCATGATTTGCTTTAACGGCGTCGTCTTTTGATCTAATTCAATCCAGGAATCGAGTAAAGAAAAATTCTGTCTATGGGCACCGCTCTACATGTCAAGAATACTTAAGTTTCTATCTTCAGTCATGTCTATTTAGCGCCTTGCAATTTACAAGGTAATTGAGGGAACTAGGTTTCAACCTAGACATTTTATTCAATACAGATTTTCTAATTAAAATTATGATTGGTAATAGCCCATAATTTACTCAACGACTGTGAACTATAAATTGAAAGACTGGATTAGTCGAAATAATGGTTAAACACGATTTTGGGGTCTGACAGTTTTGATACAATTAGATTTACATTCATCCAACTGCAGCGTAGCTAGTCCATTTTCCTTACCACAGTAAGTGTTCTGGCCTTTAAGAATTGAAGAATTGTCTTTAATGCCTTGAAGAATTGTTCATCGTCCATTGTCCCCCGTAGTTGCGAAGTAAATTCCATCTCTAGGTTTCATTATATTATACAGATTTCTAGTGTATAGCATTAGAAATCTTAACTGTTTGCCTTTTAAACCTTATCTAGCAATCAATTTATTGAATGCTTCCGCGAAACCAGCCAATACCGTTGATCTACAAATATAATACAATACTTAAAGTGTTCCCGTTATCTCAGATAAATTATACGGTCAGCAGCGGACAGTAATCGCATTATTATTCAGAAAAACATCAATCTAATCGCCATAATCCGAGAGTAACGTCTCTATTAGATCGGTCACCCCTCTAGTTGACTGGTCTAGCTTGTTCGTTCAGTTTCTCGAAAGCAAGTAATTTCTTGTACTAGATTTTCACACCAGATTTTCTTGTTCGTTGAATATAGATGATGTAGGGTTTGTTTGTGATGTAGTTACTAGTGTTCAAAGTTTTTTGCTCTATTTAAATATCCAACGGTATATTCTCCCTTCAGTACCTACCTCCATTTTGTTACATTTGCTATTCTCTTGCTTTCTTATTGTCTTCGGTAAAAAGTGGGCCTCAGCATCCATAACGTTTTAATTGCAACAGCCTTGCGATTCTCAAATGGAGATTTCGCACATGATATATCAATTTATTTAACACAATAGAAATATTTGTTGTGCACACAAAGATTTTTTGTAAGCTATTAAAATAATTAATAAATAAAATTATCTGGTTGTGCGATATAAATTAAGTGTATGTATGATAGTTGATTACAAACATAACATAACATCATGCATGCGGTTCCTGAAGGGCACAGGTGGTTGGGCAGAGGTGTGTAGGTGATTATGTTGTTGGTATATTAAAAGGTCACGCTGTCTCTCTTAACTTCATGAAATACAGTTTTAAATCGGTCAGTTTATACAGGTATGAGGAACAGGGTATAAAGTTCACTCATAGTCTATAGAAAAGGGAGGATTCTGCGACCCGACAGCAACTGCCCGACGACTAATATCGGGACGTTGTATATATGCTACTTGCGCGGTAAACTCTGCTTGCGCGATGCAGGATTTTGTGTGACGTGTGTGATGCGTAGTTTGCATGTGGCGGTGTAGGTGCCGCTACAAGTTTTAGGTTAAAAATGCTTGATAAATGTTTGGCTCTAAATGAATTGTGATGTCATGCGAGTGTGTCTAAAACTGTGCATCTGTCCCACATTGCCCTTTTTCTCTTCAATCCTGTTTGCATTACACCCCTTCTCATACTTCTCATCACATGTCTGTATCAAGACAAACGATCCCCTCATAACTCTGTCCATAAGCAGGTCTAAATTCATACTTAGGCACACCTGGTTAAAATCATTTAATTTTAATGAGTTTCAGAAACAATTTGATATTTCATTAAAATTATGTATATAATTTTTGGTTACTTAACTATACTGGCCCGAAGCAAAATCTGCGTAGGACGAAGGTAAACATACTTTAGACAATTTAAATATAGGGGTACGGTTTTACAAACAACCTATTCACTGATTAAACTCGTTTAATTAAAATGTTGACTTGTTAGAAAACAAAGGATCTGAAGGAATTTGTTGCGACCCTTTCTCACAAATTCCAAAATTGTGAGAATTGTTATTATTACTACAAAATTACTTTTGTTAAGTTTGAAAGTGTTTTGTGCTACGTCTCGCTTCATTCGAAGGTAACTACAAAACTTAGGAGCAGTGGTGGTTCACTAGTAACAAAGACAGGCGCTTTACTTTGTGTAAATTATTTCATCACCACTGCTTTTAAAACGGTGAAGGAAAACATCGTGAGGAAACCGGCATATCCTAGAACCGCACTGCGCCGTAATTAACCACGCGGGCACAGTGATCACCGAGCCTGTGTCTCAGCAACGGGAACATTTTAGGCTGATTATGGATGGATTTACCAAACATGGTGAATTGGTGAGTCTTTATTCCCAGGAAAATTAGGTAAGGCGTGTTGTACGGTTGGCAGATGCATCTTTATCTAAACTTGAGCAAATTTGATTCGTCTGCCTTGGAATAAGCAAATTAATTTAAAGGCTTATCGCCTCATTGCTCTAAAGAAAGGAAAAATAGGGTAAGAGTTTAGGTTGCGTAATTGGTTGGTAGTTAATAATTAAGTCACGTCCATCGTTGTTGAACTTGCTCATCTTCGTATTTAGAACGATGAGAGGAATTCATTAGGTTTATTCTTGGGAATCATTGGTTTGCAAATGGCACACACACGGTGCCTTATAACAGCCAGTACAGATATTGTTGCAGAATAGTTAAAACGAAGCGAAAGAGTATGTTAGGATCGTAGCAGATTCTGTAATTTCTGCCTGGGGTAGGCATGTGAAGAAGGTGTGACTTTATGGTATGTGTGTATGTAGATAGATGAAAAATCCTACTTCCTACTAGTATTTAAATCCTATCCTACTAATATTATAAACGCGAAAGTTCGTGAGGATGTATGGATGAATGGAAGTTTGTCCCCCTTTCAAGCATAAACTTCTGACAGGATTTGGATGAAATTTGGCACACATAAAGCTTATGTCCTGGATGAACACATAGGAATATTTTTTTAGTCCCGGTAGTACGTTCCCGTGGGATAATTTACGTCCTCTACAAGGGCGAAGCCGCGGGCAAAGCAAGTAAATAATAAATATATTGCCTCTTCCTAAAACGCTTTGAAAAGGTTTCGTTTTATCATTATTTTACACTCAAAAATTTACATAAATTCATGAAAAAAAAACTCGTTTAATGAAGCTGGCTGACAATCAGCACTTTCCAAAAGTACAAAAAAATTACATCAAAACGGTTATGATGTTTTTTTGCACTTGATTACGAGTATATTTGAGCTGGTGTACGAGTATGTATTAACTTCCTCCTCAGCGGTTCCATAAAACCCATAACTGAGATATCCTTTGTTTGATCTCCATTCTTTACTTACCAATGATATTTTTATTTTTGTTCCAGATGCAGGAGTGCGGTGGATCCCATCGTACTGCGCGCTCAAAGAACTCAGTGTGTCTGATTGTACCGGTGTCACGGACTTCGGGCTGTACGAGCTGGCGAAACTAGGGCCGGCGCTTCGATACCTTTCTGTTGCTAAGTGTACACAGGTGAGAATTCCAGTGAAATATTACGACACTCATGCCTCTTGCACAGGCTTTTTACTGGTGGATTTCCGACTTGTGGCGGCATCTACAACGCCGCCTGTGAACTACGCATCATAATGACGTCTTGCAAAATCCTGCATCGTGCAAGCAACTAGCTTAATTATACAGGTTGTTCGGTAATTAATGGATAACCTTAAAATAGGTCACGGTAGAAAAAACTCCTGTTCTACACGAATAGCAATAATTTACTATTTACATTTGATACAATAATGAATAATACCATTTTGAAATTGTCTTTCAGCACATAATATAAAAAAAAATGTAATTTGTGTTTGAACAATAATTCAAGTTGTTTTAGGGTTCCGTAGGTACCTCGAAAGGAAAAAAAACTGAACCCTTATAAGATCTCTTTGTTGTCCGTCCGTCTGTCTGTCCGTCAAGACCCTTTTTCTTAGGAACACGTGGAGGTATCAAGCTGGAGTTTATATCAAATACTCAGGTCTACCGTCCCTTGGAGCTGTGAAAAATCAAACTTCTAAGCCAACATAATCAAAAGATACAGCCGTTTATGCCAAAATTTCCGTAAATTTTTAATGGAATCAAAACCTACAGGATACTTCCCGTGAACTCAGAAGATTTAAAAAATAGCTTTTCTAAACTCATCATCAGCCGTTGGGTAGTGTAGTTACTTAAAATAAATTAGTTTAAGAATATCAAATTGTTTTCATTACATAACCATACCCATCACGTCTGTGAAGTTTCGCTATTTAATTTAATTTGTAACTGTAGAAACTAGCGATCAATTTAGTACAGAGACCCAAAAAAAGTATTTGATCCTAAATCGTGCATGCGTTTTCAGGAACAAAAAATCTCACTGCACAATTATGTAGTGTGTAGATACGGAGTAGCGGCATGTAGACTACAATCATTATTCCGCGATCAAACTCTAGCATTAAATTACGTTGGATCCTTCAATGTAGCCCACCAATTTTCAAATTTCTGAATTGCAAACGAACCATTTTGAGTAGCTAATGATAAAGAGACTTTGGTAAGTTCTCAACTTCAAATTCTCAATTGAGAAACTGATTTTTAGACATGACATCTCTAAATCGAATGATAAATGATGTCTACCTCCAAAACTAACTTGTCTGAAAGATACAAACACTTGACCTACTCTTAGTTACTTTAAGTGAGTCTCCAAATCCCTTACCTTTTATAATTTGGATGAAAAAATCCATATTTTGACTAAAATATTCCCTTTATGCCAAAAGAGGCTTAGTAACTTTGCTTGGCAGGATTCAACACTTATACTCGTAGAATATTCAATGATTTTCTATTTTACATAAACAATTGAAGCTCGATTTAGGTATCCTCTGTAGCCCTTAAATATGGAAAATTCTGTTTGTATCATAAATACTTTAATGAAACAAAAGTTTTGTTTGAATAGACTTTTTATTGAATTCAATTTCTAGCGTAATGAGGACGAACATTGACTGGGGAATATTGTTACTCAGTAATGTTAGTGACTTTGTGTGTACTCGTATGCTGTGGCTAAATATCAAATTAGGACGATAAAACCCCCTTAAAGTATGAACTACTAGGAACGTCTGAGAAAAGAAACTAGGTTACGTCTAGACTGACGTCTGTAAAGTTATGGACGGGACTATTTGTTACGTATAATTCATGCAATATTCATACAAACATTCTTCGTTTATTCTTGCAGTCTCCATATCTTAAATTTTGTCATGATTCGATGGACGTGTCCAGTTGTTGGTAGTTGAATTAAAAAGAAAGTAGTAGTACTTTCTTTATATATTTCAGGGGAGGATCGACAGTGACCTTATTGGTGATGTTTTTCAGAAACGTGCTTGGTAGGTTGCGTTCTGTAGTTTATCCTACCCCCGTGGGAAGAAGGCGAATTATATGTATTTATAACACATTTTGGATAATTTTAGGCATTTTATTTACAAAAAGGCCGGGCGTTACTTTCCAAATTATCTGTTTGTAGGACACCAGCATATTCAGTTTTCACCTCATCGCGTCTAGTCGGTAATAACTGTCCCGACCTATGTGTCAAAACTAGGTCAAATGTAGGGGAATCCGGATGGATGACAGTCATGGGTGAAATAAACCTAGATAATTAAAACATTCTGTTTATTAGGTATATTTGTTGCAAAACTCGTCATTGCCAATTACAGCAACTTAAATAAAGACGAACCAACTCAATGTTTCACAAAGTTTTAATGCACTTTTAATTAGTTATCTTGAAGAAAACTCGTGTCTTGTGCTTGATCGTGGTTTCAGAGTAATTTGAAACTTGTAATTCTTCTTTAATTCAGCATTCTCACTGTCCTTTGAAAAGCACTGTTTGTCTATACTTTGTAGTGTTGTTTGTCTAAAGTGGGCATGCATTGATGTTTCTACTTTCCCGTGCACATGGGTCAATATAAGTCAGTATTTATGGCAAAAACATAGGTATTTGGGATTCACTGACCTGAGGCCCTAGCATAAACGTGCGAATTACCGAAACGAACGTAAATTCGAACAAAATCAAAATATTTTTTCACATAAACCTACTGAAACGTCAGAAGATACTCGTGGGTGCACGGTTCCAATTGGTCGTTTCCTATGGAGAAGAGCCGGCAAGAAACTCCACGGTTACTCTACAAATAGACAATTTTCTACAAATCTACAGCATAGGTGTCTACAGTCTTTAAGGTCTACAACGTTCTCACATTCACAAAATTTTATAGAATTTAAAATAACATCAAATATAAATCCCATTTAAATCAAATGACATGTTTGCCATTTCAACTGTAATCAATCTGAATTTATATCCTGTTCACAAAAGCCATTTTTAAAGATTTGAAATTAGAATTGTAGGTATTTAATGTCAAATAATGCGAACATGTCAAAAAGGTATGTAAAAAAACATACAAAAAAACACCGTAATTTAGGAGCAGTTAATATAAATTTAAATTGTGATGCCGTTTATGAAGTACCAGGGAAGCCAAATGTGCAGAAGGAATTATTGCCAAACATCCTTGTCTTAGACGTAGTCTTTAATCTTTATTAAGCTTTTTTGATAAGGACACGTTTGATGTGGGTTTTGAACTTTCCATCGCTAAGTTCTGTAACCGACTTTGGCAACTAGTTATAAAAGCGGATACTGTTTATAAGAAATGACTTGCTTGTTTTAGTTAATCAAAATTGAATCGAAAATACAACTAAACTTTTGCATTTTGCTTTTTGATTTTTGTCACAAGCGTAAGTATCCCCTGGAACGTACAAAGTCAGGAGAAGTCCGCGTCAAAAAAGGTCAACATTCGTACAAAGTCAGGAGAAGTCCGCGTGTGTGTACTCAGCATCATACCGCTATATTGTCTCTGCCCGGCCACCTATCTCGCTCTAACTTGTACCAGAGTGTAGGTAATAGAGTAGGCTAGCCATACAAAACGCAAGCTAAACATTTCGTGACAGTTTTGACACGGAATGTTTCAAATATGACGGCCACGGTGACGCGTCCATTTCGTTTCAAAACTCGGATTTTCAACAACCAAATTAATAACCATGAAGCTATTAATACACCTTTCAAGGATTAAACAGCATGGACGGGTAAGTAATCAACAGTTTTTAATAGCAGCATTGTGTAATGTTTAGAGATTTAGGACTGAACTTGTTAATTCAACAAAAACAGTTAGGAATTTCGCGCGCCATGGCTGTACTTTTCGACTCGTTATGAGTAGAAAATACACTATTGACTGCAAAATGTCTGTCTAAACATGATTTAGATACGTTACTACGTATGTATTAGCCATTTAAATAGTGAAATACAATGTAGTTTTGCGAAATTATTTAAATGTAAAAAGGTAAACATTGAAAAAAAAGATGCGGACTTAATCAGACCGGTTACGGTCAGGCATTCGGTGTTTATGTCACGTGACCGACGCCATGTTTTTTACTAAATTGTACACAGTATCGACAATACCGACACTGATCAGTAACATATTTTTGACCGACTTGAAGAAAAATAATTATTTTTTATTTTATTTTTGTTTTTTTATTTTATGTTTTTTTAATCTTTTTAATTGCTTTTTAACCAGGTTTGAGGAATGTGTGACGGCACCCATCGAGCATCCTCGACAGGGTCTGCGTGATCAGGACATGTTCCAGCACCTCACCTATGGTAAGTAGCTGCTGATTTTTTTTCAGGTCGGGATGGGGCTAGGGGCAAACAAGTTCCCACAGATGTTTTACCTACTTATTATTTATTACACAGGAAGCGAAGCAGACTCCGATTCGAGTGATGACGACGATGTGGTGCCGTACCTGGGACTTCCAAGGGCGCTGAGGAGCTTCTGGGAGACGCCACTGGACGTGGAAGATGACGACCTCCTAGAAGCTCCTCCTGTTCCTACCGTTACGCCCATGGAGACTTTAAACTTTTAACTTTATCGTGATTTGCGTTTTTTTTTTTTTTTTTTAGGTAAAAAGTAAAAAAAAAAACATAAGAAGTTCATACTAAAAAGAAATAACCCACACCTGTTTGAAAATCGCATGATATTAATTTTGTGTTTCATTGTTGTTAAGATTTGACGTTCTAGTTGTTTCCTGTACTGTGTCCTTTGATTTTTTATTACTTTTTGTGCAAAAAATGCGTGTTTTATGATTTTCATTTGTTTATTTTGATAATGTTTTCGTTAGGCAACATGCCATTGTGTATTGTTTTTTCATTAGTAAATATCCTACTAGTGTAGAACGCATAGTCAGATTTAAAATAAATGCAATAATAGTTACTCTTTGTTTCAAAGTATGAAAGGGTCTTTTTTAACGCCTTTTTTATGGGCTTGCATTGTGACTCACTCATTGTAAACTAAACATTTCTAAGAGCTAACGCTTTGTATGTGTTATACTTGTGAACCAAGATAAGCAATAACGTAAACACATAAGCCGCTCGGCTCAATGACTTCCCGTTATGAATGTGTAAACATACCCTATTTTTTTCTAATCGGCTCGGGTCGCCCACTTGAGACTTGTTATTGTAATGCGAGTCCTTTGTATAAAGTGTTCGGAGAGGTCTGTTTTTTTTATTGATTGTTGAATATGATGTGTCTATAGGTAAATTAAACATTAACTGCTGGAAACAATGCTTTTATTTTTTTAAATATGACGACTTTTGTACGGAAAACTGGGAAAAAGTCACTCAGCCTACTTTCAACTTACTATTATCAATAAATTACTAGGTAAAAGTATACTAAACCATATAAAATCAGATAGCTTAGTTAATAACCATTTCATAGACGTAGGGATTGTCGAGCTACGATGCGCATATTCCGAGTTAGCGTAGTTTTAGTGAACCCGGGGAAGTCGCGCGATTTTGTCGCGCGCGATACGTACGTACGTTTAATCGTGTATTTTATTCGCGTTACGGCGGAGGGGGTATGAATGGCGACTTAAATACTTTTAAGACTACATTCATATCTATGAGTTTTAAAGTAAGTAATTAAAAACTCTGTGTAAAACAAGTATTTACAATTTTAAAAACGTTCCAATTTACGTTACGTTTACTCCGCAAGTTCATGCTATGCCCACTGGTTGTGCCGGAGTTACAAAAGTATCATAACTTGTGGATGCTCTTAACTTGCTTTTTTAAATTGTTCTTATAGACGAACCTTATCTAATGATCGAATACTTAACTAATGTCAGTCTGCAGTCTGTATAGCAGAGACTTTAAACCAATGGTTTCTGTAAAAGGTGCAGTAAAGCCTTAGTGCTGACTTATGTCATGCAACTGAAAATGTTAGGCAGTACACGGTAATATATTTACTTACTTGAAGTAATAATTCGCTAGTGCGATCATAAATCCAATCTAAATGCAGACGACGGCAATCTAGGTGTTCGTATTGGTTCCTATTTAATATGCGTCACTTCGTAAATTTTCTGTCTTATGTCGTGTTTTAGATTTTCATTCGATACGATTATTCTGGTAATCTGAACTTGAATAAAAGTGTTGTTTAGTTAAGGGCTCAGGATAGTAACGATACATTACCTGGCCATAAATATGATATGTCTCCTTTTAGAAAAATTCGGATTTGTAGATCGTCGTCTTTGTTCATCATTTATGTGTAACTATCGTTTTCAACATCCGGATAGAAAAAAATAAAGCAGAAAAAGAAGTAAACAGAGTAGAGACTAAAGCAGTTGAGGGTAAAGTCTTTAGGTTTGCAATCCAATAAAAGTAGACTTTTATTTTGAATCGCCTTCACCACATAAGATACCTATGCTTAGATTTATACAAGTGCCTAAGTGCCAATTTCACCAATGAAACTGAACGCGACCAACTCATCTAAATCGCGTTGAAGAGCTGTCAGTGTCAATATTCCACAGAGAATAATGATACTGACAGCTCATAAACGTAGTTAATTAAGTTAATTAAGTTCTGATCGCGTTCAGTCTCAATTGTGAAATTCGCGCATCTAATCACATGAAACTTAATAAGTAATATCATCATCGGCTAAATAGCAGTTTGGCGTCTGTCACTTTAAATTAATTCATACCTACATTATAAATGCGACGGTAACTCTATGTGTCTGAATATCTGTTACATTTTCACGCCTTATCGGCAGAACGGATTTCAATCAAATCTGGCACATTTGTGTTATAATAAAACTTACATTGACCATTTGTACTTTCTCAGGTTTCAGACTCAGGCGTCCGAACCCTGGCACGAAGATGTTACAAGCTGCGGTACCTGAACGCTCGAGGGTGTGGGGCGCTTGGAGATGATGGAGTGGAGGCCATTGCCAGGGGCTGTTCCAGGCTAAGGGCGCTTGATCTTGGGGCTACTGATGTCTCCGAACCTGGATTACAGGTCAATAAAAATATGACTATTGTAGTAACTATTACATTAAAAATCAGTTTCTTCTGGAAAGGAGGGTTAATTTTCGGGCGTCAAGATCAAGTCTAGAATTCTTTACGAATATTGTTAATCAAGGTGAGGTGCTCAAGATTGAGTTCAAAAGTGCTGAAATTGAAAAGGTTTTGGGGAGTCAGGGGGAAGGTATTCACTGAACTTGTACCCTATTTCGTTTACGTCTTGTCACTCACCGTCTAGATTAAGGTGAATTGTTACGCACGAGTACACGTTCGAATGGAACACAATAAATGTAAAGGTATAAAAAAGAAAGTATGAAATATAAAGTACACTTTCTTCGACATAGCGAAGGCCTTCGACAAAGTCTGGCACAACGGCTTGTTATACAAGCTTTACCAACTAGGAGTGCCAGATCGTCTCGTGCTCATCTTACGAGACTTTTTGTCGAATCGCACCTTCCGCTATCGCATCGAGGGTGCACTCTCGTCCTCTCACCCTATTCGCGCCAGTGTCCCTCAGGGTTCCGTCATATCTCCTCTAGCCTTCACGCTATTCACCAGCGATATTCCAAAAAGTAAAAAGGCTCAGTTGGCTCTCTTCGCCGACGACACTGCCGTTTACTATACCGGTCACTGTCCCATCGCTATAGCTCGTACTCTCCAAACCGCCGCAAACGTCTTAGGCGCTTGGTTCCGGAAATGGAGAATCGAGGTCAACCCCGATAAGAGTCAGGCGGTTCTCTTCTCGAGACGTCGTCGAGTCCCACCCCCCCTTCCCAGCCCGATCACTATGTACGGCAGGCCAATCCCTTGGGAGAAGCAAGCCAAATACCTAGGCGTGATCCTCGATCAAAACCTTACGTTTAAACAGCATATTAAGGCGGTTCGCGCGCGCGCCGCTTTCGCTCTTGGTAGACTCCACTTTATTCTGACAGCCCGTTGCAAACTGTCACTTAAATGCAAGCTGCGCATCTACACCGCAGTCATCCGTCCCATCATGACCTATGCCTGCGTTGTATTCGCGCACGCTCACCCACGTCATCTCCATAAGATGCAGACCCTCCAGAACCGTTTCCTTAGGAAGGTCACGGGTGCCCCCTACTATGTCCGTAATATAGATCTCCACGTAGACCTTAAAATGCCTACCATAAACCAGTTCATGAAACGCTTATCGAAGCGTTTCTTTGACTGTGGCATAAAACACCCAAACCCCTTGATCTCAGCGGCCGCCCGCTACACTCCCTCCCGCATTAGCCGTATTCGCCGACCGAGGCATACTTTAATCGCCCCCGACGACGCCACTTCCCTCCTCCAGGAGAGTAGTAAGGCCACTAGCACGCTACATAAGCCCAAAACCCGATCGCCGTCCTACCGTCCTCGCCGCCGAGGCCCGCCGCGACGCCCAAATCCACGCCCCTCCCGACCCTTGCTCGAGCCAGCCCGCGCCGCTGAGCCTGTAGCTATAAATTCGTCCCAAAATCTAATAAATCCTGATCCAGCTAGTCTCTTGCTGCCCTCTTCCAGCGACGCCCTAAGCCGAGGTCCGTACCCCACAGGGGGTGCCCTTAGCGTTGTCGCTTAGTTTTAGTTAGTATTTAAGTTTAAGTCCTGGCTGGAGGCCTTAATTTATTAGGGCACCACAGGCAAGTCCGCTTAAGCAGACGACAACCTTATAGGTTGACCTGCGAGAGGCCATACATAAAAAAAACAAAATATAAAGTACACTAGTCTACAAATCTACACTTAAACCAGGTGTGTTCCTCGCAACGGGCGACACGCTAGAGAGCCTCGAATAATATATGCGACCTCTCGAACATAGTTGAGTGTCGCCAGTTAATTACGAGTGCACAAATTCGCGTAAACTCGAGGTGGATATATTAACAATACGTGACGCCACAAGGTCATAGTTATGGGTTATAGGATAATGTTAGTGTTACCCCACATAATTAGAAAACGGATTGTTGATCACGATACGTAGGAGCTTATATATTTCCGACATGCTGGATGTAGCCCATCTTACTGCTACACTTCCTTATATTTTCCCTGGAACTAATGACCCATGTATTATTATGATGCCTCTTTTAAGACAGGGCATTTTCATTAACTTCATGAATTCAAAACCACTTCAACGTCTATTCCTCTTTCAGATCCTAGCCCGATGCTGTCCGAACCTCAAAAAGCTAGCTCTTCGGGGCTGTGAGCTAATCGGAGACGATGGTCTAGAAGCCGTAGCATACTACTGCAGAGGGCTAACACAGCTCAACATACAGGATACTCCAGTCACGTTAAGAGGGTACAGGGCTGTCAAGAAGTATTGCAAGAGATGTGTCATAGAACATACTAATCCTGGATTTTGTTGAGGAGACGAACAGATGTATCGGTTTTGAAAGAGGATACACGTAAGATCTTTGTTAGCAGGTGAAAACACCTCCAATTCAAATTTACTTGCACCGTAACACGTGCTGTCAACATTTGGAATGCAAATAATTGTTCGAAATTTTGACATGTGCTCGCTACGCAGTAAGACTTGTACTTGTTAATTAACCATTTCGTTCTGCTATTGGACTTTTGAAGAAATGATAAGATGCTTCGCTGTAAAGTTTCTTTTGAACTAATAAAATTTGTTTTAGGTTCTAAGAAAGTAACCCGACCTTGGTGACTTTCAAGCCTTGTGCCAATACATTTAATGTGTCTTACCGGGGGACTAGACATAAGTCGTTCATAATGTCAAATGCTGCAGAACACCTTAGTCAATCGCCAGTTATGTAAACATTTTCATAAAGTTGACGTTGACGAATAAAACAAAGGTTTCACTTTGAAGCGATTTTCACGTTTCTGTTCAAATCTTTCCTATTTTCGTGTGTATATAGTAAAGAGATTTTATTATACTTACTAACATAGTTTTATATAAATGTAAATGGTAAATTATAAAGATCATTTCTTTTAAATGTATTTTTTGTAGATTTAATTATGTATTTATGTACAGGGTACAAAAACTAAAGGGTGTGTTATATTGGTGGGGATAGACAGCAGGAAACGTTCATGCTAATTTATTGCCTTTGAAAACGGTCTTCAAGAGATTTAAAAAAAACTAAATCGCTTGTATTGCCTGTTTTTCTACCTAATACCCGTTTAATATTCAGTTTGACGAAGCTCTAAATATTTATTTATTGATTCATTCCTGTTCCAAGTTTAATGCCGTATAAAGTATGGACAACAATCTGTAAAAGCAAAAAGTTTATATTCAGGTATTTCTGCTCCGTTAAAATTGCTGGTGAGATTTTTTTTATTCCAGGTATCCGATGTCGAAGACATTTTTTTTTAGTTTGTCTAATCGAATTGAAACTCAACATCATAATAATTCGTGGAACAGACGATCTTGTTATACCTCAACAAAAAAAATGCGATGCAATGCAAACTACACAGAGTAGAATTTAAACTCCGATTGCTTGAGTTGACTTTTTATAAACTAATGTTTTTTTTTATTTGAAATGTCTAACAGCAAAATAATAATAAACAATCATTGATATCTGTATCGTTCACGACAAATTGTTCAAGCCTCACAAACTGTATTTTATTGGAAGATGAGAAAAGCTGCGTTTTTTTCTCTTTCCAAGGCACCAGTCGTAGACAAGAGCCTTACTGTTAGCTGCTCGACGTTCGATCAGCATTATACATTTCCAAATGAATATAAGTAGCAATAAGAACATCCTATTTAACAAAAAAAAAAAACAATATTTTAAATGCTATCCAACAGTTTTGTTCAATTAGTTGGCGCAAAATGCTAGTTTGAAGTAATATGTTACAATTTAATTTATAATTCGGACAAATAATGTGCCATAGTGTTTCGTTACAAAATTAAAAAAATTGTCATGAAACGGTATAGGTTAAAAATACAAGAAAAGCTGTATATCCACAAGCGAAAACGACGTTTGATATATTAAGACACGAGTAACCCGTTTTGTGACATTTAAACTCTTACTCCCTACAACAGCAAACATTAAAAGTTACTTTCGCTGTTGGAAACGCAGTTTAAAACTTATAAATATGTAATTAAAGCTAATTTCTTCTAAAGATATGGCGCCCTAGTATAAAATTATTTCCATATTAACTGAATTGCCATTGTTGATTTAGTTTTTATTAATAAATTATAATTTTTAACAAACACATTTCTACGTTTTTTATTACTAAGCACCTAGCTACTATGCCGTTATTAAAGGCGTTTGTCGTATTCGCCAAAAACTTGTAAATTACTAGCTTTTGCGAGTGTCAGAAAATATCCCACAGGAACCTACTACCGGGATTAAAAGCATCACAACAGCGTTGGTCCACCACCGTCGACTTATTCCACTAATCCTCCCTGAATGAATTCCCCCTCATGGGGGGCAACTGAACCTTATTGTAGAAAAAAAAACAGAATTTCCTTGCGACTTATTCCACTATTTCCCCTGGGAGAATCTTCCAAAAAAATAGTGATTAGATATAGAAACTGTTACCTGAAATAGAAAAAAAAAACAATAAAATATGTAATCAGCCTTTATTTCTTTCACTGAATTTTGTAATAATACAATGTGATATAGAGTAAAAACAATTACACACAATGAGCGATGAGTGAAATCGGTTGATTTTAATGAAAATGATAATTAAAACAGTACCTATAGAAACTAAATTATTTAGCATACCCGCCCTGAAAGTTTTCCTTATTAACATCACTTACTTAAATATAAAACAATTACATAGTAAGTTTTTCGGCAATTTGCAGAAGGTTAAAACTAAGTACACAGATAAAGAGAAAATATAATATTAAACAATCACTTGTGGAAAACAATTGACTGGTTATCAGACAGTTTACTAATACTTTATAAAAATATAATTATACGTGTTGTTCTGTGATAGTTATACAATCACAACGTATAAAAATTAAAAAAAAAACTATGTAAGTAACGCTACGCTAATAACAACCAAAAATACTAACAACTCAATTTAAAATAAATCATAAAGGTACACCGGGAGAAGAACAAACAAACGTTAAACAAAAAAAAAATGTAAGAAATGCAAATAACAACTAAAATTCTAACATTTCAAAGTATCTAGAAAATACGAATCACATTTTCTTTCGATACGATTTCAGTAATTATTTAATGCCACGCGTCTTAGAGGCACTTGTCTTAATAGTGTAGTGCCATTTGTCTTTCTGGACCTAAGATTTTGTCAACGTTTGGAAATACATTTCGAATGGCATTCATTGATGCGATTTTAAAATAACATTAATTTGTGTTGCTGTTGTTGCCATTCTGGAATTTGAGCCTTATTAATTAAAATAGGATTTAATACGATTTCTCGGTTTTCCCATTAATGTATACTTCTATTACATACATAATCAGCCTATTATGTTCTCAGTGCTGGGACATAGGCCTGCTCTCTGTGAGAGGGAGTGGTAATCGCACCACGCGGGCCCAGTGCGGCATAAAAAAGTCTTCGAATTTTTGGTTCTAAGACATGCCGTTTCCTGACGATGTTTTCCTTCACCGTTTTGATAGCATTAGTCATGAAATAATTTACACAAAGTAAAGTGCCTGTCAGGGTTCGTACCTGCGACCTACAACTCGTAAGTCGCGGCCGTTTCCACTGCTCTCATACATAATAAATGATTTTATTTCTGTAAAAAGGTTTGTACAAACACTTTTACACGTCAATCATATTTTTTTTTTTACTAGGTGAGGTCGGCGTTTCTCCAACATGTTTGAGTATGTAAGTAGCAATACCGTCATAAACCACACTGCTTGTATTAATTCAATGATATTATTATCTTTTTAATATCGTCTGGTGTACTAGGGGCCATAAACATGGCTTTACTGACTACTCTGAAATTGATACAAACACAGAGGTCGCAGTCTCTTTTAAAGTCCGGACATAATCTTGGACAAATCATGTGAAGACCATGTAGATCGGTGTCTAAAATGGTCTTTTGAGGAAAGAACCACACAGCTTGAGTGGAGCTGTCCAGTCAGTGCACGCATTTGTCAGTAATTGTGCAACTCAACTCAGAACTTAAGGAGCTCAACAATTCGTCGAACAATACCAAAGAAAGGAAATTTGGGTGGGCCATACATTTGGGTAAATTACTGTAATTGCCAGATCACGATTAAAACTGCAGAACACGATTAATGAGTAGGGTGAGGGGGACTACCAACGTCATCCTGAAGACATTAAGGAACAAATTTGATAGCCCAATCGTTGGGCACTGGATGCACACGCATGTGCGTACACGGGGCGTGGCGATTGGGAGGAGATTTTATTAATTTTATTTGATTTATTTTCGTACTGATGATTTTAATTTAATTTAAATATACTTAATTTAATTTTGTTTAATTTTAATTTAATTATGTTTTGATTTTAATTTAATTTTGATTTTATGTATATTATGTGTACTAACATATTTTAAAATACTGTAACCTACTAACAAAATATGGATTATTATCGTCCGAAATAAAAGTTTTGAATTTTGAATTTTTGAAAAAACTAACTCAGATGAAAAAATAAGCAATGACCCACATAGTCCTCACATTCACAATAGTTAAAATATCACAAACGCACACAACAAAAACATAAAAAGTAAATGCTCATGATATGTTAGGCATAAAATTCATCAATGTCAATGTGTATCTAAAAATCCGGACATCTTTGAGGTCTGAAATGGCCTGAGAAGGCAAATATTCCCATCATTGTAGTCTGCTAGCAAAAACGCTTTGAACTTTGGAGGACCTGAACCATTAGCTTCATTTGCCGTTGCGTTTCTGTGATGGTGTAATTTAAAAAAGGAGAATTCCAGACTTTTTTTCTTTCCACTTTTCCTCGTCAGTGGGATTTTCAAGGAGGATCTGTGGAATAAGTATTCTTTTAGATTACATTTTTCGTCCCTAAAAGGTTTTCATCCCTAAAAGGGATTATCAGGGGGGTATTCCATAAATTTTTAAAGATTCCAAATTTGTCCTTAAGGGGGGCTTTTGGGGGATCTGTGAAATAAGACAACAGGACGTTAACGAGAAATAAGATCATTCGAACCGAACGTGACGTCCCGTTGACGGACGTGCTGTGGATACGCGGTCAAAGTAAATGTTTGTCGATCTACTTCGGCGCCCTCATCTCGTTCTCGTTGACGTCCCATTGACGTGCCGGTGGAAAAACGGCCTAAGTGCTTATCAAGTTACAAACTATCTTAGTGCCAAGTCTCATCCAAATCCGTTCATAATTTTTTGCGTGATTTAGTAACAAATATACAAACTTTCACATTTATAATATTGGTAGGATTTTGATCTGTTGTGATGTTTTCACTATCATTAGAATTTCTTGAGACCATCTTTTTCTTTCTTGTTTAAATGACCCCCTCCAGCTTCTTATGGGCAAAAGCTTAATGTGGTTACTATGGCTTTCGTGGTTTTTTACACACATCTAAAGAAAAAGGGGGAACCTTTTTCTTTAGATGTGTGTAAAAAACCTTTTTCAATATTTGATTCTGGTTTCTACTCGCCGCAAAGCAACAAAAAAACTCGAGTAAATCTGGCATAAAGTTAATTGCATCTTTTTCATTAATGTTGGTAACGAGAATGTTCCAAACATATTAAGTCCTCATATTGCCTTCATGGCGGACTTCCTCAGTACAATGTTATGGCTAACACCTTATGAGCTGGTTTTAATTAAGTGTGTCATCATTATTGTCCAAGTTAGCTTAACGTTACGATTACACTTAGAATAATGACAAGGTAGCATGAAGTTATCTTTAGAAATACTAAACGCGAATTTCACCAATGAAACTGAACGCGATCAGCACATGAGATCTGTCGGTGTCATCATTGTTGGGGAATATTGACACCGACAGCTCTTTAGTGCAGTTTAGATGTACTGTTGCCGTTTAGTTTCATTGGTGACATCAGCCCTAAGGTAGCTAGCTTTTCAGCAACGGAGCGGCGTTTAGCAACATTATTTTGCGGTAAAATGATAAATAATAATACTTACGTGGTCCCGTGAAAACCATGGTAACAGTCAATTGATTCTGCATAACGCTATCATCTACATGAAAGGTAAAGGTTTGTTAGTAAACGTGTCAAAGTCAAATAATTTATTTCAAATAGGAACTATGAAGACGAATAATCAAAAAAACTTAATTGATTCTAGTTGCCCCTTCCAAAAGGTTGTTTCGTATGGAGAACTCTGTTACTCTTTTCAAATGTTTAACAATAAATTGTAAATTGTAATCATAATAAATTGTAGTCAATTATATGTGAATACGGTATGGTTTAAATCATGTTTTCTCGACTCGAACGAATTATAATTATTCTTGAAAATAAATCATAGATGGCAGCATAGGTAACTATTGTGAAATAAACAATCACTAAATAGCGAGCAGAATTTTGGCTGAAGTAAAAATCGAAAATTTCTTATTTAATGCTGATTTATCTACTTACACTCATAATGCACGTATTTAAAAAAAAAACGAATAAAGCCAAATTGACTTTATTTCGAACCCATAAAATGATGATCTGTTAATCATTTCATTTAGAGCTCTTTGCAATAGATGGCGCTTTACTCAATTTAAACACATCAGAGTAGCCACTATCGTTACTAATATCAAACGACTTTATTTTTTTATCTATTACTTGACATAGAAATGTTAGATGGATGCTAGATGGCGTGGTAAAACTACAGTCGGTCAATACAAAGAACGACGGGGGCATTTATCTGACTCGTCGCAAGGGGTTGGTCCCCTTGGTTGCCCAGACAGAACCGGGGTTGTCTGGTGCCCAGGGCTGTGTTGGTCCCTAGGCTGGTCACAGCGTGCCATGTGTTCTGGTGTGCCGGTGATGGGGGGTATTCCGGATGAATGATAACGCGTGCCCGTGTTCCCGCCTAAAGCGGAGAGGAGGACACCGTGGAGTCTTAGTTGGAGTCCCACATATCTGAACTATCTCTCCTTGATAGTGCAGTATGCATGAGCATTTCTTAGCGCAAAAAATAAAATAAATAAATAAAGTACCTACGTAAATAAATGTTCAAAGGTATATTTATTTAATAATCTTAGCTAACTTTCTTAGGACAGTTATACATATATGTATTTGATTAATTATATGGTAGGGGTAGGACATAGGTAGGTTAGATTAAAAAATACAAAATATATTTTTTAATATTTATTCCTCATCATCCCTAATCACAATGTCATCAAGAAAACCTGCGGGTGCTAAAATATTTGTTTGCTGTCTGGCCCTTCCTAGATACCATACTACAGTCATTGTATGAGCGCAACATCCAACAGTTCGTCGTCCAACTAAACACATAAAAACTTGAACAGCCACATAAAAGGCACACATTTGAATGCCACATTGTAGTTGGTCCAGCTTCTTCACTGCCCAAAACTTCTCTTTTCAAGTTAACTGCAGCCATTGCAAGATCTCTACATGCCTCGCAGCCATAGTCATCTTCCAAAATCTAGAAAAAAAAGTATAATACTCATAAAATGTTTATTCATTGAAACTTGCAAATTGTTTTTCATGATATTTATGGTAAAAGCGCAATATGTTGTTCGTCACCTATTTAGTACAAAGCTTTAGATGTCTACATATTAAATTATTTTAAAATCATGATTTTTAACAACATTGATTGCAACTAACAGAAATCAGACAATGTTTTCAACGAGGGTAAATTATTTTGTTCTATGCTTGCTATATAGGTATAAGCAATGAAGATAATCACTATCTTGTAACTTGACTAGTCCCCAGAAATACTTACAATTTGTGGATATACCCAGCTGCAGATTAAAGCAGTGGCTCCCATGTTAAGTGCCAATGCTGGGTATCGGCGCAATGTATTGACACATATATGTTGCCGTTGACACATGATGCGTGTAGGCCTTACACAGCTTCCAATCGTTTTAACAAATGGATTCACACACAACAAAGTCCAAGGTATCAGGCACAATCGTAACCCAGAGTGTCAGAAAAAATGTCGCCGTAAAATAAAATAATCAGAATCCCTAGGCAAGCACTAGTCACACAGAAAACAGTTAATCTCAGAGTCCATAAGCAGAAGCAGTTGATAAAGTAGAAAATCAAGGATAATCGATGGAATTAAACACAAAATACGAGATAAACGCGCAAGCAACGAACGACAAGTTGTGTTATGTTCATAGATAATACACTATATAATATAAGAGTTATGTTGTCTAATAATAGTAATCTTTGTTATGTTGTCAGTAGGCCGGTAGGTTGACTGATAAAATGACATGTTTTTTTTTTCGGTAACGTAGTTGCCATACTGGAATTATACTGCGATTTCATTTATGTATTCAAAATGATGACCGCTATATTCTTACCACAAACAATTATTTTTATTTTCACATTTATTAAATTCTGACGCAGAAATGTATTTCCTAAGTATATTTATTGCAATACGAAAAGCAAAGCTTTTTATGTTACTTGCCCAAGATTTTTAATACATGGCAAAATTAAACGTCCAATCAAGCCAGAAAAAGATAAATAGCCATAAGTATTTTATGTCATCAATAAAATAGTCAATAGAATTTTCATTAATGACGATTTTTTTGCCCGGCCTCCATAGGCCATAATCTTGATTTCATAAAACTTAGTAAATTATTTCGTCAGTATCTATCACGGTGCCCTAAGTAGACGCTTACTAATTCCATTAACAATTTCGTCGCCATTGTTCTTTGGACGAAGTAAAACTGCCAGCTCAATAGCCAGACTTAGATAGGTGTCATTTTTTTGTTTGGGTTTGGTACGTGCCCATTCCAAATCGTAGTGGGTACCTTTATGGAGACGAACGCGCTAGAAACTCCATGGACCCTTTTTTAAATAAGAAAGAAAGAAAAATAGATTTATTTGTCACAGAAACAAGTGCAAGTGTGAAAACTAAAAAATAACAAAGTTGATTTATAAATAATATTGTTACATTTGTAGTGTCATTTCCTACAGCGAGAAAAATTGCTTTAGTTCCGAGCGCATCGCCGATTCCGCCGCACGCACTCTATTTTTCTTGCTCTAGGAAATGACAATTCTGAGCGATAGAAATTGCATGAGAAAAAGCGATTCCGAAACCCCAAAGAATGTGCGCAACATGGGTGGAGTAATGGAACTATGGAGAATTGTCTTTACGCTGTGTGAGCGTGCATGCTCCATCGTCGCCCGTTCGATGTCCACCGCGCTCACACGTACATAAAGTAATTTTTTCTTCCGTTGGCGTAATTGCTGTATGGCGTTCCAGTATTAAAGTATTAAGTATTAAAGTATTTATTTATTTCTAGATTTTTTACAAAATTTTTACACATTAAATATAGGTAGTTATGAAAACAAATGAGTTAAGCATCTGTAGCCGAACTAGGCAAAACCTGTATTTCGGCTATCAGCGCAAATCCCCTCAGATAATTTTACACTTATCATAGCCATTAACAATATTTTTTACAAGGTATGTAACAGTTAGTGTTATTTTACACATAGGTATTATAAATTTTTAATGCTATTATAATATGTAGAGTATGAATGCGTGACCTCTCATTGTGTGGGGTGAAGTGTGAGTGTATGAATTGAGAGAGGGTGTGTGGGAGGTGTGTGAAAGTGTGTGTAGTCCATGACAAGTTTAGTATTTGGAAATATGTGTGTTTGATCTGTGTGAAGTATCAATCCAACAGTTTAATGCTAACGTAATCATTGTGTTATATGCATCAGAAGTTCAGTTTCTTCATAATTTAGCTTTCGTAGATATTCAGACACCTTTATTTGCATTGAATTTTTGTAAGTGGGTATATATTTAACGCCCTGTTTAATCTATTGTAAAGAAAGGGCCCAATGAAGTTCGCGAAGCGTTGGCTAAATTTACTTCTAAAGAGAGTAATTCTGCCACAAACCAAGTCACCTCCTCGTTTTTGGTGGATTCGTGCATCATATACCTGCTTGCTATGCTGTAGAAGAGTGACACTTATTATAAATAACTGTCTAACAGTCATGACTCCACAAAGCTGATACAGTGTAGCAGTAGGAAAATAAAGCGGCTTAAAATGGCTCACCTTTAGAATTGCACGTTGGGCGACCTCTAATGGCAAACTCAAACTCACTCAAACTCAAACTCAAATCATTTATTTCAATTAAACCATTTACAGGCACTTTTGAATTGTCAAGGAGTCGGTCAGTCAGAAATATGAAGCTAGTTGCCCATTCCAAAGCGTAGTAGGTACCTATGGAGAAGAACGGGCAAGAAACTCCATGGACACTCTTTTAAATAATAATGTTTTTACATATATCTTAGTTACATCGATTAATGTTGACACTATAAGTGAGAACGATGTACAAAAAACCGTACACGTTAAAAGCGTCCAGAGTACATCAAAACATAATTAAAAACAATCCAGCTAATTAATTATTAAAATAAGCCGTGGCAGCTAAGAGATGACCAGTCCCAACTGACGGCGCCCGTTCACGAACATGACGCATGGATCAGCACCATTCAGCTCAACCATTTTGAAGGGAGCTAAATGATCCGACACACGCGCCACCGTCAGCGAGACATTTGAGTGAGCATGACATACTATCAGCCGCCAAGGCACATTCAAGTCAATCTATGACATTACCCGGTAAATGGTAGCTCTATAGTACAAAGTACTCACATCTGTGCAATGCATCTATATAATAAAACGGAGATTGAGTTTATATAATGCAAATAAATTCTTACTATCTTCAGCAGCTTTAACAGTGATTCGAATGTCAATTAATTAGTTGTGGTGTGGAGCAGGACCGGCATTAAGCCAGGCATTTTTATCAGTTATGTAATCCTCCAACCTATAATATGCCTGCCTGAATAGTGTGCGTTTGACAAAGGATTTGAATTTTGTCTCATTCAGTTGAAGTATGTGGGGAGGTATTTTATTATAACATTTTAGACAGTACCCCATGAAAGATGAATCTACTTTAGCCAGTCTGAAACCTGGTTGAACTAATAGGTCCCGATTTCTAGTACTATAATTATGTCTTTCACCTCTTTTACTGTAAAGATGTAAATTTTTTCTTTTCTGGCTTTAACGCAGTCTTCACCGCACCTCCCCAAGAAGATATACAATACGCAAGAAGCGACTGACAGAGTGCGAAATAAATTTGCTTTAGCAGCACATGATCTGCAACGTGCCTTACATTTTTAAAAATATATATGAGCTTTCATATCCTGCCGCTCAGGAGTCGTATGTGCTCTTTGAAGTTGAGACTGCTATCTATTGTTACACCAAGATATTTAATATTTGGCACACGTTCCAGTGAACGGCACTTGCAGTCAAGTCCAGAGTGACGCTCATGTGCTAAGATATCTTGGCCGTGATGACTGTTAGTTGAGACCAAATTTGCTCTCCTTATACCGAAGCAGATGTATTTGGTCTTATCTACATTTAATGTCAGTATGTTACTCTGGAGCCACCTTCCAACAACGTTGAAACCCAGCTGTGCATCAACAAAAACCTCATCCCATGTATCACCGGAAAAAAAGAGTAGTAGGAGGTTTAATAAATCAATCAAAGATTTTGTAACCCTTTTGCCCTTTTGTTGCAGTCGAGCTAAAGTAGCAAGCAGGATTAGTCGTTTCGCCAAAATAAATTGAAACTCATTAAGCTCTTCTGGTACATATAAATAAAGCAGACGATTCATGACTCCAATTTCAACAGTGGAATGCAATAAGCTAAAACAGTCGATAGCCAATCAATCCCTTAACATTCTTAGGCGAGGGGCTGCTTGAAGATCGAAAGAACATACCTAAGTTAAAAATCTACCATGTTTCACTATGTTTAAGTACCTATACGCAACTGTGAGGCACACAATACTATTTTAAGGTTTTCGATTTTTAGGGTTCCGTATCTCGAAAGGATAAAACGGAACCCTAATAGGATTACTTCGTTGTCCAGCTGCCTGTCTGGCAGTCTGTCAAGACCCTTTTTTTCAGGAACGCGTGGAGGTATCAAGTTCAAATTAAAATCACGTATTTGAAGTCTATGGTCTCTTGGAGCTCTAAAAAATCAAGCTTCTAAGTCAAGTCAACAGGCTTGTATAGGGCACCGCTATCCATCGCGGTAATAGCGGTCCCATACAAGCTCGGCCCAGAAATGAGCAAATAAAACTAAAATGTATTATGAAGTTACACTAGTGTTTCAAAAACCCTGTATATTTTTGTGCGTCGAAAAATTGTGTGAAGGGTCATAAGTAACACCCTCCCTAAATCTCGTCGTTCGCGAAACAATCCGCTGACTCCCAACAGACAGAATGTCACTTAAATATGGCGACTGTATCCTAAATGATTAATTTACTAAGCCTGTTTATAGAACGTTGGATCTCCGTTGGAAACCAGGCAAAATCGGAGACCTTGGGGAAAGTTGTTCAGTTTCATGGGTGGAATCATCCCTTTAAATAGTGTCAGCAATTTTTTTACACCTTATTTATTTATTTATTTATTTATTAAAACTTAATGCACAAGTAAAAAAAAAAATACTGTACAAAGGCGGACTTAATGCCTGAGGCATTTTCTACCAGTCAACCTTAGGGTGATGCAGAGACAAAACATGGCAGGTGCAACAAAGGGGATAGATAACTCGAAAAAGAATACACCACTAAAACATAAATACTTAAATAAATACATTTAAACAGATTAAACTTTTTCAGGAGAAATAACGATAGGTAGATGAGAAAACGAATCCAGCAAATCAGCGTTGAGATGATTTAACAAACTTCTCACGAATATGTTCACGAGCCTTCACTTTGAAAGATAACCGACTGGTTGCCATCCTGATGTTCATAGGGAGCGCAAGAAAGACCGCCTGGACAAAGAAAGAAGAGTGAATAAAACCAGAGTTTCTTTCTTCTTCTACGATGTCCTTCTCACCAGAAAGACATCGTAGAAGACGATTGTTGGTGGAACGAAGATATTTACTATGAGCAGAGCATAAGTATTGAACATGTGGGGTCAGATAAGAAGGAGAAGTAGGTTTGTCGAGTATAGAATATAACATAGACAGAGCCCTCAACTCTCTACGCTGACGTATGGGTAACCATTTTAAAAGCAATCGGTGCGCAGACACATGATCATACTTACGTAGATTGAAGACAAATCGAATGCAGTTATTTAAGAAGGCGGTCAAGTTTATTGAGGAGATCTGCATTCAGGTCATAGTGACACACATTATGGGAAAGATTAGGGACTGTACAAGCATACCCTTTATGTGTGATGGGAGGATGTTTTACAACCGGTAGAGCGCCCGCAACGTTCCGGTGACTTTTTTACTAACAGGTGTGACCTGCTTTCGCCAGTCATGACATGTGTCGACATGCAGACCAAGATCCTTAACATCGGAGATAAACGGGATGAAATATAAACATTAAATAATTTATAGATTTAGGTTAGATAAATGAAATAGGATATATAATAAAAAATAAAAAAACACATTTTATGAAAATCTCAACTACGGGAAACTTGAGTCTTGTATACGCGGCAACACTGAATGGCGTTTAGGGTTCATATTATTTTATGTTGAAATTTCGAAGTCATACCATACTTACTGATGCTATGTGATACCAGTGTCCTTCTTATTCCTTGTTGTATTATTTTTAAACAGTTTTACTATGCAACCTGGCATTTAACTTCGGATTATGACCAAAATTTAACAAAACATCCGGCACGTGCACGTGACAGACAGCTTGCAGTATGACTGGCTCGGGTACGCCAACTTTGGTATGGTATTTGTTGCCGCATTTGACAAGTACGCCGGCGGTATCTAGTCGACCGCCGCATGACCTATCATTTATCTAAAAGGCTCATAAGGATCATTTATATATTTTTATTGATTCATTAACAACAATTGTTAACTCTGCTTTTATGATAAAGTTAACATGCAAATGTTTGTATGAAACAGTGCAAAAATCACTTACGGTCATAACTCATAAGTAATATTTAGGAATCTTCTAGTTTCTACTTCGAAAAATAACTAACAAAAACTGGTATGTCTGTTGGATATAAAAACCAATAGATAGTTTAGTGTAAATACTTAGAGTTGAAAAAGTATTTTAAAAAAGGAGCTACTTCTGCCAACAAACTTGAACCATCCGTCCAAATTAGTGTTAAATACAATTTTCAGAAAAGTTTATCTACATTAAATACCGAGAGCGATCAAGGTATTCATTTGGATTAGAATTACGGCGAGCTACCCATTGCTCGCTATCCGCAAGCTCGAGCTTACGGTGGACGGGAATCTCCAGGCGACTCCCGACGCTCAGGGCATCTCCTGCGGCGACTAGGGGCGTGAGGGCGCAAGGCTCTCTCCCTCACGCCCTCCGCCTTCTCCTTCGCGAGCAATACTGGTTCGCAGATGGAGGTGACGGCTTCCCATTCCCTCTCGCTCCGTACCATGGCCTAGACTGGACCGGACGCGAGAGATCGCCGCCGCCAATCACCTCCGCGAGAACACGACGGTGCTCCGCCCAAGCTGGGCAGACCTCCACCTTATGTTCCACCGTGTCCTTCGGGCGACCCACACAATGGTGTCACCCGGGCGTTTGCTTTCACCTTATGCGAAACAGGAACCTCCCGAAACAACCGTGTCCCGTGAGAACCTGTGTCAGGCGGAAGGTGAGGACGGCGTGGCGCCTCTCCAACCACTCCTCAAAGAGATGACTTATCGCCGCTATTGTGGCGTGCCCATGTAAGTACACCCCTGTAATCAAATTTCTGTCATATGTGTTTCGGAATTTGAGCTGAAGGTGAGTATCTGCAAGGAACCAATGTGGTCAGGGTTCCTATTTTCATATACTAGATTGGCCATTACCAGAAAACAGATTACAAGGCTTTTTGAAACCTGTGAAATTCAACGTAAATGCACTTCGTAGCTGTCGGAAACAACGTCAGTTCTTGCTACTGACAGGTTTGGAGAAAGTTTGAATTGATAGTCAACTGAGACTCAACGTAGAAGTTTTCACGTGTTGCGACCTCCTGAAAAATCTATTTTTTGAAAACTTAAACTACGAAGACCTTCTTACCTTATTTATATTAGCATAACATTTTGGAAAATACCTCCAGGTGTAGGTAACCGGATTCATAAGACATTCATGAAATATCCAATAAGATCGTGTTCCCAAAGTTCAGGAATATGAGATACCGCCAATTTTGGCATATTGCCTGTATGTTATTACATTGTTCGGATATAAATTGAATAGGTATGTTAATATCTGAAGATCACCAGTTAAAGTGTATAAGCCGACGTGATATTGTTTGGAACATTGATTATTGTTCACATCGATAGATGGCCTTAATAAAGCGCATATCAGCGGGATAATTGCGTAACATACTAACATTAGGAATGGTTTTAATTTTGACAGTTCAACAACATTCATTGCGTTATTTACGTTGTTGAGCAGACACATTTTTCGGAAATATGAAGCAATAAATGAACAATATCCTGTGTTACGCAAATAGCGTGCGGGCGTGTTTCTTGATGTAATCAATCTCGCTATAATTTTGCAAAATATTATTGTCACCGTAACAATGTCGCGATCGGTTACGTATAGACATATTAACAGTAGGTACTATACCCTATTTGATACTTCACAAAAATCTTGAAATAAATGGGGCTGGATACCGTGACATACTTTACTATCGTTACGCAAATTAAGTATTTGTAGCAGAGGAATGGGCAATGGAATATTTTAAAGGCTTTATCCGAAAATGTCTGAAAGCATTGCGAATAAATGGCGTTTCAAATCACGACGTAAAGGTTATAACGTATCGGACACTCGAACGTTATCAGGATTTATATTAAACCATTATCTGGGGAAATATTAATTTACTTATTTTATTAATTGAGTCGCTACAGTATCTTATCGAGTGCGATAGGCGTGTGCCCAAATACAAACTTCTGGGTCGATATTAATAAATCTGGGTTCGTGTTGATTCTTTAATCAAATTCGGCCAAAGGTGCGGCTACGTCAGATCATAATAAATTAACGATTGAGTTGATTAAAATATTGCTTGTTGATTAAATAATTAAAACAAAGCTTTTCGATACTCATTAGAATTTTATTGGTTTAACTTAATTCTAATGAACTCAAACTCAAAGCATTTATTTCAATTAAATCATTCACGGGTGTTTTTGAATTGTCAAGGAGTCGGTCAGCCAGAAATATGAAGATAAGCCCATTCCAAAGCGTAATAGGTACCTATGGAGAAGAACGGGTAATAAACTCCATATGGACACACTTTTAAATAATATTGTTGTTATAAATATATTAGTTACATCATTAATGTTGACACTATATGTGAGAACGATGTACAAAAACCGTACTCGTTAAAAGCGCCCAGAGTGCAGCAAAACATAATTAAAAACAATAAAATAAAAATAAAAAATGAAAAAGCCGTGGCAGCTAAGAGATGACCAGTCCCAACTGACGGCGCCCGTTAACGAACATGACGCATGGATCAGCACCATTCAGCTCAACCATTTTTAAGGGAGCTAAATGATCCAACACACGCGCCACCGTCAGCGAGACATTTGAGTGAGCATGACATACTATCAGCCGCCAGGGCACATTCAAGTCAATCTATGACATTACCCGGTAAATGGTAGCTCTATAGTACTCGTACAAAGTACTCACACCTGTGCAATGCATCTATATTATAAAAGGAGATTGAGTTTATATTCTCTTCAGCAGCTCCAACAGAATTTCAAATGTCAATTAATTAGTTGTGGTGTGGAGCAGGACCAGCAATAAGCCAGGCATTTTCATCAGTGATGTAATCCCCTAACTTGTAATATGCCTGCCTGCATAGGGTGCGTTTTACAAAGGATTTGAATTTCGTCTCATTCAGTTGAAGTATGTGGCGAGGTATTTTAATGTAACATTTTAAACAGTACCCCATGAAAGATGAGTCTACTTTAGCCAGTTTAAAACCTGGTTGAAATAATAGGTCCCGATTTGTAGTACTATAATTATGTCCTTCACCTCTTTTACTGGAAAAAATGTATTTTTTTTCTTACGTACAAGATGTTTTCATAGATGTATTGACAAGGTACCGTCCTGATGTTAACATCCTTAAATTATTCTCTTAGAGAATCGTGCCTGCGGAGATTATATATGGCTCTGATGGCTCTTTTCTGCAGACTAAAAATAGACTCGATGTCTGCAGCCCGTCCCCAAAGTAAAATACCGTAAGACATGATACTATGAAAGTAACTAAAATAGACTAGCCTCGCCGCATCTACATCAGTAATTTGACGGATTTTTCTGATAGCGTAAGCTGCTGAACTTAGCCGTCCTGAAAGAGATGTTAAATGAGGACCCCATTGTAGCCTTGAGTCGAGCTTGATCCCCAAGAAAACCGTTTTATCGACGAATTGTAGTTTCTCTTGTTTCAATACTATCTCACAATCACTACTCTTGACGTTTGGTAAAGAAAATCTTATGCACTTATATTTTATTTCCATTTATTACTAAATTATTAGCAGTGAACCAATTTTGGACCAGCTGTAGGGCGTTATTTACGTCGTCAAAATTTGAAGCACGTCTATGTACCTTAAAAATTAAGGAAGTATTGTCAGCAAATAACACCATTTGTGGTTGATTTATTAATTAATAGAGTAGGTCATTAAAATACACTAAAAAGAGGAAAGGACCCAATATCGAGGCTTGTAGAACACCCATTTTCACTTTTAAACAAAGTGAATTGACACCATTTATTTGAACTTTTTGTTGTCTATCATTTAAATAAGATTTTACTAAACTGAGCGCAAGTTTTCCATGTCCGTAATGCTCAAGTTTCAAAAGCAGGGTTTCGTGATCGACGCAATCAAATGCCTTGGACAGGTCACAAAAGATTCCTACGGCGTCTTGGGCCTCTTCCCGCGCGTTAAAAAACGCGCGTGAAGAGGCGCGTTGCTCGTAAAGGATTTTATTAGTATTGAAATGATTGAGCATTTGATTAAGCATTACCTTTTCAATAACCTTGCTGAAAACCGGCAACACGGACACGGGTCTATAATTATTAGTGTCTTAACCGTCCCCGGATTTGAAAAGTGGTATTACCTTACTGTATTTAATTAGAACCGGGAACACTCCTTGATTCACACACAAATTAAATATTAAGGTTAAGTAAGGTGCTATAGTCTCAATTATGGAGGTACAGACTGTAATAGACATTCCCCAAAGATCTTGATTTGCTTAAAAGCTTTTATTACTGTTAAGGGGTTAATATGTTTAAAGTTAAATACAATCGGGCATGCTGAAACATTCGCCCTTATTAAAAAGTGAGCGAGGGCGAAGAATTTAAGGTTTCAGTGGTTTTTAGTGGGACAATCTCATACCGAACAATCAGACTGCTCCCACACTCCTGCAAATCGGATATTAGGTAGCGGTTATATTATATGAAAGTCTTTTCCTTTTGTAATATATCGTTAACAAGAAAATTCAATCAAGCATTCTAGTCCTTTCCACCACTCTTTACTGTCTTCCATGAAATCAGTACATCTTCATTGTTAAGTGTGGGTAAAAACGTGAAATACAAGGTGGCTCAATAGACCGCGCTCAATATTGCGTGCGGGCGAAGCCTAGTAGCGTTGGATAGAGGAACGCATGCAGTTTTAGTAGCCATGAGTCAATTTACGAGAACGGTCGTTCATACATCTCTACTAGGCGACTATATTGTACTGAATATGCATTACAACAAATTCGTCAATTCGTGTCTAGTGTCAGGAGTCTGACACTAGAAAACCCTCGATTTGGCGCTCAACCACCAACGCAACGGCAAAAACGCAGGCACAGTTTTCTGAAATCGACAGCATCCCTACCAATAACCCGGTCGACGACCGTTGTAAGCTGTGGTAGGATACCTTTCTTCCACCTACTCATTATCTACCTCCAAACGAGCATCTCCTGCAGGGTGCAACCCTTGAAGTCCTTGAACCGTCTCCGAACCCAAGTGGGAAGGTGTAAGTCGAACCTCGTAAAGTGGGGCTGCAAGCAGGATAGCGCTTTGGGTTCCATGTGACTTTGTTTGACAAAACTGAATGCGAGAGATTCCATAATATTTTAAACTAAATACCTAACCGTAACAACAGTACGCGTAACATGACCAAATTTTTCGATGTGGGAATAGACAAAATTACAGATAGAATAGACAAAATTACAGATAGAATTGACAAAATTACAGATAGAATAGACAAAATTACAGATAGAATAGACAAATTACCTGTCACTTTTTCTATTTTTTCGTCGACAAAACTTGTTTGTATGGCATTTATGCTACGCGTGCAGGGCCACCATCTTTTATTTATAAAATTTTAGCGAGTATTCACGTAAATCTTTAGTTTTTGTTTAAAACCCGTACACCACCATGTAAAAACTCGTGTTACCTGGTTCCTAGAACAGTACTTGGATGCGAGGTACGCACCCGGCGACTGTTCGCTACCAACTTTTGTAGATCCAATGCTAGTATTCGCTCACCGCTAAACCGCTAGTCGGCACATAGAATACGCGCAATAGACTTATTTTTCCTTAGTAGATATAAATTTAAAATTTATATAATTAAAATTCTAAAAGATTGCCATTAGGCTCCGTAGGTTATACACAATGTAGGTATCATTATTAATATAGGCTAGGGAACTGTTTGATACTTCACGCATGAAATTTTAATTTATTTTTTTTGTTTTTCATTTTTCTTTTGTTTGTTTGAAGTATTAATAGAATATTGTTCTTTTCCTTTTTTACTCTTTTAACCTGTTTTTCATTAAGTTAGCCCTGCTACAGTTAACGTTTGCTAGTAGCTTGTTTTTAGGGTTCCGTAGCCAAATGGCAAAAAATGGAACCCCTATGAATTCGTCATGTCGGTCTGTCTGTCTGTCCGTCCGTATGTCACAGCCACTTTTTTCAGAAACTATAAGAACTATACTATTGAGACTTGGTAAGTGGATGTATTCTGTGAAACGCGTTAAGATTTTCACACAACATGAAAATAAAAAATAATTTTTTGGGGTTCCCCATACTTAGAACTGAAACTCAAAAAAAAAAAAACATCAAACCCATACGTGTGGGGTATCTATGGATAGGTCTTCAAAAATGATATTAGGTATAGGTTAATGATATGATTTTTTTTCTAAACTTAATAGTTTGCGCGAGAGACACTTCCAAAGTGGTAAAATGTGTGTCCCCCCCCTGTTACTTCTGAAATAAGAGAATGATAAAACTAAAAAAGTAAGCGTTCAAAAGTGCAAAGGCACGTTAAGAGTCGTATTGCTGTGAACTCGCGGTACGACTGTATGTGTTTAAACGACACACACCACAAAGAACGCAGTTTTGCACGGCACACACTGACGTAAAGTCACGCATTCGCTTCGCACTACACGAAACAAAAATATATTTCCGTCGCTTTCGTTAGACACCATGCTCGTGACCTGGCCAGTTAATGGCATTGCTAAAATTCGAGTTAATCGAATATGAGCTGGTAGCAGTAGGTGCCAAGCGTTGGACTGAGAAGCAGTCGGCTTAGGTTCTGATCTCATAAGATGCAGCGCAGTTTTATTGCCATACATTTGTTTTGGTTTGAAATGATAACAATATTAAAAAAAAATGCAGCGATTTATTATTTTTGTTATTGCAATAATGGGTTTAGAATTTAAAAAAAAACGTTACAAGTGATAACAAAAATAAAAACGTATTAATTTGTAATAACATTTTACATGAGTATGGATAACAAACCGAAACTATTATTTATAATAACTTCTTCAGCCAAATAGGATGTGCAATACTACGACTATATCAAGGAACTTGGAAGCAATTTGTTTTATGTTGACATGTGAAAAGTTAAAAAAACTTGATAAGTAGATTTATTTAACCATAAACATTAAGCTTTATCATTAATTTCTAAAATAAGTGATTATGTAGGGCAGTTTGTTTACATTAGTATTTCACATTTTATTTGGCTTTAGTGAATATAGATTACATATTGAAGATAGCTTAAGTATTCATTTTCTTTAAGAAAATATGATTGAAACTAAACTTCCAGTTTTATTATTAAATAAACAGGATAAACTATTCCGGAACTTAAAAGTTCTTGTTTATTACGTTATTGTTTTCTAGGCTTCGGTGATGCAACATTTACTAATTCTGGTTTACGCTGATGGTTACGAAGATTCAAACATTCGACGGATAGGGATCCGTCGAATGTTTGAATCTTATAATTCTAATTTTGCTAATATTGATATTTTTGTATGCTCAAAATCCAAATTTAAATGTAATGTAATGAAAATTATTATTAACCAATAATGTTATGAATGTAAGCTAATCAAGATTTTATTATTTATTTGTTTTTAGTGTTAATTATTACTCAGTTGCCAATCAATAAGAATTTCTGTTTTGCATGATGTAATTAATTATTATGAATGTGATGTAATTTTATTAGTTATTTATTACCTATCTAGTTGCACTCATTATCATATTTTCTTTGTAAAAATGCGGACAATGTAGTGGGCTGCAATATTGTTAATATTTTGTATTATCTTTTCATTTTTCCAACACACATTGTAGCTGTTTATTATCCCTAAATAAATAAAATAAAATAAAATAATAGAACTGTCCCAAGAAGAATATTTGCTATTACAGAAGCTACGCTCAACCGAACCGAAGTAATAAGAATTACCAAATATGAGGTATACCTACTGCTGTCGTATTTAAGGAGCTCATTGCCTGGAGATTGATTCCTACTGTCATCATTATTTATGCCATAGTAGCGATTATTTTGAATGAAACTACCTACAGTCATATACAACGTGTCGATTTGCATCCTGGTCAAATTTCAGGAGGCTGTTATGAAATACATAAATAATCAAATAAAATTACGATACTTGCTCAATAATTCATACATACTTTTTTTTGTTATTTATGTTTGACATTTTTTCAGAATAAACCACTTTCAAAGAACAGAATCTCTCCGCTTCGTATGCGGTAGGCAATGTCGCACGGCTATGTCGCATAAAAGGGCAGTTACAGTGCGATACCACATGGGCCGCGTTTTAACATGCGCGTTCCACACAAGTCGATTTCCGAAAATTAGAAAAAAAAACTACTTATTTTATTATTGATTCGTGTCGAGAATTGTTGGCATAGTAACCTCCTTTTATTTGACGAGGATGCAAAACGACACCTTGTATTTATTACTAGCATCTGCCAGCGACTTAGTCCGCGTAAATTTTATGTTCCCACGACGCACTCCGTCGCGTCGCATCACCTGCCCTCGCCATAACTTCGTTTTCGCTTAGCTTGTTCGGCTCCTAAGGGCTATAGCGTGTTATTAAGTAGCTAAAGCCTTCCTCAGGAATGGAGCTATCAAATTAAAAAAGAGTTTTTCAAATCCGACCGTTAGTTTCAGAGAATAACGTGTTCAAACAAACAACAAACTCTCTCTTCAGCTTTATTATTAGGAATGAGCGATGTTGGTAAAAAAGAGCATGACGATCTCGACGACTCATTGGTTAAGGACACTAGCTAGGTTGCAAATGCCACTGCTGAGCGTACGTTAGATCTCCGGGTCGTGTAAAGCATTATTCGGCTTTCCATTATGGCATTTCAAAACGACCGCAATACATAACAGAGACAAAAATTCCATCCAACAGAGCAACCGTAATTAATCAAGGGACAAGAATTCCAGAATATTTTTGCCTTTCAATGCAGCCCTATAATTTGCAAAACTCGGTCTGAAATAGCAATCAGATTAATTACTTTGTCCAGCTCTTCTACATTATTGGTCGCAATTCCTACTAATTTAGGTTACCCATCTATTACCAGCCTGTAATTTGTCCTGCTGCATAACAAAAGCCTCTTCAAGAGCACAGATTTTAATTAAAATAAAACACTTCGTTTGTTTATTAGTACCATCCAAGTTTAACTTAAGAAGTATTAACCTACCTTTGCTCAAAATGCTTAAATTTTAATAGTACTGAAGACACATTTATTATACTGAAATAGCAAACTACATACGTACATATTAACAAATATACTCACACACGCACAATCACAGCTAGGCTAAAATAGCGTTAGGTGTAGAACTTTAATTGCTAAATGAGTTTTTCTTGATTTTATTTGTTCGTCTTGTGCCCAAATTAGAAGCGCCCAAATTATCTTAACTTCTCACTCGTTTGTTACTTTACACGGGTCACAACAAATACCCTTCTGTTATACAGTATCTACTAGTAATACTGATAATAATGATAAAACTAATACCCCCGGGTATTGTGATGACAAGGGAGACTTCGTTTTTGGATGGACACGGCCGAAGACAGAAATAAGATCAAGAAAGCGGCTAGTGAGATTAATAAAAAGCTGGAAACGGATAGTGTGGCTACTATCCGTTTCGTCCGACCTCACGAAGCAGAGCAACGATATAGAAAATAACCGTGACAGCAGTTGAACCCCGCCCAAAAGATTCACCGGTGAAGCTCCACCGTTTTTTGTTTGGGTGGAAATCCTCATTGATGTACTCCGCCCTGCGGCGAACGGGGGTTCTGTCAGACTTGATTGAATGTTAACACGTTTTAAAGTGCCTTTTTTGTGCCTATCTGCTATATCGATATGTATACTAGTATACATATAATAAATCTGTAAACAAGGCGTTTCTGTGCAGTGAAAAATATATTGGGGTGTTAAACATAAATGTAACATCACGCCTTGTTTCCCCGAAGGGTCGGGCAGAGGTGTACCTATAGCACACCCACATTTCGCCAGTTATGTTTTAAGTCCCATGTAATAGGGGCCGAGCCCATTGCCATCATCCGGACACAAATCCGCACTCCGGGCTGCTACTGAGAAAATCCAGATAGAAAACACACGTTGCCCAACCTGGGAATCGAACCCAAGACCTCATGCTCAGCAGTAGCGATTGCGACCAACAGACCAACGAGGCATTGGGGTGTTATGGTTAAATAAAGGTCTTTAACACATCAAAGTGCAAAAGACCTTTATTTTCAGTATTTTCTTGCTAACGACTTCCCGAATTAATGTTGAAGCGGTACAGGGTTGCAGTAAATAGGCAAACACAACAGCTTACGGAAAAGAATAAACATATTGTCCAAAAGTATACAATATTCACAGGACACATAAGACGATAGAAGGCGAAATGAAGAGCACAGAAAGAAAGCGATAAGCACAGTTAAAAGTTAAGCACTGTCTAGCACGTCTAGGTACAAGTCTATAACAAGCACTGGATAAAAGTTTTTATGCTACTAATAATTATTGTCGAATGTTTGCCGGGTATGCGTATGTTTGCTGCGAGCGCCGCGCAGTGTTGCCGTATGAAGACAAAAATGTGCACCTTATCCAAATTGCGCTATATTTGCAGAAAATCCTGTTTCTAAAATCCACTAAATTCCGCTAAGTTTTGTTCAGAATTTTAATGGAAATAATAAAAAATATGCGATAATTTAAAGGCTTTTCGTTTATTTAACTAACGTTAGGTACTAAAAATTAACTAAATTAATCAATTCCACTTCGTCTTCAAAAAAGGAACAGGCTCATCATCGGCATCTGGGGCTGATGATGACCAATCAGCCCCAGATGCCGATGATGAGCCTGTTCCTTTTTTCACAGTTTTGGTCTGTACCAATTATTCCCACTTCAATTTATTCCCACTCAGATCTATATTTCTGGCTGTAACCCTTCTTCCTCAGTAGCACCTCCATTAAAATTTTCACGAAACGTAACAAGATACAACACAGCTCACCGATGCTAACACGAAAATCCAAAGCAAGAAAATTTGTTCTTCTTATTTAGTAAATAAATAATAAGCTTAGACGAACAACAATATTATAACGCAAAGCGACTGCGAGAGCTCTAGTCTGTTCGGAAAGAGGTATGTCGCGTCGTCGCTAAATCACGGGATCCGGGAAAGAAAGTAACGAAAGAGCTAAAGCATTTTGTTACTTCCCGCGTGGCTGCGTTTTGTTCTGAGGTCTTGGAAATTCATCGCCGCTTATTCGCTATTTAGTGGTAGGTGCTGTATGTTAGATTTCAGTGCTATATTAATGAAAACAGTGCTAGATCTTGCATCGGAAGTTTCCTCCAGATTCCACTAGATATTGTTTAGCGCTTAGTTATGAAAAAAAAGCGCTAAAGACCCTAGAATTTCACTAGATCTAACGCCAAATACGCTAAAACGGCAACACTGGCGCCGCGTGTTTGAAAGAGATAGATAGACAAGGCGCGGGCGCTCGCTCAGGTAACCGGTCCACATTCCACATAACTACATAAAAATATCTGTAAACAAATTATCTGTTTGTACTGATGTTTTGTATTTTAATTTGTACTTTAAAGAAATTTATATAATATTACGAAATAATTAAGTTTATCGCCATATATACTAGATTAAAGTGCATAAGGCGTATTCTTACACAGTGTATAACTTTAGTGTAAATACAACTTTTTTGTTATTTTGATTATACAATACTGATCATAGTTGCTGAATTAACCTTATAATTAAAATAAATATAAAATAGAAGCAGTAGCTACGCTACATCAACCCCGTCCACAGACCATCCTGCGGCCGATTATAATCCGGAAATCTCACTGCGGCCCGAACGAGTTACTCTGACCGGGCTCTCTCCGGCGGCGGCGTCATGCAAGTCTATCATAGCTACGCTACGACGTTATTTGAAACTTGTGGTGTTTTTAACATTACATAAAATAAAATAAAATAATTAACTATAGAATCAAAATTAAAATTGTGCACTCGAGCAGCGAGCAAACCTACGCGCAACCATGTTACCCCTGACTGCCAATGCTCTACGCTCCCTCTCAATGTCAGCGTTATCCTGCAAATCATCTGTCACAATGTGCCCCAAATACCTGAAACTGCTCACCACTGCTATCGCTGCGTCATTAGGCTTAATAGGCGGAACATGAAATGAACCACATTTTCCACTTTAAAAGCCAGAACTTAACTTTAGTCCACGTTCCGCCGCATACGCCTCACAGATCGTCACAAGTTTACGAACTGCGCCCACCGATGGACCCAGCAGTACCATGTCGTCAGCATAACTGATTTTATTGACGCTAACTCCGTCCACAACACAACCCACATGAGCATCGCTGAGCCCACCAATGAGGTTATTAACGTACAGGTAGAACAACAGAGGACAAGTAATGCCCCCCTGCCTCACGCCACACGCCATGCCATATTCCTGTGAGAGAGCGTCAGCCCATCGTACTTGGTTTCGCTGGTACCGATGCCAATGTCTTAACACTGAGACAACCTCTACCGGCACCCCAGCGCTCTCCAGCTTCATCCACAGTCTATCGTACAAAACAGTATCGAAGGCCCTGGATAAAACCAGAAAGCACGCGTATACTGGCGTACTCCTCTCAGTGTAATACCCGACAGCCTGCGATGTGTGTTAAGCGACACAAGATAGCACTTTCCGTAGAAAGTCCACCCCTAAAGCCGAAATGGGCATTGTGTAAATCCACATAAGTTTTAAGGGTGTCATTAAGTAAGCTGTCAAATACCTTGGCTAATACCGTAGCCAGCGATATAGGCCGATAGTTGCTACTATCAGATAAATCCTCAGTCTTGTTTTTTACAACCGGCACAACGATCGTTCTGGTAAGTTCATCCGGCAAAAAACCATGACACAAACAGAGATGGTAAAACATGGAGAGTACACGCGGCAGGTGAACTCTTGCGTTACTTAGATGTTCAATGCTGAGACTGTCATAGCCAGGAGACTTACCACGATGCATGCTGTGGATCACTTTTTGCACATGTTTTGCTGTAAATCTCACAACTTGCATCTTTGTAACCGTCTCAGCACCATTACACCCAAAACTTGAGAAACTCCTCTGTTCAGAGGAATCACAATATGGGCTATTTTCAAATTGGTCTTTAAATGGATGACGTCACGCTGAAGTAGTTGCACGAAGGCTGCGCTGACGTTCATACTCGGGGTCAGCAGTGAGAGATATGAGGAACAGGGTGTAAAGTTCACTCATACTCTTTTGAAAACAGAGAATCCTCCGACCAGACGGATGTTGTATCTGGTGGGCAACTGCCCGACGGTTGATGTCGGGAAGTTGTATATATGCTAGCTGCGCGGTAAACTCTTATTGCGCGATGCTGGATTTGTGTGACATGCGTGTGATGCGTTGTTCGCTTGTGGCGGTGTAGATGCCGTCACATATTCATCACTCTTCAAGCTGGGGAAGTGAGGTGCTTGACTCTCCTGCTTGTCTAAGACGGGCGCACGTGGAACAATACGCGCCAACACCTCGGTTCTTATATGATAGGGTGCGGCGGACGTCCCTGGGTCCTTCGTCCCTGGACCTTTTTAGGGGGCCGGAGAGGGCATTATCTGCCCTCTGCCGACGCCCGGTGCGCCCGCTGCCGGTCGGGAAAGCACTCGCAATCTCCCTTTCTTTCCACTGCCTCAGAAAGAGATCACCAGGTCCCACGACGCTGCGCCGACCATAGCCCGAATCACAGCCGGCACTGGGGAACATGACACCCTTTGCTAAGCCTGGTTATCAGACTTTTGAGCTTCTGACTATCCGTAACGACTGTCAAAGATCCACGAATGACAGCCGGGACCAACGGCTTAACGTGCTTTCCGAGGCGCAGAGGAGACTCGATACGGCATGGATGGTCACCCACCCACGAACCAACTGCGTTAAGCGTTGCTTAACCACGTTAAGCCACCACCACGAGCCCCTCCTCTGTTACTAAACATGCATAATAAAATTGTAACGAAGCATTTCTGCCTGTTTATATGTTTTAACTTTACGACAAAACTATCGGACATAGAGAGAGCTTAGAGACAACTCTGAAATAAAAAGGATATTTTTAGGGTTGCATGTCAACAATGTACTCTATAGTTTCGCCATGTCCGTCCGTCGGTCCATCCGTGTGTCCGCAGCTTAGCTCAGAGACTGCCTGGGTGAGTGGGACTCTCTTTCTCCTTCTGAGTACTAGAAAACGGTAATTTGGTATGGGTTTAAAAGTCACGCCGACAAAGTGGAAAGATTAAGCAATTTCTTTTGGGTCCTCTACACGTATAGTGGAGATAAATTATTATTTTAAGCGTCTAACCCATGGTGTGGGGTGTCGTTGGAAAGGTCTTTCGTAATATTGCGGGTGAGATCAAGGCATTATTCGATTCAGGGATCTGTTTGTGAAGTATTAAGCTTTAAAGTGCAAATTAACTAAAACAAAAACCCCCCCTCCACCTGCCAGCTTAATGGTTGGTTTCGGATAAGTGAAAAAAATCACAGAAATAGTATTTAACGAAGTTCAAAGGAAAACTATCACAGGTAAGACGGCTTTACAAATTAACAAGCAAAAGTCGACCAACTTACATTTGCAGTTGGAATGTATGGGAGAACATGTTTTTCAACTACAATATTGAGTTTTTTCTTGGGAGAAGTTCGTCTAACTTGAAGAGATATGAGGAACAGCGTGTAACTTTCACTCATACTCTTGGAAAAGGGAGGATCCTCCCACCAGATGGAAGTCGTATCTGGTGGGGAACTGCCCGACGATTGGCTCGTAGCTATATCGCGGCGCCCCCGTAAGGGGGCGTTCCGTGCGGTGCCGGGGTTTCGCCCCCCGACCGCAAATGCCGTACGGTAGCCCGTAAATACGGACCCCTCATAGGGGTTGCTTCATGGCAGGTGGTACTAGACGCACGCGAGATACGTGCGCCTATGTGTAGGTAATAGGTAATAGGTAATACGGGCTGGTGTCCGCAACTCCACGTCAATGCGCGTATTTTGCGTACGGTGGGAAAATCGATCATTCGATCCACCCCAGCTCCTCGAGGAAGGCCAGCAACGCCTTGATGTTACTGACAGCCTCGCGTTAGGGTACCTGGGTTACCGAAGTGCTTTGCCCTATATGTGGCGACCACCGGGCAGTTTAGAAGCAAATGAGCTGCTGTCTCGTCCTCCTCCATGCAGGCCCTGCACAACGGACTGTCTGTGACTCCTATGACAAAGAGGTGTTTGTTAAATGACCCGTGGCCAGTCAAGGCTGCCGTAGCTATGCGCAGCTGTTGTTTAGTTAGTCGGAGAACTTGTTTCGTGAGGCGGCTATCAATTGCAGGGAGTGCTTCCCTAGCCTGCCTGCACTCACCTTGTTCCAATCATTGTTTGTGATGTTGTTCCCTGGTGCATTTCCTTACCAGAGTGCGTAGATATCCGAAGGGGAGTGGCACGATGGGTTCTGGTCCCACTGCTGTCTCACTCGACCCCCTTCTGGCAAGTTCGTCAGCTGCATCGTTGCCCAGCGAACCGCTGTGTCCTTTGATCCATTGAATGATTATTTTATTGAGTCTACCCACCTGGTAAAGGCGCTGGTGACACTCGTATATTAGCCCAGATTCAACTGTGTAGCTGTTTAGCGATTGCAGAACAGCCATGCTGTCTGAGTGAATACGGATCGAGTGGTCCTTAACTTCCCTGGCCATGATGGCCGAAGCAGCCAGAGAAATACCCATGCATTCGGCTTGGAACACTGTGTTATGGACCTCCAATGGTGTGGCTATACGTATGTTGAGGTCCTCCGAGAAGACTCCAGCACCTGTGCCATTACCTGTTTTGGATCCGTCTGTAAAGATGCGCAGCTCTGCAGGGCACAAACCCTCGCATCTGCGATCCTCGTGAAGCTGGATCTTGTATTTTTATCAAAGATAAATTGTTTGGGTACCCGATCATTGATGGCTCTCGTAATGGGGAACTCGTTGTTGAGTCCCTCAAGTAGCGCGGTGTGTGGTGTGTCTCTCTTACCCCAGAGATTTAGTGTCTTAAGACGCACCGCCGCCAGTGTGGCTTCCTGCTGTATGAACAGGTGGAGCGGTGGCAGTTCCAGCATGGCTTCAACTGCTGCAGTCGGAGTGGTCCTCATGCAGCCCGTAGCCGCCAAGCAGGCTAGTCGTTGTATGCGTTGTAGTTTGTTTGAGGCTGTAGCCAGCTTGGTTCGGGGCCACCAGACCGCGGCTCCATAGGAGATCATGGGGCGGATCACTGTGGTGTACAGCCATAGTACAATTTTAGGGGATAGTCCCCACTTTTTGCCCATCATTTTCTTGCACTGCCAGAAGGTTATGCAGGCCCTGTTTAGTTTGTTGTCCAAATGACTACTCCAGTTTAACTTACTGTCTAGAATGACCCCCAGGTACTTGACCTCGTTGGCCAACTGAAGTTCTGTATTGAACAGTTTTGGTAGGCGGAAAGGGCCTAATGCTCGTTTTTGGGTAAACATGACAAGTTCAGTTTTGGTGGGGTTCACTGATAGGTCATATTCCCTGCACCAATTTTCTACGAGACGTAGTGCTTGCTGAGTTAGGTTGCAGATCGTACCCGTCACCTTCCCCGAAACAAGGATTGCGATATCGTCTGCATATCCTATAGTATAATAGCGCCTGGCGTTGAGTTTGTTGATGAGGTCATTGACCACCAGATTCCATAGAAGGGGGGATAGCACCCCTCCCTGGGGGCACCCTCTGGCTATCATGGCCAGTTGCTGCTCACCCTCAAGGCGAACCACACGTTTGCTAAGCATGTTTGTAATCCAGTCCGTTAGTACCTGTTCTACTCCATGTCTGGAGAGAGCACTGCTGATGCTGGTTTTATCGAAACCTCCTTCGATGTCTATGAAGGTGCCCAGGCAGGTGCCTTTTTGATTAAACGCTTCCTCTATCTGGCTGACTACCAGGTGAAGAGCGGATTCGGTCGAGTTACCCGAGCTGTATGCATGTTGGTTACCGTGTAGCGGTAAGGTTTTCAGAGCGCCGTCCCTCAGCTGCCTATCACACTATCCACTATCCCTATCGCTTAGGGATGAATATAACTTTCACTTCCCTCCATCCCTTGGGAACGTATCTAAAGGCCAGGCACGCCCGCATTAAAGGCACCAGTCTTATTGCGACACCGGTGTCACCCCACTGTAGTAAGGCGGGGAACACACCGTCAGGACCAGCTGCCTTAAAAGGATGGAAGCTCTGGATGGCCCATTGGAGTTTCTCCAACGTGATCACCCTGCTGGCGTAAAGTCTATCATTGTCTGATGGTGTTTGAATTACCTCTTGCCAGTCGATACCCTGCGCGAAGATACATCCAGGGAAGTGAGTTTCAATAAGGATGCGTCTCGCTTCTTCTGGCGAGGAAGAGAGTGTGTTGTCGGAGGGTAGCGGGCCCAGGTGTGTTCTGTTGCGCCAGTACTTTCCTTACCCTGTTTGCTTGCTGACAGGATTCAATGCTACCACAGAATTTGCGCCATCCCGTAGTACTTCTGAATCTGATGCATTTTTTGTAGCTGGATTTGGCTGCGTAATATTTATCCCAGTCCTCATCCGCACAAGTGTTCATGGCTCTATTAAGTGCTTTCCTTACCTTGCCGCGCTTGCGCTCCAGATCAGCGCCCCACCAGGTATGTTTGCCTGGTGTATTACGTGGGGTGGTCTCTGGGCAGGCAGTTTGGTAGCTGTCTATCATTGATTTAGTAAGATGACTTACTTGTGCCTCAATTTGTGTCGTATCCGCAAAAGTCGTCGGAACGCTTGATAACGACAGCTTGCATTCAATTCTGCGTGTGTAGGTGGCACGGTCCGTGCTACGCGGATTGCGCCGTGGTGGTATTGGGGTGACACAGACCTGGATGTCGAAGCGGATCCACCTGTGATCGGAGCAGGAGGCCTCCTTAGGGACCTGCCACCCAGTGGCAATTTCCGCCGCGCCCTCTGTTGCCAGAGTGAGATCTATGATTGTGCGGCTTCGCCTGGTTAGGAATGTTAGTAGGGATAGGTTAGTCGAGAATAAGTAGTCAACTAAGGCCTTACCCCTCTCGTTTTGCGTGTTCATACCCCAAAGTTGGTGGTGAGCATTGGCGTCGGCCCCGACGACTGCCTCAAACCCGCTTCTCTCGCAATGACTCACGAGGCGGGCGAGGTCGTGTGGAGGCGGCGCCTCCGCCTCGGGCATGTATGCCGAGGCGAAAACGATCACTATCTCCTCGGCTTCGCCACGCTGTATTTGAAGCTTTACTGCAAGGACATCTCTGCAACAGAAGTGATTTAAAAGCTGTGTTGTAAGGTTACCTGTAACATAGATGCACGATCTAGGATGAACGTGATCTGTGGTGACCAGGAGCTTACCGCCAAGATTGGAGAGTCCTTGTATGCGGCCCGCCCTGACACACGGCTCCTGGATCAGGGCAATGGCTGTGTGTTGAACCTCCAGCCACTTGCGAAGCTGAGCCGTCGCGGTCTGACTGTGGTGGAGGTTGGCCTGGAGGACTCTACAGGTCGACGAAAGGGACGCCATCGTTGGCCAAACCCTCTTCGTCCCCCTCCAGTCTCAGCCCGGCAAACAGGTCGCCCTCGTCGAAGCCGTCCCCCCCCCCGGTCCGAGGCCGGGGACAGGGTGATGTCATCCATCTCCTCACCCGATGAAGGAACGGCGACCACGGTGGCGGCAGCAGGAGCGGCCAACTCTGCTATTGCGGGTTCGGCCGCTGATGCTTCCGGGTTGTTTGATGGGGGAGTCGACTCCCCTGCTGGTGCTGGCGTCTCGCCGATGGTTCCCGTGGCGGGGTCCCAACCCTGGGGGAAATCGGTGAACCTCCCGTTCCGACCCTGAAACTTCACGTACACCGTCCCTAATCCAATTGAGAGACGGCGTCCAGCCTCCATCAGGGTCGGAATTTGGTCTTCAGGGACACCGACCACCACGAACCATGCCGCAGCCTGTTTGTCGGCAAGCAAGAGCACCCACCTCTTGATGTCGACCCAGGGGTTCTGGTAGCTGAGAGCGCGCCCAATATCGGTCGGTTCTCCGAAGACCCCCTGCTCGTCTGGGATCACGACACCACATCGTGCTCGCTTTAGAATCTCCGACTGACTCTTGACAACTAGCGAGATGCTAGTTGGGAGAGAAAGGTCGGAGACAGTTTTCCTTAGCCAGGCTAAGGTGTGGTCGTTACCGCACCACAGTTTCAGTACACCCCCGGCGAACAGCGGCTTGGCGTTGAATGTCGGCCCTGGAGTGTCTTGCTTGGGGGAGCAGGCCTCGAGAATGATCTGCTTCTGGATAGCAGCGAGTACCTGGTCCGATACGTCCTTGCGATCGCGACGTCGAGGTTAGCGCTGGCAGCTTGGGCGTAGCTTCTTTGGGCGACCCGTTTGGATTGGTCAAGGCGCGGCCGCTTATGCTCTCCTCGAGGTGTCAAAGTCTCGTTGAGGGCTCGCTTGGCCGCGGCCTGATCCATCCGACCGGGTCGCTGTGTTTTAGTGGCACCTTCAGCTTTTTCCGGGACACTGGCTGGCGGTTGACTGGGCGCTGGTCGGCTAGTGCCGGCCTCTGCCTGCGACCGCTTACCGGCGGAGAAGTTTAGCTGGCCGCTAGTCGATTTGGCTGACCCAGCGGCAGTAGCCTGTTTGTTCCGGGAGCCTTTTCCCTGGTTCCAGCGTGCTTGCCGACGCTCCTTCCTCGTGATTTTAGCCCTTTGCTTGCCTTGTACTGAGGCAGCCGGTGGACCAGAAGGGTCAGTGCAAGGGCAACGGGCTTGTTGAGTGGAGTTACCCTTGCCCTTGCGTTTCTGTACCTGCCATGCGCGTGAAAACGCGTCCTCGGTGCACTTGGCCGTCGCCGTTTGACCGGTGACGGCCTTCTGGTGAGGGGAGGCTAGAAGAGCCACAGGAGGAGGAGGTGGTTTGGTAGGATACCCGGTGCCAGTATTACCCAGCGCCGGGGTCTGTGTGGAGAGGGTCGGACCGGCAGTGGTATGAGTCGTTGCCATCTTCGCCGCTGTATTAGAAGGGTCGGTACTGGTCCCAATCAGCGCCGACGTCCTTTGTTTCAACTGGGACTTGTATTTTTTGGTCATAGCTGCGGTTTTCGCCACAGCCGGACCGGCGCCCGCGCTGGTACCAGCAGCGTTAGCCGCATGGCCACCAGGGGCGAGGGAAGTGCAAGCACCTCCCTTGGGAGTCTCATTGGCTTTCGCCTCCACTCCGGTGTGTTTGTGTTTTAATTGGCCTTTTCTGTCCATATTAAAAGTGAATTTAAAATTCGTCTCTCTGGCTCCCACCCTCCATGGAGCCCGCAACTGGGAACGTCTTACTGTAAAAAAGCTCGAACGTTAGGACTACCAGAGAGATATAGGGGCGCAAGGCTGGCTTACAGTGCGACATCGGGCCACCCCCTTCGAACTGATCAACCCTCACTTACACCGTCAGCATGACCTTTACCTACCGCTTCGGCCGTCCGAGGACGACCTCAGCAGACCTCACGCACCTCGCCTGTGGCCCTCTGACGGGACATTATGACCATTTCCCTACCCCTGGCTAATGGGTAGGGCCACCGTTTCGCTTGAAATCCAGACCAAAGGGGGCGTGTTGCCTTACGGGCACATTACAAACCAGAGCCGCTCGGCTCAACCCCCCAGGACTCCTTCATCCCCGCTCACGGCGCTCAACTGCGCAGTTCCTAGCGCAGGTAACTGCTTACTCCTACTCGCCATCAGCTGTCTTTAGTGACGGACGAGCCTGCCACCACCCAGTTACAGGGGGTCGCTGTAAAGATTGGGAATTGTGGAGATGGAGGTGGAGGGAGTAGGGATGTAGGTAGGATGGGGTGGGGGAAGGATGAGATTTGGGGCAGGAGGGGCATACGAAGGGAAAGATAGGGGTAAAGGGACTTTTGGGAAAGGTTGTGCTGTGATGGCGCCTGGAGGTTTTCGTTACGTCTATTTCTTAAGGAATTAGACCGAGAACGGGGTGGCAACCTCGGGAAGGGACATCCTCCAGACTTGCCTTGAGGATCTACACGACTGTAGCGCTCTCCCTCAAGACCCCGCCACCTTGCCGCCTCTGAAGGAGGCGGCAAGGTAGGCCTGCATCTATACTACCAAGCAAAGCAAAGCAAAGCATGTCGTTGTGCAACCGTGAAAGCATAAAAAGCAGGCTCCTCCCCTGCGCCTATGTGTGTGGATTCTTGTTTGTTTCTGTAGGAGCGCCGCGACGCTTATAGCAAAGCGTCGCTATCTTCACGGCATCTCGGCGGTCTGTCACTGCCAGGTGAGACCCCTAGTTACCTAGGGGAGGCCCGGCGACAACGACCAGCGACGAAGATGCCGAACGATGAATGCCCGACGATTGATGTCGGAACGTTGTATATATGCTAGTCGCGCGGTAAACTCTGCTTGCGCGATGCAGGATTTTGCGTGACGTCAGTGTGATGCGTTGTTCGCATGTGGCGGTGTAGATCGGCGCCACAGCCTTATTAAACCCAATATTTATGAAATCGGGGAATAGTAAAAAAACAAAATACCAAAGATTCACGATGCGTAAAACCGTTAGCAAACATTTTCAATGTTACTGTTAGTTTGAAAAAACTCTCATTGCAATCATTATATTTTACCTTGCTGAAATAAGAGCCTACATGACTTACTAATGGTTTTATGTCGATCGTGAATGCCAAGGAGAAACGAAGCAGTTAGTAGAAATATGTAATACATTTACGGGCACGTACACGTAACCATAACGATCCTTGTTATATACGTGTCAGGCGCGTGAACACTTGCCTTTATTAAAAATGTATGAACCTTTAAGCCCGAGCCGATAATGTTTTACACTCAGTCTTTGTCTGAGACGAATCGTCACAAAGCAACTTTTCAATAAGTATTTCTGTAAAAGGTAGGTTTATTTTTCTACATAAAAGTACTTATCTGTAATTTCGTTAAGCATAATCATCATCACAGGCCTCCTCTCTGTGAGAGAGAGTGGGCCATAATCTACCACACGGGTCCAGTTCGGGTTGGTAGATGCCACATGTTTTCGAATGTTTGGTTTTAGGACATGCCCGTTTGCACAAGATGCTTTTCTTCACCGTTTTCAGAGCCACTGCTGATGAAGTTATCTACTCAAACTAAAGCACCTGTCGGGATTCGAACTACAACTCGTTAGTCAGGGCCGTTCCCAACGGTCCTCCACTGCTCTCAGTTCTTCTCTAATATAAAGAGTATTATATGTTCGTATCTTTACTTATATGTATTTGAAATTCTAATGTTGTACAGAACAAATCACCAGTTGCTTACCTTCCTGGTGGTAATCATCGTAACAAATAACGAATACTTTCACCAATTTAACTTGTGGTTCAGTTGAAAATAACTTAAATTGTTTGAAATTTGTTTGAACATGCCTAGTTTGTTCATGCGTGGAAACCTGGGACGCTGCAAGTTTAGGTATATATGTTCGTGTATTTCTGAGTATTACATCATATAAACATCTAACAAGTTCAGTTATCATACAAGTTCTAAAAACGACCTGCAAGCTTATGATTATCGAAAACAGTCCGATTTATGTTACTCGAAAATCAAAGCGCAGCAAATGTCGATTCCAAGTTTTTTTTTTAATCAGATTTTTAGGCTTTTATCAGAAACGAGTACAATAGCACACATTACAGTTAATTAAAATTATAATTTGCTTTGAAACGTTGAATCGGAAAAATATATAAAGTACTTATTTATGTGAAGTCATGTTATTTCTCGTGAATACAGGAATCTAAACCAGACGAAAGTTGTTAGCAAAGAAATGTTGACTTTTCATATATACAGACAGACTGCATCTGGAGTGCAAATTTGTAGTAAGGATACGGTTTATATGAAGTTGACATAGCTGACGTACTGACGTATATTGCCGGCCTCAGGCTGCCTGTACGTTTCAGCGGATCAAAGTTAGAACAGCAAACTAGTAGTGCAAGTTAAGTGTACCGGAGTGTTCCTGTTAACTGAAACGTGAAATGACTTGAATTCAGTGCAATTCTGTTAGTAAATTTTCCAAGCTTTGCTCTTCTCCGCTCCTCTCCGCTTAAATAGATAGGCAGCCTTTCACCGAGACTTTAAACCTCTATTAATGGTTAATGAGAACGCTGTCACCCGATTTCTGGCACGAGATCAATAAGCAATTAACTAACTAGTGTGCTTGCATGACTGAACTATTAATAGCCTATCAGATCACTTGACTTGCGTTTAATATTATACACGTAGTTGATTTTTGCTCCAGACACCGGGTGTAAGCTAATCACTGATTCCAAATTGTACGACAGTTATCCTCATACAAACTAAAAAGTGACGCACATACCTAAATACATGATCAATCATAATTATTAATTAGATATCGATCATCTCCTCACATGTTATAACATCTACTAGCTATTCACACGTCTCATACAAGTTTTCCCTCTCATAATTAATTCCCATAATTTTTGTGGGAAGATAAGCAGCTGTAGAAATACAAATGTATTTCTTTCATAACCAAAACAATACTGAGAATGGTTAGAATTTTTCTTATCCGTTCAAAGATTCAGCCTCCATTTCCTTTGTGTAGTTAATGAGATTTATTTCATTGGAAAAAGATCGTCGTTAAGTTTAGAAAATGTTTTCTAATCATTTAATTTTGTTTCTGTTTGCAATTTTCGGGTTCTTCATTAAGTCAACTCAGGTCTATTCATCAAACTTTAATGTAAAATTAATTGATTCTTACAGTTTGTGTAATGTTCGAAGTCATCAAATGTTTTGTTGGTGCCGATACGTCTGAATGAAGCTGTTGATGACAAATATTGAGCTCTAATGCGTGAATTATGACTTGATATTTTCTTCAAATAACTCTTTCTCAACTTCTCTCTCTCAATTGGTCGTTTGATTTTTGAGCGTGGGGTACTGATGAGTTTAATTTCGGGTCGTGCAAAGTTTTATTTGATTTTTCCTAGAAATTATTAGTAGCAGCAATGAGTTTGGTATTAGTCCTCTTTTTTGGCAGTAGGTGAGCCTATTGCCAATAAAGAGGCATGACATGGGACCTTAAACATAAAAACAAAACATCATACCTGTTTTCGCTGAAGGGTTAGGCAGAGGCTGAAGGGTGACCTTTGATAACAAAACAAAACAAAATGTGGGTGCTATATACTACTACCCAACTCTTATCGTAATACAGGACAGGCGTGATGTTTTTCTTCAAATAACTCTAAATGAAGTTTTATTTTTGATAACTTGACTTAGAATAATCAGCCTATAATGTTCCCACTGCTGGGATACACGCCTCCTCTCTGTGAGAGGGAATGGGCCGTGGGCTCAGTGTGAGTTGGTGGAAGTCATATGTCTTAGATTTTTTGCTTCGAGGACATGCCAGTTTCCTCACAATGTAATTAACTATAGAAGTCTCATTACCATGTTAAAAATCTCGCCCTCTTATTTATAAGTTACATCTATAAAATCATTCACACAAAGCTTTACATAAATAAAGTTTCACTATTACCGAGTCGCCCCTATGGAATTCAGCAAAAGTGTTACAAAACATTTGATGTTTTTAGGGTTCCGTAACTCAAAAGAAAAAACCGAACCATTATAGGATCACTTCGATGTCCGTCTGTCTGTCAGTCTGCCTTTTTCTCACGAACGCGTGGAGATATCAAGTTGAAATTAATATCAAATACGTAGGTCCACCGTACCATGGAGCTCTAAAAAAATCAAGCTTCTAAGTCAACGTAATAAAAAATACGGCGATACTCGCAAATAAATTAAAACATTTATGGTACCTATTTCTCGTTTAACTAGAATCATAAAATTTTGCAAGAAGCAAGGTCTCTCAGCACAAGTAAAGGAAAACGTCCGAAAATCGTTAATTTGTAGCTTTATCAATAAAAAATCATTTTTGTAGTTGTAGAATTGACCGTGACGTATCTCGATCTATTTAATGGAGAACATGTTTTTCAACTACAATTTTAAGTTTGTTCTAAATTCATTCCAACAACGGAACCCTTCATTGTGCCTGATCCGACACGCACTTGGCTGTTTTTTTAAATTAAAACAAGGAGCTTTACGCGGTCGAAGTCCCGGGGAGATGTTAGTTCATATTTGTTTTGAGGATTTGCGATAACCTTACTCCGCGATTATTAATAAGGTTTATAAGTTAATAATTATTAATAAGATGTCATAGATTTGACTTTCACTTTCTTGGTATAGTTTAGAAGGTACGCAATGGTATATATTATATTATATATTATTAAATTGTAGTACTTTACATTCTGAAAACGTACGTTATTAAATTTTGGTTGCTTAAATTATCGGATCCCCCAGTAGGTTTAATTAAGATTGTTTATCAAAGTTCGTCGTAAAATAAATTGAATTCTTAAAGTGTCATTTTAAGTTTTCAGAATTTATCGAAAATAAAATTGTAGCGATTTAATTTTTGTCTTCATTAAAAGGCACGATAAACGATTGTGACGTAAAGGGTTATCGTGGGGAGAGAAATGACACCACGAAACCTGCTCAGCATAAAAATATATTATAAAAAAATAATAGTGGTATAAAGGGGTTTATGGTCACAAAGTTCCTTGATTCCCTTGGGAGCTGCGATACTTGATTATTTTATTCTCCGTTTCTGTTTCAGAAGTGAACATCCCCCCTGAAGTATTTACACCTTGTGAGTAATTATCAATGTCTGACAGTCTGACCTATATACCGGACTGTGAAACGACGTCACGGATCATAAAACTGTAGTCACAGTACATGACCTTAATACCCATTCCGTGTCCGCAGGTAAAAGTTACAAGCATCTTAACAACATCACGCCCACACTCCCGAAAAGTTAGGAAGAACGGAACCTTTACTACATACACATTTCGCTAATAATGTTCAAGGCGGAGCTTTCTTAAAAAAGGTCAAAAAGGTGGTTTCTTAAAGCAGTATATCTCTTAAACCGTAAATCATTTTGACGAAAGAAAAATGTATGATATTTTCAAGCCTTTTTTAATACAGTGATGGAACTAAAAACATAATTAATGCTTCAAAAAAATCATCAAACACTGCTCCTTTTTGTTTATGAAAGCAGTTTATCCCATCATATTATAATTGTTAATTATAATTATACGTAATTTAAAATATACCATAAATTTACAAATGCAAAACTGTATTCAGTTATGAATTATTTATAGTTGAATAGTTAATATTATTATATCAAATTTTATTCGCATTTTTACCTTTAAATTACCAGCGTTGTGTCATCGCGCTTCTCTTTCTTTTCTATGCAGTCTGACAGTGACCGCGCTTCAGCCCTTGTCAGCCTCTAAAGCCCCATGTAATAGAGGGCGAGCCTATTGCAATCAACCGGGCGAAAGGACAATGCCAGAAACTCTATAGAACTGTGCCCCACTTAAATCAAAAAGTCATTTACAAACCTGCAGTATGCAGCATCTTAAAGCTTATTTATAACTGTTAACTAAACGTTTGTCCTAATGCCTGTAGAACTTGCGGTTTCTGTTAAAATCGTAAAACAATATTGACATTGATTATAGGTTAGGTGCAGTTTATAAATATTAAAAAGCGATTTAAACAAAATATACGTTACGCATTATCATAATTATTATAATCGTAATATGAGTTTTTGTTTTACCGGTATTTAAAACTTTTTTATTGTTTATCATACGCAATAAGTAACGCAATAAGAAATTCAGGGGTTGAATTCCTTTTATCATTGATATGTAATCGGCAAGTTCTACTGAAAAACAATGTACTATGTAGAGGTCCTTAAATAATTACAATTATTTTCATTAATTGAAATTTCCTGTAAATGGCTGGGGCAGGATCTGGGATTGTCATTAAGACCCCAGGCTGCTGCTGAGAAAAGTTACAATGATTGAAAACATTATATATCAATTGTTCCCACCTACGTAGGATCCACATGTCAATGTTATATTAAGAATACTGATACCTAGTTTCTGAAGACTCTTAACCGGAGCTTATCTGTCCGATAGTGCTATTGGGTCAATATTGCGTATCTGATCACTCAGCTAAACTAAAGGAAAACCTTCACTTAAATATAAAAAAATTACACCACAAGAGAAAATATACATCCAAGATACACATTACGTCATAAAAATGGATTAAACCTAACAAACTCTAAGCTAAAAATACACTCAACAAGTCATGTCAATGAAAGTACATAGGTATATAATTTTCGAAACTAATTAAATATGAACAAAAATTTAATGCATTCACAAATAAATTGAAACAATTTCTATAACTTATTTAAATGCTATTTTCTATATGCTATAGTTTAATATTATTATCTAAATTACAAATTATAAATGACATGTTCCACAAAATAGTTGTTAATTTAAATGTTTTTTTTGTTGTATACCAACTAATTAATCAAATTAAAGCCCTCTTCCACTCTCCAACTTACTATAATTATACCTACTCTCCTATTAATTACATCCTTTTGCTGTGCCCCTACAGGGACCATCTTTTTGTAACTAGCTTTAAGCCCTTTGTAACATCTTTTTACAGATGCAGATTTTATCAGTATGCAATTAATAAATTAATATGAATATGAATTTGTCAAAAGCCGGGCATCAGTCATTTTTATCCTCAGCAAATGGTCGTTAATTGTACAACTAAGCTTCTTAAGCGCGCGATGGCTTTCCTCCAGCCTTGACTAGTCCAAGGATACGTTTCCGGCACTCCTTGGATCGATCAAAAACATTATCCACAAAACCAACTAATTAAAAGCTAATGAGTAGTGCAAACAGTGCTTGTTGTACCAAACATTTTAATTACTTTCTCATTTTCCACATAGATAATCTGGAAATAATCAGAAGTTCTATTTATAAGGAGGCATTTTCCACAAATCAGTACTCTAGGATTTAGTCGAACTGTGATAAATATGTTTTGCGGTAACAAGAGTTATCTCTGCCTATGTTTTCGATGATTTCAGTTCAGTACAATCAGTACTGTTTGCGCACACGGTGAGGGAGGTCGCGCCGCGCTCGCGAACATCTCGTAAAACATCGCGAAAACTTAAACTGAAAAGTTCTTCGTATTGAATGTTTGTTAGGATGATTTCAAGTGTTTTAGTTCTGTGTATGTGTGCAAAGTGAGAGTGTGCTGTTAAACGTGGATTATTGTTTCGATAAACGTAAGTTATTGCGTTTGTTTTGATTATTATTAAGTGGCGAAATGTCGGTGTACTATAGGTACACCTCTGCCCAACCCTTCGGGGAAACAAGGCGTGATGTTATATTACGTTATCAGTAAAACGAGGGTTAAATAGTTATGAGTACTTTTGAATGTTATAGTTTTCTGATTCTTCGACCTAAAAAAATTAAGATTACTCTGCGTAGAGTAATCTTAATTTTATACTTATCTAGTTAATTATAATTTAGATTTTTTCCGTAAAGAGAAATACCTTTTGGAAACGCAGTATAGAACATTTTCTGTAAGAAACTACCCACTTGATGATTTAGGAAGAAGATTTGTTTTTGCGTTTGAATTTGGTAAAAAGCACAAAAAAAGCAAAGGATTCCGTATTATGATCTTCCAGAACATAAGCGGAAAATCGAAATGGTGCAAAATATGCCTCTTTTCACCTAAATTTACTAAAAGGCAAGGTTTACACAGCTTAAAAAACTTTCAAAGGAAGGTTTTACAACATAATTTTATAATAAGTAAAGTTGGTACAAGGATCACAAAATGTGGGAATCTGTAGTTTCTGCCTACTCCCATGAGAAAAAGGCATGAGTCGTTGTGTTTATTTATTTACTTAACCATTAGGTACACACATCTAAATAAAATCAGAATCAGAAGAAAGGAAAGAATACGTACAAAGGTGATGCTTATTTTTTTTATTGCTTATTTAGTATAAAAATGTGTGTATTTCAAGTATATCGAGCTACTGTGATTACAAATGACGATTTAGATAAGGTGTATTATTACTGCTGCTAATTCTTGATGAAGAAAACCAATATGTATAGGACCTAGTCAATAATCCATAATTACTCATAGGTCTAAAATCAAATCCATGTGCCAGAATATTTTACAAACAGAGCATAAAATTGATACTAAGAATAATGATTTACAGCCGTTTATAATCAGTTGTGTTATCTAAAGAAAGCCGAAGCGTCAGGGAAATATAATAAATCGGGGATAATGGACGATACTATTGATAATGGTCGACGTTATTGATATTGCAGGATTGTTTTAAGATACTTTACTTAAAAGTATTATAAGCTGTCTGGTTTCTAGCTAAGAATGGTCAATCGTATCTTTAAATTGAATGTCGTAAGAGGCTTACACGATATTATCAATTGAATGAGTAGTAACACTATCTTCATGTTCGTTGATAGCATTATCGTCATCAACATTATTTATCAGTTTTTAGGGCGGATTTCAGCAATGTTACTGAATGCGATCAGCACATCTAAATCGTGTTCAAGAGCTGTCAGTGTCATCATTGTCATGAACTTGGACAAAGACAAGTAAAGACTGACTCCATTTCTTTCCCACAAGAAAGAGATAAAGTATTGAGTTATTATACGTAACGGAAAAGGACAAATCTAAACTATACTAACCGTCTCTCAGTGCATGCAAGTTTTTCAAAGCCAGCGACATACCTATGTAGCTCAACAAACTTTGATTTTACTTAAATATATTGGTTTATATAACAATATATTGTGTGTTGTGTTTTATTTAAGTGACACACTGTCAGTGTTTGTCATAAAAACAATGGTTGTAAGACTTATAATCGCGATTCAAATATTTTTTTTTATCCAAACTCCAAAATTCCTTTTATAATATTTTGTCTTGTCATGGGTAGCGTGTCCAACCCGAAGCTGTAAAGAGTTTGCTTACTCCAAGCTGCACTGAAAGCTCTTGAACGGAGCTCATTGGTGATATTGGCACTTTGACATCCACTGTTGAACACTACTGAGGTCGCATTATGCTGAACATAGACGACTGCTTTTTGTGGGTGATTGATTAGTTAAACGAATATTCGCCAACTGCCGACTGAAGTCGGGCGGCATTTGTCACCGATATAAAACTGCTGACGAATTATACCTATCCTTTGATAAACCACTGATAGAAATCAGATCAGACAGGCGAGAACCGGTCATACTTCTTTTAACCGAACAGACAGCTGTGCTGCTGGGGAGTTTGTTGCGCCACTTCTTCTTCCCAGCCAAAGCACTAGGAAGTGGTGAAGGGCGGGCGTTTTGGGGGACTGTCTTATGTAATTTTGACGTTCGAAAAGTGCTGATTCTCAGCCTAATTTGAATAAATGACTTTTGATTTTGATTTTTTGATCTTCTAACTCCGATTTCTGCAGGACGATGGCGTTGGAGTACCTACCTTTTGAATGTTCATGATTTGTTTTCGACCACTTTTGTTGGACAGTCTTTTGTCGGTCATCTGCAAAATTCATACATATTATCAAATAAAGCCACTTTTCGTGTCTGCTGTGAAAAGTAATTACAAAATTTGAAAATGGAACTCTTTGGCTGTAGAATACAGTTTGCGCAAATCTTAATGAGCTCTCGGAAGTTGCACGCGAGTGGCTGTAAGGAGAAATAGTATATTATTTTTTACCATACACAATATTTTTTTCTCATTCATGCCAGAATGTTTTAGTGCGCCACACGTATTACAGATATAGATTGAAACTTCATAATGCTTCTCTAAGACAAATTCTGCTAGCATAAGCGAATTAATCACATGTTGCACTGTTGCTTCTGTATCTAATTAGACTGTAATTCCAGTCTAGGCTCCGCCCTCGTTAAGGGAATAGAAATAAGAAATAGTATTATAGGCCTGTAAATGTCTATTTACAAATAAGACGCGATCAAGCCTTCGAAGTTGTACCTTTAGATAGACATATTAGATGAGAATACGTGACGTGTACCGTTTCGAATCTTCTAATCACATTTTCACGTCTAATGTGTAATGTACAACTCCGAAGGCGACTGAAATAGCCAACCGCAGCAGCAAATCCCTCAATCGCTATAACAGACCGCAGCGACATAACTGGTTGCTTTGTAACCCAAGAGAATTGAACGGCAACAAGCATCAATGTCGCCATCTACGGAAGCGTCTTCATTACATAGAAACCTTTCGTGTCGCTGCGGTCTGTCATTGGGCTTTGCCGGTGCTGTTCACGGTTGTGTTCGCCTTCAGAACTGTACCTTACCTCAAACTCAAAACTCAAACTCACGCATTTATTTCAAATAAACCAAAAACAGGCACTTTTGAATTGTCAAGGGGTCGGTCAGTCAGAAAGATGAAGCTAGTTGCCCATTCCAAAGCGTAGTAGGTACCTACGGACAAGAAAGGGCAAGAAACTCCAAACATAAAATTAGTAACATCAGTCATGTTGAAATTATACATGTAAGAACGATGTAGAAAGACGTGCACGTTTAAGGCGTCCGTAATTACAAGAAACACACAAAAAAAAATCGGAAATTAAAATAAGCCGTGGCAGCCAAGAGATGACCAGTCCCCACTGACGGCGCCCGTTCACGAACATGACGCATGGATCAGCACCATTCAGCTCAACCATTTTGAAGGGAACTTAATAACCCAACTCACGCCACCACCAGCGAGACATTTGAGTGAGCATGACATACTCTCAGCCGCCAGGGCACATTCAAGTCAATGAGAGACGTACCCAGTAAATGGTAGCTTTATAGTAGGTACATAGTGCTCACACATGTGCTTATACAATTACCCTATAATTTGTGTAGGGACGATGAAGAAAAGTAATTTTACAGAGTCGCTCTTTGCAAAATCAGTCCTCGATTATCGAGGCTATTTGGAAACTATTTCAAAAGGGCTGATCAAACTTAGGTATTTAAAAATACATTGAAGATACAGATTTCTGTTTCCTTAATGCGTTTCTTCATGTCGGTTTTTTAGGTTAGGTACTGCAACATTCCATTAAAATTAAAGGGCTTCACTTCTTGGACTATAATTTCATCAAGTTTAACTCGGTATTTTTTACGAAGAACATTATTAAAATGCTTTGAGACTATTTGCTGGTGCCTGGGTCGTTATGAAGTACGAAGGTAATCACGTTATAATACGAAATGGATTTTATTTACGGTTTTGTAACTAAAGGTTGCTAAGTGCAAACAGTACCTGGACTCGTAACAAATATCTGTGGTACCAAAATATTTGCCCTGTAGGTAGGTAGATAGGTACAAAAACCTCAAAAACCACTTTGTATAAAAGGGTGCTTAGCAGTCTTACAGACCATATATTTATTTGTCGATCCCAGTACATAGGATCGTGATCAGACATATAATAGTTGGGGCGGATTCCACCAATGAAACTGAACGCGATTAGCACATAAATCACGTTTAAGATCTGTCAGTGTCATTATTTTCTGTGGAATATTGATACTGATAGCTCTTGAACGCAGTTTAAATGTCTTGCATGTCCAACGACTGGGTGCATTTAGTGTCAGAAACAGTCGCCGGCGCAGAATTGGGAAACGGGTAAACTAGACAAATATCTATTTTAACTTCATCACTGTTTATTATTAGAGAGTAAATTACTAACACTACTATACTAATTAATAACCTGAACTTAAAAGAAAACACTGAGCAGTTCCTTGGCCAGATGTGTCGCGACCACGTAAAAACGATCACTTTCGCTTCATGGTCACCTAAGCTACGTTTAAGAGCTGTCAGTGTCATTATTTTCTATAGAATATTGACACTCACAGCTCTCGAACGAGTTTTAGATGTGCTGATTGATGAAACGATTAGCTCCGGCTAAACGTAACGTAACGTTAACCGGAGCTAATCATAAGTCATAACTCCTAGACTCCGCACAACGCTGAACAAAAGAGGTTTGTGTCTCATTTTATGTGCCTGCTCATGAAAGATCCGACATATGTTTATTCCAAAATGGTAGCCGGTTTACAATCAAACAATCAAAACAAGCAATTTGACAAGTATTTTTCCACGCCCATCAATGTCATGATTGTGATAGCTACATCTTAGATATAGTTCTTATCTAAAAACATATAGTCACTATTGGCGGTTGCATTTGTTTTTACAAAAAGAGTTGGTGATGTGATTATATTGTAGCTCGCTTATCCTTATGTTCTTCTTTGAGCAAGTCGAAAATAAGGAAAAGCGAATTTCATTTCAATTTTTTTATTTAAAGCCATACGATTTTCATTTATTAAATACAGTTTTTTTTTACATTCTAGGTGACATTCTCTGCTAGTAATTTTCTAATAACCGTAAGCATAAGGTTTTGAAAGCAGTGGTGGCCCAGTGGTAACGGCCGCGACTTACGAGTTGTAGGTCGAAGGTTCGACCCAGACAGCCGCTTTACTTTGTATAAATTATGTCATTACAAAAAACTATACTGTTGAAACTTAGTAAGTAGATGTATTCTGTGAACCGCATTAAGATTTTCACACTTAATAAAAAAAAAAAAATTTTTGGGGGTTCCTCATTCTTAGAACTGAAACACAAATTTTTATTTTCATCAAACCCATACGTGTGGGGTATCTATGGATAGGTCTTCAAAAATGATATTCTAAACTGAATGGTTTGCGCGAGAGACACTTCCAAAGTGGTAAAATGTGTGCCCGGGGGGGGCACACATTTTACCACTTTGTAACTTCTAAAATAACAGAGTGATAAAAATAAAAAAAGTATGTGATGTAAATTACCATATGCAAACTTCCACCGAAAATTGGTTTGAACGAGAGATTAGGTTTTTTAATACGTCATAAATCTTACGGTTTACACCGCAATTTAAAAAAAAATACGCTATTATTAAAACATCGATCAAAGTTACAATGAACTACAAGAACTTTTATATTATATTACTTGCTGCTACGGAACCCTTCATGGGCGAGTCCGACTCGCACTTGACCGCTTTTTGTGAATGTTTTGTTCATGTCGAAGCCTACTTTTGGGTTCATGCCAAAATATTGTGTTATTTTTTTACCCTTAAATACGATACCCAAATTTAAAAACGTACTGCGAATAAATTTACGTCAATCTAGGTCATGTCACCGGACCCAGTCAGTCTTCTTATTACAAAAAAATGCTTTTGTACTGGTTTAAACCACGACTAAAAAGTCTAGAATTGTTAAGGTAATAACGTTAGTAACAGGTTCAAAATGTGTTTCTATTACAAAACAAAGACTTTCTGAGGATCAGTTAGTACCAAAGAAGGTCCATGATTTAAATAATATCCACAGATAAGAAACAAAAATGGCACTCTTTCATTCGTTCACATAGGGTTTTATTTGAAGCAACGTTCCGTTTCTTTAACTATTGATATTAAATTAACATTTGAAATGATTTAATAATTATGTATCAATGCAAAATTAAGTCAATAATTGTTATTTGTTTAGATTAAAATATATTTACCAAGCACAACTTGTACTTTTGACGCGCTTTTATAATCAGGATGTCATATTTAATAACACCTCTAGCGTGAAGTGGATTGAATTAGGTAGGCGACAGCGTGCATTATTTGAAACGAACGTTGACGCTGCGTCCTTCATAATAAATAAATGCACTTCTTATATTCATTTATTGTTATACATCCTGGATTAACATACGTACTAGAAAAAATAGTAAAAAAAATCTAACTCATAAAAACCAAAAGCTATTGATTTTTTATTTTTGTTACCATGCGAAATGTAACACTAAATATGGTAAATTTTCATAAGTTGACAACACTCCACCAGCCGGCGAAATTTTTTATTTTTTGCCTATTTTATTTCAAAGGACACCGCCCTGCACTAGCCGCGCTGTAGGTACTCATAACGAGTCCTCGATCCTTTGATGTAGCCGACTGGCCGCTACTTGTTTGGACACTTCGCCAGTCTCACGTGGAGATAGCTTGCGATCGGATGTCCGTACGTATCACGTGCCGCTATCGTATCGCGAACAATGTCGTATACCAATCAGGAATTTTTGAATATGTTAATTTTTATTTGTGAGTGAATGTGTGATTCGGAAATCGAAGTAACAGCTCGGATTGTGGAAGCTTTCGAGTCACTCAAATCGTACACATGTGCGCTGCGAAGAGTACGTGCAAATTTTATAAAAAGGTGTCGAATGTGTACTAATGTTCTAGATAGATAGAGGTATGTAACAAGTAAATGTTTTAATAAACTGATACCTACAGTGGGTACATTGCCAAAAGCACATCACATTAACTCAATAATAATTGTTTCTTGATAAACAGAAGGTCAGAAATCGGGGTCATTGTGCGTAAGCCTACAATAAAATATCAACTGATACCTACGCGTAGGCAAAACGTAGATTTCTTTAGTCCTACGTTTCTTTGGCGGCATGCGACAAAGAACCGCCGCGCTCAGGCGGCTTCTTTGACACGAAACTGTAGGTGAACTCTGGTGAACCCTGTCGAGCGATCAGTGTTGCCTTTGGTATGATTATTTTGAATTAATTGTTTACATTGGGGAAAAATAATTATCTCGTATCCATTAAATGATTACGTATTTGTGTACGCACTACGATACCAAATAATACCCTTCAGGATCGGACAGGGTTTTCGTTACATGCTGTATAAATATATACTCTTATGAGGTTTGTTCGTGAGTTGTTCGGTTAAATCGTGAGCTACGATAAAAAATGGAACAACAAAAGCAAAAAAAGGGGTGAAAACTGGAGTTTTGAAGAAAAAGTTAGTGAAATATGGATTTTTATTATTATTAGGTAATGTGGTATTTTGTTACACCAAAAACACATCTTATTATCTATTTATGTATTTAACAACTGAGGAGAGGAGCTGTTGTGCACAGCAATTCTTTCTATGATTCAGTAGGTACTAAAGTCTTTATGAAAAGCGTATTACACTCATTTAACTTACATTTGTTTATCTGATAATTGTTGTACTGCTGAAAAGCAAACCTTTAGCTACCTCTGTCTTTTTTCCACATCCATTTATCTCATTTCATGTGATCTCATATTATTTTCCTTTTATTGAATATTGTGACATTTTGTATCTAACATTGAAATCTGTCAGTTTTTCTTTTTCTTTGGTATAGAGCTAAGAGGTCGTCTATTTTATTGTAAAGGTATCGTAAAACTAGTGTTAAGCCAGGTTCTCACTGTAAGCCATCTTTATTGTTCCTGGCCGATAACCAATTAAGAAGTATTTGGATTGAAAACTAAAAAAGTCACTTCTAGAACGATCTGCCAGGGGCTATATAAGGCAACCGTTACTTTTCACCAGGTTCTTTTGATTCCGTTTTTTGACTCGTTCTTTTGACTCACCCTTCTGGCTCGCTCTGTTGGCTTATTTCTTTTCGTACTTTTTCTTACTCTGTCTATGTTTTTCTAAAAGCTCCTTTCAATATAAACATTTCAAAAGCTAAACTCAGTGAATTTCATTTTATCTTGTGTGCATGAAGGTGTTCGAACTCCCCGATCACCTCCGACCCTCCCGCTTGAGTCTGCGGGTTTGAGACGTGATGCAGAGAATTAATAAACGTGGCGTGAGACGCCGCCGCCTAAAGAAACACCAACCGACACGAGCTCCCTCGCAACGGACTGCCGGCTGATGCAGAGGCTGCTGCGAGCTCCCACTCGACGGATTTCGGGACGGAGGGGTGACCGACGCGACCCGATTCAACCGTGAACTGCTTCGCAACCGTGAGCATGGAGAGGCTGCTGCGAGCTTCAACTGGACAGTCTGCGGGCCGGAGGAGCGGCCGACGCCTCGAGCGGCTGCACGACCGAGAGCTCCCTCGTGTTAGACTGCGGGCCAGAGGATCGTCCTACGCGAACTACTACTAATCGATTCGTAATACTTAATATCTTTTTCTACGTACTTTTGTATTTTATATTCTAAAATTATATTTAATTGTAACCACGTTTAGCTAGTCGGTTAAACGTTACGTTACAGTAAACAATACTTTTGACGACCTAACGCGGATGTTATTATTATAGGAAATATTACGACAACTTATTACCCTATCGGCACATACTATAGAAGATAAGTCCACAAAGACATCAATAAACATGAAGAAAATAAAAGAGTGGAGGAATATACAGATTTAGTATGTACTTATTGCATTTGATGTGGGTACAAGTACGTTATGGTTTACGTGATATTAATTAGCATATATTTATTATTTTTAGATTTAATGAAATAACGGGTAAATGTAGATCAGATGGCGTGTTAAAGTTGGCTTGGAAAAGAATGAAGTTGTTCGCTAAATCCTTATCGACCCATAGGAGGGAACAATCAAAGACAGGCGGTCGTGAAAAACCACCGTCACCTTCTCCTGAGGACTTAGAAATAATGGCGATTGCTCCTCACCACTTTGTAATTGAAGTTAATGACCATTTTAATAAAATCTCCGCTACCTTTTTGCATGTTTTGCTGACAGCTGGTTGATACACACCATTTAAATCAGCTGTATCATCTTGAATCTACGATTAAAACTATAATATTAGTTTATGAATTGCATTTTGTCCAATGTTATGATAGCATTGACCAAGTCTTATTCAAAACACGATACTAAAGTTAAACCGCCGAGACCCTTAGTTTAACTATGGATCTAACTTGGGTACTAATATTATTGAGGTTAGCGTTGATGATTTTTATGTGTTTGTATTTACAAATAGTTAAAAATAGATATTACTGGGATTGACTTGACGGATTTGAAAGATTTAGATACGCTGGAGACATCTCGGCGATCTTACAGACATCGTCATCGTGTAAATCCCTTTGAATTGAGTGACGAAGATTTTAGATATAAGTATAGGTTTACAAGACGTTTTGGAGAAATAATAAAATTGTGCATGTTCTACGTGAGGACTTATCCCTCAACCCTCGAGGATGCCCATTGAGTCCTGAAGTGCAAGTGGTTTGTGCATTACGCAACTGGGCTCGCCATGAAGTACGTACCCTTGGTAAATGCTCTCATAACATTGGACAAAATCCAATTGATAAACTAATATTATAGTTTTAATCGTAGATTCAAGATGATACAGCTGATTTGCATGGTGTGTCTCAACCAGCTGTCAGCAAAATATGCAAAAAGGTAGCGGAGATATTGTCACGGATGTCCCAAAGATTTATTAAAATAGTCATTAACTTCAATGACAAAGTCGTGAGGAGCAATCGCCATTATTTCTAGGTCCTCAGGAGAAGGTGATGGTGGTTTTTCGCCACCGCCTGTCTTTGATTGTTCCCTCCTATGGGTCGATAAGTTGGATTTAGCGGACAACTTCATTCTTTTCCAAGCCAACTTTAACTCTCCACTGATCTACATTTACCCGTTTTTTCATTAAATCTAAAACTAAGAAATATATGCTAATTAATATCTCGTAAACCATAACGTACTTGTACCCACAGCAAATGCAATAAATACGTACTTATTCTGTATATTCTTCCACTCTTCTATTTTCTGCATGTTCTCGCGTCAGGTCGTCAAAATAAGATTAAACAAAGTATTGTTGACCTTATAATAATAAAAATCCATTTTTACTAACTTTTTCTTCAAAACTCCAGTTTTCATCCCTTTTTTTCTTTTGTTGTTCTTGTTTTTATCGTAGCTCACGATTTAACCGAACAACTCACGAACAAACCTCGTAAGAGTATATATTTATATATATAACAATAAATAAAAATAAGAAGTGCATTTATTTATTATGAAAATATGAAGGACGCAGCGTCAACGTTCGTAACGCGCGCTGTCGCCTACCTAATTCAATCCACTTCACGCTAGAGGTGTTATTAAATATGACAACCTGATTATAAAAGCGCGTCAAAAGTACAAGTTGTGCTTGGTCAATATATTTTAACCTAAACAATTAACAATTATTGACTCAATTTTGTATTGATACAGAATTATTAAATTATTTCAAATGTTAATATAATATCAATAGTTAGAGAAACGGAACGTTGCTTCAAATAAAACCTGTGTGAACGAATGAAAGAATGCCGCTCATCTTACGAGACTTTTTGTCGAATCGCATCTTTCGCTATCGCATCGAGGGAGCACTCTCGTCCCCTCATCCTATTCGCGCCGGTGTCCCTCAGGGTTCCGTACTATCTCCTCTCGCCTTCACGCTGTTCACTAGCGATATCCCAAAAAGTAAAAAGGCTCAGTTGGCTCTCTTCGCCGACGACGCTGCCGTTTACTATACCGGTCACTGTCCCAACGCTATAGCTCGTACTCTCCAAACCTCCAGATTCGAGGTCAACCCCGATAAGAGCCTTACTTTTAAGGCTCATATTAAGGCGGTTCGCGCGCGCGCCTCCTTCGCTCTTAGCAGGCTCCAAATCGTGCTGACAGCCCGTAGTAAACTGTCCCTTAAATGCAAGCTCCGCATTTATACCCCAGTCATCCGTCCCATCATGACCTATGCCTGCGTTGTATTTGCGCACGCTCACCCACGTCATCTCCATAAGATGCAGACCCTCCAAAACCGTTTCCTCAGAAGGGTTACGGGTGCCCCTTAATACGTCCGAAACATAGATCTTCACGTCGACCTCAAAATGCCAACCATAAAACAGTTCATGAAACGCCTATCAAAGCGTTTCTTCGACTGTGGCATCAAACATTCAAACCCCCTGATTACAGCGGCCGCCCGCTACACTCCCTCTCGCATTAGCAGTATTCGCCGACCAAGGCATACTTTAATCGACCCCGACGACCCCTCCTCCAGGAGAGTGGTAAGGCAACCAGCAGCTACATAAGCCCAAAACCCGATCGCCGTCCTACCGTCCTCGCCGCCGAGGCCCGCCGCGACGCCCAAATCCACGCCCCTCCCGACCCTTGCTCGAGCCAGCCCGCGCCGCTGAGCCTGTAGCTTTAAATTCGTCCCAAAATAATACCAATCCTGATCCAGCTAGTCATTTGCTGCCCTCTTCCAGCGACGCCCTAAGCCGAGGTTCGTACCCCACAGGGGGTGCCCTTAGCGTTGTCGCTTAGTTTTAGTTAGTATTTAAGTTTAAGTCCTGGCTGGAGGCCTTAATTTATTAGGGCAACCACAGGCAAGTCCGCTTAAGCAGACGACAACCGCATAGGTTGACCTGCGAGATGCCAAACAAACAAACAAAAACTGAAAGAATGCCAGTTTTGTTTCTTATCTGTGGATATTATTTAAATCATGGACATTCTTTGGTACTAACTGATCCTCAGAAAGTCTTTGTTTTGTAATAGAAACACATTTTGAACCAGTTACTAACGTTATTACCGTAACAATCCTAGTCCTTTTAGTCGTGGTTTAAACCAGTACTCAAGCATTTTTTGTAACAAGACTGATAGAGTCCGGGCCTAGGGACCCAGTCGCCGGGAGGGGTTTATCATAAAAGCTTTTGTATGAAGTCGGAAAACTTAACGGTGAGAAATTTGATTCAATTTGTTTCTCTTAAACATGCTTGGAAATCCGAGCATTGTTTTGAAAAACTTCTTCGAGATAAATCGAAACTGTACTAGTCAAATAAATGCGAGCTACAGAATAAATGCTAAAACTAAATTTGTCGTGTTTTTATAATATTTATAAATGGAAGGAACTTTTTACTTTGCCACATGCGACCAAGGAGCTCTGTTTTCAAATACTTTAGTTAAATTTCGTTTTGGCGTGCAAATGCAAAAAAATAATTGTATAAAGTAAAAAAGAAACAAATAAACATATTGGCGCGTGAAAAGTTATGGTTGTTCGTCATTGATTCTGAAAATTAATTTACTTAGTTTGAATTTCCGCACATTATTTGAGAATCAAATCAAATCAAAAGTCATTTATTCAAATTAGGCTGAGAGTCAGCACTTTTCGAACGTCCAAATTACGTCCCAAAACGCCCGCCCTTCACCACTTCCTAGTGCTTTAGCTGGGAAGAACAAGTGGCGCAACAAACTCACCGGCAGCACAGCTGTCTGTTCAGTTAGAAAAACCATTGAACTATACAATTATAAGGTAATCATAGTAAAAAAAAACACAGAAAATCATATTAAATAAGCTGTCATATGTAAGCTGGCCACGCCAATATACCCAAAACAGAAACCAATAAAATTTAAGAAAAAACAACATAACTTAATACACAAAGAAAAGCCTGAGAAAAGTAGTATTAAATCCTTGGCAGCAACCAGGCATTGATGGACTCACGCATGTGTGAGGCGGCTTCGCCTCGGCCCACTTTTTCACCTTCATCCATCAATCCATCAATGCTACTTTTGCAGGCCGCGGCAATAATGTATTATTTTCGGCGGTTGGTAAATTTGACAGTAAAACGGAAAAAGTAATAAAAATAAAATTCGTCGGTTATTTCATATTAAAATGTCAATACAAAAAATACTCAAGCAGTGTAATAAATGAATGGGCAGTAGAAATACTGGAATAGGCAGTTAGATAAATAAAATTGTTCGGCAGTTCATAGGTTAGGTTGGAACTGTGACCAACCACGCGCCAGCCGAATTTTGGTCGCAGTAACTAAGCCAGAGTACCCCGACCGAAATGGGTTAGAGTAGGTTAGGACTGAAACAGTAATCTCGCAGAAGGAGGCTGCGGAAAGGGAGAGAGAGATCTGGTCAACTCTCCCGATCCGCAGCTTGCGCACCGTGCGTAGGCGGAGGGCGGACAACGCCCTCTTCCAGCCCTCTAAATGAGTCCAGGGACGTCGGACTCGCGGACGCCCGCCGCTCCGCCATGCATCAGGACCCGAGGTGGCGGCGCGTCGTGTTCCACACGCGCCCCTCTTAATCGTTGCGGGGGAGCCCCCCCCCCTTTCCCGAACCCGAGGAGGCCTGCCGAGGCGGGCATTACCAGTCGGGGTTGCGGAAGAATCGTATGTTCACACGACCCCCACGCAGGTGTAAGATGGAACACCGGGGTGGTTAGGACTGTAACCAACCGCGTGCGAACCGAGGGAGCGAAGCAAGTGGTTCCGCCAGGCGGCCGTCGAGCGCTACTTCCAAGTGAGATTTCTTGACGACTGATTCCGATTATTTTAACTGCCCACACGTAACTTCCCGTATAGTCATGTTACTGCTTAATTATTTATTTAATTACCCATAAAAATAAAAAATAAAATTTGACTGCACAGTTTTGCTTGCTGAACTCGAACTTGAATAAACATGAGATTTCACACACACATTGATTGAACACAAAATTGTTGTGGAAGATTGATACTGACAGCTCTTGAACTGGGTTTAAAAGTGCTGACCGCGTTCAATTTCATTGGTGAAATCGTCACTTAAACTACAATAAACAACTGCCGCCTTAATTCAGTGCCTGTCAGTGTCAAAATTCTTGAGGAATATTGACACTGACAGCTCTTGAACTGGGTTTAAAAGTCCTGACCGCGTTCAATTTCATTGGTGAAATCGGCACTAAAACTACAATAAACAACCGGCGCTTTAAATCAGTGCCAATTAAAATTCTGTACCTTCAATACGCATTTGTTGGAATAATGATTCAATTGAGTAGAAAGATAAAAGAATGAACTCAACAAGAAAATATTTTACATTATAAGGGATACCTGTATACACTCAACTATGACAAGAATGAAGGGTTTGTGAGGACACAGTGAGATGAGATTCCGACCTTCAATCGATCTTTGTCGGAAGATATTTATACATCGCATACTTTGGTAGGACAAAAATGTTGGACTGCAGAACACGTTATACATATACTAAGTCCTTGTATTTATGTATTTGAGTTTTACATAATGCGAAAACGATTAGGATTATGAACAAGCTTCCTGAAAATGGCCACAAAAAAGGGATCTTTTTGACAAAAAATGAACATCACGTTGTTTTGCTGGCAGCAAAAAACATTCAAGCATTCTTGTTTGTTGTATTTTTAATGTAATTTTAGGGTTTTATGAACGGCCAAACCCAGCAAAGGAATGTTTTGTTATTTTCATTCCTTTCATCATTAATGAGATCAATGATAATCCTTAACACTCTTTAATAATCAAATTTCACCTAAGATATTTCTTCCGGTTCAACCTTAAACTTTCCACTCGGAAAAAAAAACTCGGGTGAAAAATAACTTTCCCGAAATCACGATTCTTGCTCGGGCCCAATGTCAACGACGTTAGGATTCTTTATGTACTATGCCCCTTGAACTTTTTGGATCAGTTTTATTGCCAGCAATATTGGAAAGATTTATCTGTCAGCCTTGACTGTTTTTGAAATTGTTCGGACGTTTGTTGAGAATTGTTTTTCTTTGTGCACGAAATACGAGCTCAACGAGAACCTACTAAGTACAAAAAACCTAAACTTCGTTCTTTAGATAAGCAACGCGTTGAAAAACACCCTTTGCTATTGCGAACTTATATGTGCCTTTTTATTCTTGTTTTCGTGGGAAAACCTTCAGAAGGCGCCTTTGGGGCAGTCTTTGGGGATAAGATCGGGAGTTTTTACCTTATTAAAATCACGCAGGAAACGGTGGCCCCTTGCAGGCACCGTTTCCTCTCAAAACACTGCTCTGAAACTCCCTTCGCGCAACGCCTGTTCGGGCACGTCAATGGAAAGACTGTCAAAGACGGCACAATAGACGTCTGCTCTGTAACTATTGTTGGCAACTTTGCATCAGGCGGTCTTATGTCAGTTTTCCGATCATAAAAACGCCATAATATTATATATTAAGTTATAAATGCTATCACTGAACGGACAAAAGTGGATTTCGAATGGATATCTAGCTTGAGGGTAACCACTAATTGAAAACATCTGTACGCACCCCGAGTGATTCCTGAATGTCACGAAAACGGCGTATATCTACAAGTACTTACAGTCAGCCTCAAAAAGATGGATACATCGACAAGAATTCAATTATTTTTGTACAGTATTTGTTCCATAATATTGTTTCACTGTGTAGCCACGAAACATACTTGTCCTAAGCTACGCCGAATTCTAGCAGTGCCATATCGTAGTGAGATTGTATGAAGTTTGGTGTCTGTTGGGTTACTTACTCATGACGCGATAAGTTTAGGGGGTCACAATACCGTAACGACTTAACTACACTCATATCGTAGTATTTTATTTTGCCGCTTATCATATTGTATGATGTCCCGCTAGGTAATCAGATTATTGACTTCAATTTCCGTAAAAATCTAGCATATTCAAATGCTTGATTTTTACGTTAATTGACAATACATTTTCTTGCAGCGAACATTGACGGTCGATCAGGTAGCTAAGTCAACTTCTTTTATCGTATTGATATTGTTGATATATGCAACGTTCCTGAAAACTTTCGTTACTGATCATGGGTCTCTTTATTCCCATTATACTTATTTATATTTCGCCGTTTATCATTATTTGATGACATATAATTAAATAAACCATCGCCTCGTTGGTCTAGTGGTCGCAATCGCTACTGCTGAGCATGAGGTCCTAGGTTTGATGCCCAGGTCGGGCAACGTGTTATTGGGTTTTTCTATCTGGAATTTCTCAGTAGCAGCCCGGAGTCTGGATTTGTGCCCGGTTGATGGCAATAGGCTCGCCCCCTATTACATGGGACTTAAAAACATAACTGGCGAAATGTGGGTAGTATAGGTACAACTCTGCCCAACCCTTCGGGGAAACAAGGCGTGATGTTATGTTATGTTAAACCATAACATATTTGTTAATATTGAATACAAACACGTTCAAAAATTAATCCTGTTAAATTTATAATTCTTAATCAATCGGTAATATTTGTGGAGCAGTGGTAGCCCAGTGGTAACGGTCCCGACTTACGAGTTGTAGGTCGTGAGTTCGAACCCAAGCAGGCGCTTTACTTTGTGTAAATAATTTAATCACCACTGCTCTCAAAACGGTGAAGGAAAACATCGTGAGGATCCTAGAACCAAAAATTCGAAGACATGTGACATCTACCAACCCGCACTGAGCCCGCGTGGTGGATTACGGCTCACTACCTCTCATAGAGAGGAGGCCTGTGTCCCAGCAGTGGGAACGTTATAAGCTGATTATGCTTATGCGGTAATATTTGCCTAACTTTGTGTTATACCGATTCATTTTCAATGTTGTTAGGTACGGTAGGCATACATTTTAATTTTGTAAACATTTAGGTACATACATCACAAGCTTAAATCAACACGTTTAAAATTCTTAATTAAGTATTTGTTTGTCGATGTTACGTTTGAAATCGGTGGCATTGATAAATTACTCTACTACGAGTTACCCGGGCAACTCGTAGAATAGCAGTGTAGGGAATTCTATCAGTCACTTGACTAGAGGGCAAAGGTCCACGGAAGGAATAAGTTATGAAGTAGCATTTTTAAAGCCAAGCAAATTGAATAATGAAAGATATGTCATTCTGATTCAACTTTATCGGGCCGATAAAAGACCTCTACAAGCCCAGTTCCTGGGTAAGCGATAAACCTAGGTAAGACTGGTTGTCAGACTTTCAGGCTTCTGACGACCCGTAACGTCTGTCAAAGGTCCATCAATGACAGCTGGGACAAACGGCATAACGTGTTTTCCGAAGCACGGAGGAGTCTTGGTATGTAAAGATCCATCCACGGACCAAACACGGCAAGCGTAGTTTAACCTGATCGATCAATCCTTGCAGCTGTTATTGCTTAGTCACTGGCCCCCTTAACTAAAATGTATTCAGGCTCGTACACACTGGCAAATATGTGGTTTCATTTATTGCATATATGTGAGACACATACTGTATATCTGTAATTTGGATGGTGTACATAATAAGAGTAAATTCTTGGTCAGTTTTCAGAAACAATCCTCTGTTTCTTTGGGAAATTGGCCATAAAATCAGTGAAATAATGTAGTATCAAGATATTTTTGGACTATACGCTATCAAAAATAGAATGGACGAGGGTCCGTTAAAAAAAAACATAATTTCACACCTGTAATCCCCGAATAGTTAGGCAGAGGTGACACTTTAGTTCAGCCACATTTTGCCCGTTATTTATTAGTGTAACAGGGGCGAGCCTATTCCAACCATCAACCGGGCACACATCGAGACTCCGAGCTGATACTGACAAATTCCAGATGACGACCCGATAATCGAACCCTCATGCTCAGCAGTAGCGCTTGCGACCACAAAAACACTTGATTTCTTATTGGCCAATTTTTTTTTTTTAATAGACATGTGTACCAGACGCCATCTTACATGTCCCGAACTCGCAATCTTTGGGGATTGTTATGACAAAATACTGTATTTAAAAAAATCTGTCGACTTAACCATGAGGCAGGGTCAGTCTCATGGTTAAGTCGCCTGTTTTTTTTTATTTTTTGGACATAGTACAGTGTGGATACCTGTATATGATTTATTCTTAAAGTTTTTGAGTATATTTAAGACTTAAACAAAATATCGATATGCCGCTATTCTATGTAACCAAGGAACTCATTTATACGCACTGGATCTTTAACGCACACTCCTTAGCGTCGAGAGTTAAAAATTTAACCTCAACACTCTCACAACACTCGGTTTAAAGGTTATTATTACTTACTCACTTATCATTTCCTCGCTATGTATGTAGAGTAATCACCTATTTTCAACATAAAACAACTTAATCCACGTTAGCACGGACGTAAAAATATAGCATAGGTATTTTTTCGAACACTGGATCTTAAACGCACTGCTTAGCGCTGAGAGTTGAAAATCCAACAGTGTGTCTTTTTGATACACTATTGACGCGTCGCGATGCACTCTGTTGGATTCTCAATGTTCGGTTCAACACTGAGAGCTGAAAATCCAGTGCTCGACAAAATCACGTCGCGATATTTAGATACACTTAGACCACGTTCGCACTGGCGTGTATGGTCATTGCACGGCTAAGCTAAACGTGAATGAGTTAGCTAACTAGTCACTCATTCACATTGGCTCAATCCCACCAAAGTTAGTCTACTTATGTAGGTAAAGACTAACTTTGACGGGCAAATCTATTCACCATGGAATTAACTACAGTTTTAACAAAATGTCGATCATCATTTTCTGTACAGGTTATACTTATTTGAATGAAAATAAGCTTAGCTAGCAAAATTACTATGGACTAGAAATTAGACCAGACCAAACTAGCGCTACCCGCAGTGATAGTCAATCAATTGACTATGTACCCATGTAGGTACGTTGATTGATTTAAACCGTGCACCTGCACGTACTCTCAGAACGGAACCTTCACGTGCAGTCCGAATAATTGAATTTTGCTTAAAATTCGCTGGGACTGAATTTTCCGATAACTAGTTTTACTTCCAAACCAATTTGGGCACTAAAAATAGATTCGCCCGTAACTAGACCACACAAAATAAAGTTCAAAATCCAACGTCAGATTTAAAGCAATTTGCATCCCGATTGCTGAATAAATATTACAACTAGCGATTTGAGTAACAAGATTTACCTGAAACCCAGGGTTTAAATCGCCACTAAATGACAGCTTCTTAATGATCCCAAGTAAATTGTTATGGGGCCTAACAAGAGTGAGAGTGAAAGAAAGAGACAGAGAGAGTTCACTCTCTCTCTCTTTCTTTTACTTTCTCTAGAGAGGGAGAGAGTGTGTGTGTGTGTGTGTGTGTGTGTGTGTGTGAGAGAGAGAGAGAGAGAAAGAAAGAATGAGAGAGAGAGAAAACGAAAGAATGAGAGAGAGAGAAAGAGAGAGAGAGATAGACAGTGAAAGAGAGCGAGTTAGAGAGAAACCATGCAACGTAAAAATGTAGAGCAAGTCGTACAGTAGCTTTAATTTTCTTTCTTACGTTGTTTGTTATTTACAGGTCAGTATCCGGCGGTATGTTGATCAAAATATGATTTGCGATTGTAACAAAGATATAGTGTAAAAAGACTAATCAAAGCCATCAACTACGCATTTTGTCATCATCATCAAACTATGTAACATTGCACAAAAATTATCTTTGTTTATATTTAATAGTTGCTTTGATTGCCTCGTTGGTTTAGTGGTCGCAATCGCTACTGCTGAGCATGAGGTCCTGGGTTCGATTCCCAACGAACAACGTCGGGCAACGTGTTATTGATTTTTTCTATCTGGAATTTCTCAGTAGCAGCCCGGAGTCTGAATTTGTGCCCGGTTGATGGCAATAGGCACGCCCCCTATTACATGGGAACTAAACATAACTGGCGAAATGTGGGTGTACTATAGGTACACCCACATTTCGCCTTCTGCCCAACCCTTCGGGGAAACAAAGCATAACTTGTTTTCGTAAAAAAAACTTTTGGAATTTTGACCTTCAACATCTTCGTAACCAGAAGGTTCCCAGCCATCCATAAAAAAAAAAATTGTCATTTTTTTCAAAATCAAAAATCAAAATCAAAAGTCATTTATTCAAATTAGGCTGAGAATCAGCACTTTTCGAACGTCAAAATTACATAAGACAGTCCCCCAAAAAGCCCGCCCTTCACCACTTCCTAGTGCTTTAGCTGGGAAGAAGAAGTGGCGCAACAAACTCCCCAGCAGCACAGCTGTCTGTTCGGTTAGAAGAACTTGATTCTAAACAATTGCAAGTAATTACCGAAACGCCAATGACAAAAAAAAATTGCATGTAAATAACACAAATACATAAATAAAGCCTTCGGGCCTAAAGGGCATGGCAGCTTACATATGCAATACTGGAATTAATATACAAACAAATAAAATAAATAAATGATAAACTAGGACCATCAAAGTAAAATAAATCAACAGAACAATTACTGTAACAATGATAAAACCAAAGGCAGCAAGACGACCAGTCACCACAAGCAGCACCCGTTCACGAGCATAACGCAAAGGTCAGCCATTACCCCCCTCGCCATATTTGAGGGAAGGAGGAAACCCGACCCCCGACGCTACCGCAAGCAGTGACATCTAAGGGAGCATGACGAACCTGCTGTTGGTTGCTCAGGCAAGAATAATATTATCAATTGTCGAGGTCGCTAGCTAACCATATATTGCAATACAGCTCATTAAAAACATTGTAATGAGTAGATCATTTCAATAATAAATGAAGACAACAAAATAATTGACTTATACCGTCAAATAAAAAATTAAAAAAATATATGAACTCATATACCCTGTCAGTTAGTAAGCTGATTCTGGAGAAAGAACACGAACATTGTCTTGAGTTAATCACAGCGACCAACAGTTCTTATCGTGTATGTAGTCGTTAATGGAATAATATGCCTTTGAACAAAGGTTGGATTTTACTTGGGCCTTAAACGCATTAAAAGGTAAATCTAGTAAAGAAGAGGGCAACTTGTTATAAAAGGTTATACCAAGCCCAACAAATGAGTTATGGACCTTATGAAGCCGGTGAAAGGGAGCACGTAGTTTGTTCTTATTTCTGGTGTTAACTTTGTGAAAATCACTGTTTTTAGTGTATAAGGGTATATTTGCCTAATATATAAGATGTTGGCGAAGATGAATTGAGATGCCACCGTGAGAATACCAATATCTTTAAAAAAATCTCTAAGAGAAACTCTGGCTCCTATCTGATAAATTGCTCGGACAGCTCGTTTTTGAAGGACGAATATATTTTGAATATCAGCGGCTTTGCCCCACAGCAGAATACCGTAGGACATAACGCTGTGGAAATAACTAAAATAGACTAAGCGAGCTGTATCAACGTCAGTGTATTGTCTTACTTTCCTGACGGCGTAGGCGGCTGAACTGAGCCTCCCCGCTAAGCTTGAGATATGTGGGCCCCACTGAAGTTTGGCATCTACTGTTATGCCCAGAAAAACCGTCGAGTCTACAGTTTCAAGCAGCTCTTTATCTAAGACAATGTTGGGTCCTAGATTTCTAACATTCGGTAAGGCGAACTTCACACATTTCGTTTTCTTGGCATTGAGAACTAGATTATTTGACGTAAAACAATCCGTAAAAAACAAGAACGGACCCAGTATTGAGCCTTGAGGTACACCTAACTGAACTGGTAGCTCGGAAGATTTCACACCATCGACATCTACACATTGGAACCTATTATGTAAATAAGAATTTATTACGTTGAGAGCTTCGTTTTGGACACCGTAATGACGTAGTTTACGCAAAAGCGTGTCATGGCGCACGCAATCAAAGGCTTTAGAGAGATCACAGAAAACTCCAATAGCATTTTGCGATTTCTCCCATGCATTAAATATGTGTTTCAGCAGAGCAACACCCGCATCTGTAGTCGAACGTCCTTTTGAAAAGCCATATTGTTCATTATGAAGTAGGCTATTTAGGTTAAAATGTCTTAGCAACTGATTAAGTATTAACTTTTCAAATATTTTGCTAAATGCTGGTAAGATAGAAATAGGCCTAAAATTGCTAATGATATTTTTATTACCAGATTTAAATAATGGTATGACTTTACTACTCTTCATGAGGTCAGGAAAAGTTCCTAGATCAACACATTTATTTAAAGTAATAGCTAGATAGGGGGCTACAATGTCTATTATATTACTTAAAAGTTTAATGGAGATGCCCCAGTAATCACCAGTGTTTTTAGACTTAAGAGTGTTAAAGACGTTAATTACATCACTAGGCGTTACATGTTCGAAGCTAAATAAGCGAGTACATTTTTGCACACTACTATTCAAAAGGTTCTCAGCTTTAGACGGGGACGAATTTAAGGAGCAAGTCGTAGTTATAGGTATGTTGGCAAAGAACTCATTAAATGCCTCAGCTACGTCAGCTGCCTTACTAACTAATTTGTTATCGACCATAATCTCAAGTTGATTTTCTTGTTTAACCGACTTACCCGTTTCATTGTTAATAATTTTCCAAGTGGTTTTTACTTTATTATTGGAACTTTTAATTGAATCACTTAAGAATTTTGATTTCGCAATAGCACAAATCTTTTTAAATAATTTTGAATATTTTTTTACATACTCTAGGAAAGGATACTCCTTTCCTAGAGTATGTAAAAAAATATTCCTGTATTTTTTCAAACCATATAATTCGTATAGTCTCGCTCTACTTTTATAAATACCTGGAGTAGCCTATTGGTTGCAGCCAACGGAAGTGCCATTAATGTTAATGGTTTTATGGATACCTGGGAGTCCGCTGGTTTGTACTCGCCGTCCTCTAGGCTTAGTTAAGTGTCTTTTAACACCCTATATTTATAGCATTTCAATCATTAGAATCATCACTTAAACTCTCAAGTTAGAATTGGCCTCAAATGTCACGACCTGAAATAATCTTTCAGTAAGGTAATTTGATCAACAATACCAACCTGCAAATTGTACAACGTATAGGAAATTGAGATAGGCAGAAGGGATTATTGGATTAGTGGCCACAAAAGAGAAGAGTTACAAAGGGAAGAGGAAAAAACAGTAAAAACTGTTGCTTTGTGACCTTTCAGAACTGTTTTTGTTGTAGTTAAAAGAGAACTGGAAGACACGATTACCAGATGCAATAAAAAATTGTTATTGCTCTTACTCATTTAGCAGTATAAAATAGGTTATGAAATGCTTAAAATGGTTACACCTGCAACTGTGCAGTGTAATAATTCCAAATATACGGCATATTATTTTATTTATTAATAATTTTACCTAACACGGTCATGGTACTTAAATACCACCAGATGATTTGCTGTCATGGAGCTCAAATAGATGCAAAGAAAATTTGTGAAACATTTCCCTCACTGCTGATACCAATCAGTAGTCGCTAAGCTGTGGCCAGCCAGTCGCTCAGTAGGTATATGCGGCAGAAAAAAGAATAAATAAAACCATGTATTCAGATAAAACTATGAAGCCGAACGCTCTATTACGTTTCGTTACACAATCAAGTCTGTACCTATTCGGATAACGAGGATCCCCACGATTCAAATTTAGATAAGCACGAAACTCCGCTGATAAACCGTAATCCTGCAATTAAGCTCGACTTTGTGTTGCCAGAAACCCTTGAAGTTTGTCCTAAGGGAAATTATCACAATGCGGCAAACATTTTCATGTATGGTATAGCCATCTATCAGATAAATACCACATTTATCAGACATTCTCATTATTAAAATATAAATAATAATTATTTTATTTATTTTCCAGTTTCACAATTTACATTTACAACATGCCATACTTTGTCTTATATATTTTAGATTTATACAGAGTTCAACTTGCGTTATGAGTGTCAGAGCTATCGCCGTGTCCACGCGGAGGCGATCGGCGATCTCTCGCCTGGTCCAGGCTATGGTACGGAGCGATAGCGAATGGGAAGCCGTAACCTCCTTCTGCGTAGCAGTAATTCTCGCGAAGAAGGAGGTGCAGCGCGTGAGTGAGAGACCCTTGCGCCCTCACGCCCTTAGTCACTGCAGGAGACGCCCTGGGCTTCGGGAATCGCAAGCGAATTCCCGGCCACCGTAGGGGCGGGCTTGCGAACGGCGAGCTTCCGATTGCTTCCGATTGCGATTGCGGTAAGGAACAGGCCCAGGTCTGCCTCAAAGAGATGTCTAAGTGAGGGGCTCCGATAGGGCCTATGCCTGCCAGGGTCGCGGTATGTTCGAAAGAGATAGCGTGGCCCCGGCACAGGCACTGAAGGAACACGGGTGGGTTTTAGTCAGCAAAAGTCTGACACACTCCACCCAGAGCAGGAGAAGTCAACTAATCCAACTTATAGATTCTATTGATTTGTCTTCTTAATAGTCCTTTATGATAAAATATCCTTTTTTAGAGGTTGTATTTTTAAGTTTGTCAAGTTTTTGTTATTTTCACGCATTGTACTCTTTCAGAAAGATAACTTTGGATGCAATCGTTGGGCTTACCCCGAATTCCATTATAATCAAGTTTTGAGAGTAGTGTTTTATGGCAATCAAAGTCAAAGGCTTTAGTCATGTCTAGGAACACGCAACTTACTTTAGATTTTTTATTCAGACGTTCAGTTATGTATTTTACTAGCGTAAAACATGCTAAAGCAGTGGAACTGCCCTTCCTAAAACCGAATTGTTCTTTTTAAGACTATCACATGCTGTTAAAAAGTTCTCTATTTTAATGCACATTACGTTCTCAGAGATTTTGGATAGGATTAGGATTAAAGTTATTGGGCGATAATTGCTCATGACAGTTTTACACCTTTCTTTTTAAAGAGGCTTGTTAATTGACTTTTTCAGACTTGTTGGAAATACTCCTTATGTTAGAGACAGGTTTATAATGTAGGTTAAGGGAGACACTAAAGTCATTGCACATATTTTTAACACTTTAGTGCTCCATCCAGTCGAGTAAGTGTTTCGTAAAATGTGAATTATGTTATAAACGTCTGATCTACTGGTGTAAGGAAAACGCTTTTAGGATTTTGAGAAGTGGTTATTTTTATGTAATGTTTCTTGTTTTTATGAACTTTGTTGATATTCTTTATTTGGGATATATAATAGTCATTAAATATGTGATATATTTGTTTTGGATTGTAATAAACTTTACTATTGGCATTAACCGCGTCATCCTCAGAGTTACTTGTCATATTATTCGTATTTGTTTTAATCATGTTCCAGGCCGCTTTAATTTATTAATATAGTTGGCCTTATTAATATAGTTTTAACTATTAATCTACTGAGCCTTGTACATGCATTTTTTTTGTATTTGAGTTTAGTCGTCATGTTGTTGTGTTTGTAAAGATGTACTTTAAATATAATGTCCGTTTTTTTTTAATGCAGCGTCTTTTTATACTCTTGGTTAGACGGTTATTTTCACTTGTATATAAGTATTTTTGAATTTAACTATCGGAAAGCATAAATCGTAGAAAAAAGTGTCATTTATTGTTTGAGCTTCGTAAACTTTGGAAAAGGATAAACTTGAGATGCAGTTATCAAATTAAATTATGTTTTCGTCACTCAGCTCTCTTACATTTTAAACCAAAATCTATGAATGTCTTTAACATGAAAATTAGTTTCTAAGCTAACCGTTATTGATCGTGCTGATTCGTGGTCTGAAAGCGCTAGATGGAGAATTGCTGATTTAGCGTCGTGTATTTTACTTACTATTAAGTCCAAACATAAGTTTTTTCTCATATGCAGATTTATGTACTTTATTAAATTATTAGTACCAAGAATAGAATTTAAGTCATTGGATGTTTTATTTGTTTTCAGTGTATCAATATTCCAATCAGCGCAGATGATAATTTTTTTGTTACCTTTTTCACCTACTTTTTTACGTCTACAAAACTCGATTCTATGGTGGAAAAGCTACTCTAAATAAATAAAAATCGAATATGACCATTATTTATATGAATATATATCCAAATTCCAAACTGGTACTGAGAAATGCCAGATAGAAAACCCCAATCACGCTTTGCCCGACCTTGGAATCGAACCCAGGACCTCATACTCAGCAGTAGCGCTTGCGACCACTAGACCAAAGACGAAGTCCAATAGAAATTTTCTCATTGATAATGCTAGGTGGTACTTAATTACAGGCCGCGAGGTCTAAGGCCGATTGTTTTAAGAAATTGTGCTCTAGGCCGACGTCACACCTACACTACACTATCTTTATGCGCACTCACACAAATGCAAAACTCAGCTTAGGTCTCCCGGACTTGTGATTATTAGACACGTTTTTATTAAATCTATGCTCCGTTCTTCCTTTCATGCTATTTGGAGAAAATCATTTTCATATTGGTTGAACTAAACTCATTTTGATAAGTTCTCTCAGTTAGGGTTACGACTTTTTCTTTGTAGATTTAACGTAAACCCATAAAAAATCGTAATGTTTACGGTACGAAGAAAGTATCATAAAGAAGAGAAACCCTAATAATAATAAAACACAGTGGAATTAAAAAATAATCGGACAATAATAAAATTCCTGGAAAATAAATGAAATGACCGGACTTCCAATATTTTGTGGATTAAATGAAGCGGCTTAACCTCATCGAAATATCCGACGAAATATTTAAATTTATATAACAAAGGCAAAGTTCTAGCAGATCGTGGGTCGTAACATTAAAATTAAAAATAGATTGAATTCTGAAAGAATAAATTAAATAAAAACCTAATGAAAACTTTACGGGAAGCTTTTTAGTCACTTGAGATATTTTAGAAATAAGTTTTTAATTAAGGATACACACAGTCTTAATGTTACAGACAGTGCAACCAAGATTTTTTATGTCTTAAAATTAAATAATTATTATGCAAAGTGATGCTTATGTACAGAGTAGATTCGTTGGTTTTTCATTGCCTGGCACATTAAACAAAATAATCATTTTTACGTGCTTGCCTACCAACATTTTTCTCTGTATCCTACAAATTGTGTTATTTATTCATGAATATTGGTTTTGCTTCACTAAACATGATTATCATAAAACGTCTGGCTCAATGTTTTCTACACGGTTCCCAGAGAGTTTTATTGGGGTAGTAATTTTATTTGCGTGAAAGATATTCGTTTTGAATGTATGTTTTCAAGTTGATTACGTGGCTTCAGTGTTTAGTATGTTAGGCACGTTCATATTATTGGCCACGTAAAAGAAGGATCAGGAGGCAAGAGGCTCATTATAATACATTCAAGGAAGATGCTGGCGAGTTTTCCGAAACAAATCAACAGAGCCAAGATTTTTTGCTAAGTGATTCACCGTCGACCACGATGTTTAGTAACAAGTCTTCTGTTTTCTGGTCACGAAATAGAATAAATACTCTGTATTATGTTCACCATATAAATTACAGATATAAATGTAGAAATTTGACAAAGCAAGACACAATGGGTGGTGGTAAAAAAAGTTTTGTTAAGCATCTGATGTCTGCATTGTTAAGAGGCATAGATGGACTAATATACATTGTAGAGGCCAATATAAAGAGAGCGGTTAAACCTGTATGTGGGATTGCGCTACAGCTGCAGGAGATTTGGCTCTTTTATGAAAACTTTAAAAATACAACAGACTAGATAATTCGGCATTGTTAATTTTATCAAACAATATTTCTGATGACTCATTAAACAAGGTTATAAGATTCTGAACGTCCAGAGAAGTACAGATGAATGAGCGAAGATCGTCTATATGATTTATGTTGGCAGTTCTTAAGTTACAAAAAACATTCTGCTAATGATATTGCAACGCATTTCTCGAAGATGAAATTAAATAAAAATGTCCGGCAAGAATTAATGAAAAAAGAAGACTGTAAGGAAATTCCAGATATCTTATTAATTTGCAAAATTTTGGAAAAATTATTGGAAAATTATTTTTCATTCAAATCGACCTGTACCCTAATTGCGTAATACACAATCTATCGGAATCTGAATCGTTTTGAAACAGATTGCTAATCCATTGCTACATAAGTTCGATAAAAAATTCTCCTCAAGAATGTACAAAACGCAATGAATGTTGTTGAACTGTCAAAATCAAACAGATTAATCGTAATCGTTTAAGAAAATGTGTTACGCAATTAGGGTGCTGGTTGTTGATGTCTAAAAAGGATCGAACCATTGAGAATATTACAAGTCAGTGTCAGAGTGCCTTTTCAGGTGATGTGTGCACATGAAAAGGAGCTCCGAGTCTAGTTGTGATGCTCTTGCGGAGAAATCATGGCATAAATGTATTAAAAAGGGCGATGACGTTACTCCTGGGACAAGTAAGAAGAAAATAAAGTGCTTCTGCAAATAAGTTGGTCACCTTAAGAAATACTGCCCTAAGAGGAGTGTATCTCGTCAAGTAGTGGATGAAAACAAAGGAGTAAACATTGTATTACTGACTGTGAATTCAGCTGAATATGACACTGATTGTGATAAATGGTTACTTGTATAAAATAACGGTGCTACAAACCATGTTACGATGAAACGTAACATGGTTTGTTGCTTGGCGCTTCGTTGTTTAATGAAAATTGGTGAACAAATTACAATTACAGGAAAAAGATAAAGATATGGAGTTTTGTACAGGCTTAAATGTAGGATTCTACCACCATCTAAAGTATTTGTCAATTTGGTACAGAAAGTAGATATTCTGCGCTAACTACCATGAACAGATCATAAGAATAAAATGCATGTGAGAAGTCTAATCGAATGGGAACTTGTTATTAAAACCAAGGTAACTGGAGAATTATGCGAAGGCGATATTTGGAAAGTCCCACAGACAGAAGTTTTATATTTATAGTATAGTTATAGATTTGTGTACTTTCTTCGAGAGAAGTCAGAGGTCCATGAAAAGCTGAAAGAGAAGTTTGCACCTGCCAAGGTATCTGGTCATACTGTTAAAGAAGTATTGAGTGATTATGGCGGAGAGTTTAATAATCATAAGGTACTAAAAGTATTGATGGATAAAGGCAGTAAGCAACAGTTTGTTATGCCATACACGACAGAATAAAATGGGTGTAGCGATAGGGACAATCGCACGATTGTTGAGGCAACAAGATACATGATGTATGCTCATGAGGAATTGCCTCAGATATTGTTTGCTGAGTTGGTGAATACTGCTGTTTAAATTTTGAACAGGACAGGTCCATCAGTAGTAGAAAACAAGTCTCCATTTGAGCTGTGGATTGGTAAGAAGCCACAAATGAAGCACTTGAGGAGACGATTTTTGTATGACCTGTGCAATAACTCGTATGATTGTTTAGACATTGTTAACAAGTTGTGTTATACAGTTCCCAGAACATGCCAGGGGTGCGTGGTGCGCGCACGACCTGTATTCGCTACTACTTCCAGTCGTACAAATGCCGGCTTGCGTGCGCAACTTCGTCGCATTACGAGCAATTTTAATAAGAATTTCTGCAGTTTTAATCTGTTTGCTTTACCAAAAGAAAACTTTAGGCTCATGTTGCTTAACACACTGCAAAATTAATGTGACACTGTTGTTCCACTATTAACAATTTCATGAAGACTTTAGTATTGATTCCTCTTTTTATTGTTAACAACGCTTCTTCGTCTTAAAATTTACCAAAATTGTCTCATGTGTATCTGTGGAGAACGTGGTTGATTTCACATTTGTAACATTGCTGTATCCTAACTTTTTGTTATTCTTAATGTGCAATTGTTTGTTTTCCCAAATAAATAAAATAAAAGCTTCTACAGAAGCTGAATTTGAATAACCTTTGGAAGCACAGTTGCATGGTAATGAGAATGATGCATTAAATCTAGTGAGTCAACCACTAGATACTCAGAATGCAGAAAACAGTGATACTATGTAGAATTACCAACAATAATGAAAATGTCAATGAAGATGTTGGTACCGATATTGGGGACACTGAGCTCATTGGTAGAGAAGACGTTCTACTTGAAGATTTTGATCATTTTGATGACGCTAGGAAAGATAGGGGAAGTAAATGAAGATAGACGAAAATTAATACCAGAGATGTGTGATGGACCTGTCCTGGTTGAATAATTCTCAGAGACAGATCATTACTTAGTCCGCCTAATAAACTCGAAAAATAAGCTTTAAACATGGCTAGCTGCCACCAAGAACCTAGTTGTTATAGAGAAGCTATTAAAAGCTCTAAACTGAATCTTTGGGAATAAACAATGGACTGCGAGATGAATTCTTTGAAGGAAAATAAGACTTGGGTCCTAATAGCTGGAAGGTTATACCACGCAAATAGATGTATAATGTGAAACTGAATGCTGCTGGTTAAGTAGAAAAGTATTAAGCTCGACATGTTGTAAAGGGATTTAGTCAGAAGAAATCAAATTTTCAGTCCCGTGGCTAAAACAGTAAGGAGTTTATTGGCTGTGGCAGCCAATGAGAACATGTTTATGATACAATTCGACGTTTCAACAGCTTTTCTGTATACCCTTGAAGAAAAATTTTCATGAAACATCCCGAAGGATTTGTTGGATAAATGTCTTTATGGTTTAAAACAGGCTCCAAGGTGTTGGAATAAGCGGATTTTGGACTGTTTCAAAGAGATTGAATTCGAAGTTAGTGACTCAGATCCTTGTTTATTCATATGGAAGACGCCGTCTGGAGGTAAACTGATAGTTGTCCTGGATGTTGATGATGGTTTGGTGGCTGCAACAAGCCAGGACCTTATAAACGACTTCATAGGACAAATGAAAACTAAGTTTAAAATAACGACGACGGCAGCATCATATTTCCTTGGAGTCGTATTCGAGAAGACTGACGATGGAATAAAAGTATCTCAGGGATCTTACTTAAATAAAGTGCTTAAAAGATTTGTCATGGAACATTCCAGACCGGTAATGACACCAATTGTAAAAGAGGATCAATGTTAGGGTCAAGACTCGTGAGATGTTAGCAATTTTTGAACAACTACTCGTAGAGACAAGTGATTGGTGCTTTATCATATTTAATGATCGGATCTAGGCCAGGTATAGCATATGCAGTAAGCGTCGTTTCTAGTGCCATCAAAAATCCTAAAGAACATGATTGTGTCAAAGTGAAGAGTACGGTATCTGCAGTATGCTCCAGAAAAAGGTATACTCTACAAGAGAGATTTCAAGACAGGTATTCTTGAAAACTACAGTGATGCAGATCATGACGGTGACTTGAACACAGGACGCTCAACCAATGATGTATTGTGCATGTATGCTGGAGGTGCCGTGTCATGGATAAGCCATCGTCAGACAAGCGTGGCTATATCGACCACCGCAGCAGAGCTGCCAGTGAAGGTGCTCGGTAAACAATTTGGCTGTCTAGGGGCAATGAATATATGACAAAATTGAAGGGTGTGTCTGTCCTGAGAGTGGAAAATGAAGCTGCGATCAATCTAGTTGAAAATCCGAAGTACCACACACGTACTTAACATATCCGGATTAGACACTTCTTTGTCAGGGAGATGGTAACAAGTGGAGAGCCGATACTTTTACAAGTGTTATCCAGAACAAGGCTGTTGAAGCTTTTGAAATTGAGAGAAGACAATAAGGTTGTATATGCTGACAATGTGTGACCATTAATAACCATAGATAAGTATCATGTGAATAAAAAGCTATTGACTCGTGTGTGTACGTCAATAAATGTCACTGTATAAAAAAACAATTATTCTTGTGAATTATAACATAATTAGCTAATGTTAACAGTAAATATGTAGTTTAAACCGTTTCAGGTAATGAAATCGTGGCTTATTTTAGGAGAGTCAAGGCCCGTTCATCTTTGGCCACGGATCGCGATATATTTAGCTCCACTGATTTATACTGACTGAGTATTATTCATATTTATGTTGGTTGTTAGTTGGTAATCTTATTAGACAAACAAATGCAGTATGATTCCGAATGTAAATTATGTTTATTAATTTTGTAATTTATGATAATTATTTGGATTATAGTAGCGTATCTTTTTCTATTTTTATTGAAAGGATAATTAGTCATTAATTTATTTATGGAACCATTAAAAAACACAAACTCAAAGCATTTATTTCAGTTAAACCATTTACAGGCATTTTTGAGCTGTCAAGTAGTCGGTCAATCATAAATATGAAGCTAGTGGTAAATTTCAAGCGTAGTAGGTAACGATGGAAAAGAACGGTCAATAAACTCAATGGACACTCTTAAATTATGTTGTTACAAAATATTTTTGTTACATAATTATTGTTGAATATACAAATAAAAGTAAGAACGATGTGCATTCTGTCAAAAAAGTATCGGGAATGGTTTGTTTAAGGTTCTAAATTCAGTTTTTTTGTCTTTTTTTGTTGTTAGATTGACACAACTGTTCATTTTGGCGCGGAGCTTGAGTTGCATATCTTATTTAAATTGAATACAGTGCTGTTTTTGTTAGATCATATGTAGTGTGCATTGCAAATTTCATAATGGATAAAAACATCGAACAAAGAGTTTGTCTTAAGTTTTGCATCGCCAATGGAATTTCGTATTGGGAGTCACTGAACATGTTACAGAAGGTTTACTTACGGTGAATCGACTTTATCAAAAACACGTACTTATGAGAGGTACAAAGCGTTTAAAGCGGTCGAGATGTGATGGATGATTTGCCTCGCTCTGGTATGCCATCAACGTTTTCAACTGAAGTTAACATCGCAAAAGTGAAGAAAATAATTACTGAATATCCTCGTTCAAGTTTGAGGGAGAAAGCCGCTGAACCTTCTGACTGTTTTCTTTGAATAACGCGGTGTTGTGCTCTCGGAATTCTTGCCGGAAGGTAAAACGATAAATAAAGAATATTATTAAAACGCGATATGCTTGTTTAAGACAGCAAATTCATCGAAAAAGGCCAGATTTGTGGAAAGAAAATTCTTGAATTTTGCATCACGATTATGCACTTTCGCAAAAGGCAATCATTGTGAACGAAGTTTTGACCAAAAACTCAACAAATACCATCGAGCAAGAACCTTATTCACCAGATATGTCTCCAGCCAACTTTTGTCTTTTTCCTAAACTCAAATTATCTCTTCGTGCTGCGGAAACAATTTTTGATTGAATGTTGTGACTGATTTTACATAATTTATTATTATTAGTTTTATTGCATTGACTGTAGAAATTATTCCATATTGTTTTTAGTTTTAGTTGATAGCATGCAACCATTCTTGTAGGCATAACATAGCGACCTATGAACTTTAATTTAAGAACTGTAAACACTACCTGTGTACCTGTACCTGTGTTTGTGTTCCACAAATAGAATATGATATATGAATATTATTGAATATTCGAGGTGCTTTAATCCCGTTATCATTCGGTAGACGACATAAAGGAGATTTCGCGGCGAGAACTGAACTCAATTCCGGAACAAGCGTTTAAAAATGTTTTGATGATTGGATTATTCGTTGGCGCACGTGTATCGTTTCTGAAGGAGCATACTATGAAGGCCATAAAATAAATTTGGATGAATAACTAACACTTTGTTTATTATTAATCTTTTTCTGGTACTTTCTTGACAGACTAGTTACGTACGTACGTTACGTAGTACACCACATTAAAATCGGCCAGAGTACAGCAAAAAAAAAACAAAAAAAAAATGATGACACATATAATGTGCCTTTATTGTAGGTACTGGAAATGTCAAAAGGCTAATGTTTGGATTTCCCTTTCAAAGAGGCGGAGACTTCATAAGCGCAGTAGAAATTTAACAAACAGCCTTTCTTTATGAGCAAACAGATTTTCCTTTCTCAGCTCAAGGTTCGTCTAGTTTTACTGCATTGTTAGCTATTAAGTTTTCTTGCCTCGCTTACCTTTACGGGGATAATTTATTTCTTTATTGTTCGCTGTAAACTTCGCTTGCATACTGATTAGACACAATTTTGGGACCATAATCTAAACAAAAGTATTGTGGATAGTTAATGCTTAAGTTTAAGATTGTAGAGGACTTGGAGGTTTGATTTCGGTAGAGACAGTGACGTTTTCGTTTTTACTATGTAAGATTTAGGAATACCTAACACAACAAAGTTAATATTCTAATGAGATGCGTAAAAGGATTGAACAGGGAGACGCGAAAAAAGCGGCTTGATTTATGTTTCGTTTTTTATTACTTTGAGTCAAAACAGAAGAAAGATTAAACATTAAAAAATCATGTTTATATTATTTTGGAATGAGACTTTTACGTAAAAAAATGTAAGTAATTTGAAAACCAACTTAAAGGTGACTACTAATTAAAGCTTTGTTTTCAACTACGACTACTTATTAAATCTTTGTCACTATCTGACAAGAATATAAGTGATCGAGGACTCTACACAACAACAAAAAATCGTTATGTAGTATTAGTGCGCTGTTTGAGACACCGAAAGTTAACTAAAATAATTAGAATAAACCATTTATTACTCAAGAACAGCTGGACCGATTTTTATTATTTATCTCTGCCCCGAAATGCAGAATAACTATTGAATCATGGGAAAATTTCGGCGGTACGAAGTTCGCCGGGTCAGTGAGTCTATCAGTTTTTATGAGAGATTAGATAACTGTTTAGGCTTTGAAACTGTTGACGGTTTAGGCTGTTGAATCAATAATTTAGGCACTCCCTCATCCTCGAAAGTCAGAAAACTACCTACACTGAATGGAATGTTATTCCATTAACGTTTACTTAAACGATAAGAATAGTTGGTCGCTGTAATTAACTCAAGACAATGTTTATATTCTTTCTCCAGAATCAGCTTACCTACTGACAGGGTATACGAGTTCGTATATTAATTTTAATTTAATTTGACTATAAAAGTCAATTATTTTTAGTAATCTTCATTTATTATTGACATGATCTACTCATTACAAGGTTTTTTTTAATGAGTTGTATTGCAATATGTGGTTAGCTAGCGACCTCGACAATTTAACATAAATTATTCTTGCCTGAGCAACCGGCAGCGAGTTCGTCATGCTCCCTTAGATGTCAATGCTTGCGGTAGCGTCGGGGATCGGGTTGCCTCCTTCCCTCGAATATGGCGAGGGGGGGGCTCGTGAACGGATGCTGCTTGTGGTGACTGGTCGACTTTCTGTCTATCTCTTCTGTATTCTCTTCTCTTCTTTCTGTCTTCTGCTGGGGAGTTTGTTGCGCCTCTTCTTCTTCCCAGCTAAAGCACTAGGAAGTGGTGAAGGGCGGGCTTTTTGGGGGACTGTCTTATGTAATTTTGACGTTCGAAAAGTGCTGATTCTCAGCCTAATTTGAATAAATGACTTTTGTTTCTGATTGATTTTGACTGACCGACTCCTTGACAATTCAAACGTGCCTGTTAATGGTTTAATTGAAATAAATGCTTTGAGTTTGACTTTACTATACATTTTTGGAGGCATGCAAAAGACACTTTTTCGCATGAGCATATGCGATCGCTATACACAAAAATAACGTACTTTATTAGACTTTTTTAATGCAAATGTTACTATTGTTAACAGTATCTATTAGGTAGTTAACTGAAAAGGATTTTCTATTTTCTTTGTCAGCTTTTATTTTCAGCTGGGAGTCCTACGGGTCGTGACGGCTAAATTCGTGTTAACATTTTTTTTTGGTGATTGAAATAAAGTCTTTCCTTAAGACGATAGTTTTGAACAGGGTAAAATACTGAAATGTGTTGACATGTCAGTAGATAAAAACTAAACTTGATTAAAATATGGAGTAATTTCATCATAGTAAGGTATTTTCAACTGAATAAGTATAAGGTTTTTATTAATTACAAATACTCGTAATTAAGTTTTACATAATATTTTACCTACTAGTAACATAATTGTGTACCCTTATTTGCATATGACGGCAGCCATATTGATTAGCAGCTGCGAGAGACGGCGACTAGATGGCGTTAGTGGAACGTGCACCAGACGCATCATAAAGATTTCAATCTATAGAGTCAATCAATATGGCTGCCGTTACATATAAACGATTTTGAATTTCAAATTCATATTGTATTCAAACAAACAAGCAGCATGTCCATTGGAGTTGAATTTAATACTTTAAGCACAAAATGTACCTACACTAATACCTAAATAGGAAGCTAAACAAAGATGTGCTTACAAAGTTTCTATGTAAGAAAATAAAAGGTTTGGTCCTTTTTAGGCTGCGAACGGTATTTAACTGTATATATATATTTAAATAAAACATTTATCGCTCAAGAGTAGTAGCCTAGTCTGGATTTAGTGATGTTATGCTCCATTAATGGAATACCATATTCTTTATATTTAAATACGTAGTACTTCTGAATTCAATTGCTAATTGCTTGATTCTACTATCTGTTGAAAACCGTACAATGCGTCCAGTGACGGTAAGTCCCGAGTTGATGTGTCATTTTGTGGAAAGGAAATCGGTCAAGGCTGTAAATAGCTACTTATAAATATCTTCTATTAATAATCATACTTATGTTCTTAATTGTATTGTAGTTGTATGTAGTTTACTAAGTAGATGCAGGCTGATAAAGAAAATATTAATTCCCTTTTCGAATAAGTATCTGTTAGAGGTGTCAAGACAAAACTTTTAATTATTGTAAATTAAGCCTTAGCAAAAACGGAATAATAATGAGGAATCTTAATTAATTAATAACGTGACTATAAATTATCAAATAACATAATTTAACTTTCGAAAGTATTAGGTACGAAAATAAGTGACAGGCGAATGCTGGGGTTCATTCAAAGTTTTATTTGAGAGGACCAAATTCTTTTGAAGTCTTCCGTAAAATTTGGATTTTTGACTAAATTAATTAATCAATAACATTTCTTCGTAACATCCTACTGGGAAATTCAGACTTCACATTATTCATGCATGATCTTAAGGGCGGAAGGCAAATATTTTCGGACAGACCTTCCTCTTATATAAAACGCACTTTTCTTGGACGTTTGAACGTTTTGTTTGTCTGGGAAACTCTGCGGACGTGTGACCTAAATATGATGACGTAGATAAAGATGTTGGCTTTGAACTATCACTCATTCTATCAGTCAGTCAATCACAAGACACCCGCAAGTTTTCGGTTTCCGAAATAGAATTATTTTAAGAATTTGTGATCAGTATTTCAGCTGTGTAAGGCCCGTCGTCCAGTTGTTTTAGAAACTTCTTTGCAAATCTTAAAACAGTCAGAATGGAAGTTATGATGTAGTCTCATTTTGTTACTTTAATTCTACAGATGCCTCGATGGGCTGCCTCGTTGGTCTAGTGGTCGCAATCGCTACTGCTGAGCATGAGGTCCTGGGTTCGATTCCTAGGTCAGGCAACGTGTTATTGGGTTTTTCTATCTGGAATTTCTCAGTAGCAGCCCGAAGTCTGGATTTGTGCCCGGTAGGTGGCAATAGGCTCGCCCCCTATTACATGTGACTTAAACATAACTGGCGAAATGTGGGTGTACTATAGGTACACCTCTGCCCAACCCTTCGTGGAAACAAGGCATTTGTTAATTCTACAGATTTTCTGTAGAGAAACGGAGAACGAAACGCTTAGAATTTTTGAAGTTGTAAAATACAAGGTGTCGTTTTGCATCCTCGTCAAATTCAAGGAGGTTACTATGCTAATGATTCTCGACACGAATCAATAAAAAAATTAGTAGCTTTTTTTTTCTATTTTCGGAAATCGACTTGTGTGGAATGCGCATGTAAAGACGCGGCCCGTATGATACCGCACTGTAACTGCGCTTTTATGCGACATAGCCGTGCGAAATTGCATATCGCATACGCAGCGGGGCGATTCTGTGCTTTGAAAGTGGTTTATTCTGAGCAACTGTCAAACATACATAACAAAAAAACAAGCATGTATTATTTTTATTGAGCTAGTATCGTAATTTTTTTAAAAATTATTTATGACTTTCATAACAGCCTCCTGAAATTTGACGAGGATGACAAAATTATAATAATAATACATTATTTATTTTGGATAACAATCCATACAATTCATAAAGTATTAGTAACAAAGACTTAAAAACTATAAAAGTAACCTTTTACAAACTAACTTAACTAAAAACCCCTGAAGCGAATGAGACTTTGCAAAGAAGAATTTCACGGGCAACGTTGAAGTATAAGAAGAGAATTAGGTTAGGTAATGCAAAAGTTTAGTTTGACAAGTTCTTAACTTCAAATTCTCAATTCAAAACCCGGGGTCAGTCAATATAGGTATCAATACTGCTTAATCCTTAATAACAGAAAAAGCCTAAAAGCTCTTATCCTCGACAAATACACGGTCGCTCATGGAAACGATTCCCAAATATTATTAGAACCTGCTAATAGTTTTATCCATCCTTTCATGTTGCTATCGATCAGGGCTCTTAGATAACGTAGAAGTGTTTAGGGATATGAAGAACAGGGTGTAAAGTTCACTCATACTCTTGGAAAAGGGAAGATCCCCGACCAGATGGGTGTCGTATCTGGTGGGCAACTGCCCGATGATTGTTGTCGGGAAGTTGTATATATGCTATCTGCGCGGTAAACTCTGCTTGCGCGATGCAGGATTGATGCGTTTGTTCGCATGTGGCGGTGTAGATGCCGCCACAAGTGTAACGACTATATCTTGTCTGCCCAAAACAATATAACAATATGGATTTGCTTCTGTCTTACATGTAATCTCGATGTATGAGTTTGAAGTTATCGAGTTTACTCTGGAAGTGTTGACGAACGACTTGTGAACCGCGCTCACGGGCGATATAATTTGGAAACTCTTTTCAAATTCTAATTTTCTTTGGTATTACACTTCTAGTGGGTTTATGTGTACCTATTGTTGAGGGTTGCCTTAATACGTGATTCATTCAAGGGTTTCTTTAGGTCGACTGATAACATTTTAATAACAATAACATGTAACACAATCAGCCTTTTATGTTCCCACTTCTGGGACACAGGCCACCTCTCTGTGAGAGGGGGCGGGCCGTAATCCACCACGCGGGCCCAGTGCGGGTTGGTAGATGTCACATGTCTTCGATTTTTTGGTTCTAAGACATGCCGGTTTCCTCACGATGTTTTCCTTCACCGTTTTGAGAGCAGTGGTAATGAAAAAGTTTACACAAAGTAAAGCGTCTTTCTGGGTTCGAACCTACGACCTACAACTCGTAAGTTGCGGCCGTTACCACTGGGCCACCACTGCTCCCATAACATGTAACTAAATTGCTAATTAAAAGCGTCCACTGAAAAAAACACAAAATTAATACACCCTCATTCATACTCACAGTGAAGCTATTTCCTCAGTTGGTTGATTTCGTTCAATCGATTAAGCAAAATTAAGTTCGACAATAAACGGTTATGTGCAGGCAGGTGCTTCTTGTACAAAAATGGCTCTGCTAAGAGATTCCTAACTGTGCTTGCATTGGTGCAGAAAAGGTCAATGCCGTGCTCGCAAGAGATTTCATTAAGACTACGACTAGCTCTCAGACAATATGCATTACGCCGATAACTTGTGTTGTGTTATAGGTCAAAAATTTAAAGAAGTCCGAACATTGCGATTTGTTGCGACTTTTTTGAGATTTTTGTGTCCACGGTCAGTCACCTTAGGTCAGTGCCTATTAGGTACCTCAGGTATACAAGATGCCAACAGCCGCGCTAAAAACTATTTTTTTAACACACTTAGCGTTCGCGCGGACGTTTTTTAAACTCACGAGTGAAAGCATTTCACCACAATCCCTTATTCAATCTGGGTACTAGCAAAACCTTTAAAAGTGGAAATAGGGATCTAAGGAATAAAAACAACCTTTTTATTTTCTTTCCTTTTCGTCGGATTCCAGTCTAACCGGATTCAGCTGTTGATTTTACATGGAGAGACCGTCTAAACAACCCAGTTACTGAGTAATACTATACCCCTGGTTGTTGTGTATAAAAAAAAAATTAGATTAGTTCAGAAATCTCGATGTCCACATGTCTCCTTTTCCGGGCGAAACAGGGGCGGATCGCTTGTAAAAGTAAGTTTTTTTTTTAAAGTTTACATGCACAACATTACATAATATGATCCCGAAGGTTATACAGAGCAATACAAACTAAAAGGTGACACTTTAAAAAGAAAAAAAAAAAAACACGAAAAAATAACTAAATTGTTAACAAAACAGAATTCAAACAACTGCAAAAAAACACATTATTTATACTCTCATGTAAACAATATATTATGATTTATTTTATTTTTGCCCGGAGTCTGGATTTGTCGCCGGTTGATGGCAATAGGCTCGCCCCCTATTACATGGGACTCAAACATAACTGGCGAAATGTCGGTGTACTATATGTACACCTCTGCCCAACCCTTCGGGGAAACAAGCCGTGATGTTATGTTATATGTTTGTTTGTTTTATTGTTAGAATTTGCTTATCTTTGAAACTAGCTGTCAGGCCCGGTTTCCACCAAAGCGGTGAGGAGACATGTGGAAATAACTAAATCTGATTGGTTATTCAAAACAAATTTCCTCGCGGTTCCGCTCCTCTCCGCTTTGGTGGACCCCGGGCCTCAGATTTGAAAAAATAATTTTGCAGTTTATAGCCCAATTCTGACGGAAGGTTGTGGCTCAAAAAAGAAAAAAAGTATGAAAGAACGCTAAGCAAAAACCAAGTTTTTTTATGTGTTCTTAAAAAAACGTGGCGCTATAATGGCGACATTACTTTAACACATTAGTAGTGCTATTGGCCAGTAATCAAAAATAAAATACAAAAAGATAATATAACTCGTAAATTGGAAACTACATCCTGAGCCGCTCGCTGACATAAGGCCCCCTTTTCTTGAAGCCTACTCTTTGTTTTTTTTCGTATTTAATTTCATTGATGCGATGTTATGATCCGTGACCCTGGCCAATGACCCGAATTTTTTTTTTTTGTTTGGGAAATCATTAAATAACTTCTCCCGCTCTGGGTGGAGCGGGAGGGCGTGTCAGACTTTTATTGACTAAAACCTACCCGTGTTCCTTCAATTGCTTGTGCCAGGGCCACGGTTACTATTTAGAATTACCCGCGACCCTGAGGCGTTGGCCCTACCGGACCCCGTCATTTTGTGCTGACATCTCATTGAGGCGCGCTTGGAACACGACGCGCCGTCGACCCGGGCCTGGTTCCTACCGGTCGGCGAGCTACGCATTGCTCGCCGTCCGCAAGCCTGCGCCTACGGTGGTCGGGTATCTGCTTGCGATTCCCGACGCCCAGGGCGTCTCCTGCGGCGACTAGGGGCGTGACTCTCTCCCTCACGCGCTCCGCCTACTCCTTCGAAAGCATTATTGCTTCGCAGAAGGAGGTGACGGCTTTCCATTCCCTCTCCCTCTGTACCTTGGGCTGGACTAGGGCCGGACGCGAGAGATCGCCGCCGCCGATTGTCTCCGAGAGGACACTGCGGTGCTCCGCCCAAGCTGGGCAGAACTCCACCGTATGCTCCACCATGTCCTCCGGGCGATCCACACAATGGTGACACCCGGGCGTTTCCTCCCACCTTATTCGAAACAGGAACCTCCCGAAATAACCGTGTCCGGTGAGGACCTGTCTCAGGCGGAAGGTGAGGACGCCGTGGCGCCTCTCCAACCACTCGTCAAAGAGGGGACTTACCGCCGCTATTGTGGCGTGCCCAGCACTGGGTTGCGACAATCGCACCCACCATGTCGCCATGAGATGCCTATGACCCCTGCGCTACAAAAAATAACTCAAGCATTTATTTCAATTAAACCATTTACAGGCACTTGAGTTTTAACAAGGAGCCGGTCAGTCAGAAAAATGAAGATAGTTGCCCATTCCAAAGCGTAGTAGGTACCTATGGATAAGGAACGAGCAAGAAACTCCATGGATACTATTTTAAATAATGTTGTTACAAAATATTAGTTAAATGTTGATCTTATATGTGAGAACGATGTAAGAAAGACGTACGTACGCAGGACCAGCATTGATCCAGGCATTTTTATCAGCGATGTAATGCCCTTACTAATAACATGCCTGCCTGCATAGTGTGCGTTTTATAAAAGATTTGAATTTCGTCTCATTCAGTTGAAGTAAAGAAGAAAGAAAAATAGATTAATTTGTCACAGAAACACGTGCGTGAAGTATGTGGAGAGGTACACTTCTACAAGAACAGTTTGTTTCAAGAAACAATTTTAGAAAATTGAAAATAAATAATAAAAAGAAACGTTTATTGAAATATAAATTTGTTCATAAAACGAAAACGCGAAATAGAATACGTTAGAAAAATTAATTTCGCCATTAAAGCGGCATGCTGTATATTGATTTATATTCAAGTTAACAAAACTAGAATACCAATTTAAGACCAGTTATCCTGAATCGGGTCCTCGACCGGACTTGAATGAACGAATTAAACAGTTACAGTGTTAGTTGTCGAGGATAGCGTAGCATTTAGGTCAAAATGTTTACCAACTTCTGCTGACTTAATAATGCCTAAATAAAAGCGCCGTTGGATTTTCAAATTTCGACGCTTGGCCGAGCGCATCTAGGTGTCATCTAGTAGAAGTGAAAAAGGGTATTTTTTCAAGAACGATTTCGTATGGCCGTGGTTGTTCTCCATATTTACCATCTATGAAGTTTTAGTAATGCCAAAGTTGCAATCATTCGGCTGTTGCCTTGTAAGTAAATCTGAAATACAAACGTTTATTAACCATCAAGCAGAGTTTACATAATCAAATGCTTGCAGAAATGTTTATCTTTTAAATATTTTACTAATACAGGGTTATAAAGTAGATCAACATTTGGTTGAACGACTTTTAAAAGTCACAAATAAAATTCGATCGATTTGCATACACGTACTTATAGTAACCAGAATAAGCGGCTTACCGTGTTCTCTGAGGCATGGTTGTGCAGACTTTAAACTATTTTTATAAATAGTATTTGTTTAGGACACAGCTGTATGATTAAGGAATTGGGCCTGCGGCATTTTAAACTACAGGCATTTTCAATAGTGAATCATTTGTGTGTGTTTGTTGAGTTGTTTTATATTTAATTTTACGGGTATTTAGTTCATAATTAGTATTACACACACAGATCGAAGACTTAATAATAATCAAAAACATTTTCGACTAAACTCATATTTTTTCACAATTCAAACGCGACTCTGGTCTTCTTTAGGTGCTCTATCATTGGTAGTGATATTACTTGACATACTTCGACAATACTATTGTTGTCGTATTTCTAATCTGAAAACGAATAATACATTTTAGCTTCTTTTCTTTAGATAAACATTACATAAAATAACATCACGCCTTGTTTCCCAGAAGGTTTGGGCAGAGGTGTACCTGTACACCCACATTTCGCCAGTTATGTTTAAGTCCCATGTAATAGGGGGCGAGCCTATTGCCATCAACCGGGCACAAATCCAGACTCCGGGCTGCTACTGAGAAATTCCAGTTAGAAAAACCCAATAACACGTTGCCCGACCTGGGAATCGCACCAAGGACCTCATGCTCAGCAGAAGCGATTGCGTTTAGATGAACGCTTATTAAATATTGTAGGTATAAAACAGACGTTCTAATCTAGAAAATAGAATGCTTAAGGTGAGGGTAAATTGTGGCTGGTTATCTTTTAGTGAAGGCGGTGACTCCGACTCATTATCATCATGAGTTGATATCGTACTCCTGTAAAATGAATTCATTGGTTGCCCTGTGCAGATACTCCAAACGCAGGTGAGGACTGTATTCAGTTTTGTAATTTTTATTTCTTCTAATTTTTTAATGTCGTCATGAAGTAATAATGTAAAAAGAAGGTATGAGAATATTGTTTCGTTCACAGTTTCAAGAATACACACACACACACACACACACACACACACACACACACACACGCTAAATGAGGTATTTAGCTCAACATTCATTGTATTAAATGATAACATGTAGTTACAAAAAAACTGTAAACACAATTATTAATATCACGGAAATCAACATGGCACTGATTGCCAAAAAAATACGTAGATTCGTCGTCGACTCTCATTCGTTGAAAAATCATTCGCCCTGTGGGACTCCCACAGTGCGACTGATTTTTGAATTTTTATTTTTTTTTATGTATGGCATCTCGTAGTTGACCTTGAGAGGTCGTGACTACTTAACCGGACTATCCTGTGGCTGCCTTAAGCGGACTCAAAGCCTCCAGCCAGGGGCGTAAAACTACTTATATTATTAAGCGAACGCTCGCTAAGGGCACCCCCTGTGGGGTACGGACCTCGGCTTAGGGCGTCGCTGACGGGAGGACAGCAAGATGGGACAGGCTGGATCAAGTTTTGTTGATTATTATTAATCGGGGAATTTAAAGCTACAGGCTCAGCTACGGCGCGGGCTGGCACTTCGTCGAGCAAGGGTCGGGGACAATTACGTCGGGATCTTCGCGAGGAACCTCGGCGGCGAGGTCGGAATGTCGGTCTGTGTTAAGATTTTTGAAAGAAAGAGAGTGCTTACTTATACCTATGGTAGGCAACCGGAGGGATGACGTTAATGTGTGCGTGCTCGGAATTAAACAACGTAAGTACGTGAACCAAACAATTGGACATGTTTTCTAAATAAAAAGTATTATTAAATCTTAAGCTGCTTCGTGTAATCTTTGATACGGTTACTCTGTTATAGCGTAAATTCCATTGAATAACTCATAAGCGTTATGTCATAATTCACAAAAAAATAAAAAACTTTCCTACTGTTCCTATAACTACTTATAAAGCTAGACGATAGAGGTTGCGGTCGTAGGGTTTATTTCTAGGTTTCTACGAATTGGTGTTTGCATTTTTTTGTGATAAGGTTGGCGTTGGAGTGTAACTAAAACGACTACGACTACTCTAGTCTTTCATATTAAATAATTTCACACATCATTTATAAAGTGGAAATTCGAAAGCAAACGTTTATCAGATATCTTAAAATGACTGCGGAATAAATACCTATTGCAGTTTGAAAGCTTTTTTGCAGAAATATGTGAAACTGTCTTAATTGTTCTTCCGTTAAAAGTTATCTTATAGATAGTTAAGACTACTGAATAATCAGCGATAAGTGAAATAAATATGCAACATCATGATTGAAGAGCCATCGTGGTGTCAAATGTCAACAAAACATATTTTAATTTTTTCCTTTAGTCGGATTCAACGCTTCTTACATAACAACACGCATGAACAACACGTTCTACTAGGTATGCTCGGGATTCTGTTCGTCAATTTTTACAATTTAAATTTAAGTAGGAGATGCATTATAAATTAAAAAAAACTTCAACGAATAAAAAACAAAAACACAAAAGTTTTAGAAAACCACATTGTTTCTTTCTCATGGTAATGGTGATTTTGACATAATTTAAAAGGCTTTTAATATCGAACAGTTAAAGTAAAATTTTGGGTTTGTTAACCTACACTCAATTCATCTTTTTATACCAAAAGTCTGGTTTCATTTGTTTTTCAAGAACTCGTTGAAGTGAATTTTATCACAGATTTTTACAACTTGCTCTGAAGTTGTCGGTTGAACAGTTTTCAATAAAAAAATGGAAACCTACGCGATCATTCACAAAGTTTAGATATGTTTATGCGTCCACGTTCGTACGGTAGACTTACAACTGAATATGCCAAAACAAAAACGTTATTCACCATCGCATTTTATGTTATTATTAGGGAGTTAACATCCTATCCCTTCCAACGGACGCAGGGTAGGTTGAGAATATAAAAACAAAAGGTCCGCTTAATATTCTGTGCTCGACAATCTAGTTCGTCCGCTGCGAGTGGTAATAAAAAAACTTAGTAGTACGCTGATTTCACATAGAACTCTGAAAAAAATACTTTTTTAAAACATACAAAAATATTTTCTCTCCGGCGGGGAATCGAACCCCGGTCTCCCGCGTGACAGGCGGGGATACTTACCACTATACTACCGAAGACTTGCTTTCAATGTTGAAATTAACCTTCAGCTTAAATAACTACTTAACAGATTGCACAATCCGCTCAGTGACTACCATGCAGTGCGGTTTTGCGCAATTATCTAAAATACCTGATTTTAAAAGACAATGATTTTTTCATAAAGCATTCGGTAGTTTGGCGCAAAAAGAATAACCGTCTGATGATACATCAACCAAACTAACAGAAACGGATCGGGATCAAACGTAATGTAGATATGTAGGTTACTAAATTATACACAAAGATAACCTAATGAACCTAATACATTGTGATAAGCAGTTAATGAATGACGAATGATTTGTATTCCTTCCGCTTTCGAATCAAGTTCACGATTCTAGCATGAGCTATTATGACCTTATTTGTTAGTATCTAGATACTTTCATGTGTTTCTAATAAACATTATTGGGTATCTGCTAATTTCATTTTTGCGAAGGTAGTGGGACCGTATGACTGCTTTTGTAGTGGAAAATATGCGCGGACTGTATTCTGTGGTTAGAACTATGTGGTCGCTGACACAACACTTTTGTTTATTTTTGCCTGAAATTAACCCAATAGCTTTGTAAATCAGCAGAACATGGGTGTTAACGGCCCAAGTGCCTATCTCTTTTATTGTCAAAGGTCAAAAGTGATGGTCTGCCCAGCTTGAATGGAGCATCGCCGTGTCCTCGGAGGAGGCGGTAAGGGGGCCGCGATCTCTCGCGTCCGGCCCTGATCCAGGCTGTGGTATGGAGCGAGAGGGAATGGAAAGCCGTCACCTCCTTCTGCGAAGCAGTAATGTTCACGAAGGAGGAGGCGGAGCGCGTGAGGGAGACAGCCTTGCGCCCTCACGCCACCCCTAGTCGCCGCAGGAGATGCCCTGGGCGTCGGGAGGCGCAATGGGTAGCTCACCATCCGCTAAGGACCAGGCCCGGGTCGACGTAGCACTAAATGACGGGGTCCGATAGGGCCGACGCCTCAGGTTCGCGGGTAATTCGAAAGAGTAACCGTGGCCCTGGCACAGGCAACTCAAGGAATACGGGTGGGTTTTAGTCAATAAAAGTCTGACACGCCCTCTCGCTCCACCCAGAGCGGGAGAAGTCATTTGATGATTTCCCACCCGAAAAAAAAAGCCTAACAAAATTCATTTATTGATTTACTAAGGCACCAAGTCCTAAAATACAAGTCACAAATACACTAAGTTCTCAAAATGCATTACAATCATTAAATACAAACACTTTAAAACTCAGTAGTCGTTAAAATTAACTATCAAAACCGCACTTACTCATTGTCATTAAAGTACGATGGTATTTGTTTTGTATTATATAGTCATGTATGTTATATTGTATTGTTCGTTGCTTAGGTAATTTATTGACTACTATTATCTATGAATAATTGTAACTTGAAATTAAATTAAAGTTAATTGGAGTATAATTCCTATGTACGTTTGTTCCGCATTCGCCGTATACAAATATACTTGTAATAATTGTATTTTCTTCAAAAAGACCTGATGACCTTTAAATAACTGAGAACGCTTAAGAAATGTTGAGAAGTTCATTTTTAAAACAGTGCAAACCCGTCAGCTGGATGGTAAAGGATCAATTACCCGATGCGCTGAGTGCCAACCAAAGCGGTTTTACAAACCTTGTAAAGAACCTAGCAGGTTTCAAGAAAAGGTTACTCCATAATTCAACTGTATTGAATGAAAAATGACTGAAATATACATTGACGTACACACAGGTCCGATATATGGTAAACGGATACTTACTACAATTTTATTACTTGAAGCGTATCATGAGGTTTATTTAGAGATGTTGCTAGTAAAGTGGGTGTTTTGCACTTTCTTGTTTTCAAAATCTATTCGTTATTTTAAAAAAAAGTCAGGGGCTCATTTCCTAGGAAATGTATGGGAAAAGTTTTATGACTTTTCTATTACTCAAACCTCAGTTGGTCTGGAAGAGTTTCTGATCCGTACAAGAAACAGCGGGGTTATTGCGTAACACATTTTCAGTAGGAATTTTTCGAACATTTGAAGCAATGGATTAGCATTAGTTATTTGTGGGAGCTGTTTAGAAGTTACGTTGTTGGAATCGTTATGAAATTAGCAAACAGATTATGTATGGATTAGCCCAGTATTTCCTTATATACTTCAAAATGATTGAAATTGTGATTTATAGTGTCGCTTCGGCCGTCAACGAAACCGGGGTTTTGTAACTGGTTTCCATGAAGGCTTTTTTATGCGTCTACGTAACTGGTTTCCATGAAGGGTTCATTTCAACTGTTACGTAAACTCTTCCGTATGTCTCGCCAATTATCATTTAGAAAGACGTCATATATCCGTTAATAAGGTTCACTTGATATTGATAGAATGTCAATAGTTAATTTTCTTGAATGTAAGCTTACTCTGATTAATATATTATTATTGAAAATGGATTTAAGGGATATTGAAATCATCTCAACGAAAAGAGGAGGAGTTGCTGCCCTACATGAAGGACACAAATAACATCGAAAAAAAACGTACACAAATGGTAATAAATTTTGGCGATGCTGTAATTGTAATCGTGGATGTCGTTTCAGCATTACTTTAAATGGAAAAATAAACAAGTCATCGGTTACAATTCACATAATGAGTGTTCGCCAATCAATAAACAGAATAAAGTTTTGAAGGAACTTCATAAACTGAAACACGCAACAGGGGCCCCTATTATGAACTCTTATTTCCAGGCAGTTTACGGCGTAAACAGAACTGCCTTGCAATTTCGTATTTTACGCTAAAAGAGATTTATTTCTCAAAAGAATGACAAAATTCACTTATAGAGAAAACATAAATAGGTTTCGACAAATTTGTGCCATCAAGCGTAGCTAAAAAAAATATTGCAACACATAGTACGTAATTATCTTAAAAACTAAACAAATCTAAAGTAGGTAGTCCTACGCAAGGACCAGCAGAATTTTAAGCTATGCGGGTAGGTTGCATTTCAACGGTTGTAGCGTGTTTACTAAGGCCAACACCATAGTGCAAATCAAAAACAAGAAACGAACAAAATAAAGCAATGTAATATTTTGTTTCATTTACTTGTTTAAATTAACGTGTAAGCAAGGATTTTATGTAGATAGATATATAAGGATTGGTATATTATGTTTAGATATTTTATTGTAGTTTTATTTTGATAAATGATGATTTTTATTTATATTGAGTTATTCGGTACGCCGGGAACGATCTATTATTATGTGGTTTCTTAAGGTTTCCTTGTAAATTAACTGATTTGATTTCTTTTATGTCCTAAAGCAGTTTCTCTATTTAGTTCTCTCTTTCCATATTTAGTTCTAGACTGAGTTAATATCGGTAGCCTGTCTTGTTAAAATGTTGTAGGCTTGTACCCTTTTTGTGAATATTATCTTCGAGTGTATGTCTTTAGTAAGTATTTTCCTGACAAGTATACATGTGTTACTATTTGAAAGAGGTTCATAAGTTTAGTTTCTTTGCATTTTTTTTCAGTATGTGTTAAGTAGTTGTTTCTAAATGGTCTTTTAATTATTTTATTTTGGGCAACTTGTAGTACTTTAAGATTTGTTTTGGCAGCAGTACCCCAAACCTCAATCAAATAGTCTATGTGAGACTTCACCATTGAGTTATATATACGTGTAACGTACGAGTCCAGGCAGAAATCGCAATATGCCACGAAGTGCACCTGTTAGTGATGTGAGCTTATTCTTAATATATTCTATATGTTGTTTCCAAGTTAATTGATAGTCAAGTATAAGACCAAGACATTTTTCTTGATGTACTCTATTCAGTATTTGACCATCGAAATGTAAGTTGTTATGCTGACCAATGTTTTTTAGCAGTGAAAATTATATAATTTGTTTTAGCTGTGTTTATTGTTAGTAAGTTGGATTTAAGCCAAGTGTGCAAGAGGTTTAGATCATATTGGCACCTGACAAAACAGACTCGTGTCGTCGGCGTACAGTGCAATATCCCCTTTTAGGCCAATTTCGTGGATGTTGTTTATGTAGATTAGGAACAATAATTGGCTAAGAATCGAGCCCTAAGCAACGCCGTAGGTTATCAATTGAGGTTCACTTTGGGTTTCACTGATTTTCACAATTTGATATCTGTTAGTGAGGTACGATTTAAATATTTTGTAAGCGGAATCTGTGACACCAAGGTGGTATAGTTTCAACAGAAGTATTTCGTGACTAACAGTGTCAAATACTTTTTCCAATTTTCAAACACTCCTAGTGTATATTTTTTTTGTCAATATTGGATTTAATTTTGGTAACTAGATCGGTTGCAGCTGTGACACTGTTAGACTTTGGTCGAAACCCATATTGCTTTGAGTATAGAAATTGTTTGGATGCAAGAAATTCACTCAGTCTATTGTCTAATATTTTTTCAAACACCTTTGACAATATTGGTAATACCATAATCGGTCGGTAATCCCTCCAACCCGTCGAAGACCCTGATGATCCTCTGCCTCCCGTCACTCCAGACGAAGTGCACGACATCATTAAAGGGCTCCACGCTCATAAAGCCCCCGGTTCGGACGGTATTACCAATAAGGTATACAAACTCCTTCCTGCCCCGCTAATAATGCTTATGACCGCCATCTTCAATGGCGCCTTGAGCAACAACATCTTCCCATAAGCGTGGAAAGAAGCAACCGTCATCGGTATCCCAAAGCCAGGCAAGCCAACGTCTGAGCCCTCTAGTTACCGCCCTATTAGCTTACTTAATGTTCTCGGCAAAATCTACGAGATGCTTATTTATAAAAATCTCAAAGACTATGCCGAAGCAAAGAGCCAGATCGTCTCGTGCTCGTCTTACGAGACTTTTTGTCGAATCGCACCTTTCGCTATCGCATCGAAGTTGCACTCTCGTCTCCTCATCCTATTTGCGCCGGTGTCCCTCAGGGTTCCGTACTATCTCATCTCGTCTTCACGCTGTTCACCACCGATATCCCTAAAAGTGAAAAGGCTCAGTTGGCACTCTTCGCCGACGACACTGCCGTTTACTATACCGGTCACTATCCCAATGCTATAGCTCGTACTCTCCAAACCTCCGCAAACGTCTTAGGCGCTTGGTTCCGGAAATATAGAATCGAGGTCAACCCCAATAAGAGACAGGCGGTTCTCTTCTCGAAACGTCGTTGCTTCCCACCTCCCCTTCACGGTAAGCCAATCCCTTGGGAGAAGCAGGCCAAATACCAAGGCGTGATCTTAGATCAAAATCTTACCTTAAAGCAGCACATTAGGGCGGTTTGCGCGCGCGCCTTTTTCGCTCTTTGTAGACTCCACTTTATTCTGACAGCCCGTTGCAAACTGTCACTTAAATGCAAGCTGCGCATCTAAACCGCAGTCAACCGTCCCATCATGACCTATGCCTGCGTTGTATTTGCGCACGCTCACCCACGTCATCTCCATAAGATGCAGACCCTCCAAAACCGTTTCCTCAGGAAGGTCACAGGTGCCCCCTACTATGGCCGTAATATAGATCTCCACGTAGACCGTAAAATGCCCACCATAAACCAGTTCATGAAACGCTTATCTAAGCGTTTCTTCGACTGTGGCAGCAAACACCCAAACCCCTTGATCTCAGCGCCCGCCCGCTACACTCCCTCCCGCATAAGCAGTATTCGCCGACCAAGGCATACCTTAATCGCCCACGACTAAAAGAAAGAAAACTATTTATTAGGACTCGCACAGGAATACACAATATACAGTACGTTGTGTGATACGCAGTATCACAAACTGAAGTAAACACACTCATAAAAACATAAAAATGAATAACACAAAAATAAAAAAAACAAAGTCCTGTACGAGGCTAAAAGGCCCCTATCGCAGCATAATGCTGTGACACTTAAAAATAAGTGTCACAGCGCTGGTATTCTGATAGGGCCCACTGTGATGTCACGGACAGATACAGAAATATTTCATCGATCAAATAATACATAAATAATATAAATGTAAATTAATTAGTGTAAATTATATAAAATATTTAAATAATAAACTAAATAAAATATTTATAACTTTATCCGCTTGTCAGCACCCGACGTAACATCAAGCACTTGTCTATGCCACAAGTGTCTGTGGTACTCTATGGCTAGAGTGCTCCATGACACTATGGCATCTATGTGACAAGCAAGTAGACCAGAGACGCAGGCGCCGAAACTCCGGCAAACAAAATTAAAAACATTACGGTTGTTTAAACACAATGCTAAATAAATAAAGCTACAATAATTATAGTGATTAATACAAATAAAAGTATTCTATGGTAGTCAAATACATTTGGAGAAATAAGGATAAAATCAATGTTATGAGTGGCAGAATTCCAATTTTCACAAGTGACAAACAACGAAAAATATAAAACAAAAACAAAATGCGAAACAACTGCTGCGCCTGTACTGTTCAGCGAATAATCGCTGCCAATCGCTTGCCTCTATTGCCAGCTGCGTGTAGATCAAAGGTAAGTTCAAAGTCTGGTATCTTTTTGAAGCTGTAATAACTTTGACTACGCCACTACCCTTCTCCAGGAGAGCAGTAAGGCCACCAGCACTTTACACAAGCGCAAAACCCGATCGCCGTCCTACTGTCCTCGCCGCCGAGGCCCGCCGCGACGCCAAAATCGACGCCCCTCCCGCCCCTTGCTCGAGCCAGCCCTCGCTGCTGAGCCTGTAGCTTTAAATTCGTCTCAAAATCACTCAAATCCTGATCCAGCTTGTCCCTTGCTGCCCTCTTCCTGCGACGCCCTAAGCCGAGGTTCGTACCCCACAGGGGGTGCCCTTAGCGTGTAGTCGCTTGGTTTTTAGTTAGTATTTAAGTTTAAATCCTGTCTGGAGGCCTTAATTTATTAGGGCAACCACAGGCAAGTCCGCTTAAGCAGACGACAACCTTATAGGTTGACCTGCGAGATGCCATTCCCAAAAAAAAAAAAAATATGAACTCGTCAAACAAGCCAGTCAGCGGCCACGTGACACCCTGGCCGACTTCTGCCCGACTATTGCCTGTCAATACCGTATTATGACGTACTTTACGTACGTTACGTTTGACATTTCTTTTCATATCTTAACTGGCAAAAAGTAACCTCACAATCCATTCAATTTACGTTGCTTCAGAGGGGCTTTTGTTGAAATGTTTCGGGTATATTTGGCGAAATTAATTGAGTGTTATCTAGATAAGGAAATAAAATGTGACGAAAAAGGTCTGCTTGAGTTCCTGTAAAGTAACTTTTCTCGTCAAAATAGTGAATCTAGGATCAAAAGAAGACGACTTCGTGATCAATGCGTTCGACATAGATGATGTGCAATTTATTCAACGATATCAACTTAGCAAAGACTTGGTACTGAACTATTGTGAGGAGCATGGCATGAGCTGACCGCCGCGCCGACGAGGGCGAGAACGCTCATCCACTTTTACAATAACACTTACAATTTTATTGTATTCATAGAATATAATGTTAAAAACTGAACATTAATTAAATTATTCAATGACAATCAATAACACACCATATTTTTGTTTATACTCCGTGAATCATACGAATGGAAGGATTAGACAAACAATACGATAGTGTTCTTTCATGTTGTTACTGTTATAATGTTTGCGAAACAAAACTTCCATTCCATTGAACTTGTCGAATTTCCTGCTGATCGGTATCGCGTGAGGTGTCCGAACGTATTCCACGTTCGGAAACCTCGCGTTACAATTTACAAACAGAAAATATAATATAAATTAGTAATGTAGCACAGAATAAATTGCGTTCATATTTTCACCCACTTTAATACTAGAGGAACTAGATTAATATATTATGTTTATTATTTTAAATAAAAATATGTGATTTAAATAAAACCGTAACTTACCAATAAATATTTAATTGTGTTTCTGAACGTAACGTCAGATAATTACAAGCCAGCCATAGACAAACTACCCAGCGTGAAGTCGCTCAGAACTAGGAAGAACAATGCTCACTTCCCATACATTTAAAAACCTGATAATGAAAGTTCATGTATAGTAGAAACACTACCTGTATGTTTAGAAAATAATGTCATATAGTAATTTTTACTATTTAAACGCTACGAAGTCCAAAAAATATTAATGTTACTTTTAGGTTAGGATTTGTCGTTACCAAATGTAGAGAAATAAATGTGCTAGAACGAATTAAATAACGCTCGAAGTTTAGTGTAAGATACGAATACTTACCAAATAATACAAATCTATGGCCATAAGCGACTTTTTCACTTTGCGAATTCCTTGAAACCAACTGCGGTTATGTCACTGCTTAGACTCTAGATGATTGTCACTATAAATTGAGTGTCAAGCATTAATGTCAAACGTCAAAAAAAATCCGTTTCAATCGTTGGAACTCAATTACTTAATGCACGAATATTTAATTGAATTATGATGTTATTTTTAATTAATCTTTGTTACACAAAGACTAATAAAACATGATTACTGATTATATAAAACGTAAAATAATGCATGTAACTCAGGAATAGAGTTGAATAAAGTCAAGTAGCAGTATGTAAAATGGAACGTCGTAAAAAGGGATGTCGAGATGCGTTCAAAACATGCTAATGTGTTTACTTTTGATGTAGAATAAGCATAGAGAAATATAAAAAAAAAAAAAATCCCTGCGTTTCTTTTAACATTGTGATTAGCGTAATTAATATAAGATTCAATAAGCTGTATTTTAAGATTTATTTCATTTCTATACATAGTCAGGTGAAAAATGGGCATCCTTCAACCATCCAGTGAAATGAATTTCCTCGAACTTGCCTGGTTTTTTTAAAGTTCGTAATAAGCCCCAGGATATAATTTTGAGTCGATTCAAAAACAGTACAGTGATATGGAGTGTATATTGATATGTGAAGGAGTACATTTGATGGCTGACATTCCTCCCTACGAAAATAAGAAAACGGGTCTTTTTAATAATCGGAATAAAATCCTTGGAGTGCCTAAAATGCGTTTTCGTACTTATGCCGTGGTAGTTCCAAAAAAGTTTCAACAAACATTCCTTCTAGCAGATTATTTTAGTGAAGAACATGACAAGCGAATTCTTATATTCTGTAATAAAAATATCCGATACTTAGTAAAGTGCTTTAAACATATATTGTGCGATGGCACAATCAAGTCCTGCCCATATGTTTGTAAGCAAATATACAACATACATCTGAAAAATCAAGAAAATAAATCTGTTGTTTATTATCTACTCCTAGATAAGTCCCAGAAAACGTGCGAAATACTTTTTCGGCTTATTGAATCAAACTTTATAGGTTGGATGCCGTCGAAAGTAACAACGGACTTCGAAAAGTCTGCTATGAATGCCGTAAGTAAAGTATATCCAGTAATCGAAGTCAAAGGTTGCTATTTTCATTACACAGTTGAAAATTTCAACACCTGTCAAGAAACGACATGTGTCACTGTGTGCCGAAAAAGCACGATTACCACCGGAAAACCCGCTGGTGAAGATATACATAGATTCAATACTAAAAACAATATTGCACACCATATTGACTTTGAGACAACTTATTGCTGTAGCAAGGAATATATCAGAACACAACAACTTGGAAGGTTGGCACGGCCGGATTAATCGCATCATCGGAGAGCAAAATAGTACAGTAATCAAGGAGACCAAAGTCTGTATTATTTTTAAAACTAAATGTAAGTTATGGAAACGCTACCTTGAAATTGATAATGATATAAACGATTTGAAAAACTGGCATATCTTAGGGCCACTGCATTGAAATAATTTCATCATTTTATTTAAAATTGTAAGTTAATATTTTAATAAAACAAGATATAAATAGTACAAGTATGTTTTCAATTCAATTCAATATTCATATCTCTCAGTTGTATTAAATAAAAAATACAAAACAAGTATCTACAAACTTTTTTCGCTTTCTTCTTTCACAGTCAGCTTCTTAGATGGCTTAAGGGACATTGGATAATAATACCTTCGAAACCAGTTACGTAGTAGTATAAAAAAAAGCTTTCATGGAAACCAGTTACGTAGACGTATAAAAGAAGCCTTTATGGAATCCAGTTACAAAACCCCGGTTTTCTTGACGGCCGAAGCGGTAACACGATAGTGTAGTACACAATTAGGGTGCAGGAGCAATTGGAATCAAAATAGTTTTTGTTCAAATTGCTTATTATCTTGCTGTTTGTGACTGTTAAAATTTTCTCAAACCAGATAACCACTATTGTGATATAACTTTAATTTTACCAGGGATAACGCAAAAATTGTAGCAATACGATAGGCATCAACAGGTATGATGAATAAGAAAACGCTTACATACATAAACACTGAAAATATCACATTCCCATTTTTGGCCAGTCGTGACTAGATCATGATAAGGTTTCAAATATATTTTACTGACTACTTGAACATACGCACATAACATCACGCCTGTAAACCCAGAAGGGTTAGGCAGAGTTGTACCTCGCCACCCACATCTCGCCAGTTATGCTTAAGTCCCATGTAATAGGGGGCGAGCCTATTGTCTTCAACCGGCCACAAATACAGACTCCGGGCTGCTACTGATAAATTCTAGATAGAAAAACCCAATAAAACTTGGCCCGACCTGGGAATCGAACCCAGGACCTCATGCTCAGCAGTAGCTCTTGCGATCACTAGACCAACGAAGTAATATGTAAATTGTAGGACGGATTAAGATATGTTATTTTACGTGGGACCAAAAAGGTTTTTTTCGGAAAGTAGGACGAACACGTGGGTCTTCTGCGGAACAAATCGGTATGAATGTGTATTCAGGAAGATATTTTTAAAACGTGTGTAGGGTTAGGATGTTTATCCAATACGAACCACAAACCTGAGAGACATTTTAAACTTCATACCGTCAGTAGCTATACAATATAATATAAGCAATGGACTACATTGGACAACGTTTAGAATTTCTGACGAGTGTCTTTGCAATGACACAGATAATATAATACTACGTACAGATACCCAATCCCATACAAAGAAATGAAACCTCCCTAAGTCTGGCTATTGATTGCTGGCAATTTTACTTCGTCCAATTTTTCAACAGATGGCAGCATCAGCGACTCACTAATTGGCAGAGACTGTAGTTTTACAACGCCATCTAGGAGTCTACCAACTTTTAAAACGTTTTGTGCAATCCTTTTATTTAATAGTTCCTAGTTCAGAAAAACATGTTAATTGATTACTTTTACATTTCTCTATACAGTAATAGATATAAAAATAAAGTTGTTTGATTTAAATTGGCAACGATAGAGGCTACTCTGTTGTGTTTAACTTGAGTAAAGCGCCATCTATTGCAAACAGCTCTAAACGAAATGATTAACAGATCATCATTTTATGGGTTCATATTTAAGTTTAAGGCTTCATTCATGTTTTTCTTAAAAACACGTGCAATAAGAGAGTAAATACATAAATCGGCTTTAAAAAAGAAAGTTTTAATTTTTTACCAATCTTACTTCAGCCAAAACTCTGCCGTTTAACGCTTTTAATTCATAGTTAATTTCATAATGGCAGCATACTGCCATCTATGATGTTTCCTCAAGACTAATTATAATTTGTTCGAGTTGAGACCCCATGGCAATGACAATTTTTTAAGTAGAATATCATTGTTGTGTGTCCAGCTTTATTTTCATCTCTAAGCTACTACGCCGTGGCGGGATAAAAATACTTTCCCCTTTTATTTTCCTTTACAAAATTATATGAAAAGCCTCATAATCAAAGAGTAAGAATACTGTATGGAATGTAATGAATGAGTCCAGCAATGAGCTTTTCAAAGAGCTGTCGCGAAACAACAATTTGTGCCCAACCTCCACAGTGCAAGGTCAAGCGGTGTTGCTAGTTATAACCATGTAAAGTACGCGAAAAGAGTAAGGTTGGAATCGGGGAATAAAATATTCTGTAAAGATAATGACCATTTTATGAATTGTTCCACAACAAGAGATAAGAGGATTATTTACACAGAACTTTCACGTCACATCGAGTTGTTCATGAAATCTTTATTTACACATTGATGGTAAGTTGGATGGTTTGTGTTTATGATCGCACTCAGAATAATGACGCTCTATTTGACGTGTATTTCTTCATAGTTATACATCAAAGGCCGTATGATCAAAGAAAAAGAAGATTACTGTCAGTAAAGCAATTAGGGTGTCAAAGGTTGACGAAATTGATGCAAGGTCATGCGAAAATGTTACCAGGGGCTGTATTATAAAGTATTAATGCAGCATCAGGATTTCAGTACGAAAAAGGGATGGTGTCATGTATTCGGCTTTCTCTTGCACTGATAGAATTAAGTATATTAAGAAGGCTGGGTCCGTATAATGAGCGAAATCGCATGCACAAAAAGCTACGGTTTCCTCTGAAATTTACAGGCGAATGACGTCACTGAAACGTTCTTTATAAAAGTGAGTTATTGTGTTTTCCCAAAGATTTAAAGCGCTTGATTTGCCCCAACTGTACTTAATTATCCGAAAAAGTGTTCATAGCGAGAAGAGTGACCTCACACATTATTAAATAGCGTTTCCATGACAATTAAGACAAGTCACTGCTTCACTGTGTGTCAAAAGTGTCAAAACTAAACAGGAACGCGACTAACCTTTGACGCGGTAGGGCGATTCTAACAATTTATACTTAGCCGCGGCCATCATTTTCATGACAGTCGTTACAGCAGCTGTAATGTCCGGCCACCGCTCTTCTAGAAAACCGTAGCTAAAGGCACGCATTACGTACAGCGAGTGCGAGCGTATTTGCGACTCGCATTCTTTGGAGACCGTTTGAGTTCTCTGTACGGACGCGTCTATGTGTGAGTGCGTCTGTTTTCGGTACGGAGCTGGCCTTCTGTATCTATTTATTTTGTGCCAGCACGGTATACTGGAAATGGAAAGAAATGGACTAATGGGAGTTGAGCCATACTTTGAAGGTATGATACGAAAAGGCAATTTACACATAGCAATTAATATTCTATGTAAACAAGTCTCTAATTAGGTTTTCTGGAATAGGCTTAACGATATGGAATGTCGTTACCAGTTAGATTATATGAATTTATTCGATAATAGGTACCTAAAACTTGCGGAACAAAATTCTAAAACAAACAATACTTAACAATAACTTCCGCCTTGCCATGTTTAAAACGAAGTGCTAATTTAGCATTCTATTTTATCCCGTAATTGTCTTTAAAGGGTAAATAGTAATTATAAGCCGTTTATTTAAGATCAAAGGATACTGTAGATTACGCCAAGATTAGGTACTAAAACATTTGTGTGTACCAACCACATCAAACGTATTTTTTTACTGGCATGGTCCAGTCAAAAAATAAAGTTACAATGACGTGGAGTACCACGTCATTGTAACTTTTTTTTTTCAAGTGACTCTTGGCTTCGATATGTGTCTCTTTTTACACTCGTTATAGCAGTTTTAAAAATATACTAAAAGATCTTTACTGAACATTGAGTTTGCCTATTTAGGAAATGGTCCATTGTACCACTGGACATGTCTTGTTTCTCTCGTATTAAGTAGAATTTTGTTAAGTAGGAACTTTTATTCTCGCCTTTCTCCGTAATTCGTTGAAGCTTTGCTAATGTAGGCGTCTAAGAAGATTCTAGTAATGGATGCTATTTTTATTACACGACTTGAACTGATTTCATTACATGGCTTGAATTGAGAATTGTAAATTACTTGGCAATTATGAGAGCCCACAACCGTATTGGTAATACCATCCGAACTCCTTCCTGCCCCGCTAATAATGCTTATGACCGCCATCTTCAATGGCGCCTTGAGCAACAACATCTTCCCACAAGCATGAAAAGAAGCCACCGTCATCGGTATCCCAAAGCCAGGCAAGCCAAAGTCTGAGCCCTCCAGCTACCGCCCTATTAGTTTACTCAATGTTCTCGGCAAAATCTACGAGAGGCTTATTTATAAGCGTCTCAAAGACTACGCCGAAGCAAAGAGCCTCATTCCCAACGAGCAGTTTGGTTTCCGTAGCCAACACTCGGGCATCCAACAGGTCCACCGTATAGTAGAGCACTTATGCGCTGGTCTGCAGCGTAACGCGACGACGGGTGTGCTATTCTTCGACATAGCGAAAGCATTCGACAAAGTCTGGCACAACGGCTTGATATACAAGCTCTACCAACTAGGAGTGCCAGATCGTCTCGTGCTCATCTTACGAGACTTTTTGTCGAACCGGACCTTTCGCTATCGCGTCGAGGGAGCACTCTCGTCCCCTCATCCTATTCGCGCTGGTGTCCCTCAGGGTTCCGTACTATCTCCTCTCGCCTTCACGCTGTTCACTAGCGATATCCCAAAAAGTAAAAAGGCTCAGTTGGCTCTCTTCGCCGACGACACTGCCGTTTACTATACCGGTCACTGTCCCAACGCTATAGCTCGTACACTCCAAACCTCCGCAAACGTCTTAGGCGCTTGGTTCCGGAAATGGAGAATCGAGGTCAACCCCGATAAGAGTCAGGCGGTTCTCATCTCGAGACGTCGTCGACTCCCTCCCCCACTTCCCAGCCCGATCACTATGTACGGCAAGCCCATCCCTTGGGAGAAGCAAGCCAAATACCTAAGCGTGATCCTCGATGAGAACCTAACCTTTAAGGCTCATATTAAGGCGGTTCGCGCGCGCGCCTCCTTCGCTCTTAGCAGGCTGCAATTCGTACTGACAGCCCGTAGTAAACTGTCCCTCAAATGCAAGCTCCGCATCTATACCGCAGTCATCCGTCCCATCATGACCTATGCCTGCGTTGTATTTGCGCACGCTCACCCACGTCATCTCCATAAGATGCAGACCCTCCAAAACCGTTTCCTCAGAAGGGTCACGGGTGCCCCCTTCTATGTCCGTAATATCGATCTTCACGTCGACCTCAAAATGCCAACCATAAAACAGTTCATGAAACGCTTATCAAAGCGTTTTTTCGACTGCGGCATCAAACATTCTAACCCCCGATTACAGCGGCCGCCCGCTACACTCCCTCTCGAATTAGCGGTATTCGCCGACCAAGGCATACTTTAATCGACCCCGACGACGCCACTACCCTCCTCCAGGAGAGTAGTAAGGCCACTAGCACGTTACATAAGCCCAAAACCCGATCGCCGTCCTACCGCCCTCGCCGCCGAGGCCCGCCGCGACGCCCCTCCCGACCCTTGCACGAGCCAGCCCGCGCCGCTGAGCCTGTAGCTTTAAATTCGTCCCTAATTAATACCAATCCTGATCCAGCTAGTCATTTGCTGCCCTCTTCCAGCGACGCCCTAAGCCGAGGTTCGTACCCCACAGGGGGTGCCCTTAGCGTTGTCGCTTAGTTTTAGTTAGTATATAAGTTTAAGTCCTGGCTGGAGGCCTTAATTTATTAGGGAATCCACAGGCAAGTCCGCTTAAGCAGACGACAACCGCATAGGTTGACCTGCGAGATGCCAAACAAACAAACAAAATAAAGACCTTAGAGGCCCTACGTCCTCCTTTTGCTTTGTATTTGTTTGTGTGGTATAATGTATTTTTCTATAACTAATAACGTTATATGATCATGTATGATCAATTGTTAACTGCGTGTCAGTTATAACATGAAGAAGCATAATCATACAGTCAGTCATTAGGTAGGTGCGTCAGTCGAAAAACGTTGAATGCTAGACATATATGCTTTCTAGGGGCTATTACATACAAAGAACAGTCAAATGAATCATATCACCACTATTGGGAGATATATTGGTGACCGCAATTATTGTTATCAACAAACTGAAGAACGGTTGTATCGGAATTCTGGAAGTAAAATTTTGTAGTAAAGTCGTAAAAGCTCGTACACACTGGCGCGGCGCAGCAGTGCGACATACACAAGGCACCGCGTGTCGTGCGACGAGCGGTGCCTTTGTGTTGCGCTGTCGCGTCGCGGCTTTTTGCGGGAGCAGATTGGCAGACGAATTACCTAAATATAAGCATCTGCCCATATTCACGTAGAGTTCTGAGTCTAAAGAGTTCGGCGATGTTTGGAAGAGCCCACGAGTCGTTTAATAAAAATTGAATTGAAACTGAAATATATTGGGTGGACACTTTAAAGTGTCGGAAACATGCAAATTGTATTGTTGCCCGGTGAACCATGAAAACCCGTCTGTACCATCCTGAAATTGTAAAGGTATTTTATGTTTTCCTAGTTACATAAATTATAAAACGATATTCTACATGCAAGTCCTACTAATACATTGTTATCAGGCGTGTTTATGGTAGTTAACAGCTGATATTAAAATCAGTGACCGTTGAGTTACAAAGATTCGACTATTTCCTGTCACTTCGAGCTATTTTAAAGGCTACCATTTTGAATGTCTGTATCTACACATATAACATAGCCATTTCGTTCTGTTTACTTACAGCAATTGCTAATATTACACATTACAAGTACAATAATATTTGTGTATACCATGTTATCCTCGAAATCCGTCACTACCCACTCCTACAATGTCGGCACGTAGGCCAAAGTTTGCTTTGATCAATCTGTATTTGACGTTCGTGCGATTCAAGGACTTGTAGTTAAAAATAGGTTTAGGTATGAATATAGCTGCTGTCCAATAAAAATAGAACAAAAAGCTTATCTTCGATTTTAATTTAGGGATGGCCTTGGATTCTGGTACCGTAATTGAGTCCAAGAAAACATATTCCTTCGTCAATTTCAGTTTGCTGTTGTGATTGAATTTACAAAAAAAAAAACAAGAATGATTTGAGAAGACTTCAACAATTCTTCTTCTTTCGGGGCCTCTCAAATTATTAATTTTCATAAGAAAGATTTTTTAGACAAAATAACTGGAAATTAAACTATATGTGTTATGACCACTTTTTAATAATGAAGACCAGAATTCCATAAGACTTTTAAGGACTTTCATCTGTATTTCATACATTGAGTGACTTTCAAACATCAAAAGCAATGTTTATTCCAATTCTATTGAAATATGTTCATGGGTTACAACGTGAAAACGAACCAGGTATAAATACTATCATATTTTGTACTGTTTGAAAAAGCGTAGTTACAAACTGTAATCGACATAATTTGATAAATATTGAAGACTTAAAAAAACATTAGCTCGCACGGATAAGACATTAGCATGTACAGACGAGTTATGGAATATAAAACAAATAAAGTAGAGTAAAGGTAAAATTAATAGAACAAAACAAACAGAGACACAGCAAAATAGTTTTTTTATTAAATTAAACATTATTAGTGGTTATTCTACGAAACTTGGCATATGAGTCAAAATGCACATCAACATGATCGCTGGAGCTATTCAGCAGTTTGCAAAGACGAGGAACGACATATATTGCCGGTTATTCGGCATAGCTTCGTCCCTAATTGCGCATATAATTATAAAATATTCAGTTTCCCTGAAGAGGTTCCAGGATACCTAATTCTCTTTATTTGGATCATTATTGCCACTGTAATCACTGAAGCTTGAGCTGCCGGTGACAATTTGTTCAAGGAGTATTAAATACTTCTTGTACAAATTGTCGATACTTAATATGTAAATCTGGCTGCAGAATTTCAACGACATGGTAAACGAGATAAAGAAGGTTATTGGTCGATTGAGGTTTGTTAAAATTCTAAATCCTTCTATATAAAGCCAAGCAACACTTGCGGCAGCGCTGAGCGAAAGAATACGTTGGCAAGCTTCAACAAAGGAGTAAGTGTAGTACTGATCAACAACGAGCAATCACACGTCTTTGCTGGCACCTAAGATGAGGCAGCAAGCTTTGCAGTAGAGTCACTGATGTAAACAAAGCCGAAGGTACGATTCGGTGAGCTCTCAAACGTCGCTGCCTTCCAACTTTTAAAGAAGGTGGATAAGGTTGGAAGCCACGAACTGCTTTCAAATGTCGAGAAGACGTCTGTTTACGCCTCAGCTTGACAAATCGAGAAACACACATAGAAAGTGTCAAACTCCAACAACAAATCATTCGAGGATCATCAATTTCCCTTACGTAAAATAAAATGAAACAAGAATGGGGACAGAATGGAATAAATCATTATAACAGTGTTGTGATTCGCGGTTTAAAAGCCCATGAACGTAACATATAGACTAAATAAACAAATAAATGATTACTTTACCGCTCGTATATCTTGCGTTAATGGTGGGTGTATTTGTTCATGGTATGTTCCTCTGTAACATAACATCACGCCTTTATTCTCTAAGGTGATAGGTAGACTTACATGAGACCATCCTATACCACCAGTTGAGTCGAAGTACTACGTACATTAGGCCATCGACCGAGCGCAAATCCAAACTCCTGGCTGCTGCTGAGAAATTCCTTGTGGAATACCGGTCTTGAACTAGTTTGGATTTGCGCCCTTGATCATTTATTCATCTCCAAGGTTACCACGTGACTATTGTGGTGGTTCCGTGGTTGGTTCCGTCTGATAGTAATGGCTTTCGAGGTTGATAAGTGGCAATAGCTTTAACTGAACCCCAGTTGGCCGCATCTTGATTGATTGTGAAAAATAATCTAAACATAATTCATCAATGCCAAGTTTAAATCTCTTGGAGAGAAGACAGTTGCGTTTTCGTAAACGAAATGACAATAATGGTAGTGAGCCCCCTGTTATGTGCGCTTTGTTTAACGTGACGATATTATTTTGGACATCCACGTCCACCTGCATAAAGCAATGGAAATACGTGCACATGCATTTTCTGCCCACGTTAGAAAGAAAGTAGTTATACGGACATTAGAGAACAAATATGGACGACGTTAAGTTAAAAGTAGAAATAGCCAGTAGTCAGCGATATTGGTTTCCGAGTTGTGGGCGAATAGGGAAGTTTTAAAACCATTACTATATCCATCTCTTTCATGCACTAGAACAAATGATGAATGAATACTTCCCTAAACGGCCGCCGGGGATCAGTGGTGGCCAAGTGGTAACGGCCGCGACTGACGAGTTTTACGGTCGTAGGTCCGAACCCAGACAAGCGCTTTACTTTCTGTAAATTATTTCATCACCACTGCTCTCAAAACGGTGAAGGAAAACATCATGAGGAAACCAGCATGTCTTAGAACCAAAAAATCTAAGAAATGTGACATCTACCAACCCGCACTAAGCCCGCGTGGTGGATTATGGCCCACTCCCTCTCATAGAGAGGAGGCCTGTGTCCCAGCAGTAGGAACATAATAGGCTGATTATGCATTATGCAAACGGCCGCTAACAGCCAGAGTGTGCCAGATGTTGTTTAATAAAATGGAAGGTTTTTATATACCCCAATTCCCACGTTCGGACTCGTTTCGACGGCATCATGAAGGAATAAGCCGGCAAAATTACCCGTATAACCGATAACCGTGGGGGTTAACGTTCTCGTTCTTATAAACTGCTGACCGGTTCTCTTCAGCAGCTGTACGGAATACTCATTTACGTGCAATTGGAGAAGCGTATATTACTCTCGACTGCTCTCGACTACTCGTACTAACTAGGTTGTTATTAATAGCATACCATCATACCTGTATTCTCCGAATAGTTACAAAGAGGTGACCTATAGTACACCTGCGGTTCGCCAGTTTAAGTCTCATGTCATTGGAGGCGAGCCTGTTGTGTGTCATCATTCACAGCCCGACTGCACTCACTGCTGAGCATAGGCTTCTCTTTTCTTGTGCCGATCTCCACGCTCCTGTGCCAAAGTTATTCATGTTCTACACGCGATGGCAACAATATCTTCCACCCCTCTCGCCACCATCTGTTGCTTTCAACCGGGCGCAAAATCAGACTCCTGGCGAACCCCTCGACCGTCAAAACTCTAGTACTTTTATTTAATATTTATAAATGTTTGTTGCTACCGAAATTGATCACTGATCAAATCAAATTAATCTATAATTATAGGTACGGTTCGTTGTTATCTACACGTTTTGTCATTAAACCTATCAATAAATCTTTAATCACCTATAATAATAATACACATACCTATTTAGTGCCTTATCAAAAGATTAACCTCATAATTATACGATCAGTTTATCGTGGCATTCTACGGCAGTTCAGATTGCAAAAAATATATCAGGAATGTGCCAAATGCAAACCAATTTAATTGAGCCATTCTGGGCACGTGAACAAGTCGCGATAGATCCAATTTTTTTTCTCTTATATATTTCGGAATGTTCGGAATTGGCAATAGACCAAAAATCACTTGGTACCAAAAATACATGGCATTCTAAAAGTTTCGGAAAACACTGTTTAACCGAAATTTACCTGCGGAAAATCGCGATGAAATCATACAAAAAACAGCCAAGATTTGAGAGTGAGATGTTGTCTTTTAAAGAATTGGATAAATCACGAACTTTTCGAAAGAATACTCATGTTTTCAGGAATGAGCATTTTAAACAACATTAAAAACTAACGACTTGTTTAATGTGAGACAGAAGAAATAAAAGGCTTATTATTCCAAATGAGTTTGAGAGACAATATTATGTATGTACCAATCCAAAATCCCTAATACATTCTCACAACAAAAAACGAACCCTAAAAATTTTATTCATGTGGGGAACATTAATAAAATTTCTCATTACATATTTGATCACCTTCGTTGTTTCTTTCTGAGCATTATTCAAATTTCCCTTTTTCTTTTTAACGAACCAAGTATTTTCTGTGGAACGGAATGCATATTTCATAGTAACGTATTTCCAAAGTATTATATCTCGACGGTTTCTGGAGTGTCTTCTAAAGTTGAAATTTCGATTCGGTTCCAGCGGATGGTGGACTTCCTTTTTGACACTTTATCTTTTTTTATTTGTATTGTGCATTATTTTCTGTTTAAAAAAATATTTCGTTCTGTAGTCAATGTCATTGTGAGAAACTATCTTGTATAATACGAGTATATTAAGAAAATTAAATCTCGAGTGGAAACACGCAGGGATAGACGTATACAGGGGTACACAAATAATTCGCTCGTTATGTTCAAGGTACAGTTGTGACGTTCTGTTTACTTACAAAAACCAAGACGGCGTCTGCGTTTTTTTTAAATTTTCCATCATTGCGGTCGTAAAAAAACAAAGATGTGTGTACACTTTAAGACCCTGCTCAACCATTTGAAAGAATACATGCGTGATGTTATGAAGAAATCTTATTACCGCAACTTTGTCCTTTCGCGCAAGTGTTCCTCACTTAGCGCGGATATGTGTTTTCGCGTGTTTTGTAAGTGTCCGTTCCCGCAAAAGTCCGTTCGCGCAAAAGTTCTTTCGTGGAAATGTCTTTCGCGCAAGTGTCCCAGATCCCCTTATTCGTGAAGTTCTTCAGAATGGTCAGGTGCGTAGACTCGCAACAGGCGTGCGTGTAAGAACAAATGTATGAACGTAAACGACGCAAAAGAAGTATTAAGGAGAACAAGACTGGAGCACAAAATTACTGTTAATTATTAAACGGCTTCTTAGTAACTTAACGGGCTTTAGAACGATTAACATTGTCTTGTACTAACTTCCGGGACGTTAAGCTGACAGATTTTCTCTCTAATTGAATTTAAATGGCTTAAACCTTCGAAATGGCTTGTATAAATGGAACATGCAAAACTTAATCCATTTTTCAGTTGAGCTGCATGATTACTGACAAATGCGTGCACTGACTGGACAGGTCCACTAAATCTGTATGTTTATTTCCTCAAAAGACCATTTCAGATATCAATCTTGGCATGGTCTTCACATTATCTGACCAAGATTATGTCTGGACTTTAAAAGAGACTGAGACCTCTGAGTTTGTTTCGGCCTTTCTTCTCAGAGTAGTCAGATAGGAAACGCCGACCTCATCTAGTTTTTAAAATATGATTGACGTGTAAAAGTGTTTGCGCAAACCTACTTACAGAAATAAAATTATTTATCATATTTGTGCACAAACACACACTTGACATATGACATTTTTTTTATAATTTTTTTGTTTACTAGCCTATAATGACCCATTCCTGGGCAAAGGCCTCCCTCCACTCCTTCCATTCGCGAGTCCGCGCGTCCTCTTTCTACGGAACCTGTCCAGCTCGTCCCGCTATCTCCTACGTGGTCTGCAGCGGCCCCGCCTCACTGTCCCAGGGTTCCAGTTCTGTGATATTTGGGCTCACATTTTGATTGACATACGGCAAACATGTCCTGCTCAGTCCCATTTAAGTTTGGCAGCCTTTTGAGCCACGTCAGCTATGTTTGTTTTGGAGCGCAGTATTGTGTTTCGAACACGATCCGTTAGTTTCACGCATAGTATTCTGCGCTTGCGTCATAGGAAACTCACCCTTGAAAAGTTCCTTCATGGACCAGTAGCCCATGTGACATGCATGTCATAATTTAAAAATTTTATGGATGGATGGACAAAAACGCAGGCGGCACACTTCGGGCAAACATCAATGAATCTGCCATTTCTCAACTATATTGGGGTCAGCTTCCAGTCTAACCTGATGAAAGAAAGAAAAGCGTTTATTGTGACTCGCACAGGAATACGCAGTACATAGTGTGATACGCAGTATCACAAACTTAACTAAACACACTCTTATATAAATAACAACACAAAAAAAAACTTTGCTCTAAAATGAAAATAAAAACAAAGTTATGTCCTGTGCAAAAGAAACCGTTTTCAATAAGTTTAAAACCATTTTTATTAAATGTGACGTTATAAACTCGTACAGTACTTATACTACATACTTTTTTTTTTAGGATTAGACAGACTGCAAAAGATTAATCTTGATATGCGTATTTATTAAAACATACATTAAAAAAAAAAACTAGTTCAAAACAAAAAATATGGTCTGATTAGGTTTTTACTCGGTCACTGCATATTTTTTGAATGTATGTAACTCTTTTTTACATTGTCCTTGATATATGCTAAATCAGAAGGTAGATGTTGTCTATATCAATTCGTGTGAAGCCTCAGTGCATTTAATAAAATAAAACATTATTAAACACATAAGTTTGGTTTTAAATCGTTTTAAACCAAAAAGACGGTTTAAAACGTCTATCTTCCGTTTTGTAAATAGTCAAGACTATTATTTCAGGAACGCGTGGAGGTATCATATTGAAATTTATATCAATTACGTAAGTCTACGGTTTCTTGGAGCTCTAAAAAAATCAAGCTCCTAAGTCAACGCAATAATAATTCGGTGATTTCGACATATTTTGATACTCGTATAAAAATCAAAGAGCAAGAAGAAGTCCAAAAAATTAAAATATGTGGTTTTCACACTTTTTTTATATCGATGTATGGGGAACATCTTTTCGACTAAAATGTCACAGTATAATAGTTACTTTATAATACTGTGACAATGTTGAGTTTGTTTGTGGGCATAAATTTATCCCAACTACGGAACTCTTAATTGCGCTTGGCACACGCACTTGGCCGGTTTTTAATAATATCACACCTGTACCGCCTCCCGGAAAGATTAGGCAGAGGCGTACAGTACACACACATTTCCCAGTTTTGACAAACCTGTTGCCTGTTGTAAAGTATCTTCTATAGCAACAGTGGTGCGCCACTGTTGCTATAGAAGATACTTCCTCTGGTAGAGGACATTATTGCGTTTGATGGAGTTACTCGTGACAGTAAATACCGTCTAACTTTATCAATGTTTGAAGTTTATGTAAGTAATCTATACTAATATAATAATAATAATAGTAATACCAGTCTATTATTGTCCCACTGCAGGGCAAACGCCTCTTCTCATACAGAGAAGGCAAGAGCATTGATCACCACGCTTGCTCAGCTTGGGGCAGGGTGGGGATTTCAGATTTATATTAACTCTATCTCAGCATAATGCTGCGACACTTAAAAATAAGTGTCACAACACTGATATTCTGATGCATCTGAATACCAGTAGTTTTCATGCAGTGATTGCCTATAAGACCTCCACAACCCAGTTACTGGGAAACACAACAACCCTTTGTAAGACTGGTTGCCAGACTTTTGAGTTTCTGACTACCCGTAATGACTGTAACAGGATCTACGAATGACAGTCCGGACCAACGGGTTAACATGCTTTCCAAGGCACGGAGGGTCTATGAAATGGACCACCTTTGATTGACCTATGCGGCTGTAACTATTTAGCCACGAGCCCCTCAGACATACATAATATATGTCTATTAATTTATAAACGTGAGTAGTAGAGACCGATTTGGCAGCGATCATTTTCAGAATGCTGTTGTCACTACCATGCAGGCGCTGTAGTATGGAGGCCGCTTTCTTCCTCATGACGGCATGGAAAAAAAAGGTTATAAAAAACAATAAAATCTGTCAAAAGCTTATAAGGAACTATACAGGGTGGCAGGGACATTAATGAATTCAGCCCAAATTATTCCCCCCCCTACTCCCCCTGACCCCCTAGCGTAGAAAGCTTGCATCGGTTATTTGAATTAAGACTTTTGAAAGGTTGCGAGTCGATGTCCCTACCACCTGTATAGACTTGGCCCTGATTGGTCACCGCCGCTGGTGAAGATCAGCAATACTAGACGCATCGCAGATATCCCATTTGATTATTATCTCACCACGACCCTTCTAAGTCGACGTTGGTACGGACGTGAAAGTATCGCGACGGGATGTTTTCACGCACTGGATCCTCAACGAAATGTTTAGGTTGAAAAAACCAAACGTCTGTTTTGTCGACGCGCTGAGATGCACGTGGGATTTTCAATGCTCGTTTCAAAACAGCTTGATGGCAGATGTAGTTACAGTTGGTGGTAGGGTAGTACCTCCTTCCTAGATGAGTTCCTTTACAAAGAGCTACTAGGTACTGTGACGTGCAAAAAATACATAATTTAAGCAACTGGTAGCGACACCTTTCGTGGGTCTGCGCAAGCACAGATAGATGTGAATTCTATTGAGTCTGTAGAGGAGGATTCTCGAAGGATTGACAGGTTGGAGCTGTCAAAATGGTTGAGAAGGTTTTTCCCTTCAAGGCGTTTTGGGAGAGGGTTTTCCTATGAGTCCAATCAAGCCTGAACCTTGTGAGTTTTCAGCCATTTTCTTTGTTCTTGTGATATAACCTAGGTCTCAGCTGTGAGTATTGACACAAGGATGCTGCTACAAGTCTGGCTGATTATGCTAGCTTTATGATTTAGTTCTGATGCGAGACTAAGACGTGATGACTTGGTGTAGCCCTGTGGTCAGATAATTTTGAATTAATCCTGGTGCGGGCAATTTGAAGGTTATCCCTTCAGGTGTGGCCATCTAGATGAGGGAAGCTCGCCTATGCGTCTATTATGCGTGTGAACACCTTATCCTGTGTTCGACCCCAATGCCTTAGTCCCGTCATTTGAAAGGAATATTTAATATTTTTAATATACTGAGAGATCACTGAGTTCAACTGGATTGTCATGATTTGACCCATGAGGAGTTAGGCATTTTGTAAGAACTTGGAAGGAACTAGGAAGACCAGTGTTATAGATTTCTAAAGAAATCTCTTCCAGCATACCTGCAGTAGGAGAGTATATGATAGATGTTGACAACTTGTGTAATAATAAAAGAGAAAAAAAAATGCATGAAAACGAAACAATTCACTAATATTACTGGTTACTGGGTACTGGTTTAATTGAATGTTTCCCTTACAGGTTATACCCCATAAATTTGCTTTAGCACGGTTGTAAGTAGTATTATACTGTATTTAAACCATCAGCATCTTCTTTCAAAAATATCTGTGAACTACAGGACGGTCGGGTTACAGTACATACTACTAAATTAAGCATCAACCCTATGTTAGTTGTTCATCCAAATTAATTTTATCGCCTTCATAGTATGCTCCTTCAGAAACGATACACTTACGCCAACGAATAATCTTATTTCGGAATTGAGTTCAGTTCTCGCCTTTGTGTCTTCTACCTAATGAAAACGGATGCCACGAAGTGGTAATTCGAGTTTAGGAAAAATAAAGAAGTCGTCTGGAGATATATTTGGTGAATTAGGTGCTTGCTCGATGGTATTGTTAAGTTTTTGATCAAAAATTCGTTCACAATGATGGCCTTGTGCGAAGGCGCATTATCGTGATGCAAAATCCAAGAATTTTCTTTCCACAAATCTGGCCTTTTTCGTCGAATTTGCTCTCTTAAACGCCGCATAACGCTCAAATAACATTCTTTATTTACTGTTTGAACTTCTGGCAAGAATTACGAGTGCACAACACCTTGATAGTCAAGGAAAACAGTCAACATGACTTTGACTTCTGATCGACTTTGGCGTGGTTTTTTCGGTTTCGGTTCAGTTGGAATTCGTTACCCCGAAGCTTGTTGACTAGTTTGCATGTAAAACTCGTAAACCCATGTTTCTTCACCAGTAACAATGCGTTTCATGAATGTTGGGTTGGAATTAACTAGTTCTAGCATGTCCTCAGCGACTCTTATGCGATTGAGTTTTTGGAGAAAATTCAGGTCTTTTGGGACTAGCCGAGCGGCAACATGTTTCATACCCAAGTGATTATTTAAAATTGTACGGATCGACTCGTGAGACACAGAAAGTCCAGCGGCTATCTTTCTCAAACTTGATAGGGATTTCAGTCACTATTTCCTTCACTTCTGTGGTGTTAACTTCAGTTGAAGACGTTGATGGCCCACAAGAGTTAGGCAAATCTTCCATCACATATCGACCGCTTTTGAACGCTTTGTACCAGTGATAAGTACTTGTTTTAGATAAAGTCGATTCACTGTTAGCCTTCTGTGACTCCGAACACGAAATTCCATTGGCGATGCAAAATTATAGCACTCTTTTTCGATGTTTTTGTCCATTGTGAAATTCGCAATACACACTAGATATGATCTAACTATAAAAATCACTGTATTTAATCTTAATAAAAGATGCAACTCAAACTCCGCGACAACATAGAAAACTATTGTGCCAATCAAACAAAAAAAAAGAATTTGAAACCATAAACAAATCATCCATTCCCGATACTTTTTTGACAGAATGTACCATAACTGATAATAAATTCGACCTTTACATGTAACACAAACGTAGCTAAATGTTTGAACTTACCTACCAGTAAACCAATGGAGTTTTCCTTTAACAGCATACGTATGGCATTAATGCTAAATCGAAAAATTTTGGCGTTACCCTGAGGCACATGCTACTATTGTTAAACATTATTTTCATTTTTTTATTATGTTATTTGTGTTTTAGTGTTTCACGAACTGTGTCCAAATAAACGTTATTCTTTATTTCTTAGCTTTGATTTGTAGTTCGACATTAGTTCTAAATCCAAGCCTAACCTTTAAGTAGCCTTTTCTCTAAAAGTCTAGGTTTAATTTAAAGTTTGGCTGCACTAAAATGTGCTTGGTGTTAAACTAAGCTATTTGACAGAGATTAATTTCAAAGTCGGTGTCGGTATTAATCAGCGGGTTAGATGTTGGAACTTTTCAAACTCATTTTATCTCTGGAGAGTTACTTAGAAACTGTAGATACTTGCTTAATTGTTAAGTAAGTACTAAGTTTAAGCTAGCTTTGAAAACTGATAATTTTATTTATCTGTTTACTGCTTCTTTAACGCATATAATAATGTTAGGCTAACTGAAGGCGTTTTTGGTGTCATAGAGATGGATTAAGGCATGTATTGTTAAAAACACTACTGGAAGAGAACAATGGGTTTTCATTAAAAAAAAAGTGGTAACTACATCACCGAAAAGAAGTATTAACACAAAACTTATGCATTTATCGATATTAATTATTTATCATTCGTAAGATCACAACATGACATCGCCTTAGCCTCATCTTTGTGCGCAGATTTTTATTGCCTCTAGATAAATGACGTTTAATTAAGCTTTGTTACTATGTAAAAGTCATTTTTTTTTTGTATTTTATTTGATATTCATTTGTGTTCGACACCATTTAAAATTATTCTAGAATTTCCGTCCAAAACATTATTAATTTTAATAGAAAATGTGTGCAGACGTTACCGAAACTCAGGTACTGGTACTGGAGGAAAAGGTTGTTAGTAACAAGAATTTTGCTTATTAACTAATGTTGGTAATTAAAAAGTAAAAACTCAAACTCAAACTCAAACTCAAATCATTTATTTCAATTAAACCATTTACAGGCACTTTTGAATTGTCAAGGAGTCGGTCAGTCAGAAATATGAAGCTAGTTGCCCATTCCAAAGCGTAGTAGGTACCTATGGAGAAGAACGGGCAAGAAACTCCATGGACACTCTTTTAAATAATAATGTTTTTACATATATCTTAGTTACATCGATTAATGTTGTTCACTATAAGTGAGAACGATGTACAAAAAACCGTACACGTTAAAAGCGTCCAGAGTGCATCAAAACATAATTAAAAACAATCCAGCTAATAATTTATTAAAATAAGCCCTGGCAGCTAAGAGATGACCAGTCCCAACTGACGGCGCCCGTTCACGAACATGACGCATGGATCAGCACCATTCAGCTCAACCATTTTGAAGGGAGCTAAATGATCCGACACACGCGCCACCGTCAGCGAGACATTTGAGTGAGCATGACATACTATCAGCCGCCAAGGCACATTCAAGTCAATCAATGACATTAAAAAACAAGAAACTAGACACACCGTCTACCACTGCACAGTATGCTCTCGACAATCATCCTGACGCTATTCAGGCTCCCCCGACTGGTCGTACGAACGACTCACTTTTTTTTCGCATAATTGTGTAGAAGTGATCTACGCTGGCGTCAGCAAACATGGATGCAACCGGATACACTGCAATATCGAGGGAGCCGAAACAGAGGCCTGAACACATTATTATACTGGATGCGCAGGGCATTATAGGCTTTTTGTGTAGTCTGCCCACAGGGCGCTCGTGTAGGAGGTTTAGCAGAATGCCTTGAACATTGTTATTTTAACAAGAGAAGTAAACCGAGCGAACCTGTGTGCCAACATATTACAGCACACCGACAATGCCCTGCCCTCTCAATGTCTTATTCGTCATTTAAATTCTCAGTCACAATGTGTCCCAGATATTTAAACTGTGCAACACGACTTAGAGATGGTATAGAGATATTGTTTTAATTTTAACATTTAAATAACATCTACTCACTTTAACTTTCGTTGTACCTCAGGCCATTTTCCACAGAGCAAACCTTATACACGTTTAACAGCTGTCTGAGAACACCAATTGAAGGGCTCAGCAGCACCATTTCATCGGCATAACTTAAATTATAGACACATTTTGTCATCCATGTGGCATCCAACATGCATGCTGCTGAGCTCCCGAATTCGATGGTTAACATACATATTAAGGGTGGATGAACGAGTTTATATACTGATCGCGTTCAATTTTATTGGTTGGTTCACCAATAAAATTGAACGCGATCAGTATATAAACTCCGTTCAAGGGCTGTCAGTGTCATTATTTTCGATGAAATATTGACACTGACAGCTCTTGAACGCGTTTTAGACGTGATGAACGCTTTGAGTAACGTTGGTGAAATAGGCACTAAAGAACTGTGGCAAAGTCAGCCCACTCTGCCTGATGGCACACTAAAATATATTCACCTAAGTATACATTTCTCGTATCACCTTACTATATTAAGCTGCTCACTGTACCAGTAGCCGAGTATGTTTACAATGGTGCCGATTCTCTTGTCACAAATGCCTCTAAACTAGACTAAAAATCACTAAAATTTGGTTTAATTCTGTCAAATGACGATTTTCCATTCTGATATTGACCATAGTGACACAACTTAACTATATTTTAGTTTGACAGCACTAAGATTGCACTAAAATTCACACCAACACCTCGACTTCAGACGTGCAAAAACGGTACTTTAACTTTATTTTTCTTTTTTTGCTCATATCTCGTAAACGGTGTGTCCTATCACAAAAATAATGAAAATTTCGACCCCCTTTGTAACCCTGAAACCACCAAATCTCTACATTTAGAAAATTTTATTTTATATTTTCCACACAAAAAGTCAAAACTTCCATATAAAACACGTCGAGGCTGCCCCAGGCTGTGAACTAGCGATATCCCAAAAAGTAAAAAGGCTCAGTTGGCTCTCTTCGCCGACGACACTGCCGTTTACTATACCGGTCACTGTCCCAACGCTATAGCTCGTACTCTCCAAACCTCCGCAAACGTCTTAGGCGCTTGGTTCCGGAAATGGAGAATCGAGGTCAACCCCGATAAGAGTCAGGCGGTTCTCTTCTCGAGACGTCGTCGACTCCCTCCCCCACTTCCCAGCCCGATCACTATGTACGGCAAGCCAATCCCTTGGGAGAAGCAAGCCAAATACCTAGGCGTGATCCTCGATGAGAACCTTACCTTTAAGGCTCATATTAAGGCGGTTCGCGCGCGCGCCTCCTTCGCTCTTAGCAGGCTCCAATTCGTACTGACAGCCCGTAGCAAACTGTCCCTCAAATGCAAGCTCCGCATCTATACCGCAGTCATCCGTCCCATCATGACCTATGCCTGCGTTGTATTTGCGCACGCTCACCCACGTCATCTCCATAAGATGCAGACCCTCCAAAACCGTTTCCTCAGAAGGGTCACGGGTGCCCCCTTCTATGTCCGTAATATAGATCTTCACGTCGACCTCAAAATGCCAACCATAAAACAGTTCATGAAACGCTTATCAAAGCGTTTCTTCGACTGCGGCATCAAACATTCTAACCCCCTGATTACAGCGGCCGCCCGCTACACTCCCTCTCGCATTAGCAGTATTCGCCGACCAAGGCATACTTTAATCGACCCCGACGACGCCACTACCCTCCTCCAGGAGAGTAGTAAGGCCACTAGCACGCTACATAAGCCCAAAACCCGATCGCCGTCCTACCGCCCTCGCCGCCGAGGCCCGCCGCGACGCCCAAATCGTCGCCCCTCCCGACCCTTGCTCGAGCCAGCCCGCGCCGCTGAGCCTGTAGCTTTAAATTCGTCCCTAATTAATACCATTCCTGATCCAGCTAGTCATTTGCTGCCCTCTTCCAGCGACGCCCTAAGCCGAGGTTCGTACCCCACAGGGGGTGCCCTTAGCGTTGTCGCTTAGTTTTAGTTAGTATATAAGTTTAAGTCCTGGCTGGAGGCCTTAATTTATTAGGGAATCCACAGGCAAGTCCGCTTAAGCAGACGACAACCGCATAGGTTGACCTGCGAGATGCCAAACATACAAACAAAAAGCCCCAGGCTGCCTCCGGTTTTAACAAGACGTTGCGAAACCAAAAGAAAAAAAAAAAAACCACGTGGACTCGCGATTGTCAAATTCGATTATAGTTGTGTCAAAATTATTTTTAAATTTAGAGATTATTTTTCGCAGAATAGCTTCAAGATTTTCATAGTAAAAAGTAAGGAATTTTAGTGATAGTTTAGTTAGTTTAGTTCGGTGTACAAGAGAATCGGCACCAATATCGGATGGAAATGGTGTTGCGTTTTACAAATTTTAATTTGTTTCGCGTAATTTGCTCTTAATTTATTAATTTTAAGTAATAAAAAATTTATGAATAACAAAAATAATGGTTAGTTCAAATGTCCGGTCCTTGTCCGGTCAATAAATATTCGGAAAAAAAATATTTTACACAAATTTAAATTACATTCATTTATTTTATTATTTATTTACACACAGTTAAATACAAAGGGACACGACGTAACTATAATTTGAGTACAAAGGTACTGCTTATTTCTTAAGAAATTTCTTCCAGCAGACCTGCGAAGGAGAATTGAAAAAGAAATGCAGGCAATAGAGTGTGAAAACAAGAAGAGAAAAATAAGAATAATGTGAAGTCTAAAACTAAAATAACGCAAATACATAATGCATACACTAAAGATATAAATAAACATAAATATTATACAGTTAAGAGGAAAGGTACTGCTCTTTAAATCGACATTTGAATAGAGAAATAGTTTTTAAGTCACGAATGCTAGGCGGAAGTGAGTTCCACAATCTTACAGCATGGACAGAGAAGGAATAAGAATAATAGCTTGTTTTATGAGGACGAGATTCATGTTTTGACACAGGCCTATAATTGTTGAGTTCTTTATCATCACTGGATTTGAACAAAGGAACTAACTACTTCACTGTGTTTCATGAGATACGGAAATACTCGTACTCTTTGGTCTACACTGGTGTTAAATATGAAAGCTAAATAAACAAATCAATAAACAATCATTAATACAACTTTCTAAGTTTGAAAAGCCCTCAAATGTTATGATTTCCAGAAATAATAACATTTAACGGGTTTTCGAACTGATTATAAATCAATAATGATTTTAATGATTATAATTCTGTAAATTCATCTAGGAATGGAACGTTGATGTATGCAAGAATTGTGTGAAAGAGCTGAATGCTAAGGTATAAGTGAGACAGATGACGTATGCCAAAGATGAAAGAGGGTAGGAGACTGAACAGAAAAAAAAGATTGACGATCGAAAGAAAAAAAGAAAAAAGATGTAAGAAAAGACGGGAACCGGGTTTGTTTCTATTCGAAGAGTTCCCACCAGGACTATGGTATACTTGGGTGCAGAGAATCTGGTGCCACAACCCGACGGGCGAGGCAAAACACAGTCTGCAGCAAGGTTGAAGATAGCATTACATTATAATCTAATGCCAGATTTTTTCAGTGGAGCTGGCTGCGCTGTGGCTGAAAAGTGAACGGCGGTATAAGTCATGGGAGAAACGGAAGACGGCACTCCTCAAGAAATTCCCCGATACTCTTGGCAGCAAGGCGGTCCACGAAATTATGTCGGAGCGAAAGAAAAGGAATGAAATGCATTGACTTCATGATAATCATGAAAGAATTAAGCAAAAGAGGGAAGATTCTTGATAACGTTGCGAATAAGTACTTAATCGACGGCATCGTAGACGAGAAAAATAATAAGATCATGCTTTTACGACGTCACGACGTACTCCGAGTTAAAATATAAACTCAGAGTTTATGAGAGGTGATGGGAAAGATGACCACGGTGACGAGGAATAGAAAAGAAACCCAGCCAGCTAAACCAGATTATTCAAGGCGTTGTTATGATTGTGGCGAAAAGAACCACGAGTCCAACCGGTGCCCAAACAAAGAGAAAGGCCTGAAATGTTTCAAGTGTAACGAGTTCGGTCACATTTCAACGCAATGCAAAATGCGTGCTTAGATATATTTTTATGCCTTTAAAAATGGAACGAGATTTTTACTTCGACCCATGGCAACCAAGGAGGTACCTTAACAAAGATTTTATTTAAATCTCGGGCTGGCGGCTTAACTTATAGAGTTGTTTAAAGTGAAAAAGAAACAAATGAACCTATTGGCGCCAAAAAAGTTATCGTTGTTCGTCATTGATTCTGGACTTTTAATGTATTTCCGCGCATTATTTGAGAAAAGTACTATATAAGCCTTGGCCGCAACCAGATATTGATGGACACACGTATGTTTGCCTCGGACCACATTTTCACGTTCGTCCATCATGCCTCTGTTGTCAGCCGCTGCCGTAATGTACTCTTCCCTGCTTTTAACAGAGTCTGGAGTCGCCCAGTTACTAAATAAGAACTTTATGTAAATACTTTACATATATTATTATTGTTGTTTACGTATATTATTTAAACTCTAAACACGTACTCGTAATTTACTGGATAAATAATTATTTAATTTCTCTAAATTTTAACTTGTTACAACTGGCCTAAACCTTATTGGATTTTTTTGTAAAGGCATGTAGGAGTAACCTTTATTGTTTATTATTCTCTGTGGTCAGATGGTAAATTATTAATAAGTTGCCACTGATCATACGAAGAAAAGACATCTCTTTTGTTTTGTTATAAAGCAGTTACTTTATTTTCTTCATGTTTTAGATTGCACAGAAGAAATCTTTCTAAAATCTGTATCTTTGTCTTTCGACTTTACGTTGCGACCAGAGTATGTTGACGCGTGACAATTTAGGATTTTCATACAAACCATAGAATAATACTAGGTATTTCTATTTCATTAAATTTTCTAACGCACTTATAATCGTATACTTCGAAAAAATGGAGGCCTCACTCTAAGTAAACTGTAACACGACAAAAAAGACTATGTCGTTGGTACATTTCGTATTATTTTATATATATTTTCGACGTACATTTCAGAAAACAACTACAATCTATTCTTCGTATCGGCTAACAATCTTGCACGACGCTATTTCTTAACTTCAGGGAAATAGCGTGGAAATCCTTGTTCCTTATCAACATGTCGCATATGGCAGTTGACTGATACGTTGTTATTGTTCGTTGGGTATTTTATCGCTAAATCAAAGACAGAAATAAACACTTTATCGCACTTTTTTTTTTACCTATCGGTGCCGATAAGTCTTGTGTTTATTGGTAGGTAATAGCACTTCGCGTGCGACTTCGTCCGATGGATTTCGATAAAAAAACGTTGCCTACGTTCGTCAGACATAATTTCGGCTTCTAATGGTAAAACAAATCGGTCCAGTAGTTTCGGAGCCTATTCAATACAAACAAACAATCAAATCTTTCCTCTTTACAATATTAGCGTAGATAACTTGTCGTACTGTTGTAATCGATTCGGTTTTTAGTAAAGAATTATGACAAAAATGTAGGAGTTACGTTGCTTTTAAGGTTTTTTATCCGTATGTTACTTCAGCTATGTTGGAGGTGATACCTACATATGAAAATGATAACGATATGATTCCTTTGAATTCATTGAACATGTAAGTTATGAGTTTATAACATGTAACATTCACAAACATAAACCTCGTGGTGAATGTTGTGTATTGTTGAAGAAAATAAAATAAAAAACTTGACTTTTTACAACACAATTACATATTTATGTATTTTGTCGCTGGACCATGCTTATGAAAAAAAATTGACAACTCTTTCTAAAATATATGTTGAAAACATGTACCGCAGTTACGGATTAAAACCTCACGGAGTTTGCTATTCTACGCTAGAGGACAAAGATTCTCTAGCACCACATGAATAAATAACCGAGGAGAAGGAAAGCTTTCTAACAAAAATCAAAATGCTTACCTACTTGCATAGGGCTTTTTTTTTTTTTTTTGGGTGGGAAATCATCAAATGACTTCTCCCGCTCTGGGTGGAGCGGGAGGGCGTGTCAGACTTTTACTGACTAAAACCCACCCGTGTTCCTTCAGTTGCCTGTGCCAGGGCCACGGTTTTCTCTGCGGAATAACCCGCGACCCTGAGGCGTCGGCCCTATCGGACCCCGTCATTTTGTGCTGACATCTCTTTGAGGCGCGCGTGGAACACAACGCGCCGTCGACCCGGGCCTGGTCCTTAACGGACGGCGAGCTACCCATGGCTCGCCGTCCGCAAGCCCGCGCCTACGGTGGCCGGGAATCTGCTTGCGATTCCCGACGCCCAGGGCGTCTCCTGCGGCGGCTAGGGGCGTGAGGGCGCAAGGCTCTCTCCCTCACGCGCTCCGCCTCCTCCTTTGCGAGCATTACTGCTTCGCAGAAGGAGGTGACGGCTTTCCATTCCCTCTCGCTCCGTACCATGGCCTGGACCAGGGCCGGACGCGAGAGATCGCCGCCGCCAATCGCCTCCGCGAGGACACTGCGGTGCTCCGCCCAAGCTGGGCATACCTCCACCGTATGCTCCACCGTGTCCTCCGGGCGATCCACACAATGGTGACACCCGGGCGTTTCCTCCCGCCTTATACGAAACAGGAACCTCCCGAAACAACCGTGTCCGGTGAGGACCTGTGTCAGGCGGAAGGTGAGGACGCCGTGGCGCCTCTCCAACCACTCCTCAAAGAGGGGACTTACCGCCGCTATTGTGGCGTGCCCAGCACTGGGTTGCGACAATCGCACCCTCCATGTCGCCATGAGATCCCGCCGGAGCTCTGTCCGCTGTACCGTGATTTGTCGCGGCAGCGGAGTTACACCCCGGCGTTTTGCCTCCTCGCGCCACTCCCATACGTGCGCGAGGGCTTTTGCCTCCAGATCCCATGGCGGCAATCCGGCAAGGAGGCTCGCCGCCTCGCATGAGACTGTGCGGTATCCCCGGACCAGCCGGATGGCCATGACCCTTTGGGACGCGTTCAACCTGCGGGCCGGTCGGCGCCTCAAAGAACGCGCCCACACCGGTGCCCCGTAAAGGGCCATGGACCGCACAACTCCCGCGTAGAGCCTCCGGCAGGAGGCGTTTGGACCCCCACTTGCATAGGGCTGTCACTCGATTTTTAAAAGTAAAATAAAAAAACGGGCAAGAGCTGTCGGTATTCAGCAATGAGCCCGGACAAATGGACAGGTACTGTGACTGAGGTGATCCAATAAGATTTCCGTTTTTCAATTTTGGTACGAAACATTATGCCTATTTGTAGCAGTGGAATGCCATAACTTGAAGATTGTGATAATGGTTGAGCTGCACTTTTAATTGTACCGACATAACATGGAATGTTTATTAAAGGAAGGAATCATCACTTAAATATTGTTTTGTTCTGTACTTAGAAAACATTATAAACTTTCTTTCGAAATGCTGTTCACAAATGTAATAATCATCTTCCCGAACTACAGCTGTAAGCCAGTTGTATCGCCTGAAATAAAACACGTAAATAAAATATGTGATCATACTTTGAAATCACCTTGTCTTTTTTTAAGTATGTTAACAAAACACGTAAATTAAATTTGGGAAGTAGGTTATTATTTGGTTCGCATTTATTAAATTTGGAATGCCAGCAAAATTCGCAATGAAATCATTTGGTAAGAATGAAATGTTTTTGTCGGCAATCAATTTAAAATGAGCAGCATCACGTTATCGTAATCGATCCAAATGAACTAGTATTGGATCTGATTAATGTAACAAATATCTGCTAAATGAATAATCTCGACACAACATAATTATTTGGTCAATATATTATACAATTGGTTCGCATATTAATTCGTTTGTGTTGGGTCCCTCATGACTCATCATTAATCCTTCGAGCTGGTGCGCTGGTGCCTCGGTGTAACTCATAATCGAAAATAACGCGATTTTTTAAGTTTCCATATTGTGAACAGAACGACGTCAATGAAAAATTTAATCGCGAAAACAAACGAATCACTACATTCGAAACACAAATACACAAGCCCAAATTTGAAATATATTTGAGATCAAAGTGGCCAGTCCGATTAAATGGCAATTTGATACGATAAACCAATTGTTTGCTTTATTTGAAGTTGGTTAGTAAAATTATTGTGACATACGGACGGACGGACAGACGGACATGGCGAAACTATAAGGTTTTATTTCTTGTTTTACTATTTCACGAACGTAAGGTATCTAATAGAAAATGGCGTAGAACGGAATTTGCTACCTACAAACACACTTTGGTACCTTCAAACCTACTAACACAAAAATACGAAACGTACGAGTAATACACACAGAGTACATTATACTATATAATACAGGCGGTAAGCAAACCATAATACTAATAAATTCTTATGGGGAAACCTTATCTCCATCTTTGATATTTTGGATATTACCTACCTCATTACTTAATACTTCGACAATAAGCATTAAAAATGTGTGGGTATAGGTAGATATAGATATTTACCTGACAAGATCCTTTGGATATACAAAAAAAATGTCCTTGGTTTTCCTACCATTGTTTGTACAAACCAACAGTTCGGCATCTTTAAAACCAGTTTAAAATTAGCAAAACTAAACGTCTTTTAAAATTGCTGCCGCCGGTGGAGCCCTTATTTATTTATTTTTGGGTGGGAAATCATCAAATGACTTCTCCCGCTCTTGGTGGAGCGGTAGGGCGTGTTATACTTTTACTGACTAAAACCCACCCGTGTTCCTTCAGTTGCCTGTGCTAGGGCTACGGTATCTCGCTGGCAGCCCCCCTTTTTTATTTTTGGGTGGGAAATCATCAAATGACTTCTCCCGCTCTGGGTGGAGCGGGAGGGCGTGTCAGACTTTTACTGAATAAAACCCACCCGTGTTCCTTCAGTTGCCTGTGCCAGGGCCACGGTTTTCTCTGTAGAATAACCCGCGACCCTGAGGCGTCGGCCCTATCGGACCCCGTCACTTTGTACACAACACAACGCGCCGTCGACCCGGGCCTGGTCCTTACCGGACGGCGAGCTACCCATTGCTCGCCGTCCGCAAGCCCGCGCCTACGGTGGCCGGAGACTGCAGGGAGATTGCAGGCGACTCCCGACGCCCAGGGCGTCTCCTGCGGCGGCTAGTGGGGGCGTGAGGGCGCAAGGCTCTCTCCCTCACCCGCTCCGCCTCCTCCTTCGCGAGCATTACTGCTTCGCAGAAGGAGGTGACGGCTTTCCATTCCCTCTCGCTCCGTACCATGGCCTGGACCAGGGCCGGACGCGAGAGATCGCCGCTGCCAATCGCCTCCCTGAGGACACTGCGGTGCTCCACCCAAACTGGGCATACCTCCACCGTATGCTCCACCGTGTCCTCCGGGCGATCCACACAATGGTGACACCCGGGCGTTTCCTCCCGCCTTATGCGAAACAGGAACCTCCCGAAACATCCGTGTCCGGTGAGGACCTGTGCCACTCCTCAAAGAGGGGACGTACCGCCGCTATTGTGGCGTGTCCAGCACTGGGTTGCGACAATCGCACCCTCCATGTCGCCATGAGATCCCGCCGGAGCTCTGTCCGCTGTACCGTGATTTCTCGCGGCAGCGGAGTAACACCCCGGCGTTTTGCCTCCTCGCGCCACTCCCATACGTGCGCGAGGGCTTTTGCCTCCAGATCCCATGGCGGCAATCCGGCAAGGAGGCTCGCCGCCTCGCAGGAAACCGTGCGGTATCCCCGGACCAGCCGGACAGCCATGACCCTCTGGGACGCGTTCAACCGGCGGGCTGGTCGACGCCTCAAAGAACGCGCCCACACCGGTGCCTCGTAAAGGGCCATGGATCGCACGACTCCCGTATAGAGCCTCCGGCAGGAGGCGTTTGAACCCCTTAGATTGGGCAGGGGCCGCCTCAAGGCAGCGCCAGCCCGCTCCAGTCTGGGGGCCAAACGTGGCGGCGTTGTGGTCCGCATCCGGCACCGCAGTAGGCGGAGTCATGAGCGGGGGAGTATGCTCCCCCCGCGAAGGGAACAAAGTGGTCACCACGTCCTCCATGAGCTGGGGCCGGAGACTCTTCGTCAGTGGGGGAGCCCATGGGCGGAGTTTATCCCGCACCATTTTGTAGAGCCGTCCCCACGGGTCCCTGTTCAGAGTCTCCAGCGACTCCTCGCGGGCCAGGGCCCTGGCCCGCAGGATCTCCACTTGGAGGGCGGTCTTCGCCGCTCTGTACCCCTCGTACAGCTCCGCCTGAATGGCTTCCGTATTCGGAGGGCGAATACGTAGCCTGCAGTGCCTGGTGTACAGGTGTCGCGCAGCCACGCACGCCTTGCGCAAAGCCGTCGGCTCCGGCGACCACCAGCACACCTGGCGCCAAGCACGTCCGGGCTGGACCCGGGGCATTGCCACGTCACATATTTCGGACATGGCCTCCCGGAACCACTCCGCCTCGTCGTTGATGTCAGCAGGCCTGTCCGGTGGTGACACCCCGGCCTGCACGATCGAGGCTTCCAGGAGGAGCTCCCGGTCCAGCTGCTTCAGCGCCCACCGCGGACCACTCGGGGCCTGTCGAACCGGCGCGCTCGAGGTCTGGGCGGAGACGTTGAACCGGATGTACCGGTGGTCGGAATAGGTCTCCACCCCCTCCATGACGCGCCAGTCAATGACGTGCGGTGACAGAGCGGGGCTGGCGAATGAAATGTCCACCACTGATTCACCCCGCATACGCACACACGTTGGGACAGAACCCCGGTTTAGGACGACCAGGCCTGTCTCCAGAGCCTAGTCCTCCACCATCCTGCCCCGCGTGTCCGTGAGCCGGGAACCCCAAGCCAAGTTCTTGGCATTGAAGTCCCCGAGGACGAGCACGGGGAGGGAACGAAACCCGACGACGACGACTCTCAACTCCGCTAGGGAGTTGTGGAACTCGGCGAGAGTTCGGTTCGGAGAGAAGTACACCCTTACCACGACTATCTCCCCGAACCGTGCTGCCACGCAACCCCGTCCCCTCTTGACGGCCTCGAGGGACAGGGTACCGGCGGCGGCCGACGAAATTAGGGCCACTGAGCCGCTCAGGTCCTCCACCCAGTCATCCCGGGGCGGGACAAAGTACGGCTCAGCGACCACGGCGATGTTAATCGACCACTGCGCCATGCTCTGGAGCAACAGATCCTGAGCAGAGGCGCAGTGGTTGATGTTCGCCTGGAGGAGGCGTAATGGGGCCATTACTGACACTCCATATCAGCCCCCTCCCGAGCCTCCTGTGGAGGCCCTGTCACGATGGTTGCGGCGGCGACGACGGTGGAGGCGGCAACGGCGGCGGCAGCAGCAGCGGATGCAGCCTTGACGGCGGTGGCAGTGGGCTTGCCCCTGCCTCTGCCCCTGGCTTTGGTGGGTGGAGCGCAGACCTTACTCCCAACTCGGTGATCGGCCGGCTTGCCAGCTGCCGCACATATAAAGCAGTGCGGCGCGGCATTGCATGGCCTTGCGACCGGGCTGACCACAGCGGAAGCAGTGACCGCTACGGTCCACCTCCGAGGCGCATTGCACCCCCACGTGGTTGCCCACCTGGCAGCGGAAACACCTCAGAGGTCTGGGCTCCAGCAGCTTCACCTGCGCCGAAACCCAGCCCACCGGAAGCCTTCGGCCCTCTCCGGCAATTTTTTGGGCCGCCGTTACGGGGCAGCTCACCGTAATGGATTGCATCCCCGTGAAGTCAGGACGAATGGTGCCCCTGCCCTTACCTGCTCGGCAGAGCACCCCCCCGTCCTAACAACGGCAGCCACGACCTCTTCCTCCGTCACGGAGTCGTCCAGGCCCAGTATACGCATGTCAGCGCACTTGGTGGGGTTGGATACTCGGACCTCGTCCGCATTCAGGGACGCCCTAAGCTTTTCAGCTAGAGCGTCTGCGGTCGGGCCGCTGGCCGCACCGGGGACCTCCAACATCCGGGCTCAAGTCGCAGTGACCCTTAACCGAAGGCCATTGGTGACGCCGATCTCCTGGAGGTTCACCGCCGTCCTCGCCTTGCCGAGCACCTCGCGGTAGGTCATGCCCTTCTTTTCCGCTTCCAGCTGTAGTGTGATAACTACAGCTGCGGACTTCGGGGCACGGAGCCTAGCCGCGACGTTTCGCTCCTTGCGCCGCTGCCGCCTCTGCCTTCTTCTGGCCGCCCTTGCTGCCTTACCCACCTTCCCCTTCTCCCCGACAATTTGCCATTCGGCGTCGGCCGGAGGAGATTTAGAAGGCGGTTTAGAAGGCGGGGGCGGCCGTTTATCCGTCACGGCTGGGGCCTTCGCCGTCTGTGCAGTCACCCCACCTTTCCTGGTCTGGGGCGACGCAGGTTTCGCCAGGGGCGGGCCCGCCACGGCCCCACTTTGGATCCGCCCCGAGGATCCAATGGTTTGGCCGCGGTGGCGGCATACGACGCCGCCTTTCGCTGGCCCGAGGCCGAATGGCTCGCCGCCAGCGGAGGGCGCAGGACAATGGCCTCCAGAGCGGAGAACCGACTCTGAAAGGCAGCCAGCTCATGCCGCACCAGGGTCAAAACCCGGTCCTCGGCAGACACGAGCTGGCCTTGCCTATGCTGCGCCCTTCCTGTTAGCGCCTTCCGGTGGCCGGCTCCTTGAACCTTTGCCAGGTCAAACCCGTATTCACTTTACACATTTATTGCACAAGACACAGAAATCAGGGAAGTAGGTTTTAAGGTCTCTAAAGTACTGGTTCACTGGTCACTGTAGTTAGCAAGGAAGGAACGTTACGCCGCATCACGTGGTCCGGCGCGAGGTCACAGGGCAGGCAGCAGAGTGGGGTAGCGACCCCAGAGGTCACCAGGCGTGGGCAGCACCACGCAGGGATGAATTACCGTGTGTGTAGGCACGTGCTACTCTCAGGCAGGGGCCTCAACACGTGGCGGGCGTGGGGTCTCGGCACCCACGAGCCACGTGGATGGAACCTGCCCGGCCGCGTGGGCAGTCCGCGTGACAGCCGTCTCTCCAGCGGTTGGGCGGAGGCAGCGCCGACGTCAGTCAGCGGTATGCAGGAAGTGTAGCCTAAGACTGGAACCCTGGAATCAGCGCAAGGCGGGTACTCCCGTAAGCGTTGTGCCAGAACTGCAAGCCTCCGTCAATGTGTGCGTCTCCCAGCCGTAAGCCCAAAGCAAGGTGGATGGAGGAAGACTCACCCATCGCGGCGGCTTACAATTATAGGTTATGCCGTGCACATGCCGCGGGCAGTCTCGGAGGTCCCTCGCCGCGTGGCCAGGCGATTTAAGCGAACAGCAAGGCGCAGCGCGGCAGGACAAGCATAGCGTATGATGCAAGAAGCATACGCACGCATTCACAGAGAGGTGCAGTTAAGGTGACAGGTGATGTGGCAGAAGCCACTATCGGTAAACAGCTTTCTTGACAGTAATAGTGGGGCTGCCGAGAACGATTACAATAGCTGCCAGACCGCGCAGACAGAAATACGAGTACATAGAGAATGCGATCTGACAGGACACAAATAAGAGTATAGGCAATCACACTGAGCACTTACTCGTTTATCTCGGGGTTATGTTAACTTACTGCTTGATGCGAAGGAAAGAGGACGTTAGGCGTCCAGCAGGGATATTTATAGCGCAATCCACACCACGACACCGAATGACGTGGTGGGAATTTGAAAGATTTAGGGATGGCACTCTCGTAAACCGTAACTAGAGACGTGCGTTTTAGTTGATCTTTGGGAAATCGACTACAACGCTACAATAACAAAAACAATAGTTGGAATAATACATTTACTAAATGAACTATAAATCGTTAGTGATTTGTGGTTATTGAAAATTTCAAACGTAAAATGTTGTTTAAATGAAGCGGTACTCGGTAGTGGCCGACCACTGCTGTAATGAGGTTTTTCAATATTATGCTTTTTAATATTATGAAATAAAATTGAATTGTTTTTATGGTTCCAACCTTTGACTGACCGACTCCTTGACTATTCAAAATTGCCTGTAAATGGTTTTATTGAAATAACTGCTTTGAGTTTGAGTTTGAAAAGGTAGGTCTAAATACGGGACCTTTATAAGAACTCTGTATGACAACTGTGAGTACGCTGCAATCAGTGCTATGAAAAAAGAATTCTCAGACACTAACTAAAGGCTGATTAGTACTAAACAAAAAATATGTAGAAAAAAGCGAAAACAAACAAGCAAAACCTGAGAAGAGAATAGTCAAACTTACAGCAACCTTACTACTTAAACCCCCATAATTTATTTTTTAAGAATGGGAGTGTCAAAGCTCTAAATAGTCGATCACATAATTGATGATTCAACGAACTTTCCTGTGCGTGAAGTTCGATCATAATTACACGAAGGCTTCGTCCGAAGAGATAAGCAAGTACTGCGTACGTCGATATTCGCCGAAAATGCTTATTTTAGACATTTTATCTTTTTCTCATTGAAAAATGTTAGCACCTTCATTCGGATTTAGAATTCTACAAGGTCTGAAAATATAATTGTCCCTTAATTACAACAACCCTACCACTTTTACCCCCACAACTTATTTTGAGATGATGGGAGTGTTGTAATGACGGATGGTAGATCGCTTTAAATATATAACTATAAATACGAGCATAAGATTTTTTTTTGAAAATCCTTTTCCCGAACGATATTAGCGTACTCAGCGAAAGGCACCGAGCTGATAACGTCTCTGAAGGGTTTCATAATAAATTAATGACAATAATGAACTAGACGACAGTTAATTTAAAACGCTGAACATAACGAATAAACAGGAGAATAGAAGCATTAAATGAAAAACCGGCCAAGTGCGAGTCGGACACGCACGGTCGGTTCGGGGATATAGATACATAATTATTAACTTTTTTTTTTTTGTATTATTTGTTGTTATAGCGGCAATAGAAATACACTCTATGAAAAGCCCGCTGAAAGACGGGCATCAGATGCTTATTAAGAGACAAGAAAAAAAATGACATATTGAACAATGACTTCACACTGGCTATTAAAATTGTAGCGTTAATCCACTACAGTAGAACCTTTTTGATTTGTATTGCAACCTATATAGGGAAATTGGGTGTCAATGTATTTTTCTGAATTTCAAACTTCGATTTGGTCGAACATTTATGTAATTTTTTCCTCTGTCTGTCATTCCGGAAATTTATCTCATGTATTTTATGTTTTACTTTAATAATTTGATGCAATACACCAAAACTCTTTAAGTATTTGAATTACCTCTGATCTAAGATAACGAGCGTAAACTTTGCTTAAAGTTAAGCAATGATTAGCGACTGTTTAACTACACGTTTTTGACGTTTAAACGTCTCTTTACTTTTTGAAACGTTTCTAAATAGGATGGTATATATATTGTAAGCTGTATTCTTGTGAAATTTGCATATTTTCGCTTGAAAATTGGTACTTATTTCGTCAGTTTCCTCATTATTGTTTTATGTGATCTTACTATTGATTCGCGCTCGCTCTATGATTGAATTTGCTTACATATTTGGTCTAATTATCTTCATCTGTAAATGACGAATGTTCAATCCTAGCCGAATTTCGGTTCTTCCGACGGACAAGAAACGTCGTAGACCGCTCGTGACCCACTCCGAAGGCGTTGTTCTGCGTCGGTTTGTCGGCCTGTGCCTTCATCCCCAAGACTTACCTATCGCCCGCACGGCGCTGACAACTCAAATTGGACTTCCCTAATCTAGCAATTTATCTGCATGTCGTGTAGCTCACGTCAAATTTGCCAATAACTCTAGAGCTACGCGACCGAAACCAACCGTACCAGCTTTGTAGTGCAGAATTGAGCACCGTAATGGTGGGGCCAGAGCGCTCATAGGCAAACTAATCTGCTTCAGGGACGGCAATACTCGTCCAAGAGTGATGCGCTTTGTGAGGCGGGCGTTCTCAGGGACTGATATTAGCTCTCGGAACTATATGTCCTGCGTCACAGAGCAGATCGACTTCCTGAAGCAGAAAGTTTATGCATGGGCTAACCGTATTCGTAGGTATAAGCGGCGAGTAGAGCGATACACTCAGAATCGCACCTTCCAAAGCGATGAGAGGTGGGTTTATAGGGGTTGGAAGCAACCGAACCAAGGTGTGGCTGACACGTGACTGCCAGATGATGATGCCATGTGTCCTTTCTGGCGCAGTATCTGGTCGGTGCCTGTCAGTCACACCGAAGGTGACTGGGCTCGGGAAGTCGAGCGTGCCTGCAAGCCAATACCAGAATTGGGGGCTATTACCATTATATACCATCTGCCCCTAAGATGTAGCTCGTGCAGTACGTCCGTTGCCTAACTGGAAGTCTCCAGAGCCGGACGGGCTGCAGAACTTTTGGATCAAATGGTTGACAAGATCGCATGCTCGCTTGGCGGCCCAGTACCAGACGGCCTTGCAGTTTGGTTCATTACCCCAGTTCCTAACAACATGAGTTATCCACCTGCTCCATAAATCAGGTAGCACCGCGGAACCCAAAAATTATTGGCCGATCACGTGTTTACCGACGGTCTATAAAGTGCTTACATCCATGTTGAGAGCTAAAATAAACAAACATATAGACACCAACTCCATCATGTCTGCCTCTCAAAATGGATGTAGGAACGGGTCCCGCGGTACTAAGGAGCTACTCCTAATTGATATGGCCATTAGCCAACAGGTTCGTCGTTCCCGAAAGGATCTGTCCACATGTTGGATATATTACAAGAAGGCCTATGACTCGGTGCCACATACGTGGCTCATGAGGGTGCTGGAGTTGTATAAGGTAGATGCAACTCTGCGCACCTTCTTGATGTCATGTATGGGGCGATGGAGGACGGTCCTTCGCTATCCAGGATGTCGGAATATCCTGAGGAATAGCGAGCCGATAAAGATCGAGCGAGGCATATTTCAGGGCGATAGTTTGAGCCCGCTTTGGTTCTGCTTAGCCTTGAATCCTCTAAGCACAATGCTGGAGGATTCGGGTCTAGGCTATCGGCTAAGGAGAGGTGGTCAGGTTATATCTCACCTTCTGTGCATGGATGATCTAAAATTCTGAAAGTAACTGAAACTTTCAGTAGCGCCATCAGGATGGAATTTGGTGTGGACAAATGTGCGGTCATGCATGTAAAGCGAGGGGAGATTGTGGAATCCGTGGGAACCCAACTCTCGGATTCATCGGTATTGAGACTGTATATACCGCGAAAGCGTGGAGGTCGAGGCTTTTTAAACGCTAAGACCCGAGAATCGCGAGATATGCAGTCTCAGAGAATATTTCCTAGAAGCCGACGTGGAGATGCATCGTGATGTGGTCGCGGTGAACAAGGGCCTCACCCCGCTCTCCTTGGCCAAAGAGAACTGGCTCAAACCTGTAGTGCTTGACACTAATGATCGCATGGAAGTATGGCAGAGTAAGGAGCTTCACGGACGCTTTTTCCGGGCCCTACATGGCCGTAGCTTGGTTGCGTTTCGGTGACCTCTTTGGCGAAACCGAAGATTTTGTCTGTGCAATTATGGACGAAGTTATGATGACGAACAATTACCGGAGATTTATTGTGAAAGACGGCACGGTTGACATCTGTCGGGCATGTCACCGTCTGGGGGAATCAATAAGACACATTATCTCCGGGTGTTCTCGTCTAGCTAACGAAGAGTACTTGCATAGACACTACCTTGTAGCCAGGATTATCCATCAGCAACTTGCTCTGAAATACAGCCTTGCGGAATCGGAAGTGCCGTACTACAGGTACGTACCCGACCCAGTTCTCGAAAATGGAAATATCACATTGTACTGGGATCGATCCATCATCACTGACAGGACTGTTGTTGCCAAAAAGCCGGATATAGTGGTGGTGGATCGAGTAGAGCGGCGCACAATGATTGTTGACATAACGGTCCCGCATGACGGTAACCTCGTGAAAGCCGAGAAAGATAAAGAAATCAAGTATCTTGATTTCGCTCGCGAGGTTGTCGACATGTGGGACCGTTATGTCAACAATCATTGTGCCGATAGTCGTGACAGCCAATGGCTTAATAGCCAAGAGCTGGATCAAGGGCTTGATTCAGAAAGCGGTACTTCTGGACACGGCTCGCATTTTATTTTAGTTTATTAAGGGATAATAAACAACTACAACATACATAATACAATAATTAACAAACTTTTTAAGGAGCAATGTTGCAGTCCACTACATTATCCGCAAATAATTCATATGTAAAGATCAGTGGTTGCCACTAGACGAGCATTACCAAAATTAACAAATATTTAAAACAAAACCAAAACAGATAAAAAACAATTTCAATTACTTAAATTATGCAATTCATAAAACATAGTAATAAGATTACAATTAAGATAATTTCATTATAATATTAGACTTAAATTTATTTTTTGAGCATGCAAATATATCAATATCATTGAAATTAGAATTATAGGATTCCAACATTCTATGAATAGGGCAGCGCAAGCCAGAGTTAGTGCGACAAGAATTAAGCGCAAACAGAGTACGAACACGAACCTGACGTACATGAACTGTTCGAGGGACAGAATAACACAGCTTACTCGTCAAATCAATGGCATCGAGATGACTGTGAACAATATCGTGAAGCATGTTGGCCTCCAGGTATTTACGCCGGTTCTCCAAGCTGATAAGCTTGTACTTATCAAGAAGTTGGGAGTATGATAGATAAGTCTTAGTCCCACAACATCTGTAGCACATAGCACGGAGGTACTTTCGCTGGACCCTTTCTATTTCAACTACGTACTTTTGGTAGAAGGGATTCCAAATAGGGACCGCATATTCTAACTGGGAGCGAACGAGCGTCTTATACAGATAGAGATAGGTTGAGGTGCGCTTGAAGTCTGTTGAAGATCTCATCACAAATCCATACATTTTAAAAGCCCTATTGACTATGGCTTCGATATGTTGGTTCAAGGACAGTTTGCCATCAAAGAGAACCCCAAGATCCTTTACTATAGAAATATTATTTAAGGGGATACAGTTAAGGCTGTAATTGAAATTGAGGATGAAATTGTTCTTAGTAAAGTGTATATAGTTACACTTCGGGACACTAAGATGCAGCTTATTGTCAATACAGTAGGCAGTTAGTCTGTCCAGGTCCTCCTGAAAAGATTGGCAGTCGTCCATAGTACATATCGCATGAAACGCCTTCAAGTCGTCAGCATACATCAAGAATTTGGAATTTTTGAAGCATTTTTTGATATCGTTGATATAAATAATGAATAATAGCGGTCCCAGAATAGAGCCCTGTGGAACTCCGGAAGTAATACTGACAGAGACAGACTGATGACCATTAACTACAACCCTTTGTGACCGGTTTTCGACCGCATTATCAGGAGGTTCCTCTCTCTGGAGCCCTGACGGCCGGTAGGTTGGACCCTGTTCCCGATACCATACGATGGAGGTCTGCCCAACTTGGGCGGAGCACCGCCGTGTCCTCGCAGAGGCGACGGCGGCGGCGATCTCTCGCGTCCGGCCCTGGTCCAGGCCACGGTACGTTTCGTTCACTTTCAATAGTGCCTTTTAGTGCATATTTGAAATAAATGCTTTGACTTTGACTTTACGGAGCGAGACGGAATGGGAAGCCGTCACCTCCTTCTGCGAAGCAGTAATGCTCGCGAAGGAGGAGGCGGAGCGCATGAGGGAGAGAGCCTTGCGCCCTCACGCTCTTAGTCGCCGCAGGAGAAGCCTTGGGCGTCGGGAGTCGCCTGCATATTCCCGGCCACCGTAGGCGCGGGCTTGCGGTTGGCGAGCAATGGGTAGCGCGCCGTCTGGTAAGGACCAGGCTCAGGTCCACGCCGCTAGATGTCAGCACATGATGACGAGTTCCGATAGGGCCGATGTTCGAAAGAGATACCGTGGCCCTGACACAGGCAACTGAAGGAACACGGGTGGGTTTTAGTCAGTAAAAGTCTGACACGACCTACCGCTCACCCAGAGCGGGAGAAGTCATTTGATGATTTCCCACCCCAAAATAAAAACATTTATCTATTTCGTAAGAACAACAGCAGCACGTATACATTCCAAATTGCCTTACAATAGTATTTAGGAAAGGTATTACTGCTAATTTATACATACACGTACTGAACATTAAGGCCGTATTCTCGGCGGCTAGAGCGGCGAGGCGGCGGCGGCAGCAAAGCTGGGTGCGGCGCGTTCAAGTGCAACAACAGTTAAAGCGCGGTCACTGTCAGACTGCATAGAGAAGAAAGAGAAGCGCGATGACACAAATGTGCGTAATTATTGCAAAAATTGAAGCAAAAAAAAAAACACTGATACGTTGCTTGTAGAATAATCTGACAAAAATCAAAACGATTGCATGCATGTATGGTTTTTAATCGTTAAATGTTTTTAGAATTTTTTTTCTATCGTTTCTAAATAGTTGTATTATGTTTTTAACACACTACATAAATAGCGTATAACCTGAAGAATATCACTGCAGTGGTTCATAAACTTTTAAGCATTATAAAACTTGAGTTAAGGTCCTGTAGTCCCTTTAAAATACATTGGACAGAAGCTGCTTAGCAATAGATGCGTTCCGGTATTTAATCGGTGATATGCACGATGAATTTTCCTTTTTTGCGTAGATGGTTCAATCTGGAACAATCAGTAGATAATTGAAAAACAAGTTTTCCTCGAAAGCCAAACACGTTGATTTTGAAAAAAAAACACGCTTGCTTTATAACAACGGCTTGTGTTAAAATTCAGTGAAATGATTTCAAATGGAAGGAAAGGGTTTATTTTAATAAAATAATTAAGCGTAATACAGTAATTACAGCAGACGTGCGGCCGTTTTATACGTATATTAAGTGTACATCATTTGGTAAGGAACCCTGATTCTGAAAGTCCGACTTGCTCTGTGCCGTTTTTATTAATAATCACATGAGCAGGCGAACGTTGAAGAACAACCGTTTAAAAAGAACGCTGTTTAACATTTATTAAATTATTTATTTAGTTCTGTATGCAAAATCTAGCTTTTATTTGAAAGCTGTTCTGATGAAAACTTTGATACAGTCCACGTTGACTGTTAACACAGGTTCATATTACAATTGACAATGTTGTCACTCAAATAACATCTTGCATACAGCAGCCCACTATTTTGGTCGATTTCAACGCTTTCCGTGTTTGAAAGGACATGAATAATCTGTGACCCAGCACGGTCTAATACGGTCACGGAATAATATTTAAAAAAAGTATAATATTTGATTTTCCATCATGACTTTCATTTCTCCGCATAACTCTGGGAGAATATCAATTTTAATGAGTATTATTTTATTTTGATTTCCATTCGTGAGTTACTGATGTTGCAATTCTTTGAAATAAAATGGCAATTAGTACATATTTATTGTTCGAAACGACATTTATTTACTTCTACTTCTGCACTCTTTTAACGAGTCCTCGACCCTTTGATGTAGCCGACTGGTTGCCTACTGGCACGCTACTTATATGTTGCCAGTCTCACGTGGAGATAGCTTTTGATCGGATGTCCGTACGTATCACGTGCCGCTATCGTATTGCGAAAAATTTCGGATTCCAATCTTGATTTTTATTTATGGGAATATTTTAATATGTTGATTTTTATTTATGGGGTCACGCTAAAAAAATCGTTTTTAAAGTTGGTGTGATTCAGAAATCGAAGTAAGAGCTCGGATTGTGGAAGCTTTCGACTCACTGAAATCGTACACAAGTTCGCTGCGAAGAGTATGTGCAAATTTAATAAAAGGGTGTCGAATGTGTATTAATGTCGAAGGTAGACATGTGAAACACGATCGCCGAGGTATGCAACAAGTAAATGTTTTAATAAACTGATACCTACAGTTGGTACATTGCCAAAAGCACATCACATTAACTCAATAATATTTTCCTCTTGATAAACAGAATCAGGTAAGAAATCAGGGTCATTGAGCTTCTATGCCTACAATAAAATATCGGCTGATACCTACGCGTAGGCATAACGTAGGTTTGTTTAGTCATAAGTTTGTTTGCCGGCACGCGACAAAGCACCGCCTCGCTCAGGCGGCGAAACTGTAGGTGAACTTTGTCGAGCGATCAGTGTTGCCTTTGGTACGATTATTTTTAATTATTTAAATTAATTATATTCATTGGGGAAAAATAATAATCTATCCATAATAATGTATCCATTAAATGATTACGTGTTTATGTACGCAGTACGATACCAAATAAATACCCTTCAGAATGAGACAGGGTTTTCGTTACATGCTGTATATTTGATACCTTCTGTGTACAACACAATATATCAAGTTCTATTAATACGACGCGCCTTTACGACTACTTGTATGAAAGCAGACAAAGCAAAAGGAGTACATAAGTAAGGGTCGTAGTAGGGGGCGTTTTGTAGTTTCTGCCTATCCGCCTTGGGAAAAGCAGTGAGTTTATGTATGTTTGTATACATATAACGGGTTTAATGTCGATTGTTTTGACAAATTCAAGACATGTGTAGACAGTGTGTAGCCAATATTATTAATAATAATGGCGTATAGGTTTTTGATATTGAAGAATGTTTTCTTGTGGTTTCTTGCGGCGACCTTTGACTTTGTTTCTGGATACTTGTTGTTACTGCAGGTTGGCGATTTTAGACTTATATTAACTATAAGTCCAGATTTCCTCGCAATGTGTCGGGAGAGCCAACTATTTGACGCGGACGAAGTCACGGGCAGAAGCTAGTGTTACAATAAACCGACGCTGTCGTCATTAGATGTTACCCACATAATTATGATGGTGGAAATATGCCAGAATATAAATTAATTAATTAATTTATTTGCGTAATGCATAATTTATTGCCTTGGCAAGGTATACTGTTCACATTACAATGTACATGGCCGCCAGTAATAGTCAGATATCCCCTACTACTAATTGTTACTGGTATTACATTGGGGTATTATTCCTCATTGCTGTGACCCGTAGAGTAACAAACGGGTGAGAACTTAGGAAAAGAAAATAAAACACGTAAAAAGCTTACAATAATTTGAAAATTGAAAATTGATCTAAGAAAAACCCGTTATTATTTTAAAACAGCGACGCACTACAAGAGGGCACAACGGTTCTAAGATGTACTATTATTCTTAGTTGGCTCATAATAAAACTTCTTTGTACTCTTTGTAGAGAGATATACACGTCCATTGTTTTCTTTTTTGGGCATTGCATTTACAAGACATGGTTTAAATTACATTAGTTTTTTTTAAGATAGACAAGACAATACATCCTATTTACTTTAATTAATTTAAAAACGTACTACTAAAATGTACTGTTAATATTTTAATAAATTGGTGCGCCCGACCTCCATGTAAACTTTGTAACTATTATTAAGATCTTGTAAAACAGATGTGCTTATTGCAGATTTGAATATGTAGTTTGCTGGTGATATTAAAAGAAGGGTTTGCACTTAACATCTTTCTCGTCTTAGCATGAAAATTATATTTTTATGAATTTATTTGCTCAATGGTTTCAGCGAGTGATTTCACTTATGACCTTTCCTATGTAACATATTATCTTTGAACAGAAAGATAAATGAACTTCGAGATTGATATGAAGGAAAAAGGTTATCCTTTTAGTTCTCGGAAGCGTTATATTGGAAAAAGGGATTTTTTGTTTAGCTTTGTATTTTATCTTTTTCAGTAAGTTGATTCTTGATAAATTGTTACTGCTTTAAGAATCTAGCCGTAAAAGATGTTTCATTCTACGAATAATAATATACTATTGTATTATGGCCTGTTTTTCGAAGCTTTGATTTTTTATTAAAGAAATCATCACAATTATAGTAGATGTTGGTAACTGGACTATCAATACCGTTTTTATACAATCCCTATCCTAAATACTATTGTTTTTTCTTATTTCGTAGCAATGTTGCTTTACGCGGACATTCCGGTATGGCATTGTAGAATTGAAACGGTGGGATTATTAGCTTCTTTTTCACGGAACAGCTGCAGTGACATAAATCTGAATGTATCGTTACTTTCTTCGTTTTCAGGGTTTCGTACCTCAAAAGGAAAAACGGGACCCTTCTAGGATTACTTCGTTGTCCGCTCGTCCGTCAGTCAGTCTGTCAAGAACCTTTTTTTCAGGAACGCGTGGAGGAATCAAGTTCAAATAAATATCAAATACATGGTCGGTCCCTTTGAGCTAATACACTTTATGGTGCTTGACTGGTTTTTACAAGCTTTTATTTAACTTGCAATGTTCGTATGTAAGTCTTCCTCTTCAAAATTTGCAAGTTAAATTCGTCCCACTTTCCGGTGTTTGATTGAGCTGTTTGGCAAACGTATGTAAAGTCAGTGGCAATGCAATATTTTGGTACCATCGAGCTGATCATATAATGGGGCTGGAAGGTGGCCCCAGAAACTCTCTACTAAAATAATGCAATTACACCGAGTTAGGGCTCGTTTGATTGGGTACGCCACAATAGCGGCGGTAAGTCCCCTCTTTGAGGAGTGGTTGGAGAGGGGCCACGGTGTCCTCACCTTCCGCCTGACACGGGTCCTCACCGGACACGGTTGTTTCGGGAGGTTCCTGTTTCGCATAAGGCGGGAGGAAACGCCCGGGTGTCACCATTGTGTGGATCGCCCGGAGGACACGGTGGAGCATACAGTGGAGGTATGCCCAGCTTGGGCGGAGCACCGCAGTGTCCTCGCGGAGGCGAGGCGCGTCCGGCCCTGGTCCAGGCCATGGTACGGAGCGAGAGGGAATGGAAAGCCTCCTTCTGCGAAGCAGTAATGCTCGCGAAGGAGGAGGCGGAGTGCGTGAGGGAGAGAGCCTTGCGCCCTCACGCCCCCACTAGCCGCCGCAGGAGACGCCCTGGGCGTCGGGAGTCGCCTGCAGATTCCCGGCCACCGTAGGCGCGGGCTTGCGGACGTCGAGCAATGGGTATCTCGCCGTCCGGTCAGGACCAGGCCCGGGTCGACGGCGCGTTGTGTTCCACGGGCGCCTCAAAGAGATGTCAGCACAAAGTGACGGGGTCCGATAGGGCCGACGCCTCAGGGTCGCGGGTTATTCTAAAGAGAAAACCGTGGCACTGGCACAGGCAACTGAAGGAACACGGGTGGGTTTTAGTCAGTAAAAGTCTGACACGCCCTCCCGCTCCACCCAGAGCGGGAGAAGTCATTTGATGATTTCCCAACCAAAAAAAAAAAAAAGGGTCGTTTGATTTGTGATAGCGAGTACTCTATTAGTAGATGGTGTCTAGGGTCTGGTGATAAAGCCAGAAGGTGGCCACACGAACTCACAACTAAAACAATGCAATAACGTCAAGGTAATGGTCTAACAAAATTAAATGCATTATTATTATTATTATTTCGGACAGAATCCATATATGCGTTAGTAACAATGTTCTTAAGATCTATGTTGAGTTACCTAATATAAGAAAGAAAGAAAACAAATTTTTTTTTAAATTGACTAAAAAATAATAGCTTTTACTGAGACCTGGCTGAATTCAAATATCCTGAGCAGTGAGTTGTTCGATTCTAGGTACACTGTTTACCGTCGCGACAGAATTTGCCACATTAATTAAAAAAAAAAATTGCGGTGGAGTTCTTTTAGCTGTCTCACGAGATGTTTCATCAGTCAGAGTCTACAGCTGGGAGAGTAATAACGAAGACCTTTGGGTGTCTGTCAAATTAAAATTGAATAACATTGTAAAAACATAGCTGTGTGTAGCATGCTGTCGTATTTACCTCGTGTCAATGTCAATTTTTATGAACAATGTCAGTAATGTTATAAACAACATTGAAGATGTTCTTATCCTCGGAGATTTTAATCCCGGATTTATTAAATGGTCATCTTTAAATGGACAAAACCATTTTATTCCCAATAACTATAACAACACTTTAGGATATGTTTGTTGACTTTTTAGAAATTACAGTCTTCGTCAATTTAACTACGTTTGTAACATTTACGATAGAACACTGGACTTAGTTATAAGCAATATGCACAATCTTTATGTTTACCATACCTCTGACCTTCTTACTAGACTTGATCCTAAACACCCTGCACTGCCCGCTTTCAATGTCACAAGGAAATACAAAATGTTTACGTTCAAAGAATAACATTCGCCATAAATCATGTCAGACCTGCAAGCTATTGACTGGCATGTAGAATTTTCACACTCCGACGATATTAATGACCTAGTTTCAATATTCTATGCAAAATTAAAACAATTGATTGACCAGCACATTCCGAAACACAATTACATTATTAAATAAATACAAAATATCCTTCCTCGTATAGTAAAGCACTCATAAAAATTCTATCAGAAAAAGAGAAGTATGGTAGTAAAGTTCGTAAATACAATAATCCTAGAAACAAGTTGAGCTACGACTTACTTAGAAGCCATTGTCATACAATGATCAACCAAAACTACAGTGATTACAAACATCATTAAGACTGAAATAACAAAGATCCTAAAGCATTTTGGCGATACTTTAAAAACAAACGAAATAATAAATAATCGGTTCCAGCCACAATGGACATGAACAATATAGTAGCTAACAATGGAATTGACATTGCAAATCTCTTTGCTTCTCATTTTTCTTCGGTTTTTACCGATTCAAATAGCAGTGCACCAACAGATGAGGGCCACTGTCTACCTTATTTAATCGTTCCTTAGAGTCGGGAGTATTACCCAGCGAATGCCATCTTATCCTGTTTTTTCCAAGCTGTTTGAATGTCGTTTGCCCCATCATTACCAATTACTTGGAGACTAAGCTTTCCGACTGCCAACACGGATTCCGAGTTGGGCGATCTACCGAGAGTAATCTTGTCCGATATTTATCCGACATATCTGAAGCGCTCGATGACAGACACGAAGTCGACGCAATATACATGGACTTTAGTAGCGCATTTGACAAGGTGAGCCATCCACTTATGATAGCAGTTCGTTGCTGTCAATACCTATGTCTCTTACGAATTTCATGTACGCTCTGGAGTCCCTCAAGGTTCCCATCTCGGCCCAGTTTTGTTTAGCAGGTCTCCCTTGCTCCGAATGTGCAGAAATTACAACAGTTTCGGTAAATCGTCAGAAACCGACTTAAATGGTGCATCACTTATCAAATTTAGAAGATCGGAGGTATGGAAGTGCATAAACTAATCAACAAATTATCACGTTCTGTGAATCCGCATTTATATTTAATCATAGATTTCACTCTCACTCATACCCTTTCACATTCCACCTCTAGTGGTAACATTTTAGGCCTTTTAAATGGTTTAGTCCATGTTCAACCCCCACAATCATTACCCCCGGCCATGTTGAACCCCTAAATGTTGTCCACGTTCAACCCCTGGGGGTTTAAACATGGATTTTTATTTTTGAATGTCTTTAATCCACGTTCAACCCTCAATGGACAGTGAAACGCAAAAGCTTTCCACATCTATCCTAAATTTATTGCTATTACTTAGCTACATTTTTAAAGTCTGCCTATCCTCTATTTGTCCTATATTTCCGCAGTTACTTTGAAATACAAGTGAGTTTATTCTATCTCATTAGTAGTTGGCCGGTTGTTACAAGTGCATAACTTATATTAAAAAAAGGATATATTGAAGTGACTTTGACAGTGACAAATATTTTATTTCTAATTATGGCTGAGATTTCGTCTACGAGTAGTGGATTATTTAATTTTGATTTTGTGACTTCTAATCGTGGAGGACGTGTACTGCTTTTAGCAGGTAATCAGTATTACCAGAAAAAAGAATATAAGAATGGCTGTACTTACTGGCGTTGTGTTAAGTGGCCTAAATGTCATGGAACTGTTACTAATATGGAAAACAACGTCAAATTATTAAATCAACAGTGCATAGTTGCACAGCAAGTTATGCTAAAAACGAAGTAAAAAGGGTTATTTTGATTTGTAAAACAAAAGTTACCGAAGATTTCAAGAAGAATATTCCATCCGTATATCGTGAAGCTGTAATTTCTTTGAAGGACGCAAGTGATGAGACTATCAAAGAATTTCCGTCGTATAAAAATGTGAAATCTGACCTATACAATAAAACGAATATGGCGGTAGGTGTAAGAAAAACTAGCTATTCGAGAGGGATTGATGTAGAAGTACCTGCCATTTTTCAAAGGTTTGCTCTTTGATTGCAAATATAAAAATAATAGAATAAAAGCTTTCGCATCTGAGGCAGCGAGGGAAATAATAAGCAGCGTGAAACATTTTTTTGCTGATGGGACATTTAAAACATGTCCAAGTCCTTTTTTACAACTTTAAACAATACACGCTGATGTAGGAAGTTCGGAAAAGGAAACCAAAATAATGCCGGTGGTGTACGCTTTGTTATTAAACAAAAAACAAAGTACATATGATTTACTTTTTACTTTAATAAAAATAAATTGCCCAAATTGGAATCCAACGAAATTCACAGTTGATTTCGAAGCCGCTGTTATGTCAACAATCCAAAAGAAATTTCCTGTAGCATCAATAAAAGGATGCTATTATCATTTTAATATTGAAGAAAGCAGAAGAACTTGATCTAAGTAAAACAAAATTACCCGTAAACACGTTGCTTTACTGACAGTATTGGCTCATCCACCTCCGGAGGCTGTAAGCGACGGATTTCTCTATATTATGGAAGATAGTCCTACTGACGAAGCTGTAACTAAATTTAAAAATTATTTTGTAAAACAGTGGTTGGAGAATAAACTCATGAAAGATAAATGGTGTTGTTTTGCTGGGAGGCATCGCACCACAAATAAATTAGAAGGTTGGCACGCTACGTTAAATAGGACGTTTGGTAAATCTCCTAATCTAGTTCATTTAAAAAAAACTTTAGATGAGGATTCTATTTACCAAAAAAATATAAGCCAAAAACAGAACGAAATAAGATCAGAACATGTTGAAATTGACAGGAGGATACATTATATTGTAAATCGTTTTATAAACGGTGAAATAACGGTAGATATTTGTCCAGAGAAATTGAGTCCATTTATTTTTTAAACTTTTGACACGCAAGATTTTATGGTATGTAAACCCGCCACACTATTCCCATCCACTGCAACTCCTGAAAGCCAGAATCAACAGTGACAACCACCAGAAAAACAACGAGACAATGAAGCTCGACGAGTCCCGAAGAAACAAATCGAATCTTGGATTCCGCAACGAAATTAATCAGCAAAGAACATCGGAGGAGTAAGAAAAAACATATTTCCCTTTCTACTACATAAAGGGACGTTTACAACCTCATAAGATATGATGTGCAGATTGTTCGTATTCACGGTCAGATGTAGAACATTGATATAATTTCGAAGCAATTAGCATTAATGAAAATTATTTACTCTTAAAGTTGCCATGATTTTTTATGCAAGCAAAATATTGATAGCTAAAAAAAGACTTTCTAAAATAAAAAATTAAAATCAGTACCTCAAGCTTTCAAAATTTATTTTTGCCACCTGCATTCTCTTGTTCATTATCATTTATGTTAAGAAAATTGCTCACACTAAAAAGTTTATTTTCAGCAGTAAGTAGGTACGGATGTCAACTGTGGTAGAAACTAATATCAAGATAGCATGAAAAAATACGATATTAACAGTTTGTTGTTAAATATTTTATCATACGAGTATCAATTTCATTAGAACGAGGATCGCCATAGGTTTAATAAAATATTTTAAATGTCGTTTCTTTAATTTCAGGAATTTAGTATTACAAAGTTTTAGTTAAAATATTGAATTTAGTAAAACTTAAATGATAAATAAACTTTAAACTCAGAAGCAACACATTTGGGTTTTAATATTACGCCTAATGCATTAAGATAAATGTCTAATTTTCCCTGACAGTACCTACTTTCAGTTATTTTGTTATGACAAAGTTTACCAAAAACGCTTCACCGCATAGTCAGCTCGGTTACAAGAATTTTTACCTAACCAGGTATTAACTTGCCTCATTTTCATTAACCGTAATAAATGTATGTGCATCTAAACGTCAATTTGAATTTCTTAAGAATAGTAGCACGTTTTTACAGTACAAAAAAGTATATAATCCTACTAACGCATAACCCGGCTATGACGAATGTCAAGAAAGACATTTAACGAAGCCGAGAGTCACTTGTACTCCCGTCATTGTAATCGCTTTTTCTACCGGTACATAGCGGGGAACCTTCCGGTGACGGAGATATTGAAAGTCAAAATTCGAAATATTTACTGACATATTTTGGATGTTATAACACAACTTAAAATATAATATACTGCTTATAAGTTTGAGAAAGCTTAATTAGTTTTAATATTCATGCAGAGCTAGCTCATGATTTAATGCAAAATACTCGCAGTTGCGTTTTCTTAGCCGTAATTGAAATAAATGAGCTTTTTAGACGCTTTTATCGAAATAAGTATGGGAAAATAACGTTATTATTCTAATCTTTGTGAAATTATTAATAATGAAACGTCACCATTGTGTGAAAGAATTGTAAACTACTTCGCAAAATAGTGGTTACCAAAAATTAACCTTGCGAATCTTAGTTGCGGAGAACAATGGTATCACATCTACGAACATGCATTGGAGCGGCTGGCATCATCGACTACTAAAATTACAAATTCCAATGCAATAAAGTTTTTATTTTTATATAGAAGATTCGGTAAGGAGCTTACCATTTCGACTCCAAGATTAAGAACAGCCTGGTTCAGAACCAAAAAATAATAATAAAGATATAAATTCACCCGCATTTCGCCAGTTATTTTCGAGTTCCATAAAATACACCAATCGGGCGCAATCCAGACTCCGGTCTGCTACTGAGAAATTACCAATGGAAAACCCAGTAGACAACACTTTGACCAACCATGGAATTGAACCCAGCACCTCATGCTCCGCAGTAGCGCTTGCAACCGCTACACCAGCGAGGCCGAATATTTAAATACAGACAAATCTTGTAAAGTAAAATTGATACCACAATTTCAATATGGCAACTGTCATGTTTATCGTTTCACTCCAATGTGGCATGAAACGAGAATGGATCGCCAGATACCGCATCAAATATCACATAGATACGCGAGAGTTAAGACCCTGAACTTCCTAGAGAATCATTTCGGCGTAAATGAATGAATGAATTTCAAAGAGCTTTAACCTCAGTACAAAACTGAACAAATTACGAAATTCAAATAGGTTCGTTTTAAGGATAAATAACAACGATTGATTGAGTTTAAGGGATTAATAGACAAAGACAAGTCTTAAATCGAAGACGAAGTCTTTATTTGAATTAATTTCGTTTTACAAATTAATTCGATTGATGATTTTGGTTTGGAAATTCGGTCTCGGAAGACTAATTTTGATTTCATTTCCAGCTAGTTCATTTGATTTCTAGCTACTGATGACAAGTAATCTAATTCAATGTATAGGCTATGAATATGTAGGATTCTGCTTATATACTGCTGCCTTTTTCATAGTTGTCTTGGTAACATCATATAACGTACATAAGATTAGGTTCCTATTTTATTTGATTACAGAATAACCTTGGCAAACCTAATTCAATAGAAAGATTCACACATTTACGGTGAACAACAGTTATGGTGGTTCAAGAACATTGCGTTATTGTTGATGTTACAACCTGATTAAACATGAATGAGCCGCTCAGTCAGTATTACAATAAATTTTCTGATCAGAAATCATTGAATCCAAAAAAGAAGTTAAGTCTACTAAAAACTTTTTAAAAAGCCTTCTTGATAACAGTTCTCTTTGCTTCAACTTCTTTTGATAGCCATTCCAACTTTTCCTCATGATTACATCTTTTGTTTCAGATTTGGTGCAAGTGTTGCGGAAAATAAAGTGATGTCAGCAATCATGTGAAGTGACCGTGATATCGATATAAAAATCGGCGTTCAAAGTTCGAACTATATATGTAGACGTTAATTTTAAATCTAAAATTCCAATTTTAAAAGCGACTAAATTAAAGTTCTGATTTCACTTTGAATCAAATATGTTTGTGTTACATTTAAAAGTTTGCCGTTAAAGCAAAAATGCGCTGGTGTGTATTTATATTGCTAGGTTTAGTGAGTGAGGGACTTTCCCAGAACTGTCGCGGTGAAAAGCCGAGGCTTCGGGATTGTGACAAAGTGTGCGATGATAGTGGTACCTGCAAGATACGGGCGGCGTTACTACTGCCGAAGAATACGACCTATGATGCCTGTTTGTCTGCTGTGAGTATAAAATGTTAATTTTTATTAGCACTTACAAATGCATCGATTCCTTTGATAAAAAGGTAACAATATTACTATCTAGATACGTATTCCGAGTTTTTCTAAGAAACACTAGTTTTAGATAGATCAGATTTAGTACAAAAAGCAATTTTGATAAATATGTTTGAAAACTACGGAAGTTACTAGTTCAAACATACGAACATAAAAGTGTAACAAGTTTCACTACAGAACCCTAAAAGTACATTACCTTATCTTCAATGTCTATTTATAGCTAATGGAAATAGAAGTACGCGCTATACGTTTTTAGATATGATCCCAGTAAATTCGATAAAATTGATAACATATTTCACATTACATTTTCAGAAACACGTAAAACATGAAATCTTTTCATCAATTTGATTACTTGGATTCGATAAAATGTTTATCGATAGTGTTATGGCGCCTCACTATCTATTGAGGGCGATGTTGCAACAAAATAGCATTACATAAAATAATTGTTATTTTAAATATCTTTTTGTTATTATTTAACATAATTGGAATTGTGGACAAATGTAAAATTACCGCAGGTAGCCTTTTTACTAGCCTTTATACTGTACAGCATGTGACGATCCACACAACCGAGAAACCCTGTCGTATCGGGCCTCCATTAGCATTGTATTTCTTCCTCAGTGACTTTACGTCACAAGAACCTAGGGGAACATAAAAGTGCCAAAGGTGAAGAAAATATATATGAAGAATATACATACTGTTGCCAGTGGTTTTAATCGAATCCTAGGGAAACTGCTACATAATACCTGAGTAATCCAGGTTTATGCTACAGTTTCCTAGGAGGGGTGGTCGCCACAAAACGGCCACAGAGATGGCTGTCATGATAATGATGGCACCAGGATGTGACTTCACGATGTCAAAAACCGCTCTCTAGGAAAACACACCAACTTAAAACAATGTTTAAGTGACGTTATTCGCCGGTAAATTGCGGACATAACGTCGTGGCCGATCTTCTAGAGAACCGTTGCTCAACTAATGTGTGCCAAAGATACAATTTCGTTGTTTTTGTGAAAAAAAACTTTGATTAACAAACGTCCAAAGACTACACTCAAAATATTAGTGCGTTTGCATAAGCCGTGTGATTTAATAACAAACAAGAAAAATAACAAAACAAAACTGTGGTTACTTTTCGTCGTATATGCTGAGTGCAGTTGGCGATCCCACAGGACTGCGGTTGAACGATGTAATCAGAGGAATTTATTCCATTCTAACCCCTATCTCAATGCGCATAAGATAATATACAAAATCAAAACGAATTATTCTGTAGTTTACCTACAGAATAATTCGTTTGTTGCGTCCCTACTGTTAAAAAGCTTGAGGGTAATAATCATTTTGAAGATGGAAGCGCGGGACATATTAAAGGTTGAACCGAAAAAATAAATCACTACAAAAACCGTGTAAGGTCTATGTTATTTGATGTAACCCATATTTTGTAACAACATTTTGATTTAAAAGAGTGTCTGTGTTCGTGGAGTTTCTTTCCCCTTCTTCTCCACAGAAATCTACTACGCTGTAGAATGGGCAGCTACATTGACTGAGCGACAATTCAAAAGTGCCTGTAATTGGTTTATTTGAAATAAATACATTGATAATGTAAAATAAAGTTGGAATCTCATTTCCTACTAAATATATGGCAAAAGAGGTTTTGGGATTCCTGACTTTTCTAGTACTCAAGCCTCAGTTAGTCAAATAGAGTTGTTTGATCCTTAGATAAAAGAGACAGGATCGATTGTTATAAAAATGAATTTGCATATTCTTGCTGTTTTTAAGCACCTACCTTTCTTCAATCTGTGAATGCAGATTAAAATTTCTAAAAAAGTTAAGGACAGTCGTCTAAGACGGTTTTTCCGTTGTTAAGGCCGCAAGTAAGGGTACTTACTGCCCCATCTCAAAATTCCACCTTGTATATTAATTTTATTCAATAAATAATAAACTGCTCTGCAATAATTTGCAAAAAAAAACTTATAAAACTTTAGGATATTCAATTATGTGTGCCAATACCAACCAGTGATTTGATAAACCTTGGCCTTGCTCCCTACAAAGTAATATATCCTCCTCAGGTGGGGCCCGCACTGGACCTTGCTATGGAGGACCCGGTCATCCAGAACGCCTTCCCGCCCTGGCTGACGGTGGAATGGATGAAGTATGACGTCACAGACTGTGATGCGGCCTATGCCGTGATATCAGCTATAGATGCTTACAACGACTGCGCTCATGTGTTTTTTGGACCGTCATGCGATTTCGCATTGGGTGAGTGTATCTACTTCATTATTTATACGAAATTGAGAAGAATTGTTTGTTGATATCTGACTTAAATACTTTAGTCAAATAACGAGTTCGACGGAAGTAAAATAGGCATTGTAACATGACGGAAGACGAATTGACAATCGGAAAAGTGAATTAGGATCAGTTCCAAATCAAACGACGTCTACGTTTGGTCCTTGGAATCAACTTTTGCGGATAACCTCTGATAAATATTTATTAAAAGGATGTTATCTACTTCAAGTTACACACCGAAGTTCAGGAAGAGCCTCTGTAACACGCAAATCGCGGCTCTTGGCTGTCTTAAGTTCAAGCGCTGCGAGCATTAATGCCTTGTAAGTGCTCAATGTCGTGAGTTTACGTAACCTACACTTTATTTACACACTAAGGTACTTCGGTCTTCCACACAGTATATTCCCATGGTTTTAATTAAGAAACTAGCCTTCAGGAGACTTTCCACTCCACCTAATGAAAGTATTTATTTGATTTTCATCTTATTTTCGCTATCTCTCGGTAGGCCTTATTTTTCTTTATAAAGTAGAATATTAAAAGAATATTTAAGTGCCAGACTAATACAGATAGAACGTATTTAAATATTTAAAAGTAAATAAGTGTTTTCTAAAATTAAATCTGTGTTGGTTGTCTGAATTGTTTTAGTCTAAACGAATGGTACACAGAAAAAGATTCAGTATGTAAAATAATTACACTATTAATAAAAAGAGGAAACATATAAAAGAGAACTAAAACGATTTTTGCATTGTCAGCAGGACTGAGTCTATTTTAGTCGACTTTACGGCCCCTATACAAACATTGTTTTGGTTACACATACATTCTAATACAAAAAACAACAAAAGCTTGTATTCGGCAGAGGAAAAGTTAAATTTTACAATATTTATCTCATGCTTGATGGCAGGACAGGTCTTAATAATTATAATGGTCACTTTGCAAAACAATGCGACACTGACAACAAATAAAGTGCTGATTGCAGAGTGGAAATCATTATAACTTAAACTACGTCCGTAACAAACAAATAGTAATAAAATTTCGCCGTAATTTTTCACTTGCTTAGCAAAATACAGTATGCAAAACACATCAAAATTACTAGCAAAATGCAGATTTTTAATTTACGAGTCCTTAAAGATGTTGTGTTAGACTTTGTTGTTGCTCATTTTTTACATATTTTGGGCTAACTGAGCCCAATAATGTAAAAAATGAGTAATGCGAGTTAATATTTAAAATTCTTCGAAAGCGTTTGTTTAGAGAACGAAACATCGAAAGATTTATGACGCTGCCAGTATTAAGATTTTCATAATTTACAGAGACAAGTGAATTTAAATGTTCATAATTTTCGTTCGCATTTTATGAGAAGAAAATTGGATCATAATGTTTATTTTGATATTTTAGGAATTAAGTTATGAGTGCCCGGCCTATACCTATCATACAAGTTACGTTTATACATATATTGAATCCGTAAACGCGCGTCGACGGCGCTTAAAAAACCGCCGTGTCCATAGAAAAAGACTATACACAAAATTTTGTACACCAAGTCAAACTTACAACATATGGAAATAGTGAACATGAAATTCGCAACAGCAACCGCATGCCACAGCCTCGTCACTAAGTCTATTATGGCTTGAATCAAATTACTACGAGCCGGGGCCACCTTAGGAAGATTACTAATACTTTATCCTTTCCACATTTAGAAATTTGCTGCTTTTTTTGGAAGGCACTGAGTATTTTTTTTGGATATAGAACCACATTATTTCGACTTTAACGTGTTTGATACTTTGTTTCTTAGCAACTCATGAGTTCGTCTTTAAAGCAGGCAGTCCTATTACTTTTACCAAGTACTTCAAACGATTTGTAATGCAAGCTTTCGCAATCTCACGAAACCTCTAAACACGGGCCCCGATAAGCCTGGATTAATCTGTAAATCCAAACATTCGAATTTTTCCTGCATCTTTCGTTGGTCGCAGTTCCAACCTAACCTAACCGGTTCAGCCAGGGTAGCTTCCCCCCCAATGGGTTCCCGCATTGACGAGGCGGGGGGGCTCAGTAACCGTGGTTTGGGCCCCACGGTGAAGCTAAGAGGAACCTGAGGAGCGGCCGCTCGTCAGGGCTTTTGCTGACAAGCCGATGACGTACCTCGCAACAGTGGTGGGGCCGCGGCGGGACAGGAGTGCCGGTATTGCGATGCGGCGCTCTCCCTACCTTCCGCGGCCTTAACGGGGTCGCCACCGTATGATGGCGGACGCGGTGGGTCCGCAGGGGAAGACGAGTGTCGGTATGTCGTTGGCCGCTGTCCCTATCCTCTGCGGCCGAAAAATGGTAGGCGACGGTGCCATTCATCAGACCCATCGCAAGGGGCAAGGGGTTGGTCGTAGGCGGGGGTGGACAAAGCCCTCTTCCAGCCCCTCTAAATGGGGCCAGGGACGGCGGACTCGGGGACGTCGACCGCCCCCCATAGGTATTCGATAATATGTAATACGGGCTGGTGTCCGCAACTCCACGACAATGTGCGTATTGTGCGTACGGTGGGAAAATCGATCACTCGATCCACCCCAGCTCCTCGAGGAAGGCCAGTAACGCCTTGGTGTTACTGACAACCTCGCGTAGGGTACCTGGGTTACCGAAATACTTTGCCCTGTATGTGGCGACCACCGGGCAGTGTAGAAGGACATGAGCTGCTGTCTCGTCCACCTCCATGCAGGCCCTGCACAGCGGACTGTCTGTGACTCCTATGACAAAGAGGTGTTTTAAAAGACCCGTGGCCAGTTTAAGCTGCCGTAACTATACGCTGCTGTTGTTTGGTTAGTCGGAGAACCTGTTTCGTGATGCGGCCGTCAATAGCAGGGAGTGCTTCCCTAGCCTGCCTGCACTCACCTTGTTCCGACCAAAGTTTGTGATGTTGTTCCCTGGTGCGTTTCCTTACCAGAGTGCGTAAGTACCCGAAGGGGAGTGGCAAGATGGGTTCAGGTCCCACTGGTGCCTCACTCGACCCCCTTCTGGCAAGTTTGTCGGCTGCATCGTTGCCCAGCGAACCGCTGTGTCCTTTGATCCATTGAATGGTTGTGTTATTGATGCTACCCACCTGATTAAGGCGCAGGTGAGTGACACTCGTATATAAGCCCAGATTCAACTGTGCGGCTGTTCAGCGCTTCCAAAACAGCCCTGCTGTCTGAGAGTATCCGGATCGAGTGGTCCCTAACTTCCCTGGCCATGATGGCCGAAGAAGCCAGAGAAATACCCATGCATTCGGCCTGGAACACTGTTATAGGACCCCAATGGTGTGGCTATGCGAATGTTGAGGTCCTCCGAGAAGACTCCAGCACCTGTGCCATTACCTGTTTTGGATCCGTCTGTGAGATGCTCTGCAGGGCACAAACTCTCGCACCTACGATCCTCGTGAAGCTGGATCTTGTATTTTTTATCAAAGATAAATTGTTTGGGTACCCGATCATTAATAGCTTTCGTAATGGGGAACTCCTTGTTGAGTCCCTCAAGTAGCGCGGTGTGTGGTGTGGCTCTAGTGCCTTAAGACGTACCGCCGCCAGTGTCGCTTCCTGCTGTATGAACAGGTGGAGCGGTGGCAGTTCCAGCATGGCTTCAACTGCTGCAGTCGGAGGGTTCTCATACAGCCCGTAGCCGACATGCAGGCTAGTCGTTGCATGCGTTGTAGTTTGTTTGAGGCTGTAGCCAGCTTGGTTCGGGGCCACTATACCGCGGCCCCATAGGTGATCATGGGGCGGATCACTGTGGTATACAGCCATAGTATAATTTTAGGGGATAGTCCCCACTTTTTACCTATCATTTTCCTGCACTGCCAGAAGGTTATGCAGGCCCTGTTTAGTTTGTTGTCCAAATGACTACTCCAGTTTAACTTACTGTCTAGAATGACCCCTAGGTATTTGACCTCGTTGGCCAACTGAAGTTCTGTATTGAACAGTTTTGGTAGGCGAAAAGGGCCTAATGCTCGTTTTTGGGTAAACATGACTAGTTCAGTTTTAGTGGGGTTCACTGAAAGGTCATGGTACCCGTCGTGATCGTACCCGTCACCTTCCCCGAAACAAGGATTGCGAGGTCGTCAGCATACCCTATTGTGTAATAGCGGCTGGCATTGAGTTTGGTGATGAGGTCATTAATCACCAGATTCCATAGAAGGGGGGACAAAACCCCTCCCTGGGGGCACCCTCTGGCTATCATGGCCAGTTGCTGCTCATCCTCAAGGCGAACCACTCGTTTGCTTAGCATGTTTGAAATCCAGTCCGATATTACCTGTTCTACTCCATGTCTGGAGAGGGCGCTGCTGATGCTGGAGAAGTTAGTTTTATCGAAAGCTCCTTCGATGTATATGAAAGTGCCCAGGCAGGGGCCTTTTTGATGAATCGCTTCCTATCTGGCTGACTACCAGGTAGAGAGCAGATTCGGTCGACTTACACGAGCAGTATGCATGTTGGTTACCGTGAAGCGATATGGTTTTCAGAGCGCCGTCCCTTAGCTCCCTCCCTATCACACAGCCTTTCCAGCGTCTTTAGTAGAAAGGAGGTCAGGCTGATTGGTCGGTAGGATTTGGCGTTTGTGTAGTCACCCTTACCTGGCTTAGTAATGAATATTACTTTCACTTCCCTCCATCCTTTGGGAACGTATCTTAAGGCCAGGCACGCCCGCAATAAAGGCACCAGTCTTATTGCGACACCGGTGTCACCCCACTGTAGTAATGCGGGGAACACACCGTCAGGACCAGCTGCCTTAAAAGGATGGAAGCTCTGGATGGCCCATTGGAGTTTCTCCAACGTGATCACCCTGCTGGCGTAAAGTCGATCATTGTCTGATGGTGTTTGAATTACCTCTTGCCAGTCGATACCCTGCGCGAAGATACATCCAGGAAAGTGAGTTTCAATAAGGATGCGTCTCGCTTCTTCTGGCGAGGAAGAGAGTGTGTTGTCGGGTTTCCGGAGGGTAGCGGGCCCAGGTGTGTGCTGTTGTGCCAGTGCTTTCCTTACCCTGTTTGCTTGCTGACAGGATTCAATGCCACCACAGAATTTGCGCCATCCCGTAGTACTTCTGAATCTGATGCATTTTTTGTAGCTGGATTTGGCTGCGTAATATTTATCCCAGTCCTCATCCGCACACGTGTTTATGGCTCTATTAAGTGCTTTCCTTACCTGACCGCGCTTGCGCTCCAGATCAGCGCCCCACCAGGGTTGTTTGCCTGGTGTTTTACGTGGGGTGGTCTCTGGGCAGGCAGTTTGGTAGCTGTCTATCATTGATTTAGTAAGATGAATTACCTCAATTTGTGTTGTATCCGCATAAGTCGTCGGAAAGTTTGATAATGCCAGCTTGGAGCTTTTGGGGTGACACAGACCTGGATGTCGAAGCGGATCCACCTGTGATCGGAGCAGGAGGCCTCCTTAGAGACCTGCCACCCCGTGGCAATTTCCGCCACGCCCTCTGTTGCCAGAGTGAGATCTATGATTGTGCGGCTTCGCCTGGTTACGAATGTTGGTTCGGAGCCAGTGTTTAGTAGGGATAGGTTAGTCGAGAATAAGTAGTCAACTAAGGCCTTACCCCTCTCGTTTTGCGAGTCCATAACCCAAAGTTGGTGGTGAGCATTGGCGTCGGCCCCGACGACGGCCTCAACCCCGCTTCTCTCGCAATGGCTCACGAGGCGGGCGAGGTCGTGTGGAGGCGGTGCCTCCGCCTTCGGCATGAGGGCCGAGGCGAAAACGATCACCATCTCCTCGGCTTCGCCACGCTGTATTTGCAGCTTTACTGCAGAGACATCTCTGCAACAGAAGTCATTTAAAAGCTGTGTTATAAGGTTACCTGTGACATAGATGCACGATCTAGGATGAACGTGATCTGTGGTGACCAGGAGCTTACCGCCAAGATAGGAGAGTCCTTGTATGCGGCCCGCCCTGACCCACGGCTCCTGGATCAGGGCAATGGCTGTGTGTTGAACCTCCAGCCACTTGCGAAGCTGAGCCGTCGCGGTCTGACTGTGGTGGAGGTTGGCCTGGAGGACTCTACAGGTCGGCGAAAGGGACGCCATCGTTGGCCGAACCCTCTTCGTCCCCCTCTAGTCTCAGCCCGGCAAACAGGTCGCCCTCGGCCAACTCTGCTATAGCAAGTTTGGGGTTCAACCCTGGGGGACGTCGGTGAACCACCCGAGGTGGCGGCGCGTAGCGTTCCACGCGCGCCCCTCTTAGATGTTGCGGGGGGAGTCCAACACCTCACTCCCCCCCACCACGAGGAGGCCCGCTGAAGCGGGCCGGCACTAGTCGGGGTTGCGGAAGAATCTTATGTTCCCACGACCCCGACGTAGGTGTGAGATGGAACACCGGGGTGGTTTTTAGTCAGTAAGGTCTGACAGACCAGGACATCCATGAGGATTCATTATAATAATCAATTTCATTTAGTAGATAGTAACAATTATGTTGGTAGAAATTTGTATTTGACGAAAGATAGGTATAATATTTTTATGTACTATCTTTCTAACTATCACAAAAGACAGATAGCTGTGTCGCTATCATATTTTTTTTCAATTACAGCCAAGAATTTGGCTAAACAACTTGCTTCTTTTGAGCAATGCAATGACATCTTAAAATATTCTGCCAATAATTTGGAACCAATTGATGACATTGATTTTAATTTAAATTAGAAATTAGGACAATAGAGGTAGCCTCTTGCAAAAATGTAAAGAAAGCAAATAAGAAATCAAATGTGTGTGTAAAAAATTTAAATAGCATCAACCTGGTGCATCAAAACATTCAAGGGTTTTTAAACAAAGATTTAGAAGTAGAATTATTGCTGAATTGTAACAATATAGATATTCTTTGTATAACAGAACATTGGCTTAAAAGCCACCAGTTCATGTTCAATTTTAGTAATCACCAGGTTGGAAGTTCATTCAGCAGAGTTAATGCTATACATGGTGGCTCATTAATTTTAGTAAATAACCAGATTAAATTTAAAGACCGTAAGGATATTGTGAGCCTCTCTGTTGAACGGACAGTTGAAATAGCCTGTGTAGAATTGGAGCAGTTCATTATATTAAGTGTGTACAGACCTCCTTCAGGATTGTATGATTGTTTTGAAAAAGTTATGGATGAAGTGTTAAACAAAATCTGTACTTCAAACAAGTCTATCGTCACTTGTGGTGATTTTAATGTTAATTTGTTGGAAAACTCTGGGATTAGTACTAAAATTATAAGTTTGTTTCAGTCATACAATCTTGCTAACCAATTTTTGGAGCCCACTAGAATAACTCCCACTAGTGCCACATGCCTAGATAACATTTATACAGATGTTAAACCAACTTACAAAGAAATTATTAATTTAATAGACTCGGATCATTGCGGACAGTTGATCACTATTTCAAATATAAACAAAAAAGTTATTATAAAAGATATCACTGTTAATCCAAAAACAACTAAACGTTTGGAAACATTTAAAACTAAACTTTTGAGTAATTTACCACTTTTGTCAACTAATGAGGACTCTAATCATCAATATAATGCTTTTTTTAATATGTATTGCACACAATTTGATAAAACTTTCATTCCAAAGACATTCTCGGTTAATGGTAACGCTTCCTTCAGTGATTGGGCCACTGTTGGTATACATAAAAGTAGAAAACGAATTTATGAGTTGTATGATGAACGGACTTGTATAGACACTGCTGAATTTAATTTATATGTTAGAAATTATTCGAAATTATTTAAAAAAGTTTGTTGCATAGCCAAGTCACGTTACTTGAGTTCAAAGATTAAAAATAGCAGTAATGTAATTAAAATGACATGGAATATCATTAATAGCGAAACGGGAAGATCATGCAACCGAAGTAGTGACTACAGCCTTGCAATTGATGGCAATTTAATTCAATCGGATTCTCAAGTCGCCGCGACCTTCGAAAATTTCTTTGCAGAGATTCCCGTTTCGACTACTAAATCTCTAAACTCATCGCCCACTGCTGCAGAGTCTTTACTTAAAGAAAACGTTCCAGTTTGTGATTCTGAATTTAATTTCCAATATGTCACTTGTAGAGATATAATTAAAACCTTTCACACATTAAATGTTAAAAAAACCGCAGATCTGTGGGGTAACTCTGTGGATGTTGCTAAGTCCATTATAAATATTGTAGTACCTACTTTAGCTGTTATTTTTAATAATTGTATTGACCGTGGTGAGATCTTATGAAAAACAGTAAAATAATACCATTGTTTAAATCTGGTAGCACATCAGACCCTACTAATTATAGACCTATTTCAGTGCTGCCTACCTTTAGTAAAATTTTTTAAAAACTTATTTTAGATCAAATTTAAAGATTTTTTAATAAACACAAATTACTGCATAACAAACAGTTCGGTTTTACAAGGGGTCGTTCAACTACTGATGCCGGAGTTGAACTTTTAGGACATGTTTACAAGGCATGGGAGGACAAATGCGATGCTTTGGGAATCTTTTGCGATTTGTCCAAGGCATTCGATTGTGTTCTTCATGAAACATTGATCAGGAAACTGCACCACTACGGAATCCGGAATGCCTCTCTGGATCTTCTTACTTCTTACTTAAGTGATAGGATTCAGACAGTTGATGTTAACGGAAAAAGATCACCTGGATCTGTAGTAAGAATGGGGGTCCCCCAGGGTTCAATTCTTGGCCCATTTTTGTTTCTTATTTATATTAATGACTTGCCTTACCTCATAAAGGATAATCATGATATAGTGTTGTTTGCAGACGACACTTCACTTTTATTTAAACTCAAACGTCAGCAGCTGGTTACTGACAATGTAAATAGCGCCCTTGCTAACGTAGTTAACTGGTTTAATGTTAATAACTTACTTCTAAACGAGAGAAAAACTAAATGCATTAAGTTTACGATACCTCATGTTAGACAAGTAGAAACTAGTGTTCTTATTAAGGGTGAAGAGTTGAAACCCGAAAACACCACAGTATTCTTAGGCATAACTTTGGATGCCAAGCTTCAATGGGGCCCCCATATAGATAAATTGTCAAAAAAACTAAGCTCTGCAGCATACGCCGTTAGAAAAATTCGTAATTTAACTGATTTAGAGACAGCCCGTTTAGTATACTTTAGTTATTTTCATAGTGTGATGTCGTACGGTATTCTTTTGTGGGAAAATGCCGCCGATATTCAGACAATTTTTGTTTTACAAAAAAGGGCAATTCGTTCAATTTATAAACTAAGTCCCAGATACTCCCTCAGAGACAAATTTAAAGAGATTAATATAATGACTGTGCCTTCTCAGTATATTTATGAAAATCTTTTGTATGCACATAAAAATATTAATCTATTTAAAAATACAGTGATATCCATAACATAAATACTAGGAACAAACACAAATTTGTTGTTCCCACTACCAGACTCAAGAAAATAGGCAGCTCGTTTAAATGCCAAAGTATTCGTTTTTATAATAAACTTCCTAGCCACATTCAAGAACTAACCCTTAATAAATTCAAATCTTTTATAAAGCGGAAATTATGCCAGAATGCCTATTATACTGTCAAAGGCTATATTGAGGACAAGAAGGCTTGGGATTGAGCTGCTCCAATAAGTTTACGCAGATATTGTCGATGTTTAATTTGCTGATAAACTTTTATTTTTGAGTTTTTAGATAAACAATGACATCTTTATTTTTACTGTTTAAAGTATAAAATTGTTTTAATTTTTGAGAATGTGAGGACTATGTGAGTCATTGTTTTTTTGGTATTTCATTTGTTTTAATCACGGTCTGGCTGTTTGAGTACTTAACGCGGCCTACCCAAATGTCCTTTCTTTTGTATTGTTCGTGGAATCGTTGAGCTCCTTAGTTCTGAGTTGAGCTACACCATGATTGACAAATGCATGCACTGACTGGACAGGTCCACTCAAATCAGTGTGGTTCTTTCCTCAAAAGACCATTTCAGACACCAGTCTACAGAGTCCTCATATGATCTGACCATGTTTATTCTCGGATTTTTACACTTTGACATAATATACAATGACGTGAAAATTTACTTTGTAAAGTATTATAATATTTTAATTATTGTGAATGTGAAGGCAGTGTGTATTTGTTGTTTTTTTTTTTTATCTCAATCTATTTTTAATTTTTAAAATTAGTTTTAATCATGGTCTGGCAGTTTGAGCAATTTATGCGGCCTACCCAAATGTCCTTTCTTTGGTAATGTTCGTCGAATCGTTGAGCTCCATATGCGTTGTGTTGAGCTGCATGATTACTGACAAATGCGTGCACTGACTGGACAGGTCCACTCATTCTGTGTGGTTCTTTCCTCAAAAGACCATTTTAGACATCAATCCACATGGTCTTCACATGACCTGACCAAGATTATGTCTGGACTTTAAAAGAGACTGTGACCTCTGAGTTTGTTTTGGCGTTTCTTCTCAGAGTAGTCAGATAGGAAACGCCGATCTCAACTACTTTTAAAATAGTATTGACGTGTAAAAGTGTTTGTAAAAACCTACTTACAGAAATAAAATCATTTATCATTTATCATTTAGGATTTTCCACCACGGAACAAAAAAAAAAGAGTACCCTAGCTTAGTAACTGCAAGAAAACGCCAGAAAGTAAAAGATCATCAGAAGCGCATGAAGTTTTTAGAGGTTCATTAATGTAAAAAGGCTCCATCACTTTAAGGTCAATACGTTTTTAGAGGATCAGTCAAATGTTTCCTAAGAAATCATAATTGTGAAGATTTTGAGAAAAACGAAGCAGAAAATGTAGCCGAATAATACTGCAATCAATATAAGTATAGATGAAACGCAAAAGAAATCCTTCTTTACACTGAACATAAAAAAGTGGAAAAGTATTGTCTTTTCATTTCCGTTATTGTTTATTATTTTTTTGATTTTACTTCTTTTACAATTGTGTTTTGTAGAACATTTGTATGTATATTCCTATGCTAAAATTCCAAATAAAATGGTAGAGGGCACTGACTCCTGACATACAGGTACGGTTTCAAACAAGTTTCTGCAACGTATTCATAAAGAATTACTTGATTATTTGATTTGATTTGATTGAAAACACTAAAGTTCATAATTGATAAATCAGTAATATAATTACCAATCTACCTAAATTTATCCACTCATACTACCTATGTAATTTTTTTTTATGTTTTAACTAGTAAGTAGGTCTTTTTCACGTTAATACAATCACGTAAGTTGGCAATTCCATTATCATGATAATGTGTGATAATCATAAACAGTTAAAAACCCTGGTGTGTCGGTCACGTAGATTATTTATACCTAGACACCTGAACAGTTCAATCAATCAACTCTACTAATCAAAGTTCTTAATGGACAACAAACAAATGCAATAATATTCAACTAAAACTGCAATCTTCTAACTATGAAACGAGCACGATCTAGTATAGTAATATACCTATTAGGGCAAATCCGACCAAATAGGTTAGAACTGTGACCAACTACGCGCATGTTGCCGCCGGCTGACGAGCACTACGTCGAAATTGGTCGCAGTAACAAAATTAGGGCACTCCAACAGTTATAAACCGCTTATATGTAACTACACTACGCTTGAAGTGTTATCAAATATAAAATATTCCAAGTTAAATTAAATTTAAAGACGAGGTAAATTAATTGATACAGATTTCAGTTTTAAATGCTAATATTTCGAACAGTTAATTACAAATTTGCTATTTTCTCCGATTGCTTGTAATAATTTAATTTCTGAATATTCTTGTTTATGCAGTAGAATCCGATCCGAAGTCTGCAATTTCTTTTGTTGTCGGGTCTGGCCCATGGTTATGACTTCGTGGCTGTTACATATTGTGTGTATACCACAATTATTTACTGTTGTATTAACAGTTAAAACGCATTTGTAAATTTTATTATGATTGCCATGTATAGTTAAATTTTTGTGTATGTTTATCAGTTTACGTACAGTTTTAATCCTCCTCTCTTTTATTTACACACTTCACCGGTACCTCTACTTACTTATACTTATGTATCACTCATTTTATCAAAAAAAAGCAGAATAAACTCAGTTACCTGCATATGAAGCCACTACTAATGAGAAAAACAATATTGATTTCCCGCTTAACTAGAACTTACCGCATTGTTTTTGTGAACTCAGTGTTGTGATTTATAGGAGAGTATTTTGCGTAAACGTTTAGAAACTGTAACTCAATAAAATATTTTTCTTGCTAATACGTTTTATATTAACTGAACAATATGAGGTTAAAGAATATTTAATCTGTTGGCTTGTGAATATCGAAACATTACATTTTATTTGTGTTTGTGTTATTGTGTGTATGTTGTGTTAATGAAGTGACTATTATTATATGAAATTATAATTAGACAAAATTTGTATGTGACTACGAGTCCGCACCGGGTAAAACGGTGCAAAATTGCAACTTTTACTTGATTAATTTCATCAGAATTCAATAATTATATTCTTAGTATTGCCGACAATCGACCAATACTGAATTGAATATTTGTGAAAAATATGAATACAGGTCAGTTATAGCTTAACAGTGTTGACCGCTTATGGCATGTTCCACGTATTTTAAAAGCTGTGTCTTGTTTAGGAGTAGCTACGACCAAAACCGATTAATTATAACATGGCTAGGACTATTATTGTGGAATAAACAAATCTGCACCTACGAAGTTCGTATACAACTCATAAGCGTAGTATTGTGCAGCTTCTTCTATACTGGAGTGAAACCCTTTGTGTCTGTGGTACCACATTGTGTTATACAAGTGCCTATTACTCAACCGCGCACCTGAAAAAGTATAATAATTACTTAGGCGACATAGAACCTGTGGGTAGCATCACTTTTAAATTAATCACTGCGGACAAAGAAGAGATGTTGAGAATGGTTTTGAATGAACAGAGAGAGTTTTGGTGTATTAAATACGAGCTTATGCCCGTGTCTTCGTCTGCGTGAAATTTTTTGTTTCCCTCACCCACCGCGGCACGACGCACCGCCCGCCCGCGCTATACATTTTCGCTTTTTAAAAGTTCGTTTCTCAAGAATTGGGCTATCAAATATAAAAATAATTGTTCAAATACGATTGTTAGTTACAGTGATTTGCGCCTTCAAACGAACAAACTCTTCCAAGGAAATAATAATGTAAAATCCACCTACACTGATGCAAATAATGGTTTGTTCTAAGATTAGTTTTATTTGTAGTAATTGATGTCACTTTAAGTTTTAAAAGTTTATATGAAAGGCTCGAATTTGGTAGTAGTATTACAATATTAGCTAATAAGTCTATGGTAAAATTCGTTCCTGTTTCGTAAATTTCCTTTAGCACTCTATTCTGTGTACATTACGAAAGGTCAGTCGTGCTCGTGTTTTCTTTAATAAAACTTATCTTAAAGCAAACCATACTTTCAGTGCATAAATGTAACATTTGTCATTTTACATTTTTCAAAACTCGGTATTAACAATTTTGACAGAAACTAAAGGTGGTTGGGTGCTCTATAGGCACATATCACGTCAACATAGCAAGCTCATACAGTAGGGAATCTCACACAAAAAAATGGACAATTTTTCTATACAAGTTTATAGATACCCAGATGGAGTTACATTAAACGACAATGAAGAAGAAAGATTACTAATTAGATCTTGAATTCACTTCAGACACGTCCATTCAAAGACATATTAGTGTTATATTTTGTATGAACGTGACATCATTTTTGAATATTGTTGCTGTTGCAATAGCAATACAATGTCATCGCACAATAGGGAGTGAAGTACAGGGTGGCAGGAACATTGACGCACAAACTGTTGCTATGAATTCAGCGGGTTACCCTTGTTTTATTAACAACAAAAAATGGACAAATTATCACTTCCCAAACAACTTTCCGTACAATTTAATTTGCCAAATTATTACTTAGCACTTAAACTCTTCACAAATAATTGTAACGCAAACCTAAAGTTTGGCATGTTAACGTTTAAACAATATCTTGCTTACCAACCAGTGCTTTTACCAATTTTACTGTAGTTAAATATTTCAGTTGGTATAACATGTTTTACGTAAAATAAAGTAAGCCAAATATTTAGTAGGTATCAATTCACCATTTCTATTCAGTCAATTGCTTGGACAATGACAAAAGATTTCCATATTTATGTCAGTTGCACCGAATATTGTAGAAGTTTCAAGGATAGTTTTAGAAGTCCAGCCATTATGTAATACAAAATTTCGAATTTTTAAACGTTATGGTCACTAAAGTTTATGGCAAAGGTGTTATGATTTGTGGACAAACAATTTTAGGAGTAGTAAGGGCACTCGCTGGCTGCTGCGACGGCGGCACGCTCGCTTTGCTCGCTCGGCTCGTACGTTGTGTGGTCACTGCTCTAACCAAACCAAACCTAGCTGTTTCGATAAAAACAAATATAAGCGAAATATATAATTACGTTGCAAATTTCCCCAAACACTAAGAAAACTCTACACCTTATGGCAATTAATATTATACAATATTAAAATGGATTCTAACCTAACCTACAGATTTTAAATTGTCAGTTACAAATATTTTGTATTAAATAAATGATTTTAAGTATAAAAAAGTGAATTTTTAAATTATATAATTCCCAAAAAATCTTATTTTTGTAATCAATCATTTTATTAAAGACTAAATGCCTTCATGACCTTATCCTTGGAACTTTAATTTAAGAACTGAATTCACTACTTATGTTACAAAAATAAAATATGGTTATGTTTATTATTAAAGCGATCCCCAACATATATGTATATTGGAAAATGGCTAGACAGATGATGATTATGACAACTGTAAACAGGTGAACCTTCCTTGTTTTTATCAATTGTGTTTTAGCTCCTATTTTTTCTGGGTGACGACGAAGGTGTTAAAGACAAAAAAAATATTACTGACGTATTTTGTGAACAAAGTACAATATTTTCACCTTCCTTATAAATATAACCGTAAAAAGACGAGTTTGTGCAAAAATAGGAGCGATTTTTGGTTCGGACCGGCCTAGATGAAACGAAGATCGACCGAACCTTGGGTTTGGTCGGACGTAGATTGCCCGTGTACCCGTAATGTTATTATCTTGAAAGCTTCCAATACTAAACTTAGTTGTCTGTTAGCAATAAACAACCCAATAATGCCATTATCGTCCCAAAAAAACATTTGCTCTGTTTTCATGACCAAAAACGGATCGAGACATTTTGGTGCTTATCTTGTATTTAAACCAATTAAGACACAACCCCCCTACCCCTAACACAAAAAAATACATTGTGTGTCTGGAAAGCATAAAACGTAAATTTTTGAAGCATATGCATTATCGCTGCAAAAAAAGTAAAAAATATAATCTGCTTTCTTTGAGTTCACGACGTACTTTTCTTGAAACTACATTTTTGAATGACTTATGCAATAACTCGAATGATTGTTTAGACATTGGTAACAAGTTGTGTTATATAGTTTCCAGAACATGCCAGGGACGCGTGGTGCGCGCACAACCTGTATTCGCCACTACTTCCAGTCGTACAAATACCGGCTTGCGTGCACCTCTTCGTCGCCTAACGAGCAATGAAATAAGAATTTCTGCATTATTAATCTGTTTGCCTTACCGAAAGGACAGTTTAAACTCGTGTTACTTAACATACTGAAGGATTAATGTGACACTGTTGTTCCACTTATGCGGCACTATTAACAGCTTTAATACTTTACTATTAATATTCCTCTTTTTTATTGTTTACAACACCAGTCATAAAATTTACCAAATTGTCTCATTGGACGAACGTGTTTGATTTCACATTTGTAACATTGCTACATCATATATTTTTGTGATTCTTAATGTGTAATTGTTTGGTTTCCCGAATAAATTAAGTAAAGAGATATGAAGATAACATGTTATAGAGGAGTCCAACTCCTCAGTTCTTACAGGTTAACGTGACAGCCTATCAAGAGAGCTGACATGTGACACATGACTTTCAAAAGGCCTTGGTATGTTGGCTGCGAATTTTGTATTATGTATGACTGAATTACAAACGTTTTACCCTCAAAGAAAACCTACCTGACCCACACCACATCCATCTTCTATTCAATGCAAAGAAAGCTAGTGATAATAATGTTAACCAATAAGAAGAACAAAAACTTTTTCTGGAAATCTAGGCGAGTTTAAGAAAAAAATCTGGGCATCCTAATGTTGTCATATGGCGGTACCGACTAACAACTGCAAATCATGTTTAATATGAACTTCACGCTCTGTTGGATTGTGCACATATAAGAACATAACGCTTACATAGATACATATGTGTAGCGTTTTTTCAATTTCTTTATAGATACGTGATGAGTTTAACCACATACTGAAACAAATGTAAAAAAGTCAATTAAATCAGAATTTGGTAAGAAGGCTGCGGTCCTGCCTGAGTTCTAAGTCAAGTAATTTAATAATAATACTGCTTTTTTTTGGTAAATCTGTCAAAAATCCACAATGGATAGAACATTACAATGTTTCTAAATTAGTAGACTTGGTGATGCCGCAATCCGTCGCAAATCCATCTTTTGGACCCACAAAAATACTGTAGCTTTTTAAATCCTTTCTTTTTGTGTATCCGTTTTCAATATTTTAAATTCATCATCTCTTAATGTTGATGTATGATCTTATTATTCCTGTGACGGTTTGAACGTGAACACGTCCTAAGTAATATCTTATTTGGGAACAAGCCATCGCTCTCGCATCACAGTAACAATCGAAAACAAGTCTCATCACGTTTCGGGAATATTTTTCTTTATAAAAATATATCTCAAACCCTTTTGAGTTGGTTTGATTTTTGTTTCACATTTATATATTACATCTGTTCGAAGAACATTACCTCATTTTCGATCAATCAGCAAAACCAAATTTATCACATGCTAGCGTGTTATTTAGATACAAGTAATATTTCATAAAATCGTCCTATTTCCCACAAAATACATATTTTATCACAATATCTTTATTTTATTAAAAAAAAGACTTCATTTTCGTTCGCAAGATTCACGAACATACAATAACTTTCGATAGCTACCAACAGCTTTCCTGAAGTGAATTTTCCGGGGACAATAAAAGACAAGTTAATAGAAAATCTTTTCGGGTGGTACCAAAGAGATTCGGGCTTTTAGGTTGAACGAAAACTCAAGTTATTTGATAGCTCGAGGCTGTACAGTGTAAAGGGTACTTATTTCCATATTTCGCCTGCGAATTCTCTAAGGAGTGATAAAATACTAAAGCAAAACCAACGGGGCAAGAAATTCTTGCTATAAAAAAACTGTCTTAAAGTTTTTTTATAGCAAGTCATTCACCACTTCCCAAGGGATGCAAAAATCCAAGAGAGTCGGACATGTAATTTATTTCCCCGAATACCTACGGTGAAAAAAGTGGGAAAATGTGGACTCAGATCAGATGCCTGTCAAAAAAGATACCCCAGCGGCCTTAGTAAACCGCGGAACGGATGACATGTACCTGACACACTGGTATAAAATATTACCCGCACCGGGCCCGCGTGTCGGATTATGCCACGCCGTTTCACAGAGATGAGGTCTCAGTAGGAACATAATGACAACGGCTGATGATGAGCCGCACTTTTAAAGCTAAAAAATTCTGTTGTTGTTTTTGATTGTTAGAGGTCGTAAATAAACAAATATCTTACCGTGAGTGGATGTAATGACACTTTTTAGGCTGTGCGCATATCGCCATCTTCATAATAGCTATGAGTACCCCTGTTTTAAGGATCCCATAAGATAAAATAAAAAAATGTCAATGTATATGTAGGTACCATGTCAATTTCAATGTATGCATGTGTAATGTGCATGTATATGTATGTGTATGTACCTAGCCTTTGACCAACTAAGTCGGGGTCGGCTTTTGGTCGTTTCGTATCCAGCGGGATACCAGTGTTTTACACGTTTACTGGGTAACACGGTACCTCTTGGCAAAACTGGTTGTCAGACTCTCGGCCTTTTGAATATATCAATGTACAGCATAATTATTATTTAGACATCAAATTTCACCCGGGTGAGTTCGTTTAGATTAATCAGCCTATTATGTTCCCACTGTTTTTTACCCGATTGCAGCAAAGCCTAAAAGAGATTCATTATTTTTCATAGGTTGCATAGTTATGGTAAAAAAACAACCGTATGCCATTCTAGTGGCTCGAACAGTTGTCTTTCAAGGAAAAATTTCCTCGTCCTTCCTTCACGGCATACATAGATAGTTTTCAAGCCCTCCTCTGAGATTCTTTTCGGACAAAAATAAATGAAAATGGTTAAGTCGTAAACACGTAAAGATGAACTCACTTTCACGTGCAATAAAAACGTGTTTATTCTTGGACGTCTTCACGTTTGTGTTTATATTCTTTTACTTTGCTGACTTATATTTTTTTACTCTTACCGTTATTCGCTCTGGCTCTTCTGACAATGAAAGTGTTATTTTTGACTTATTTTTAATAAATCTTCAGTAAAACAGAAGCGTTGCATAGGACGGAAAAGCGAGTTGAATTGTGGAATTATTGTGTTTATATCTATTTTTTTTAGTCAATAATCAGTTTTGAAGAGGGCGGCACTGAAAATTTCGGGAATCAAGGAAGTGACACAACATTACTATTTAAAAATGTATTTATTGCTTTTCGAAGTATTCTACGCGAAATTTGACGATCGATGGAACCAATCATTGAAGCAACCATTCCATTCGGAAGTTGGGGTCTCCAAAATGGCCGTTTTGTAGGCGTCCACAGCTTCTTCAGGTGATGAAAATCTCTGTCCACGCAATTTATTCTTTATTTTAGGGAAAGTATAGAAATTATTAGGTCTTAGGTCGGGGCTGTACGGCGGATGGTCTAATAATTCTATGTTTTCTTGCTCTAAAAACTCTTTTGTTCTGTGTGCGGTGTGAGAACTCGCATTGTCGTGATGGAGGATGATGCGGCGGTTGCAGTTCTCTTTACGGAGTTCAGAAGCGACCTGTGGCAAACAAATGCTAGCATACCATTCTGCATAAACCGTTCTTTGTCCCTCAAGAGGAATAGTCGTAACATGGCCGGTTTTGGAGACAAACGTGGCCACCATTTTTTTTTGCAACACTCCGTGAACGAACAATTTTTGTTGGCTTTAACTCATTTTCGAACACCCAAACTCGTGACTGGTTTTTTGTTTCGGGTTCGTACGCGTATATCCAGGATTCGTCACCTGATACGATGTTGTATACAGCATTTGAGGATCCTGCGCGGAATCTTTCGAGAGTTCTGATGCACCAAGTAACGCGAGCCGCTTTTTGCTCTTCACAGAGCGAATGCGGTATCCATCGGGAAAACAACTTTTTTACACCTAATTGTTCATGGAAGATTATTTGTATTTGACTCATGCCAATGTCTAAAGTTGCCTGAATTTCGCGGTATGTCTCATGTCGATCTTCCTCAATCAGCTTACGCACAGCATCAACGTTTTCTTGGGTGACTGCAGTTTTTGGACGAATTTGACGGGGATCATGACTGAGTTTGACACGTCCACGTTGAAATTCAGCAAACCAGCGATCAATTGTGGTTTTGGATGGGGCTTCATCACCAAATGCAGAAATCATTCGGTCAACACACTGCTTTTGTGTTAAACCACTTCGAAACACATAATAAATCATTGCTCTTGAATTTTCTCGAGTCAATTCCATTTACTCAACGACTAAACAAGTTTGACAAAACCTTGTGACAAGACCGAGAATCTTTTTTTAAAATAAATAAATGATATTCGATTTTTAAAACCAAGGAGTTTTCAATTAAAAAGATTTTAATATGACAGGAACAGTGGAAACATTCCATTTCCGATACTTTTAGTGCAGCCCCCGTAGAGGACCGTAGCCAAAGGCCACGCACTGACCCGGTGTTATACGTTGAAAATACCTGTTGTGACAGTATATAGGATTTGTGCTACCAACATTAATTAAATATGAATACGTTGTTTTTTAAATTTTATTTAATTTATAAATAGATCTGTCAGTGACTTGATGGTTTAATAAAGTAAATAAAGTCCACGCATATTTTCCACTACAATGTCTGTACTGAAAATGAATGAATTTGTACGTAAAAATATAATTTGGCAACGACATTGTGGTTTATATGGGAGGTTTACTACAATGAGACACGTTATTCATAAATCTTTCATAGGTCGTCGCATAGTATTTGATCACAAGATTTACAAGTCAAGGAAAATTCGGTGTCCATATTATTGCATATTATCTCCTGATATTACGAAACTAGTATTGACGCAGAAACAAAGTACATAATAGGTACTTTGATACTGTAAGTGATCTATCTAAAATGATCCGTTATTATCTCCGGATTTCATAAATGTTAAAACAAAATTTTTCAATATCTAAATGACAAACTTTACTTCGTCCTAAAAGGCATAAAAATTGGAGTGAACTTCGTGAAGACAAAATTTAACTCTGACCACCGCCCAGCAGTCATGAATCTTGCCCCCTACTCTGGCCCAAGCGATCCCAACCGCCACCCTCAGACCCAGATGATAACCGTCTGGAGGAAAGTAAGTGAAAGACTGAAATCCACCACGTCGCCTCAATTGGACACCATCCCCGATCACATAGTGTCAGTCGCCGACACGACGGCCACAATCGGCTCGTTTACTGAGCACGTTCAATCCGTTTTGACGGATTGTTCACGGGAAGTTCCGGTGATGGAAGACCATCGCTGGAAACTACCTACTGACGTACGTGACTTGATAACCGAGAAGAATGCGGCTATTCGTGCCTACGACTCCTTCCCTTGTGACGCGAACAAAGTCCACATGCGCCATTTACAGCGTGCTGTAAAAATACGCATAGGGGAGCTTCGCTCAGAGGGTTGGAACAAGATGCTCAGTGAACTCGAGCCCACTCACCAAGCGTTCTGGCACCTTCAGAGGAAATTGCGTTCCTCCGAGGAGGTCTCTATGCCTCCCCCCGTCTGCCCCGACAAGAGCGTCGCGTTCGACAGCACCGACAAGGCCGAATGCCTTGCTGACAGCCTAGAGTCCCAATGTTCTCCCAGCTCTCAACCAGTAGACCAAGCTCACCTGAACAAGGTCGACGCTGAAGTCGAACGGAGAGCCTCCCTACCACCCGTCGAAGACCCTGATGATCGTCTACCTCCCGTCACGTCAGACGAAGTGCACGACATCATTAAAGGGCTCCACGCTCGTAAAGCCCACGGTTCGGACGGTATTATCAACAAGGTATACAAACTCCTACCGGCCCCTCTAATAATGCTTATAACCGCCATGTTCAATGGCGCCTTGAGCATCAACATCTTCCCACGAGCGTGGAAAGAAGCAACAGTCATCGGTATCCCAAAGCCAGGCAAGCCAAAGTCTGAGCCCTCCAGCTACCGTCCCATTAGCTTACTCAATGTTCTCTGCCAAAATCTACGAGAGGCTTATTTACGAGTATAAGCGTCTCATAGACTATGCCGAAGCAAAGAGCCTCATTCCCAACGAGCAGTTTGGTTTCCGACCCCAACACTCTAGTATCCACCAGGTCCACCGTATCGTAGAGCACTTGAGCTCTGGTCTGCAGCATAACGCGAAGACGGGTGTGCTATTCTTTGGCATAGCGAAAGCCTTCGACAGAGTCTGGCACAACGGCTTGTTATACAAGCTTTACCAACTAGGAGTGCCAGATCGTCTCGTGCTCATCTTACGAGACTTTTTGTCGAATCGCACCTTCCGCTATCGCATCGAGGGTGCACTCTCGTCCCCTCACCCTATTCGCGCCGGAGTCCCTCAGGGTTCCGTCATATCTTCTCTAGCCTTCACGCTGTTCACCAGTGATATCCCAAAGAGTAAAAAGGCTCAGTTGGCTCTCTTCGCCGACGACACAGCCATTTACTATACCGGTCACTGTCCCAATGCTATAGCACGTACTCTTCAAACCTCCGCAAACGTCCTAGGCGCTTGGTTCCGGAAATGGAGAATCGAGGTCAACCCCGATAAGAGTCAGGTGGTTCTCTTCTCGAGACGTCGTCGAGTCCCACCCCCCTTTCCCAGCCCGATCACTGTGTACGGCAAGCCAATCCCTTGGGAGAAGCAAACCAAATACCTAGGCGTGATCCTTGATCAAAATTTAACGTTTAAACAGCATATTAAGGCTCGCGCGCGCGCCGCTTTCGCACTTGGTAGACTCCACTAAATTCTGAGAGCCCGTTGCAGACTGTCACTCGCAAGCTGCGCATCTATACCGTAGTCATTCGTCCCATCATGACTTTTGCCTGCGTTGTATTTGCGCACGCTCACCCACGTCATCTCCATAAGATGCAGACCCTCCAAAACCGTTTCCTCAGAAAGGTCACGGGTGTACTATGTCCATAATATAGATCTCCACGTAGACCTTAAAATGCCCACCATAAAACAGTTCATGAAACGCTTATCTAAGCGTTTCTTCGACTGTGGCATCAAACACCCAAACCAGTTGAGCTCAGCGGCCGCCCGCTACACTCCCTCCCGCATTAGCAGTATTTACCGACCAAGGCATACCTTAATCGCCCACGACGACGCAACTACCCTCCTCCAGGAGAGTAGTAAGGCCAGCAGCACTCTACGTAAGCCCAAAACCTGATCGCCGCCCTACCGCCCTCGCCGCCGAGGCCCGCCGCGACGTCCAATTCCACACCCCACCCGACCCTTGCTCGAGCCAGCCCGTGCCACTGAGCCTGTAGCTTTAAATTCGTCCCTAAATCACTCAAATCCTTATCCAGCTAGTCCCTTGCTGCCCTCTTCCAGCGACGCCCTAAGCCGAGGTTCGAACCTCACAGGGGGTGCCCTTAGCGTGTAGTAACTTAGTTTTTAAGTTAGTACATAAGTTTAAGTCCTGGCTGGAGGTCTAAATTTATTAGGGCAACCACAGGCAAGTCCGTTTAAGCAGACGACAACCTCATAGGTTGACCTGCGAGATGCCATTCCCAAAAAAAAAAAAACGTGAAGACTAATTTTTAAAAAAAACTACCCATTTCCTGATGCTGGTTATGTTAAACCTACCATTATGTTTTAAACTATTAAGTACTGCTGACCCGACAGACGTTTTCCTCTAAAATTTCTATTAATGGTCTTGAGTTCGTACGAAAATCCGATTGGATGAAGCACTTTCAGTATTTCCCCAATTTTTCAGTTTTCTGGGCAACTTTTCCTTATAAAATTCCTTGTCCATGTAAAAATAGATAGAGATAGACTAGAATTAGAACAGGTAGCTTGGAGTCCAGTTGATGGCAATAGGCTCGCCCCCTATCACATGGGACTTAAAAATAACTGGCCAAATTTACCTACTATGGGTACACGTTTACTTAATTCGTGGTGTTATCATCGTGTGCAACGTGAAATTTCCAAACCATATAGTTAAACAAAGCAATTGCACATACAGCAACTGCGGATGTGGTGTTTAAATTTGTATCTGTGTAATCTTCTTCTCCAATATAATTTGACGTAACATGGCGGCACTTTATGCCAAGGAAATTGACAAAACCAGCATGTCGATTCTGTAAAAATCTCAGCGTGTAGACTTGCGTGGTGTGAACTGTCAGTGTCATCACGTCTTGGTCAATCTCTAGGATCCACTGATCCTAGAGATTGACCTGATAGCTCACTCTTTCACCTAAGTTTTCACGTTAAATTTTTTACGGAATAGCACTGCAGTACTTACATTTAAAGATTTGTTCCCAATTCTGCCATCTGAAGTAGGTCACGGCTACCCTGCACAAATGCTTACAGGAAATATGCTCAGCTTCTAAAGCTGCGAATTTACTTTTTCTAGGAATATTTCGAGCGGAGTAAAGTTAATGAGTCCAAATTTTTTATTTTATCTGTTTATCTATACAACTGCATAATATATTGCACCAACGATGGCCCCAATTTATGTCCAGGCAAATCACTATCCATTCCAAAGTTGGCTGGAAGAGATCGCAGAAAGCGATAAGGCCACCCATTGTATTTTTGTAATGTTGGAATTATTTTTTGTTATAGGTGTACAATAAATGAAAAAAGTACCACAAAATAATTTCTTCAACATCCTCTGCTATGGAATAAGATAAGCCCCGTCGTTTTCTTGGGATACATCTCGAAAAGTACTATAGTCTAAGGTCGAGGAGTTAAGGGTCTGATGATGGAGCAGGAAGGTGGCCATAGAAATTCCTCAACTATGCACGAAAACCTCGTTGTGATTGGGCAAAATTAACCCCCATATTAAAATCAATTTGTTTACGTTACACGTTCGTGTTTGGGTTCACAGAAATTCATATGTGTACCAAATTTCAACTTAATCGGTCCGTTCGGAGCAAATTGGCGTTGACAAATCAACAGACAGACATTAACACGAGTGATCCTATAAGGGTTTAGTTTGTTCATTCGGACGTACGAAACCATATAAAAAAATATATTTGGAAATGAAAGCAAAATATTTCCTCTACGAGTATCAAAAATTAGGTTCCACTGAAACAATCTGTTTAATACAATAATTCTCAGGCAGAAAATCATTTTTCATTTCGGTTGGAACATGCATCGGGTGGAACTTGAATCGACGTTTCGGGGGACCGCGACATACTACTAAAGGTCTTTGAAAATAAATGTTTCTTAAATCGTTGTTGAGTATGTGGGACCAAGGTTTGTGGCATAGCTGTAAGCGGGAAGCGAATAAGGAAGCGGAGTGAGTTTAGTACAAGAGCAATTATTTATATGACCGGGTAAATTAGGGTTTGGGTAGGTTTTAAACATATAAAAATGTAAATTGACTCAAGCGATTTGGAACGGTTAATCAAAATCCATCATAATTTTAATTATTGGCGTGTTGAAGTCACCTATATGGAATTTGAAATATAGTTTGAATGTCTTGTATTTGAGCTCATAGTGGTTTTGTGTTACACAATCGATTTTTAATCGTTGTGTTTATACGTTCTGCTGAGTCATGTTGTTTTAGAGGTCGCTCAGGTGATTTGAAATCTGATTGGTTCACCAATTAACTAACAACAATATTTTCTTTGATCACCAACTGTTTTAAAGAAATATATTTTGTGTAAAAATGTGCTAAAATTAAAAAACTACTTTATAACTAAAACTATTTTATAACTTCAAATTATAATAACCTATAAGCGGATAGACGATACGGGTTTTGACTATATTACAAATTTCTTATATATCTTAAAAAGAAGTACACCGTTTTGTCACCATTTCAAGCGACTTCTGAAAACTTTACGAGTCTCTTGCATTTGCTCACAAACGTGTGTCGGCCGTTTATGGTGTTATCCGGGTTTTAAGCCTAGTCTCGTTGTGAGCATACCGTACATGTTTATTCCAGCCATAGAGTGGCCGATATTGTCTGTGAGGCCTAGGTCACTCGTCTCCTTAGATTGTTCAGCTGCCTCACACAGAAAGTTCACAATCCGATCATACAACTGATCTAGTATAATTTTATGTTCAGCCAGGTTGCATGACCTATGATGACTGCACTTCCTAAATTCTTGGGGGAGATCAATGTCTCGCAATTTACTATTGCACAAAAACTGGTACCTGTTACCTTCAGAACAGTTCCTTACACCCCATACAATCCCACTACGGCGCACTGTCTGAGTAACCAGTTTTGACCTTACTGTACTCAAATCACATGCAATATAGATGGGTAAATGATGAGAATTAAAAACATCTTCCTTAATACCTACAAGATAAAGATACCACACAGTGGTCGAGCCATCTCCTACACCCATGCGCATCACTAATAAATGTAGTAATTACGCTCAGCAGCTAGTTTTTCAATATCGGCACAAACCCATGACTTATATTTTATAATGAATTGATGAACTTTTGTACGGACCACGTACATAAGTTCATTAAACGTTTTAAAAGTTTTCTTTGGGTTGCGCGTTAAAATCTCCCAATATGAACAAGTTTTCAACATCATAGCTCGCTACAATAGCACTTATCTCACGTAAAACATCAGTAAACATAGTTAAATTATCTGGCGAATCTGTAGGCATACAGACAGAGAAAACAATAATAGAGCGCTCCCCAATCACTGCCTTAATGGCCACAATCCGTTTACTACTACAATTCAAAACAGAAACTGAATCAATCATACCTTTCCTCCAGAGAATGGCCACTCGCCCACACGGTCTTCCTCTTAACGGTCCGACGGATGTGTCAACAGCTGACTTTCCAGTAAATTCAAAGTCTTGACTTCAGGTCAATATTATCAGTAGAGCGTTATTTTATTTTATTAAATAGAAACAACAAACAGCTACATTATGCAATATTACAAACAAAGAAAAATAAAACATAAGTTACTTAAATAATAATGTAGCCCACAGCGCTGTTCACAGATTACTATTAATAAATAAAACTAAAGTCACTAACTGTTCATGCATGACAGTTACACTAATGTTATAAAAACAATAAAAATGAAAAAAGTATTTTAAAAACAACAACAAACAATTAGTCTAAGAGCTCAAGTGTCTCATGCACAAGTCTACGAAACCTTTTCAAAGAGCATGCAAATATGTCTATGTGTTCAAATGATTTATTGTAGGTTGCTGCCATTCGCCGAACTGGTGAAAGTAGACCAGTGTTAGATCGGCAGGTACCTACTGCAAAGAGTTTGCCTGCACCCACCTGCCGTCTATGGACAGTTCTGGGGACTGCATAGCATAATAAATTATTTAAATCAATACAATCCAAATTGCCGTTAACAATGTTATACAATGTCATTGCCTCCAATTGAATGCTGACTGACAATGAAAACTAGTAAATTTTGAGTATTCGTGATATTATACATTGTGAAAATATTTAACTGACTTTAACTTTAGACACAGCGGTTCGGCACATACTGCAAACCTACAGGGCCACTATTATCGAATGTGTCACTAGTTTCTATACAAGCGCCACTCCTATTATTTATATTAATGTTAGGATTACAGTAATTGTCTATTAACGATGCACATTTCATATTTTGTACCTCGACGGACACTTGTTTCTTCATCCCCCAAAGTTAGTCGACCGCGCTTGAATTCGTTAACGAATACATTGAACGGTTGCCTTAGAAGGGCCTTCATCCATGAATGCCATTTGAAGTCTATCGTACGATTCGTCCGGTTTTAGGCGACACTTGAAATCGTAAAAATCATAGCGCGAAAATGATCCCGGCAAAGATCCATTTTTTTATGAAACACGATAATTTAAATTAGCTCGATAACAATGTGACGGGAAATTATGAAATTGGAACGTACCTATTTTTACTTACAAATAATCATATTTTCAAAATAAACTCTAACTGGCCAGTCACTCATACATAAAACTTTTTTTCGCAATACTTGAGAGTGGTCTTTTATTTTGATACTACCGCAAATAATTCAAGTTCACGTAACACAGTCCCAAAGTCCCAATTCGCAGAAGCATACATCGTTTTCACCTATGCGTCAAACTTCGGTTGGCACCAAGTTTTGTTTGTACAAATAGCATGAGCCGATATCGTCCATGAAAAAAAAGTGCGAACAAGAAACATGTACTTCCTTTATGAAATCAATATAAAAATATATGTATAAGTAGGTTAATACTAATACAAATAGTCATTTAGTTCAGATATGTATCCATAGAGTTAAGAGTTACATCTTTTACTGAGGTATCCCGTAGTTTAATAATGGATTTTATTATGGGCATAACTCCGTAACTGACATAAAAATTGCTCTTATTGACCTAAATAAAATGGAATTTTCGTGTTCCTTGCGTTTCAGTTGTTCCGCACAAAATAGCTAATGAGTGGTTAGTGAGTTTTATTGGTTCAATCAGGGGCTTGTAAGCAATGTTATATTATGTACATAACTGCCTCGTTGGTCTTGTGGTTACAGGCGCGATTGCTGAACATGAAGAACAAAAAGCACAATTCTGATTACACACTGGAGACGTCATGTGGTCTCATTTGCGTTAACAAAGAAGTTGCTCAGGAATTTGTAAATTTCTTTACCAGTGTCCCACTAAAACCACTGAAACCTTAAATTCTTCGCCCTCGCTTGCTTTTTATTTAATAAGGGCGAATGTTTCAGCCTGCCCGATTGAATTTAACTTTAAGCTTATTAACCCCTTAACAGTAATAAAATATTTTAAGCAAATCAAGATCAAAGTGACCGAAGATCTTTGGGGAATATTTATTATAGTCTGTACCTCCATAATTGAGACTATAGCACCTTACTTAGCCTTATTATTTAATTTGTGTGTGGATCAAGGAGTCTTCCCGGATCTAATGAAATACAGTAAGGTTCTACCACTTTTCAAATCCGGGGACAGTAAAGACACTAATAATTATAGACCCATGCCCGTGTTGCCGGTTTTCAGCAAGGTTTTTTTGTAAAGTAAATGCTTAATCAAATGCTCAATCATTTCAATACTAATAAAATCCTTCACGAGCAACAGTATGGATTCACCAAAGGGCGTTCACCGTACGACCGACGCCGGTGTTATCTTATTAAAACATATTTTTTACGAGGCCCAAGACGCCAAACGAATCTTTTGTGACCTCTCCAAGGCATTTGATTGCGTCGAATGCGAAACCATGCATTTGAAACTTGAGCATTACGGACTTGGAGAACTTGCGCTCAGTTTAGTAAAATATTATTTAAATGATAGACAACAGCAAGTTCAAATAAATGGTGTCAATTCACTTGGTTTAAAAGTAAAAATGGGTGTTCCACAAGGCTCGATATTGGGTCCTTTCAACTTTTTAGTGTATATTAATGACCCATTTATTAATAAATCAACCACAAATGGTGTTATTTGCTAACGATACTTCCTTATTTTTTAAGGAAGACGTGCTTCATTTTGAAGACGTAAATAACGCCCTACTGCTGCTGGAAAATTGGTTCACTGCTAATAATTTAGTACTAAATGGAAATAAAACTAAGTGCATAAGATTTTCTTTACCAAACGTCATGAGTAATGATTGTGAGATTGTATTGAATCAAGAGAAACTAGAATTCGGCGATAAAACGGCTTTCTTGGGGATCACACTCGACTCAATGCTACAATGGGGTCCGCATTTAACATCTCTTGCAGGATGGCTAAGTTCAGCAGCTTACGCTGTCAGATTTTTTTTTCTGATGTAGATACCGCGAGGCTGGTCTATTTTAGTTACTTTCAAAGTATCATGCCTTACGGTATTTTACTTTGGGGATGGGCTGCAGACATCGAGTCTATTTTTATTCTGCAGAAAAGAGCCATCAGCGCCTTTAATCGTATGATCTCCGCAGGCGCGATTCTATAAGGGAATTGTTTAAGGATATTAAAATTATGACGGTACCTTGTCAATTCGTCTATGAAAACATTATGTACGTAAGAAAAAATTAACATCTTTACAGTAGGTTGAAAGAAATGTTGAAAAACATAATTATAGTACTAGAAATCGAGACCTATTAGTTCAACCAGTACCCTAATTGCGTTGTACACATTCAATCGTAATCTGAATCGTTTTGAAACAGATTGCTAATCCATTGCTTCATAAGTACGAAAAAAATATGCTCAACAATTTAAATAACGCAATGAATGTTGTTGAACTGTCAAAATCAAACAGAGTAGTCGTAATCGTTTACGAAAATGTGTTACGCAATTAGGGTGCAGGTTTCAGACGGGCTAAAGTAGACTCATCTTTTATGGGGTACTGTTTAAAATGTTACAATACAATAATTGTGGGAAGGCCACATACTTCAACTGAATGAGACGAAATTCATATTATAAGTTAGGGTATTACATCACTGATAAAAATGACTGGCTTAACGCTGGTCCTGCTCCACACCACAACGAATTAATTGACATTTGAAATACTGTTGGAGCTACAAAGGTTGTAAGAATATTTGCATTATATAAACTCTTGGTCGACTGGTCATGTCTTAGCTGTCACGGTTTATTATTATAATTTATTTTTTGGATTGTTTTAAATTATGTTTTGCTGCACTCCGGGCGCTTTTAACGAGTACGGTTACATTAATGATGCAACTAATAATAATTTGTATCAACAATTTCTTGCCCGTTCTTCTCCATAGGTATTTAGTTATTGCATATGCCGTGCAGTGTCATGACACTGCACGGCATTTGCAATAACAAATTTGGCTGTATAGACCTTACAAACAAATTGTGTTACAAGGTACCAAGAAGTGTTATTCGAAGGGGGATGCGCGTGCCTCAACTGTTCCATACAGGAATATGCAGGACTAACGCTGAGGAACCTGCGCCGCTTCATCGCCTTGTTGATTCTTACAAAACACGTTTTCTAGAATTAGATATATTTTGTCTATAATTAATAATATTAATTATAGACAAAATAATTATTAAATATAAAATATATTATTTTCTTACAATAAAAAATAAAATACAATGAAAATGGCTTTGGATATTTTATCTAGCGAGTAGTTTAATTTAAAGTAACTCAGCAAAATTGTGACAGCGACTATTGTATTACTGTTTTATTTTATTTTTATGTCACTTGTCTTCAGCACTTCTTTTAACCTTTTGCTAAAACGTGGACAATGCTGTGGGTTACGTGTTAGTTAAAACTTAGTTTAAGTAGTTCTCTGTATTCTGTAGTATGTAACTGTTTTATACTACGCTTTGGAATGGGGTACTAGCTTCATATTTCTAAAATGGTTTAATTGAAATAAATGCTTTGAGTTTGAGTTTGAGGTCCTGGGTTCGATTATTGGGATTTTCCATCTGGAATTCTGCGTAGCAGCCCGGAGTCTTGTGCCCGATTGATGGCATTAGGCTCGCCGCCTATAAGGCACTTTGGACTTAAACATAACTGGCGAAATATGAATGTACTGGTACACCTCTGCCTTAACCCTTTCGGGAAATGCAGGCTACTGCTGAGCATGAGGTCCTAGGTTCAATTCCCAGGTCGGGCAACGTGTTATTGGGTTTTTCTATCAGGAATTTCTCAGTAGCAGCCCGGAGCCTGGATTTGTGCCTGGTTGTTGGGAATAGGCTCGCCCCCTATTCCTCTATATATCCCGCGTCTACGTCGACTTACAAACACAACTGGCGAAATGTGGGTGTACTATAGGCACACCTCTGCCCAACCCTTCGGGGAAACAAGGCGTGATGTTATTATGTTTGTGTAAACCTGAAGTAGTTATTATGATACTACTACACTTGTAAAGAGGTTTGATATAGCACCGTCATTGCCATGTAATTGAACGTTATTTTCGTACCCAAAAAAACCTCACCAAATAAATGCAATTCACTTCAGATGTTAAAATATTTTTCTTGCTTGCGTCTTTTTAGCTGACGAGAACTGATTTGTTCTTTGAATTGTGCGGCCATAAATCAAGGATCAAAAGACTTTAATTTTGTATGACCGACGACTATTGGAAGAAATTGATATAGCTGTAGAAAACGGTGATTTACTTAAATTACTATAAATGTATTTTTTCAAATGCTAAACTTGGTTTCGTGTCAAAAATACATGAGTTTAATATTGTAATATTACAAGAAAATTGAGAAGGATATTTTTGGGCCTTGTGAAATAATTATCATCATAATAAAGAGGCTTCTCATAATCCAAGTGAACAGCTGGATCAAAAGCGCCTATTTTTTACATTCGTAAAAAAGTACAAGGGAGGTAGTAAAGTATAATACTGAAATCGTAAATAGTGATCTTCCACACACACATAGGTCCTTCAAGATTGATTAGATTAGACACACACACACGGGAACCTCGATTGCACTTAAAGTTTTGAATCAGAGTACCGAACTTTAAGAACGAGTAATTTATCTAAGAAACCTAATATCGTATGCCTTAATATCTATTAGGTGGTAAGCGTTGCTGCTGGTCGTGACGTATTGAGCCGTCATACTCACGTTTGAAGTGTTCTGTGACCAAAATTATTATTATCGCGTGCTTTTATAGCTCTAGCAGATAAATCCATCTCCTTTAGAGAAGATAATATACTAATAAAGCTGAAGAGTTTGGTTGTTCATTTGAACGCGCAAATTTCTGGAGTTACCAGTCGGATTTGAATGATTCTTTTAACATTTTGATAGCTCAATTCAGGAAAGTTACCAGTTATTATTCATCACACTACAATTATAAGGAGCCGAGTTAAAATAAAAAAAGTCAGACAGAACGATACAAATGTGAAAGCACGGGCGGGTGACGCGCTGCTAAATTTTATATTAAAACAAGAAATTTCAGGTGAACGACGTTGCGGGCAGAAACTAGGAATAACAATTGTGAATGCATGTTTTTTATAATAGTGTATTTGCCTTAAAAAAAGAAAAACAGTATTACGGTTGGTACCATTTTCAAACACAACTCGATGTTCATTCTTTAAACGCGATATTTTATTCTGGACGTCTCCTCTGGTTACGTTCAGAATAAAATATGGTTGTATGGTTGTATGTGAATAAGGTTTTCAATCCTCTGAATGTTTCAAGAATTAAATTAACAAAGTTACCAATAGCACCTTAAACGTGAATGGCGAGCTTGCATGTTATTTGGGACCCATTGATAGGGGTTGCTTATATTATGAATAAACGACAAAAGACTAACAAAAAAAAATGTTAAGTAGGTTAGAGAAGTTGGGAGAGAAAAGACATGAAAGGTAGAAGATTATTACCTAACATTATCTAAAAGTAGTTTAGGCATGGGCTTATTGTTTATTATTTAGTAGCAGAATGGCTTATTTTAGATATTAACTTAAACTCACACATAAATCTTTTTATAAAATAAAATAAGGGGGTAGCACCTGCTACGATTCTTACATACCTACTCCTTTTGCTTCGTCCACGTTTATACATCCAAGTCATAAAGTAACTGGTAATAGTACTAATTACCTGACTTTTTAAGGAGATCAGGGTGTCGTCTCCTGGCCAGTAAAATAATTCTGAATCAGAATTTAAAAAAAACTATCAATAGGTAGGTATCTATAGGTTCCTTCTACATCTGTTTAGCCAGATAAACCTAGTTTATATGAAGTACTAAGTTTCCTTTTGCGTAATGTAGTGGAAGAGTTGCATCGCGTGTATTTTCGACGATAACTAGGTATCCTAAATGCTGATTTTCGTCTTTATTCAAACACGTATACCTAAATACAAATACTTTCCCGTACTTTCTCTAATGAGTACTTCTATCATACGTTTGCAGGGATTTAGGGAACTCTATGTTCTCTAATTACGGTGGTCGGATTAAACCAATCTGAAAAAAGCAGGTATCAGATAGTTTTAACAGCACCATCCTCTTGTCCGTCCTTTAATATAAACAAGGGGTTTGTTTAATAAAAAAATATGTAAAAATCTCATTTATTTACTATAGAACATTACTTATAAAATATTCAAGGCATACAATCACTGTACATTTTTATTTTCCTTCTATTTTCTTGTTCAATCCTAGAAAACCTTTTCTTAAAATAAAAATTATTTCTCTAATTAAAGAAAGAAGCTGGTGCAGAGACAAAGCACTGGTTGCTTGCATCGCCCATGTATCATAACATGCTCATAATATGAGAGCAAAAGTCCACTGACCGTATTCCCCCGGGGCAATTAAAATAATATTCTAGACATTTCGACCCCTAAGCCTCTTATCTACTGCGATGTACGTGTCATAAGTCTTGCTACCTATTTGCGTAGATTGAATTCAGGCACATAGAATAGACGGGTGGTTGCCAACAAATATCCCTTCTAGAGGAGTCTTATCCCGATAAACTTCTATTGCATACATTCCGTAGGCTCTTAAGTGCTCCCCTACACATGTATATTATCACTTGCAAATAATTATCCAGAAGTAAACGACGAAGTCTAGGTTGGTGTGCAGAATAGTTAGTATAAAGGTAAGCCAAGTCGTCAAGAATCCACAAAATCGCAAAAATTGCATAGAAATCCCACGTTAACGATTGAACACAAATAATGGAATGACAAATATGATATTCGACATGAAAATTTGATACTGACGTTCCTTTTTCCGTTTCATGTTTTCAATACCGTTCATTCCTCACCAAATCATTCATTTATTTTTATGTACGGTATATTTACTTTGTGTGTTTTTTTTTTTATTATGATTTTTTTTAACTGTGTGGAATGAACAAAGCTTTTTTCATATATTAATGTTATATTTTCATTGTAGGTACTTTTCATGTTTCGTTTTATATATTTTTAGTTTATTTATCAAGAAATATAATATTATGTATGTTAGAAAAAAATCTGCATCTATTTAATAAAATAAGTGATAGACATAATATTAACATTAGAAATAAAAATAAAATAGATCAACCATTTTTCAGACTATCTAAAGTACATACATCTTTTATGGGGTACTGTGTTAAATGTTACAACAAAATACCTTGTGAAATATTGCAATTAAATGAAAGAAAGTTTAAAACTCATGTTAAAAAAACACTTTGTAAACAAGCATAATTACAAATTAGAAGATTATGTCCTAGATAAGAATGCTTGGAAACATGCTGGTCCTGCTCCATAGGACAATCTAGAGGCTACGAGTAGACAAAATCATACTATTTGCTTATTGTATTGTATAATTTGTTATTTTTACTTTACTCACACACTGACTTATTCCTAGTTAGTATTTTAGGAAAATCATATATTTTTACAATTGTTTGTAAATATGTGAGCACAATGTACCTATCACGTGATTATTTTATATGCCTTTGCTTTATTTTTAATTCTTTTACCAATTGTGGTATAGTATATTTATTCTTGGTGCATCGTCTTCACATATAGACATCTAATTAGTGTATACAAAATATTGTAAAACATTTTAAAAGAGTAACGGTGGAGTTTCTTGCCACTTCTTCTCCATACGAAACTACTTTTTGGAAGTGGCGCCTAGAATGAGTTCTATTTTTAATGTAAATTTTGACGTTAAAAAGTGCCTTTTTATGGGCCTATTTGAAATAGATGCTTTGACTTGACTTGACTTGAATAAGTATAAAAGAAGGAAAACCGCTAAGCAAAAACGTGCTTAGGTGTTAGTTAGAAGGTAAATTATTAGTGTAGATTGATTGGATAACATACATAAATAATCAGTCTATTATGTTCCCACTGCTGGGACATGGCCTCATCTCTGTGAGAGGAAGTGGGCTGAAATCCACCACGCGGGCCCAGTTCGGGTTGGTAGATGTCACAACATGTCTTAGAATTTTTTGGTTCTAAGACATATCAAGTTCAGGTATACGACGTTTTACTTCTCCGTTTAGAGAGCAGTGGTGATGAAATAATTTACAGAAAGTAAAGCGCCTGTCTGGGTTCGAAACTACGGCCGCGACTTACAAGTTGTAGAACTTGTAAGTCGCGGCCGTTACCACTGGGCCACCACTGCTCAATGTAATTCGCGAAAAACGTTCCGTTTGGAAACTGACGATAACTTATTTAAAATAAAATAAAATCATGAATTACTTTTAATTCCCATCACTTAGTAACTCAATGTTTCGTTCACTCGGTGAACGGTGCTCTGTTAATTTTAAAATTACGCTGGTCCAACCTCGCCATCCTTCTTTAACGAGTTGCCTACCAGGGACTTATTATTAGTGCTTACTGGACGTTACGGTATTAACATTGTAAATTATTAATGTGTCAAATTTTTTGCTTACAGTATCGCGGTTTTGTGATTTGGTTTTTTTTTCCACGGGTGCTTTCCATGTTCATCCAAATAAAAATGATTTTTCGTTTGCATATGAAAAAAAAACCTTTCAATGTGTTTACTTGACTGTGTCATTAACGGGTTATCTTTTATTGTTATTTTATGGTAACAATAATAATATTGAACTGAGCAAAAGCATGATAATATTATTATATATATATTATCATGCTATATATTTATATACTCTATATATTTATCTATATTTATTTTTATATAATATTTATTTTCTCTTTGTGAAGAGAAAATAAATGATAAATTATTATTATCTCCTTTCTTACATTTAAAACCTTATAAATTACATTTTTAAATATACTTTCAAAACTCTGAAGAAAAATACATTTAAAAATATAAAAATAATAATTATTATATTATAATATTATTGATTGAAAAACCTTAGTCTCGAGAAAATTATACAACCAAGATAAAATGAATAAAAACAAAGCAAGTACGCTTACTCGCTACGATTCTGTATTAAAGCATGTGTGTATGTTTGTTCGTTTTTAGAAACGTCGGTGTCGACCTTTGCTAGAATTAGTAGTATTATTACATTAATATGTGAACAGGTAAAACAATGAATGAAGTTCGGGATGCTAGATTGTCCACATCACAAGATTGGAGATTCTTAATTCATAGTAACTGACTATTGAATTTAAAAAGTATTGAGTATATAACTGCCAAGCTACACGGACATTATCAAATGTACCTGTAAAAATTTGTGTTAAGTTTAATTTAAGTTTTTTTTAACAACATTCTTGTAAAAACCTATATATTTTGTAATATATACTGTGAACTTACAAGTAGTACAATTTCTCCTTCATAAAAAATGTATTTTTAAACCAGACAAGATATTTTAAAGGAACGTAGCAGAGAAAATTAACTTCAGTTAAATTTCAGCCAATTCAGTTTATATAAAACTGAACAAATTTTTTTCTAAGACTTATTGGTTTTAAAACACAATGTAGTTGAACATCTTTAAAAGTATTTGCTTCAAACTCAAGGTTCGACAGTCAAAGGCAAAAGTACGTTGAAAGCAAGCAAACTTTGTAAAAGTCAAGTGCAAGTCGCACATTGCTTTTAGAAGGATAAGTATCTACACTCCGAATGGAATTCCTTTCAAACCATTTTCGCGGAACCTGGTAAATATTTACTTATTTTTATGCCCCTACCTACCTACCTTTTACGGAAAATCCCACGGAAATAATTTAGGATTACGCGAAAAGTTTTTTCATGTAGATTGAACACCGGTAGTGAACGCTAAAAGAAAATATCATTTTAATTTTAATGGGTTACCTTAGACAAGCATTAATTATTCCAAAGTTGTTTACCATAATAATTTTTGGGGCCTAAATCAACATCCATTAAAAGGTTTAGGTAACATAACAAAAATTCTCTGCCGTAATTTTAAATGTTGCAACATTGACGTTCAAATACAAATTTCATCATAGCGAGGAAGATCCTTTAGCGGCACGGTTGTTCTGTGGCTGAATCTGAGCGAATGCTCAAGAGTTCGGAGAAAACAGAGTTCCCTTAGTAAGGAAACGTGGGCTTATGACCACAAGACAGAAGTAGAAACTCATATGATCTTCTCGTTTTAATATTCAATATTCAGGTTTCACAGCCCTAAATACAGTCTTAAAGATCCCGATTACATGTAATGTTTACTGGTGACTGCCTCGTTGGTCTAGGGGCCGCATGGGCATAAGCATGAGACCCTGGGTTCGATTCCCAGGTCTGGCAAAGTGTTATTGGATTTTTCTATCTAGAATTTCTCAGTAGCAGCCCGGAGTCTGGATTTGTGCCCGGTTGATGGCAATAGGGTCGCCCCTTTTTACATGGAACTTAAGCATAACTGGCGAAATGTTGGTGTACTATAAGTACACCTCAGCCTAACCCTTCTAGGATTACAGGCGTGATGTTATGTGTTATGTTTACTGTCCATTTATCCTAACTAATATTATGAATGCGAAAGTAGTTTTGTTTGTTTGTTATCTCGTTACGCCTCAATGAAACTGTGGATTTAGATACGAATCAAAGTTTATTCAGACTGCCACATATTTATCGCGAAAGACCGTTTTTTTTCACGACATATGAAAACAGTGTTTTATTTTCATTAGAAAGAATAACAACAATAGAACATCATTTCGAATTTATGAATAACAGGTATGATTAAGGTAACTTGTTTACTACGATTTGTTTTTCATATTTTGTGTTTTAAACTAAAACCTACTTATGTAATACACTGATGATTAGGTATATAAACTAATAAGTAGTTATCTGGGAACTTCAAAGAATATCTATTAGTACCTACATACTACGACATGCAATACCTACCGAATTTTTTAGATCAGGAATAAGTCCGTAATAATAGGAAAAAAATGTCCCCTTTCTGCCACAAAAATGTAAAATAGCCAACATACAACACGACAAGACAACGCACAATTAAACAACCTATAAGTGCGCATCGCTGTCATCTGTCAAGTTGTCACTATGGCTACAGCATTCCGCACTAATCAGCAATTTAATATGAATATCCAATAATCATATTAAATTATATCCAATATTCATAAGATATTATAATATATATATCTAAAATGAAATCATGTTTACTGTATATTTTCTTTGTATTTTGTAGTATTATTTTACTTTAATCTTCATGATTTATCAATGGAATGCAAAATTCGTATCAAAATCAAAATCAAAACTGTCACTTATGTAAGTAGCCCTTACGTAGGTAACCCTTACCTAAACATTTCTGACTTAAAAACCTTAATTATCGTCTGGTAGTCAATAAGTTGAATAAAAAGTTAAGTAAATGTGAATTTTTCTGGAATGACTTGGGTGAACATCGATTTAATCAGATAGACAATACATTTTCGTAGGATCCGTTTTCCATATTATTTCATTTATTTTATATTGCCCCCCTTACATATTTATAATTTAGTAACGCGCCATCTAGTATAATTTACGTGCAATCCCGACCTCTTGTGACAGCTACCGAATAGTAACCAACAAATCTGTGAGATGGCGTAACGTTCTTTTGTTATTTGAAGTCAGTCTAAGTTTTACGCTGGGTGATTTGGGCTCTATGGAGTAATTATTCCGCCTGGATACATGACCAAAAAACTTCAGTATTCGAAACTGTACCAGTGCTAATAGACGCTGTTTGATGCCGAGTTCTTGGAACCGTTCCGTTTGTGCGGAATTCTGTCCATGATCCCCCAAGCATTTTTTCCAGCACCATGTTCTAGAGCATCTACTTTTTTCTTTTCCAGTTCTCGTAATGTCCACATCTCAGCAGAATGTCTCGTACGATTGATTCACGTCGCAGTTCGCAATCTGTGTCATGTCTGGCAAGTTGTTGTTGCTGCGGTCTACAATCATCATCTTGGTCTTACTGTGATTAATCCTCAATCCAAACGTAAGACTGACGCGCTCCATGTTAATAGTTCCGTCATGTGCTCAGAACTATTCGCAAACAAGGTTGTGTCAGCGTAAGTAGGTTCGCAATTTTGTAGACACCAATCGCAATACCACCATTCCAGTCGTCGAGGGTGATGCGCATAATAAGCTCCATGTAGATAATATAATTATAATAATATATTTATTCAAAAATTACAAGGCATAAAAATAATTACAGTTTTGCTTACATGTAAATGTCAAAACTGCCTGAACTAGGTAATTCCGTTTTTCAGGCGAAAAGAGATGAAATAGTCCGATAAAATTTATGAACAATCAAAAAAATTACACTAGACAAATAAATTAAATGTTGAGTAGCTTAAATCCTAGTTTCTAAATTTCACAAATACTTGTTATAGGTGAGTATATATATTTACTTTCAACACAGTTAATAAATTCTCCGTATCTTCATATGACATACTTTGGAGAGCCTCCTTGAGAATTCTCTTACAATTTTTGTACCTCAGGGAATAAATGTTTGCTTTAGAGTTTAGTCCTGCTCAGTACGAGAGGAACCGCAGTTTCGGACATTTGGTTCATGCACTCGGCCGAGCGGCCGGTGGTGTGGCATTTTCAAAAGAGCCAGAAAAAAGTTTTATTATTGTGATTTTATGTGAGTAGAAGTTTTTCACCGGAAAAAACTTGACACTTTCGATTAAGTTTTATGTTGTTTTTAGTTTATAAAGGAGAGGACCGAGGTACAGGTAAAATTTGGATTTAAAAGCATGCTTTGTTGTATTTTGTGGACAGACTATATCTTTATGTCTTTTGTTTGTATATTCCGTGTTGTAGGGTAGAGCTGTGTGTTGTTTTAGTACAATGCCCATTATAAATAGTTTCCGAACTGTTAATACTTCACAAGATTTGTATAAGTGGTTAGTATAAAAAGGAAAGGGCGGAAAGTAGACACTTTAAGTACCGCCCTCTGAGCTCTCTCGATGGTTATTAACACTGTTTTACCCGCTCCACCCCATGAGGTAATACAGTACTTTATAATCGATTAACATAGAGCAAAGTAAAGTTGTCTAACTATTTTTGGGTCAGCAATACAGCGTAACCTTCTAAAAACAAACTCAAAACTCAAACTCAAACTCAAAGCATTTATTTCAAATAAACCCATTACAGGCACTTTTGAATTGTCAAGGGGTCGGTCAGTCAGAAATATGAAGCTAGTTGTCCATTCCAAAGCGAAGTAGGTACCTATGGAGAAGAACGGGCAAGAAACTCCATGGACACTCTTTTAAATAATATGGTTACAGAAAATTTGTTACATCAGTCTTGTTGAAATTAAACATGTGAGAACGATGTAGAAAGACCCGTAATAAAAAACATAAAAATCTGAAAAGAAAAATTAAAAAAGCCGTGGCAGCCAAGAGATGACCAGTCCCCACTGACGGCGCCCGTTCACGAACATGACGTATGGATCAGCACCATTCAGCTCAACCATGTTGAAGGGAACTTAATGATCCAACACAAACAAATATTAACTTGCAAAATCTATTATTTAAATCTTCTGCATGTTGTTTTGTGGCATGTGGGTTTCTAGGTAGATAGATAAGGAATAAAACCAAATGTCACTTTACACATTTATTTAACAAGACACAGAATTCAGGGAAGTAGGTTTTAAGGTCTCTAGAGTACTGGTTCACTGGTCACTGTAGTTAGTAGAAGAGAACGTTACTGCCCTGGGCTTGGCTACGCCGCAGCACGGGGTCCGGCGTGAGGTCACAGGGCAGGCAGCAGAGTTGGGGAGCGATCCCAGAGGTCATGCGACGTGGGCCGCACCACGCAGAGATGCACGTCCGCGTGTAGGCACGTGGTCCGCTCAGGCAGGGCCTCAACACGTGGCGGGCGTGGGGTCTCGGCACCCACGAGCCACGTGGATGGCAGGTCAGGTGACGGTAGCGGCCGCGTGAGTAGTCCGCGTGTCTGGCGTCTCTCCACTGGTAGGGCGGAGGCAGCGATGACGTCAGTCAGCGGTAGGCAGGATAATAGCAGGTAGCCTAATACTGGAACCCTGGAATCAGCGCAAGGCGGGTGCTTCCGTAAGCGTTGTGCCAGGACTGCAAACCTCCGTTGATGTGTGCGTCTCCCAGCCTTAAGCCCAAAGCAAGGTGGATGGAGGAAGATTCACCCATTGTGGCGGCTTACACTTTTAGGTTATGCCGTGCACATGCCGCGGGCATTCTCGGCGGTACCTCGCCGCGTGGCCAGGCGATTTAAGCGAACAGCAAGGCGCAGCGCGGCGAGACAAGCATAGCGAAGAATGCGAGAAGCATGCGCACGCATTCACAGAGGTGCAGTAATGGTGACAGGTGATGTGGCAGAAGCCACTATCGGTAAATAGCTTTCTCGACAGTCATAGGGGGGCTGCCGAGAACAGTTACATTAGCTGCCAGACTGCGCAGACAGAAATACATAGAGAATGCGATCTGACAGGACACAATTAATAGTAAAGGCAATCACACTGAGCACTTACCCGTTTTTGAAACTTACTGCTTGATCTGCTTGATGCGAAGCAAACGTTCCCTACGTTAGGCATCCATACCACGACACCGAGTGACGTGGTGGGAATTTGAAAGATTTAGGGATGGCACTCTCGTGAACCGTAACTAAAGACGTGCGTTTTAGTTGATCTGTAGGAAATCGACTACAACGCTACAGTTTGAACGAGAGTGTTTCATCTATTATAACACTAAAGTATTTTTTTACCTTAACTAAAGACGTGCGTTTTAGTTGATCTGTAGGAAATCGACTACAACGCTACAGTTTGAACGAGAGTGTTTCATCTATTATAACACTAAAGTATTTTGTTGTATTTGCCATTTTAATGTTTGGACAAACATATTGGTTATCCGTGGGATTTGTGCAATAATGACGTGGTGTTAGTTGATGTTTGCTTGCGGATCGAAAACTTAATGTAATTTGTCTTGTCTGCATTTATCGTTAGTGAATTTCACATTGAACATTGAATCCGTATTGCGCAAGCTTGTAGACATCTTTTTCTGTGTCAGCGGAAAACAGAAGTGCAGTGTAGTCAACAAAAGAAACAATTTTTGTTTGCAAAGATCGTTTATGTGTTTCAAAAATAGCGTAGGCCCTAAAAATACTTTCTTGGGGAACTCCGAAGGACGTGTTTTTTTTTACATCGCTAAGAACATTACCAAACCTTACACATTGGGTACGGTCTTCTAGATAGCTCTTAAATAGTTTCAGCGGTGTGCCTCTGATACCTATGACTTCAAGCTTGTGCAACAGAATAGGAATAGAAACCGTGTCAAAAGCTTTGGCGAGGTCCAAGAATATTCCAACTGTGTGGCTACCTATATCAAGTTCCTGTGATAGATAGTCAGTTAGATGATGTACGGCATCGTCTGTTGACATTTTAGGCCTAAATCCAAACTGCCGTTTAGATAAAATTAAATTAATCCTCCAAGGATTTGTATAATCTTTATTTATATTTTTTTATCTAATATTTTAGACATAATTATAAGGCAGTAAGGAAATAGGTCTATAATTTGTAACTTGATCTAAACTGCCTGATTTATAAACAGGGACAACTACAGCTTTTTTTGGGCACTCGGGAAAAATACCTGTAGATAAACATTTTTGGAAAATATAAGTCAGCGGCGGTATCAAAACGTGCCTGAACTGTTTAATAATTTAATTTGATATGTTATCCTAGCCAACTGCACAGTCGTCCTTTAAACTTATTATTATCGTTTCCACTTCAGTTTCGTCAATGTCTAGCAACGCAAAGTATGATGAAATAGTGCTACACGTACATGGATTCTTTGTTAGATATTGTGATTGGCTCCGAACTTTTTCAGCCAAACACTTTCCAACATTAACATAAAAATTATTTGCAATGTTAACTGTGATGAGTGTGATTACAATAAACCTGAAGACTGATTTTGATTCGAGCTACACGTTACACTTTTAATAAAATTCCTTATTTTTTACTATTAGTACCAGCCTTTTCTAGTGCAATTTCATCGCAGTCGCTTCTAACTTTTCTTAGAAGATCATTGCAAAAGTTACGGTACCGTTTATATGACACTTGCAAAATTGAGTTATCTGGATTAGATTTAGCTTTCATATGCAGTTTATCTCTATTTTTCATACAGCGAATGAGTCCTGTCGTGATCCATGGTTTTATGTTGTGGTTTTTGTTATTTAGCCGAGTTAAGACCGTGTTCTTTTGAATTGCATGTTGTACATTTTTGATTAGGTACAACATACAAAACTACGGATCAGCGAAATAGTAGACTGGGTCAAAGTCGATATTACGTAAGTCTACTTCAAGTTTATTTACATTTAAACTAGAAATGATGCGACTGACTACTTTAGGTAATTTTACAATTTAATATAAGTAGGGTAGCACTGTGATCGGTTATTGTTGAAATAGTTACAAGGGCAAGTGCAGGCAAATTCGACATAAATCATTATATGGTCCTAGCAGGAGCCACTTTGATGTGTAGGAAGCGTGTGAGTGGGAAGCAAACAATGGAAGGCGCATAGGTTAAGTTATTCCTCAGCGGATGCGTCAGCATTTTCTGGAAGAATATTGATATTAATATCTCCAATTAAAAAGGTATTTTTGAGAGATAAAAGGCAAGTATGTAATTTTGAATGTTCTGAATGTTAAAAGATGTTGAATAGGATTGGCGATACTAACAATTCTTCCTGGACCTGGGCAAACTTTCCATTGAGACCTTTAACATTTGCACCGGCTGCTTTCATTCTTCGGCGTTCTTCAACAAGCGCAAAGGTGTCTTCCGTCATCCAATGTTTCCGCTTGTGTATCACACTAGGGGCTTTGGATCCTGAGACCGCGAGCTCTATAAGAGACTTCGCTCTGATCCAAAGTGCTTCAGGTGTTTCGTTGTCCATTTTGTCCAGTTGTGTTCCACCAGCGACTTGAATTTCAGTAAATCCTTCACGTCTAGCCTTTTGTGTTTTTCGTGGGTTCTGGCAGCTGTGAATTCGACCTTGAATTTTGAGACCTGGTGGTTTGATCCGCAGTCAGCTCCTCCCTTCCATCGGGTGATGTCCACGTATAGAGCCTCCGAGGGTGATGTTGGTAGAAGCTATTTGCAATGACTAGGTCATTATCAGACGCAAATTAAGCCGGTCACCTCTGTCATTCCTAGTTCCAAGTCCAAACTTTCCGCCACATTTGCTGAGCTGGTGGGAATTTACTCCAATCTTGGATTAAAGTCGCCCAAAATGTCATGAAGTTCTCTGTTTGCCATTCTCGCTATGGTCGCTTCCAGTTCAGAGTAGAATCTCTCCATAACCTCGTCACTTGCAGTGCTCGTAGGAGCGTAAATCTGTATGAGGTTTGGTTTATATTCAATGGCGACGCTTTCAGCTTGATGCTGATAATCCGGTCGCTTACTGGCTCGTAACCCATCTCACAGTTCTGGCTGTTTTTTTAATTCCCTGATAAAAAGACTGCGTGGTTGTCTGTCAGGAAGTGCCCCTTATTCCCGCCCGTTGCCCGTCTTCATAGTTACCTGTGTAAAACCTCTTGGTAGAAAGCCCGTACTTAACCTCTCCGCTGTCGGAATGGGCAGCGGCAGCAGTGCTAATCGACGACGACAAACAGTCACTACATCCAGCGGTAGCTCTGAAAGTGACGCAGTCGTAGAAACTGACTCTGAATGTGACAACCATGGCAATTCAGATAGGATACCTAAAAGTTTAGATACGAGCTGCATATTTTGTGAAGCCAGTTATTTTAGGGACAGACATGGTGAGGATTGGATTCAGTGCCAATCTTGCAATTTATGGGATCATACAGCCTGTGCATGCCCTGAAGGCGAATATTAGTTTTGCCGTTAAGTTTAATTAAAGTCTAATACAGTTAATTTGCCCCCCAGGGTGCCATATAACCCTCACTTAATCGTATTTTATTAAACCTTTTTTAGAATAAATACATTTTTGATTATTCTGTGGTTACCTTATTTATTCTACAGTTAGCAATGCATAAGCCAATGAGTAAGGAACACTATGACGAACTTGCTCTATTTGTCTATATATATTTGCCTCAATAACAAAGTAGGGGGCTACATTACCACCATCTTCTCTAATTATTATAGATCCCTTTTGTGAGAATTTATCAAACTTTTCGTATCGAGAAAGCGCTAGGGAGCCTTTCTGACTTTTATCGAAACAACAAATAATCTTTGAACAAAACAAACAACAATATAACCTAGAAATGTAAGAACAAATTAAGAACGTAATCAAACTCGTCGCAAGCTTAATTCAGTCTCCCTACATTCCCAACGGTGTCACGTCGGTGCATAAAAATTAAATGTAAATGAGCAATAAGCCCTGGCCTTGTTGTTTGCAACGCGAAATTATTTACTTGACGTTCCAGTAATCAGTGTGACGCGTCACGCTGTCCTGAGCCGACTTGATTACTTTCAAGACTATTATTTAATCGTTACCTACTATTTGAGAAGAAAATTCTTTATTTCCTCTCCTTTCCACAGCTCCATCAATCTTTCCATCCCTTGTAAACAGCCTAACCAAATAAACGTACTTACTTGAAGCCTACCCCCTCTCCCGGGGATACGCCGACAACGAGCCTCTCGCAAGGTATTCTGTGGCTAAACCTTTTTGGAAGCAGTATTTATCTCTAACGTTTGATTGTTTTATATTGTTAGTTGCTTTATAGCATATTTTGATTTAGATGAACTGTGAGTATTTACGGTTCTGCCTTCCATAAGTGGTGCGCAAGTTATGGGTCAAAGTCGTCAAAAGTTGAGCGTCAGTTCTCAGTGTCAAATAAAGTGGAAAGCCTTCTCCGCTTCCCTGTAATCAAACGCAAATGACAAATATCTGTCAGGGTCCGGATTAGGAGAAGGACACGTAATACAAGAGAAAATACCGTTACTTAATAGCGTAAATGATAAATGATAAATGATTTTTATTTCTGTAAGTGGGTTTGTACAAACACTTTTACACGTCAAACATTTTTTTTTAAACTAGATGAGGTCGGCGTTTCCTATCTGACTACTCTGAGAAGAAAAGCCGAAACAAACTCAGAGGTCACAGTCTCTTTTAAAGTCCAGACATAATCTTGGTCAGATCATGTTAAGACCATGTGGATTGATGTCTGAAATGGTCTTTTGAGGAAAGAACCACACAGATTGAGTGGACCTGTCCAGTCAGTGCACGCATTTGTCAGTAATCGTACAGCTCAACTCAAAACATAAGGAGCTCAACGATTCGACGAACAATACCAAAGAAAGGACATTGGATAGGCCGCATAATTACTCAAACTGCCAGACCAAGTTACGATTAAAATTAACTGAGATAATAAAATATAAAAAAACAAAAGTAAAAATTTAAATGACCCACATAGTCTTAACATTCACAATAATAACAATAAAATAATACCTAGGTAAGTATTCATGTCATTGTTTATTTTACAGATCATATGAGGACCATGTAGGTAGGTGCCTGAAATGGTCTTTTGAGGAAAGAACCATACAGATTTGAGTGGGCCTGTCCAGTCAGTGCACGCATTTGTCATTAATCGTGCAGCTCAACTCAAAACGTAAGGAGCTCAACGATTCGACGAACAATACCAAAGAAAGGACATTTGGGTAGGCCGCTTTAAGTACTCAAACTGCCAGATATAAAAAATTATGAAATAACTGAGATAGACAAAATATATAGAAATAATACCCACTAAGTCCTCACACGAAATTAAAATAATAATAATATTATACAAAGTAAATATTCATGTCATAATCATGAAATTTCAAAGTGTATATAAAATAAAACAAAAGTTACGTACCAAACAAAAAAAAAAAAAACACACTCAGTATGCAAAAATTGGAGCAGGTCAGTCCCAAGCCTTTTTGTCCTCAATATAGTCTTTGACTGTATAAAAAGCTTTCTGGCACAACTTACGTTTAATAAATGATTTGAATTTATTAAGGCTTAGATCTTGAACATGGCTTGGAAGTTTATTATAAAAGCGTATACATTGACATCTGAACGAGCCACCTATTTTCTTGAGCCTTGTTGTAGGTACAACAAATTTGTGTTTGTTCCTAGTATTTATATTATGGATATCACTGTATTTTTTAAACAATTTTATGTTTTTGTGGGCATATAAAAGATTTTCATAAATATACTGAGAAATAAAATAATTTAGCGTAATTTCGCTATGCTGGAATAAATGATCATTAATAGCTCTATAGCGATGTTATCTGACTGTTACCTATAAATAAAAATACAAATCAAACTACAAGAATAATATAATGGAAAAGTCACATTATTAGTAAAGAGTTTAACACTTACCAATGATCTCTTTGGAGGGAATTAGATTACTACTCATTTACGAAATGCAGCAACCTCGAACACAGCTCCTCACAGCTCACAACACTCACCAACCTCGTAACTTAACTAGCCTGCCCTCTTGAGTCTATATAGACTGTCGCTTATCGCGTCCTAAAACCAACTATATCATCCCTCACCACTCTCGCCAGCCTCCAACATCGGGGCTTTGGGCTTTCCTTTCCCATGTTTTTGTAGAATCTACTTAAAACATATTTTTCTATTTCTTAATTGATTCTCAATTGCCTGACGGGCTTTTACGATTCACAGATGATTTGTGTGCCATAAAATAGAAATGGAATGGGTTTCTAAGAGGTTCAATATTGTTTGACAAGTGTAAAGAATTAGGATATTTTGTTATTAATTAGGGTAACGCGTCAAGCTATCCGACCATAAAATTAAGATTTAATGTGTTTTCTAAAGTGGGCCGAACCATGTGCATGGTTTATTGAATAGGAATATCAGTCAGTTATGAAAAATGTTTTCAGTTTTTTTATTATTTTATTCTTATTAATATGAATTTCTGAAGACTTGCTGCTAAAAGTGTCTATAGCAATAAATTGAAAATCAAAAATTGAAAACGTGTCGTACTGCAGCTATAAAATTAATAGGACGGTAACTTCTAATGAGATGGATAAGGGGACGACATTTAAACGAACGAGATTGGGACGGATTTGTATTTCTGTGGTCTTTGGTAGAATGTTTTTGTAGGACTGCAGAATCTATCTGTCAATAATATTTACAAGTCAGACACTTTTCGACGAAATAAGAAATTGTCAAAACTCATAGGTCTCCAATTACTTAGATCCAATAAAAAAAAACATATACGAAGTTATAAATAACTTGTGGTCTTATAACCTCTTTTGCATTTTGTGTTCATTTCATTGTTTATCGTTTTTGTGTGTGATAGAAATTGGCAATGCAAAAAAGATTAGTTAAATTACGTAATTTCCGCATCAGCCCATCCAACCCCTGAATTTTTTTTAAGGTCCTGCGAGCCGCATATGGTCGGGAGAGATTTAGGTAGTCATTTGTGCAGATAGTGACCATCACCTTTCGCGTCATCCTGGGCAGCTCATCAATGATGATTATATGCAAAAAACTATAATTACCAAAATGAATATTCGTTTGAAAATCGTAAAAACACAATCATGTGTATGATTTTACAGTACATGACATGAGTGAAAAACAGAGAAATTTAATAATACTTTGACCATGTGCCTAGAAAAAATAAGTCTTGCCTTTAAATCATAGATTTCTTTCAGCCTATGGTTTAAGGGCCCAACATGTTTTTTTATTGCCAATAGAAAGTATAATTCACTTTATTTTAAACTGACAGTGGTTACACAACGCTCCATAACTACATACATAACATCACGCCTGTAATCCCAGAAGGGTTAGGCAGAGCTGTACCTATAGTGCACCCACATTTCGCCAGTTATGCTTATGTCCCATGTAATAGGGGGCGAGCCTTTTGTCATCAACCGGGCACAAATCCAGACTCCATAACTATTATTCCAAAATTCCTTGTTCTTAAAGAAACCCATATTTTTTTATTTACAGGCCTTTTCAAAGGCTTTATCTAAAGGCTCACTAGTATTGTAAAATACTGGTGTCCAATAATGGCCCCGAATCAAATGTGCAGTCACGTTCGCATTAATAAGCCGATTGCCGCCAACTATTCGGAAACAGGTACTATCCACAAAGCTTTGAAATCACGATTCTCGTAACTTCAAAAGCGAGTGGTGTGTAATTTGAGACTTCTTTGACGGTCGCAAAAGAGGCTTTGTCAAGCGAGTAGTTTCTAGTAGTTCTTCTGACTGTAAAAAAATATATATACAGTGGAATCTCTATAACTCGAATGTCAAGTCAAATGCAAAAAAAATCGAGTTAACGAGTTTTCGACTTAACAAGAACTTCGAGATACATATGACTAACTGTGAAATTTCGACTTACAGAGGCGCTATTTCTATGTTATTACTGTTATTGCTATTTTTTCGGGGAATTCCAAGTAAGACGTTATTTAGTTTTTACTAACTACGACTTACGGAGTCTTCTTTTTGAAATTCGAGTTAAAGAGTATAAATATGTATCATCAATACTTCGTAGGGAAATAACATTTTGTTCGAGTTACAAAGTCTAAATAATTCGAGATACCGCGTATGTAGGTGTTCAGCGGAAGGGAATGGCAATTTTTTTCGACTTACTGAGGATTTCGACTTAAAGAGATTCGAGTTATAGAGATTCCACTGTATATGTATAAAGGGACACATTTACAATTAAAACTATTTTTTTTTTCTTTTACATTACCTAAACAATAAAAAAAACATGTTACAAATACATCTACCCATTGAAAGAAGTATGCATACTTCGTTACAAATAATTATACACATGAATATGACGATTCTATGAATTATGTGTTCACTCAATGTGCCAAATTAATACATACAGCAAGAAGGACACTGTAATGTGTACGCTCCGAAACAAATTATGGTGTTCACCTTTTGTTACTATAATATGTATTAAAGAGGACATTCATAATTTTAAATTTCAGATATTCTGTCAAAACCAATTGTTACACAACAAAAAGTATTGGTTTATTTGTGTTCTATGATGACACTTATAAATGTCAACATATAAAAACTGCGTGATAGATTATTAGTTCCTCATATCCATCATCTTTACGAGAATAGATAACATTTACTTGATAGCAAAATGTATCGTATTGATGAGCACACCAAATAGCGCATTGTCTTATTACGGGAAAGTGGTGGTTATATTTCAGACATATCTGAAGAATTAGGGATTACGGTAAGATTATACTTTGATAGATCTCTTCGTTTTCTCATATTGTCTATTATCGAATTCAACAAACCATCCGTATATAAAAGTAAATGTAATTTTATACACATATATGTATAATTTATTGGGGTTGCAGCGCAGAACCGTATATTTGTGGTGGAAACGTTGGTGCCATGAAGAATCATTGACATGCCATGTATCTAGCGGCCGCCATAAGAAAACAACTGCAGCTAGCGATAGAATGTTTATTGAAAACGTGATGGTTAATCGTTTTGTAAGTATCCCCACGTATGCAGGCGAATTGAATGTTAGTGCTAATGCTATTCGAAGACGGCTACGTCACAGGATCCCCGCCAGGATGCCACTATTGACTGATCGGCACAAAGCTTTAAGATTGCAATTTGCTAATTAATACTTAAATTATAACTTTAAAAAAGGTATATTTGTCGATGAAAAGACATTCACGACTAATGCAAAAGGACGCGTTTCCCTAAATCGAATGGATAACTCATTATGAGGAGAGAAATGTATTGCCTAACAGACGGAGTGGCCGATTTTCTTTAGGTTTTTGAAGATGGTTCTTCGCTTCAGGCCCAGGAGAACTGAAATTTCAACTCGTTTGAATGCTAATAATTACATAGAAATATTAAGGGATGTTCTAATCCCTATATTTAGAAACGTTTTTGGAGAAGAAAAAAAATCTTAAAAAATAGTTCAGAGATGGATTTACGAACAACACAATATTGAGCTGATAAGGTTAAGTCCCAAGTCTCCTGACCTTAATATTATTGACAACGTGTGGGGTGTTATGATCTAAAATTGGGAGCCATCTCACCCAACATGTCCACCAATTGTGGGATATATATGTAGGATCAGGAGTGCCGAGAGGTATTTCGTCAGGGTTTGTAGTTCCCATTTTATTGGTATAAACAATACCGTATAACAATTACTGGGTTTTTATTAAGTATGCTAATACAAATGAATTCGCACACAGAGGGCACGCTCTTTTACGATGCCCCCACCTTGCAATCCCTCCACGACAACTCTGTCCGATGACGCACGGAAGTACGTTACGAGTTTACTTGATACAAAACACTAAAATGTGCTAAATCTTATAAGACTTACATTATAAAGTAATCAAATAATACAATAATAATTATCGTAAACAAAAAATTGTAAATTTACATAGTAAACCACTATAAATTTGAAATAACATTATCATAAATTGTTTTGAACAAAACCATTGGTTACAATTATTGAAATAAGTTGCCAAGAATCAATTAGTGCGTACACAGAGCACTTCATTTAATTATGTGTCGATTTATTAGACAATAGTTAAAATAAAAATCACTTGTAATTGTTATCCATCTCCGACATATTATTATCGTGGGTCGAAATTTAGTCAGAATGCAGCACATTCCATGCAAACTCGTTTGCAAAACGTAATCAATGCTAATGGAGGCTATACACAATTTGGAACGTTTTTTTGCCGAAATGTAAAATAGATCTAAGTTGTAATAAGAATATTATAAATAAATCATGTTATTATTAGCAAGATAATTTTTTTTGTTTAAATAAATAAGTTTATTGATTCGATAGTTTCTCTTTTACAAGTAGGTTGTATGTAAGTACAAGAATGGAAACATGTGGTGAACATAATTTGTGGTCAATTACGACACGCCAATAACGTCATACACGAAATGAAGTAGAAAGCCAGTATTTCTGTACTATTCTAAAATGTTAACAAAGAATGTCAGACCTGTCTGTATATCATTGTAACTAAAGACGAACACGTAAATTATTTTCAGAGCGTACACTTTGAGTGTCCTTCTTGCTAGATACATAAATTTGTAACATTTTATTGAAACATAAATCTGTCATACATCGTGTCTACAAATATTTGTAACAAACAATAACAACATAATCAAAGGAGATATATTTTCGTAACTCTCAAAGGACTCTCTCTCTTTGCAGTCGACTGTAGCTATGACAATAATCTCCTTTTTCCATCGGTTACTCATTACTACCTCAAAGATCAAATTGTGTGGATATTGTATGCTGAGCTTGCAATATCCTCTCAAAGGATTTATCGCAGAAGTTTCAAATTGTTCAAATCTATGAGAATAACTGGCTGACTCTTCACAAAACTTGAATAAATGAAGACGTGAAAGATACTTGGTTGCGTCAGCATTTTGTTATTATTGCTTTCTGTCCTTCGAGTGAGGATTTCTATGATTCTAAGTTTTCAATAGTACCTATTTAAACTTACCAAAGTTTCGACTAGATTTTTCTCGACACAGCCTACCAAAATGGGTAGGAGTACATTCAGTTTTATAAGATGGTCTCAACCCACAGGCTTGCTAATCCGCATCAGCCTTTAACAGCAGCCTTAAGGCGCGACGCGACAGAGCGACACAAGAGCACCACTTATGTGCGTCTAACTCGTTTTTAATCTCCATAGCTTTGAAACAAAATATCGCATTACCTATTTGGGGTGGTGGTTACCTACTTAAGACGGTCATCATCAATTAATAACATCGTGATTAAATAATTATCAGTTATGCAATTAGAGCTCCTCTAATATTCTCCTTGTAAACCTATTGCCTACATACACGATATAAACCGTAGTTAATTATTGCAAATTAGACCACTTTTAATTATCCAGAATGCGACGTAAATACATCTAATGTCAGCTATAAACATTATTGAAAGGTTGTTCGTTATTATAGCAACATTAGTCTTGTCGTAACTATTTAATATTTTGTGCTATTAATGGGTGGGACTAAACCTCATATATTGGTAGAAAAAACCGCGACTTACACAGTTGTAGGTCGTAGATTCGTACTCAGGCAGGCCGTTTACCTTGTGCAGGTAAATTATTTAATCATCCCTGCTCTCAAAACGGTGAAGGAAAACGTCGTGACGAAACCGGCATGTTCTAGAACTAAAATTCGAAGACTTGTGACATCCACCAACCCGCACTGGGTCCGCGCGGCGGATTACTTACGGACCGCTCTGTCTTACAGAAGGGAGGCCTGTTTCCCAGCAGTGGGAACAGTATAGGCTGGTTATGCTATTAATGGGTAAGGTCACGACGAACAGGTACGATTTTTTACGTACCTATGCAGTTTTATCAATCACGATTTAAACACAAACTCAAACCATCAATTTAAACAAACCAATTACAGGCACTTTTGAATTGTCAAGGTAAGGTCGGTCAGAAAAATGAAGCTAGTTGCCCATTCCAAAGCGTAGTAGGTACCTATGGAGAAGAACGTGCAAGAAACTCCACGACACTCTTTTAAATCAAATTATGGTTACATTATATTCATGTTGAAATTATGCAAACGAAATATAAAGTTGACAACAATTAAAAATAAAATTTATTTAAAATACGCCGTGGCAGCTAAGAGATGACCAGTCCCTACTGACGGCGCCCGTTCACGAACATGACACATGGATTAGCACCATTCAACTCAACCATTTTGAAGGGAGCTAAATGATCCAACACACGCGCCGCCATAGCGAATCATTAGAGTGAGCATGACATGCTTTCAGCTGCCAGGGCACATTCAATCGGAAGTTAAGTCAGTCTGTACCAGTGCCACTTCTTTTACGTTGGTACAATAGGTGGAATAAAAAACATACTAGGAGGTATTGGGTTAATGCTTTACTAAAGAAACATCAGCAACGTAAAAACTGTTTATTCTAAGCCTTACTATGTATTTTATAATGAAAATTCCTATCTTTGAAAAATAATGAGCAAGATTAGAAGACTCTACCCTGCAGCAAAGTGCCTCACAGAAATAAAGCTTCACACAACCGAGCAACGATATTGTTAAATACCGAGCACCAACACCGGGACTGGAACTCAGTACTTAAACACACTACACGTGTAGTGTGTACACTAGTAGGGTTGAGGGTCTAAATAAACAACCAAACTGTATACTGTTCTATGGCTGGTAATTATATCTTGTAACTAAATATAATTATTTCAATGTAGTATGGATACATACCTGATTGTTCAACCATTCGGGCAAGTCTGGCTTGCAGGGGTAAGGTTAGCATAATATCATCATAATATTCATTTGACCGAATCGTAGAGCAAAACAGATGAGTCCTTTAAGCATACGCATAACAATGGTAATCGGGCTTTGAAGATGTGATTCCGTGAAGAATAGCAATGGCCGTTAGAAATAGAACACAGTAATCACACAGACCGTAGAAAAGAAAAATAAAACGAACACGTTAACGCAAAGTGGGTCGGAAAGAGCAATGAAACCTGACGTGGCGCTAAGACGAAACCTGACGTGGCGCCAAGATCGGATGTGCCAGTAGGGATGGTGAATGGTGATCTGAAATCGATAAATTTGTAATTGTTTATCTATCGAACCCAATACACTAAAATCGAAATTGTTTTTTTTATTACATAAAAACTCAACTGGAGAACAATATTTTTAAATAAATTATCATACTTCAACATAGAATGACATTATGCAGTATAAGTGCATAAATCCCTCACTCCTGGACGAAAATTACAAAAAATCCACTGTTTAATTCAAAATAACTACTCGTTTACACAACTACAAATTAAACTATACATAGTATTAATTAAACACAGTTGAAACCTGTAAAATAAAATATCAATTAAAAATTTATTTGAATCTCGTTTTTTTATAGATTTTTAATGATTTGACTCAAATCGTTTGAATTATCGATTCGATGAAAAATATTGCTGCCCCTTTGGTCCCTACACAGGTGTACGTCACCAATGTCAGATGCATTGTCCAAAAAATGTATAATCCTGATAAATAATATAAGCTGTGATTAAAATGTTGGTGTTCGTTCACACAATTAAACACACGTGTCAATAGAAATATAACCTTACCCGTAGGCGTGTCAAATAAAATTAAATGGAAACTGAACATGCATATTCCTTGTCATTAAAATTCACTTCGTCGAAAATAACTCGTTCTTCACTTATTGTGCCAATACTATGTGCAGGTTATTATGGGTACCGAATGATTATGGGTACAATGGAAAATCATAATCAGGAAGCATATTATTAGAAAAGCGGCAACCATTAACATACTGTATTTTCAGACATTTTAACCGGGGCTTTAATAGGAATACAACCATGATAAATTAGATCTTTATTTTTACCTTAGTGTAAAAACCGTAATCCTGCACAAGTTCCCGAACTCGAAGGCAGAATCTGGTCATTTCCTTAATCAGTCCAGTAGATTCGGTGCAAACAGGCTGTGAAAGACAAACAGACGCACGAGCGAGGGTTGCGTTTTTCATTAGGACGTTCTAAAAAGAACAATCAAAACAATTTTTTTTTTTTTTCGGATTGAAAAACCAAAAAATCTAAAAGACCTTTGTAAGGCTAAAAATGTTATTTATAATGCTGGTATTCTGATAGGGTCCGCTATGATTCCACGGACACACCTTCGTACATATAAATTCTACTAAGTACTCGCAGTCGCGGGCAAGTTCAGGGACAAATGTGTAGCTCGGATGACAAGAACGTTAAATGTGAGGAGTTTGTTGATGCATTGAATTGGGGAACTTGAAACTTCGGAAGGACCGGCACAACAGGTTAAGCTTTTTATGGAAACTTCAGTTTAAGTCCAGACATTGGGATCTCAGTTTCTGGCCGGTTTCAATGGATCTGCAAGAGTGTTGCGTGCCTTAAATCGTGCTCATAAGAACTTATAAAAGTTCGAATGGTTCCGTAGTTACACGAATTTATTCCAAAAACAAACATAACATTGTTCTTTAAACACTATTACTCGTGTACTTAGCTGTGATAAAATCAAAATCAAAAGTCATTTATTCAAATTAGGCTGAGAATCAGCACTTTTCGAACGTCAAAATTACATAAGACAGTCCCCAAAAACGCCCGCCCGTCACCACTTCCTAGTGCTTTAGCTGGGGAGAAGAAGTGGCGCAAAAAACTCCCCAGCTGTCTGTTCTGTTAGAAGAACTCTGTTAGAATTCTAAACAATTGTAAGCAAATTACCAAAACATTAACTTAATTGCCATACGTCAGCTAGCCACGACAAAACAAAAAAAAAAAAAAGATGTAAATAAAACTTAAAACATAAATAAAAGCCTCCAGGTCTAAAGGGCATGGCAGCTTACATATGCAATACTGAATTTATTATACAAACAAATAAAATAAATAAATGATAAACTAGGACCATGCGCGCGCGTAAATGCGTATGTAATTAACCAATAAAAAGGAACGAAAATAATTGTAAGGATATTGTTATTGAAATGTTGATTATGTTATCTGTCGAAGTTTCTTTTTTAACGTTTGTGTTTCATAAATTATATTTTTATTACTTTATTATTCCTAAAAGCTTTAATTACTAAACCATTTATGTCTTAAAATAACGCTGATTCAAATAGTGTTCTGTACTCTTTATTTTTATTTCCATTTATCATTTCACAGCATTCCTTTAGGAGCGAGCGTACTGTGATCGGTTGGCACTGGGGTACCTTCCGGAACAAAATTTTAATTGTATTCTTTTTCCTAACGAAGGCCAGAAATGCTATCGGTTTGTGGTATTAGATAGGAATAAGTCTACCTTGTAAAAGCTAGCATGTTTGTATTAGACAAAAGAACATCAACATAGCAGGCCATAAACGCAAAAACAATATTTTGTACAAATTGACATCCCCGAAAATGTTGATGTCGATTTCATATAATTTTTTTTGTGTGGGATATCATTTATAGTTTCTGCTTCTTTTTAAGCTATTCCTGAGGGCATTTAAATTATTAGATCAGTTACCCAAAAAAAAAACACTACATTTCTACGCTATTTAATTAACTTTTGGACTATAAATAATTATCCAATCAATAACATGAGAGCCAACAGTAGATAGGAATGCTCGTAAGATTGAATTTGATGATTTCGCATTTCCCTATATGTAATTCCCTATTTCAAATCTCTTTTCCAATCTGTAATATTTGCAGAGACAGTATGGGGACAAATACCAGCCCGCACAGTACCAAAGGATTCTGCAAGCGTCTGCAAATTGAAGCTCAAAGAATAAATCTTTGAGCTTCAATTTGCAGACGCCTGCCGATCGACAGATCCACTTCTAAGAATATTAGTGTCCTAACTAAACCTCCGGAAGGCTTGCCTAAAACGATTGCGGTTGGGCCTTGAAAATGACTAATATTATTTATAGGTGAAAAGGTGTATACTAATATTATTTATAGGTTTTGATTTTGTTTGTTTATATGTAGGGGGCAATATCTGAAACTACCGTTCGGATTTGAAAAATCTTTTCGTATGTGAGCCCAACTTTTGAGGAATACTACAGAAAAAAAGTCTGAAAGAACGCTTAGGGAAACGAAGTGATAGTGCGGGCAGGTGATGCGATGTTATGCGATGGGGTGGATCGGGGGAACAAGAAATATCACGCGGACGAAGTCGCGGGCAGGTTTTGGTACCTTATATAAAAGTGCTTATGTAAATTATTGACATTGTGTTCAATCGTCTTACTAAGTATAGTCAAATATGGCAGTCATTATGGTTAATAAACAAACTTGCAATAAGCAAGTTTGCCTGCTTGTCGGTCTTCTAAAGATTGTACTTCGGTGAGTGTGCGCAAGAACTACACAACCTCATTCCATCTGCCCCCTTCTACCATCGGATATCCAGACGTACTGCTAATTACCATCCATACCTAGTTAACATTCCGCTAATTCGCACTAAGCGCTTCCAAATATCCTTCGTAATGCGCTCGGCAAAAGAGTGGAACACTACCTGCGTCTGTGTTCCCGAACGAATTCAAACCGAATCTCTTCAAAGTTATAGTGAGCAGGCTTCTTCTGGGTAAGCTTACTCCATCGTAGACTTTGTCTCTGTCACCTCTGACCTAGACTAGAGCCAAGAACAAACCCATCCCAAGTAAAAAAAAAAGCAGTTCTGAATACATTGACCTGATTCACCTAAATGACAGCATTTTAAAACAACGTCTATTATATCTTTATTAGACCCTGTTACCCATATAATTCAATCACTTTCAAAGAAACAACAGAAGAGTCACGAAAATTCCAACACTGTGACATGGACACCCATGAACCAAACCAAAGCTTCAAAAGCATGCCGAAACGTTGCCTCCACCCTTAAGACAACGTTGAACTGCTTGCGATTTCGGCTACCATGCATTTTAAACTGACATCAATTCGCCATGAATGGGCGGGCATGCAGATTTCTTTCTCAATTACTATGACCAACACACACTTCTATTTCATGACTTACTTTCAACTCGCTGGTTTTAGGGCCTCGCTTTACAACCAACCTTGATCCACGAACAGCCTCAAAGGATTTAGTAGCATGTGCCGCTAAAAGTTTGTTTGGACGTCTTCATAATTGTTTTCTTCGCCATTAATTTATCTTTACGCACTCTGAAACGGGCGGTATTTCAAGGTTATAAACAAAACCCTTCGCACACCTGGTACTTTTTCAAATACTAATGATTTATTGGAGTTGAAAATACTTTGCTAGGAACAATCTTTTGCTAAAAGTTGTGAATGCTTCGAAAGATGGGAAGGGCGAAGGCTATATTTAAATGTTGGTCCAAAGCAACAGTATCAAATGAAAACTCTTTATGAGACATAATTAAAGTTTAGTATTTTCTCCTCAATTAAATGCTGGAAAGGATTTTTTGTTATATTCGAACACATTCTCTAAGCGCGATCACTACCGATTTTAGATGGATGCCCAATAGATACAATACAAGTGAGCATACAAATAACGACCGTTTCACAACTAAGAAAATTGTAAGCTTGCTTTAGCTTTGTATAAACTAAAGAAAGTAGTCAGTCAAGCAGCGGCAGTCACTGCATACTATGGATATGTCGATTCTATACTTCGCTACGGAGTCATGTATTGGGGTAACTCCTGCAATAAGGACATGGTGTTCAAATCCCAAAAAAGATGCATTAGAGCTATTACCGGCATACAAATAACTGATAGCTGCAAACCTTATTTTGTATTGTTAAAAATAATGACTTTACCTTGCTTGTACATATTTGAGACCGCTTTATTTGTCAAAAAGAACATGCATCTATTCAGAAAAGCATCTGAAAATCGCTATAAAATTATTTGACAAGAATATAGACATGAATTATGCGTCCGACCATCAAAAACCGTTTGATGCACAAAAGCATACTTTCCATGGCCCCAAGAATATTTAATAAATTACCAAACGGAATTAAGGACTTAAATATTATTCAATTTAAAAATAAATGAAGACATATATTATTGGAAAAATGTTATAACACTATTGACGAATTCCTTAATGATAAATTGTAAGTAACTTGACATTGTTATTTATTGAATTATGACATATATTATTGGAAAAATGTTATAACACTATTGACGAATTCCTTAATGATAAATTGTAAGTAACTTGACATTGTTATTTATTGAATTTTGACATTTTATTATTATCTTTATTTCCATTAATTAAGTTATGATGTGTTTTGTTGTAATTAGTTTATTTTAATTTGTTGACTATTCCTGTTTATAATAATTACTACATACGTGAATGAGTACCTTTAAGGTAGATTTTTGAGGAACTGTTATTATATATTATTTAGATCTCATGTAAAATGTACTTGCCAAAAATCACACCAATAAATGAATTTGAATTTGGCTATCTACAATTATAACAGTCCTGAAATCTGAAGTCCTTTTATCAAAAAACACAAAATCCACTAAACTTTTTACAATCAACATTGTAACACATTTGGAACTCCTTGTCTAACACAGATCGACGAAATAAAAACCAATCGCGCTACATGACATTACAATGGAAAACAACCATGTTGCCAGGACTTTTTTGTAAGGTAATGCTATACAGCCTCCTTAAACGCGTTTAATTTATAGACTTATTCAATTTCGTTCAGTTATTATGAAATACAGAGTATATATATAAATACCAATACAAAAAGTGTGGGAAAAAAAAGTAAACAAGTTTCTAAAAAAATATCAGATTCAAATAACTCTTTTTAGAATAGTGTAGAAGTTCTTGAGCAATTTAATAAAAAGCCAGCAATATATATTTCTATCACTGAAAAAAATAACACGCCTCGTAACATTTAGAAGTATCTATCTATATAAATAAACAAAAATGAATGGCTAAATGTCGGGCTAAGCGCAAAACTCGAGAACGGCTGGACCAATCCGGCAATTATTTTTTCAAATATTCTTTGAATTCCGAGGAAGGTTCTTATGAAGAGGAAAAATTGAAATATTGCACGAAAAAACGTAAAACCATTTTAATTTTTTCCCATTCAAACTTTTTCCCAGCTGTCAATTCTATTCTATAATTGTCAATACAGAACGACATCTGTAGGGTCACCAAGTTTTAGATAAAAACAAAAGTCTTCATAAACTCACGCCGCCTTTCATGGGGTTAGGCAGAAACTACATAACGCCACTGCTACGATCTTTACATACTCCTTTGGTCTGATTTACGTTCATACATCTGGTCATAAACGCATAAATGAAAATCATCAGCACCATAATCAGCCTATAACGTTCCCACTGCTGGGACACAAGCATCCTCTCTGTGAGAGGGAGTAAGCCGTAATCCACCACGCGGGCTCAGAGCGTTTTGGTAGATGTCACATGTCTTCGATTTTTTTGGTTCTATGACATGAAGGTTTCCTCACGATGTTTTCCTTCACCGTTTTGAGAGAAGTGGTGATGAAATTATTAACACAAAGTAAAGCGCCTGCCTGGGTTCGAACTCGCGACCTACAACTCGTAAGTTGAGGGCGTTAACACTGGGCCTCCACACTGGTAAATGAAAATACATAACATCACATATTTTTCTGTCTAGATATTTGTGTATACATAAATGTTTAAATAAAAAAAAACGACGGGTTGCACTCCGGGAGTGCCGGCAGAAGTGAAAACTTGAATATTAACGTTGTGCATTTTTGATATTTTGGAATGATTAGGGAATAATTTTGCACGAATTGCTTTAATTATCAGTATAAAAGTACTATCATTTATGTGGTTGAATACAATATTTATTTATTGCGCTATCGTACACAAACATGACAATTTATATTACATTAAAGTTTATCTCTCAGAAAAATCAATCACTAAAAATCAAAAATCAACAATCATCCGTCTTACGAATTTTCGATCAGGTCACGTGTCTTTGGGCACGCCACAATAGCGGCGGTAAGTCCCCTCTTTGAGGAGTGGTTGGAGAGGCGCCACGGCACCTTCCGCCTGACACAGGTCCTCACCAGACACGGTTGTTTCGGGAGGTTCCTGTTTCGCATAAGGTGGGAGGAAACGCCCGGGTGTCACCATTGTGTGGATCGCCCGGAGGACACGGTGGAGCATACGGTGGAGGTCTGCCCAGCTTGGGCGGAGCACCGCAGTGTCCTCGCGGAGGCGATTGGTGGCGGCGATCTCTCGCGTCCGGCCCTGGTCCAGGCCATGGTACGGAGCGAGAGGGAATGGAAAGCCGTCACCTCCTTCTGCGAAGCAGTAATGCTCGCGAAGGAGGAGGCGGAGCGGGTGAGGGAGAGAGCATTGCGCCCTCACGCCCCCACTAGCCGCCGCAGGAGACGCCCTGGGCGTCGGGAGTCGCCTGCAGATTCCCGGCCACCGTAGGCGCGGGCTTGCGGATGGCGAGCAATGGGTAGCTCGCCGTCCGGTAAGGACCAGGCCCGGGTCGACGGCGCTTTGTGTTCCACGCGCGCCTCAAAGAGATGTCAGCACAAAGTGACGGGGTCCGATAGTTATTCCACAGAGAAAACCGTGGCCCTGGCACAGGCAACTGAAGGAACACGGGTGGGTTTTAGTCAGTAAAAGTCTGACACGCCCTCCCGCTCCACCCAGAGCGGGAGAAGTCATTTGATGATTTCACACCCAAAAAAAAAAAAAAGGTCACGTGTCTTGACGCGAGTTTAACATTTTTTACCCATTACAAAAAAAGTGTACAACGCCGCTAAAGAAGTTTTCACTTTAAAAATAAATAAATTTGCATACATAAATAAAGTTGTATTGGTGAGAATTCGTGATTTCAAAACCCGTCTGTTCGCACTAACGTGAATCTTTATTCCGATTGTCTGAATTGACGAAGTTAACGAGATACAATCCTTTTATAGTTATTTTACTTCAGATTTGGCATGACAATGATCTGTATTCTCGTTTATAAAAGGTCGCAGTTAGTTAAAATGACGTGAAAGACTGTACTGCCAAGCAAGTCACATTGTTTAAATCTTTAAAAATAATTACTGGTACAGTCAAGGCTTTTATATCTACGTCAGTTTTCAAGTTCCTTTATCTAATAAGGGCACAAAATAACTTTCAAGTAACTAACGGCACTATGGACTATTGCATAGGAAACTAGATTTAATGATTGATAACAAAGATTAGCATATTATTTAATAGCATACCCTGTTGACTGTTGTGCCCATTTTATGAAAAATATATGTATTTTGTAAATTCGAATTCCACTGCGGTAGTTGTTGAGCTGGAAATTGGAATCTTGATGGTCCTGGCATGCTATAATTATTAGGTGACACTGAAAGTTCTTAGAAAATCAAAAACTGAACCAACTAGCAAGTTATTATATCTTTTCAAAGTAGTGTCAAATTCAAATGCAGCGGTTTATTGATGTAAATACATCAATACATAGCTGCATCCGATGGAACCACTGAGAAAAGCACTTAGGGGTCTCTTCGACGGCATTTTGAAACGCAGACACTGCTTCCTCGTCGTCCATAAAACATTTTCCTCGAAGTTTTCCTTTTATTTTGGAAACGCCTCATTGGACACCGCCAAGCAAATTGAAAAATTTGCTTGGCGGTGTCCAATGAGGCGTTTCCTTAGTGAAGGAGGATCCTACTGCGAGGTCGTTTCTCCCGAACCTTTTCCATGACAAGTGGCAAACAATTGATAGTGTGCCACTCCGCAGTAACTGTTTTTCGATAAAAATAATTGTTTCGTAATGACCTGTCCTTCCGAAGAACGACGCCACCATCTTTTTTTCCCACGCATCGACTTCCCTTCACTTTAGTTGGCAACTCCTCGGGAGGCAGACAGCAGACTGTCTCTTAGTTTCAGGATCATAACAATAAATCCAGCTTTCGTCACCCGCAAGTATGTCGAAAACAGCATTTGAGTCACCTCCGTTTAATATTTGAACCATTTCACGACACCAATCAACACGACGGAGTTTATGGGCCTCTGTCAAATTATTAGGTATCCACCGAGCACACAGCTTACTGACCACTAAATATTCATGGAGGATTTTGTGCACTTGACTCGTACCGATGCCCAAGCTTGTCCGAATCTGCTGATAAGTCACTCTTTTGTCAGTCTCTAGCATACGCCGCACAACACTGGTGTTTTCTTTAGTCGTCGCCGTAGAAGGCCGTCCCTCACGCAGATCATCGGTGAGATTAGTGCGCCCACGTTTAAACTCATTAAACCAGTTGTAAACAGTGGCACGAAATGGGGCTTCATCGTGAAAGGCCAATCGAAGTCTCTCATAACTTTCTTGTTGAGTTAAATGACACCGAAAGTCATAAAAATCATTAACGAAAATTATCTCGTGATAAATTAATGCTGACGTGACATAGACAATTTTCAATTTGCCGCCAAATCGTAATCAAATGACAAATGAATACAATAGATACACAATAATATTGGTAAAGAGTTCCATTTTCAAAATTTTAACTTATTTTAATTATATCGTTTACAAGTGGCCAGTTCTAAAAACTTTCAGTGTCGCCCTCGTATTAAACGGCTGAGAGGGCATTTTAAAATGATTACCGGGTTGTTTATTGCTATTTATTATTTTATCGGGTAAACGATCGTTACGATTTTGCAGGATTTGCTGCTCGCTTAATCAACTCGAGTGGTATAGCAAATGATGAGAATGGCATCCATAGGGCATTAATAAATAATTTTGCTGACCAAAGGGATGAGACTGCTTTTTATAGCGATATATCTCTTTTAACACAGGACTTTAATACTCCGCAAGAGTTCTATAGAATAGAATGTAATAACTTTATTTCGGACACAAATATCCATATAGTGTTAGTATCATACAAAAAAATAACTTGTTGTCTAGTGTTAGTTAAAATCAACTTCCGCACAAACTGTTGTATAATCGGAGATCCGAGGCTCTCGGCTACAGTTTTCTGAATACTGTTTTGACTTCCCCTCACTCTCCTCAGTAGCGACGCAGTTCTTTTGCGTATAATTGCATAGAAGCCGTCGATTCGGGCTTGCGCAAACATTTCCGACTCGCTACAGTTACGAGGCAGCCTCAATAACATCCTGAAAGCATTTTTATACTGGACGAGCGAGTTATCTATGACCGTTGTCAAAATCTTAAAATCGACGCTAAAAGGGATTTATATTAGAAATGAACGATCCAGGCGATCGTGCGCGGATTAAAAGATCCTGTTGGATCACGCGTGCGTTGTATGCGCCCTCAAAGTAGAAGAACAAGCTCTAGAATTTGATAATGAGGAAACGAATACCCTATATGGGTATTCGTTTCCTCATTATACCCTACATGGGTATTCCGATTATACAACAGTTTGTGCGGAGGTTGATTTTAACTAACACTAGACAACAAGTAATTTTTTTGTATGATACTAACACTATATGGATATTTGTGTCCGAAATAAAGTTATTACATTCTATTCTATAGAACTCTTGCGGAGTATTAAAGTCCTGTGTTAAAAGAGATATATCGCTATAAAAAGCAGTCTCATCCCTTTGGTCAGCAAAATTATTTATTAATGCCCTATGGATGCCATTATCATCATTTGAGCTCGAGTTGATTAAGCGAGCAGCAAATCCTATTATTTTATTTAATATACCATTAAGAAGTGCAGAGTTAATTAATTCGGAACCGCCTTGAACTTTATAATATTCTTTAACTAAATGATCACACAATTCCATCAACCATCAAAGTCGGGTACCAACCGGAATGCTTTAAAGATGGTATCTAAATCTAATGACATTACGAGACTCAGAGAACGATTCTGTGTCCTCGTTTATTGATTCTAAATTAATGTATATTCTAGAATCTATTACAATTTCTCTACTATTTGTAACTATCCTAGTATTCCTGGATTTTCGTGAAAATAATTTTTTTGGTAGTAGTACAGTTTAGGAGTAAGCTGTCACTAGAAATAATCGAATGTACTTACGTGAACATTATATCAGCCCCTTTGCTTAATCGATGTCTGGATACAGCACGATGTGTACATTCTGGACAGCACAAATTGAAGGCCTTGGTTCAGAAAAACTTAATATCAAGAAAATACACGATCTGCAACTGACCGAAGCTTTAAGTTTTTTTCCTGTGGCAACACTACAGCTAACAGCTGATTTAAATTAGTGTTGGTTATTTTAATCTTAATCATTAAATATCTTTGTTTCTATGGCCTATTTTCACTTACTCATCAAGTGAATAGGATTGATTTATGTATTTTGTATTCGATTCACATACCAAGTGCAAACTAAAAGTAAATATTTCAATGAGAATCGGTGACAGTTACCGGCCACAAGTGAATTTCGCATTGCCATCTTGTTTATTATTATTTATTTAAGTATTTATTTCGGCTACGCCCATAATGTTAGTAACAATGGTCTTAAATACTAGTGTTAGTAGACATACAAGTAATTCAATATGGAGATTCATCCAATGACGCAGCATTGAAGACTTCCATCTATCTGCGAATAAAAACAAGATAGTGTTGGTGTGGTGCGGTAGCGGTTCTTTATATAAACATCTTTGACTCACTACATCGCCATGGCAACCTCAACAGTATTATGAGTACGTTATTGTACTGAACACTTAGATCACTATGCAAGCAAACTATAACTAGTCCACAGGCTACACGTGTAAAATTACGAGCAAAAAGATTTAAACAAAGTAGTCTCCGTACTTCGCGCAAACCTGCGGGCCAGCATGTTGCAGCGTACCGACAACGATCTACGTTCCCTGTCAATGTCCATGTTATCTTTCAAATCCTCGGTAAACCAATGATCCAAGTACTTAAAATTCGTCACCCTAATTAAGGGTGCTCCGCAGAGCGATATCTCTGGTATAGTTGGGTAATCTATAGCACCGGCTTTAAAAACCATTATTTCGCTCTGTTTGGCGTTTTACTTGAGTCCTTGAGCTACCGCGTATGCTTTACAGATTGACACCAGTCGCCTCACTGATTCGATTGACACCGATCGATGGGCTCAGCAACACCATATCGTCGGCATAACTAATGTTAGTAACGCACACTCTATCTGTAATGTATCTATATGACACCCGATATTAGTGTTGCTGTTCTCAACGATCAGTCGATTCATGTACAGATTGAAAAGTCGAGGTGAGCTCAATCCCTCCTGCCTCACCCCGCACTCGAACCGATACACATCAGAGAACGACCCCTCCCACTTCACACTGTTTTGTTGATTTCTATACCAATATTTAAGTAATTTTATGATGTCAATAGGCAAGGCAGTTTCTTCTTGTAGCTTACGCCACAGTGCTTTATAATTAACGAGATCGAATGCCTTTGACAAATCCAGAAAACAGACAAACACAGGAGGTTTCCTGTCAGTATTATACTTTACAGTAAAACACAACACAGCACAATACAGGGTTTAACAGGTACAATACTTTATATTTTACGTGCTTTATGTTTGTTCACGTAAAAAATGTTCACCGGCATTTACATTGTTCACTTTTAATACCACCACTTATTGATGCCAATGACTTTTCAACGTAAATATAATCTTACTTTGGGTGGTGACAGAACTCCTTCTCATCTAAATTTCATTTTTCCTCTTTATCTAATCACCTCTTAAACTGCTGGCACAACTGCCTTCTCTTTTCCAATTTATTGTCACTTCCATATTTAAGTTATACACATGATTATGACTCGCAGCGCCCGTGCTCGCCTCGAAGAGTCCAAACTCAATCTGGCTTTGAGCAAATTAAAGGCGTCAAAGGAGTCCTGTGACCAACTAATTAAGGAAATAAATGACAATGAAAAGGTGCTCTTTGATGACCATGAAAAGAATAGGAAGTTGAAACTTGAAATGGCTCAGATATATAGTCAATACGCTGATGCCATAGAATAACGGGACAGATTTCAACTCGTTATAGACAGGTTCAGCCAGTGTAGCATAGAGATTGAACAAGCTCTTAGTTATAAACATCTACTACAACAGCAACTACATGAGGCTCAAAGTCAAATAACACAACTTCAGACAATCATAATATCACTGCCTCAATGAATCAAAGTCTGTTCAATGAGTTGGTGCATACTATTTGATAATTGCATTAATGTCATAAACCCCTCTTATATTTACTATAGATTTGACAGGTGATGATGACTCATAGTCATGTAATAAACACAGAACATAATAAAGAGTATTCTATTTATCTATCTTTCTAATTTAGTGAGGGTAGTCACCGGTAAAAAAAAAACATTTTTTAGATAAATACATTGTTAAAACTAAAAGATGGTTAAAAGGCATAAGTTCTTTTTTACAAGTGTCAAACTTAATAGAGAAATGCTGAATTTACTTAAACAATTAGATGTTTATTCTTTTAATGTGGAACAAAGTACTAGGAGATACAACATTGACACGGAGGTCTTGCAATATAAACTTGACCATTTACAGGAGAACCTTAGTTCAATGACTATCATAAATAGTCAACCGGAAGATCTCATGATATACAGCATGAAAACCCTGTCCGATCCTGAAGGGTATTATTTGGTATCGTACTGCGTACACAAATACGTAATCATTTAATGGATACTAGATAATTATTTTTCCCCAATGAAAGTAATTAATTTAAAAAATTAAAAATAATCTTACCAAAGGGAACACTGATCGCTAGACAGGGTTCACCTACAGTGTCGTGTCAAAGAAGCCGCCTGAGCGCGGCGGTGCTTTGTCGCATACCGCCAAACAAACTTAGGACTAAAGAAACCTACGTTTTGCCTACGCGTGGCTATCAGCTGATATTTTATTGTAGGCATAGACGCATAGTGACCCCGATTTCTCACCTTCTGTTTATCAAAAAACAATTATTATTATGTGATGAACATTAGAGTTAATGTGATGTGCTTTTGTCAAGTACCGATTGTAGGTATCAGTTTATTAAAAAAATTACTTGTTGCATACCTCGGAGATTTTGTTCCACATGTCTATCTCGAATGTTAGTACACATTCGACACCTTTTTATTAAATTTGCACGTACTCTTCGCAGCGCACTTGTGTACGATTTGAGTGAGTCGAAAGCTTCCACAATCCAAGCTTTACTTCGAGATCCGAATCACGTTCACTCACAAATAAAAATTAACATATTCAAATATTCCTGATTGGTATACGACATTTTTCGCGATACGATAGCGGCACGTGATACGTACGGACATCTGATCGCAAGCTATCTCCACGTGAGACTGGCGAAGTGGACAAACATGTAGCGTGCCAGTAGGCAACCAGTCGGCTACATCAAAGGGTCGAGGACTCGTTATGAGTACCTACAGTGCGGCTAGTGCACGTCGGTGTCCTTTGAAATGAAAATAGGCAAAAAGTAAAAGATTTCGCAGGCCGGTGGAGTGTTGTCAAGTTATGAAAATTTACCATATTTGGTATTACATTTCGCATGGTAACTAAAAATAAAAAAAAACAATAACTTTTGGTTTTTATGAGTTACATTTTTTTAACCATTTTTTCTAGTACGTATGTTAAACCAGGAATACGCCTTTTTTTTTTGGATCGGACAGGGTTTTTGTTACATATTGTATAAATTATTTGATATATTGTTCAATTTTAGTAATCACCAGGTTGGCAGTTCGTTCAGCATAGTTAATGCTATAAATGGTGGCTCATTAATTTGAGTAAATAACCAGATTAAATTTAAAGACCGTAAGGATATTGTGAGCCTCTCTGTTGATCGTACAATAGGCATGATGACTATATTTTTATTTTGATCTCAATGAAATGTTTGTTTCCAAATAGTGCAAACAATATTATAAAAAGTGAAAAAGCTTTCAAAACGGCCAAGTTATAAACGTTTTAAATGGTTTTAAAACAGTTATTGGACAAGGACAACACTATGATAGACGTGACGTCACGACTGTGTAACTTCATCTAGCGCCATACATTGTCCGTACCGCGTGACAAGGACGGGAATAATCCCCTCCAAAAACTTTTAAAGCTTGTAGCTTCTTCATATTTCCATCGATTTAACAGATTTTTTCGATTATCTCGTTTTTCGTATGCCTTCTTTAAATTACATATTTTTTTCGAACATTTTTGGTATTAGTCATCATACCTATTGAAATAGTCTGCTTAATATTGCCGCAGTTTATTACATTAAGTGTGTACAGACCTCCTTCAGGATTGTATGATTGTTTTGAAAAGGTTGTGGATGAAGTGTTGAACTAAATCTGTAATTCAAACAAGTAGCTATCGTCACTTGTTGGGATTTTAATGTTAATTTGTTAGAAAACTCTGGGATGAGTACTAAAATTATAAGTTTGTTTCAGTCATACAATCTCGGTAACCAATTTTTGGAGCCCACTAGAATAACTCTCACTTGTGCCACATGCCTAAAAAACATTTATACAGATGTTATACCAACATACAAAGAAATTATTTATTTAATAGACAATTGATCACTATTTCAAATATAAACATAAAAGTTACAAAAAAATATTTCACTGTTAACCCAAAAACGACTAAACTAATTCAATCAGATTCTCAGGTCACCGCGACCTTCGAAATTTTCTTTGCAGAGATTCCCGTTTCGACTACTAAATCTCTAAACTCATCGCCCACTGCTGCAGAACCTTCTGAATTTCATTTCCAATATGTCACCTGTAGAGATGTAATTAAAACATTTCACACATGAAATCACACAATCTATAGGTATGTTTAAAATATATTACTGATAAGGTAACTATGAATAAATAATGTAACAATAATAATTAATAAATAATTAATGGAAACAAATGATAAAAAAAAAATAGCAATTAATAATAAATTAAATAATATAGCAAAAACAACTATTCAAAGAAAACAGTATAAATAAATGAATAAACAGAATTATAATACAATACTATTTCTAAAAATAATCTAATATATTGAAGTACATTTTGCAGATAAACTAAAACAAAATAGTGGTTTACTGAAATGTTATTATCTTATTCGCGACTGACTTTGATTAAATTAAAACTAAATCACAAAAACTACTGAATTATCTCCTGAAAAAGCCGCCCTACCCTTTTGCTGCGCCCTACAGGGTCCAGAGTTATCAAAATTATATTTTTATCACCTAAGTACCATTGTTCATTGGTGGTACATCAGACTCTACTAATTATAGACCTATTTCATATTGTTTTTTTTTTTGAAAAACTTATTTTAGATCAAATGCAAGATTTTTTTTAAATAGACAAATTACTGCATAACAGTATTTAAACAAGTGTCGTGCCATTGACACGAAGAATAAGAAGACTGCATAACAAACAGTTCGATTTGACAAGGGGTCGTTCGACTACTGATGATTTTAGGTCACGTTTATAATGGATGGGAGGACAAATTCGATGCTTTGGGCATCTTTTGCGATGTGTCCAAGGCATTCGTTTGTGTTCTTCATGAAACATTAATCAGGAAAGTGCACCACTGCGGAATCAGGAACGCCTCTCTTCTTACTTAAGGATTCAGAGAGTTGATGTTAACGGAAAAGTATCACCTGGATCTGTAGTAAGAATGGGAGTCCCCCAGGGCTCAACTGCTGGCCCACTTTTGTTTTTAAATAATAATATGAACTACATTAGCGGGGGCGGTATTTACATTGTCAGTAACCAACTGCTGACGTTTGAGTTTTAATAAAAGTGAAGTGTCGTCCGCAAACAACACTATATCATGATTATCCTTTATGAGGTAAAAATCTACTTCTAAATGAGAAAAAAACTAAATGTATTAAGTTTACGATACCTCATGTTAGACAAGTAGAAACTAGTGTTCTTATAAAGGGTGAAGAATTGAAACCCGAAAATAAAGTATTCTTAGGCATAAATTTGGATGCCAAGCTACAATGGAGGCCTCCATGTAGGTAAATTGTCAAAAAAGCTTAGCTCTGCAGCATACGCCGTGCCGTTGGAAAAAATCGTAATTTAACTGATTTAGAGACAGCCCGTTTAGTATAGTTCAGTTATTTTCATAGTGTGATGTCGTACGTTATTCTGTTGTGGGGGGACATAAAAAAAGGGCAATTCGTTCAATTTATTATTAATTAAGTCCCAGACACTCCCTCAGAGAAAAATTTAAAGCGATAATGTAATGACTGTGCCTTCTCAGTATATATATGAAAATCTTTTGTATGCACATAAAAATCTTAATCTGTTTAAAAAAATACAGTAATATCACTAACCTACTTAATTTGAATCATGTTTCGTGTAAAGAATCACTCCATGAATTGAGTTTTTTTGCGATACCTCTTCCCAAAGTAAGTAGAGAATCGCGTGCGCAACGTTCGTATCGTCTAATGTCTCGAGCCGCCTACAACACTTGAGAACTATTTCAATTAGTAGTTGTTTTTTTGGGTTGCCTACCCGCCAACGGTGTATTTCTATTGACGTTTTGACAACAAAAAAAAAAAAAATTAAAGGCATACAAGAAACTTGTTTTTTTTTCGAGGCATTTTTGCCGGCCGGTTTTTTTTAAACATCACCTTTTTTTTGTCCACAGCTTCTGTCGCCAGGATCGCCAAGTTCCTCGGAGGGACCGGTACTCCTCTTGTTACTACTGGTGGGTTCACCTTTGACTTCGTCAAGCCGAAGCAAACCTGCAAAGACGAGTTCTATATGCTCGTTCGGGCTGGACCTCTGGGCTTTCAAGATTTGGCTTACTTTATCATTGATTTGATGAGACAGTAAGTACAATACATTTTACTTTACTTTACATAGTTATACTAAGTGAAAATCTCATCTGCACGACTTGTTTTTCTACGTTTGATCAGATCGTCCTAAATGATCACCTTGCGTACAAAAAAAAATAGCTGTGCTCATTAGCACATACATTTTTTCACGTAATATTTTGCTGGCTTTTTGTTTATACTGACGTTGATAGAGCGGTTACGAATGAGGCCTTATAATTTGGTCCTTTGATACAATCCTCCGACATTGGATGTTTATGGGTATGTATTCGAAAGGTTACATGGGAGAAGAATTTTTTTTAAAAAAAAAGGTTCTGTGGTTGCTTGAAGTTTATCTCCTTCTTGGTGCTCATTTTAAAGGTAAGTAAGCACTTGTTTGAAAGCTTTGGTGCGGGTAAATTATGGACTGTAGTAAGAATAAAGTTTAATGTGTACCTTTCAATCTTTAATAAGACAAATATAAGGGATGTGAAAAGACGCTTTACGAAGCCGAGAGTCATGTATATCAGTCAAGTAGTCATATATGCTCACCGTCATTGTGACCATTTTTATTACTAGACCATACCTATATTAAATGTTATGCATGAATACCCTTGCATGAATTACGTTCGGCTGAAGTCAAGGATATATTTAAAGCAATATAATTTACATAACATAATGCAATTAATGTAATTATTACAATAAGATCGATAAAACTAAGAGGCGTGACAATTGTTCGATGTGAGAAACAAACAACAATACACCAATGCCCTGAATCAATATTCTCAATTTTCGATCCCACGCCATCGGATTGCTGAGAAGGCGAATCTCACGGAGCATAATGCGGTGTAGTCATCGTCTTAAGAATTTAGGGTTGCGTAGGTAATGCGTAGGTAACGGCTACGTAATGGGTATTTTTACACGCTGCAGATACATTCCCATCTTGTTATATTATTGGCTTAGGGCCCTTGATTCAGCACCGATATTTTCCTCATTCTTACGAATCCGTACCTATACCATGACATGCGATTCCCACACAACTGTTCAGTCACTTGTGCCACTTTCAGACTTCCTTTAAAGTACTTATTCCTTATTTGATCCATTCGCATAACACCACACATCCCTCTTAGCATTCTCATCTCATTCATTTCGATCAAAATTCTGAGAACCAATAACATGAAACCCTAATTTGTAAAAGGGTCTTTATTGATATCAAATGCCGCAAATCTTATTGTTGTCTAGAGCATTTTCAAAATGCCACTCAAGATTAGCTATAATAATAGCCACTACTAATGAGTAAGTTAAATACTAAACGAGCAAAAATATATTATGGTATTAGATTGAGCAAAACCAAGCAATACTTTTCACTATACATAAAGTTTATTTAGTCTTCAGTAAGCTTACACTCTACTAATAACATCTATGTAGGTAAATATTAACAATAATTTGCGTTAACAATGCCTATTTAATAGACTATGTACCTTATTTTGTGAGAGCTACTTAATTGGAATACGGAGCAACGTAACATAATTATTGTGCTAGCAGTAGAGTTGTTCGTCGAAAACTGAACATTGAAGAGAAAATTAAATTAATTACGGTACCGCTAGGTTGATGGTTTCCTGGGAAATTATTTCCCATTCCTAACTGACTTCAGTGTATTCTTGTTACTTGTCTCTTGGCAGGCTAAAAACAAGCCTCCAGGTATCCTTTCTAAATAGAAGTTCTGTTTACGTTATTATGTTATTTTTTTAAATTTCTGCTTGTGTATAGTTTCAATGTTTTTGTTGGTACCTATATTGCGAGTGCTAGCTGACTTAAGGCTAATAGTTTAATTTAATTATTTGTGATTCATTTTGTGTTAATAATTACTTTGCAACTGAAGCTGTGCTGCGGAGGAGTTTGTTTAGTGAGTAGTGAAGGGCGGGCATTGAAGGGGGACTGTCTTAGGTAATTTTGACATTCGAAAAGTGCTGATTCACAGCCTAATTTGAATAAATTACTTTTGATGCACATTCTAACTCGTTGGTTGCTTTTCGTGTCACAGCAATGAGTAATAATAACCCACTGCAATACAGGATCAACTAATACAGGGGTATTGTGACTGTTACTGGTGGCCATATATATTGTAATGTCAACACTATACTTAGAGTAATAAATTGTGCACGAATAATAAACAAACAATCAAAGGAGATCAGCCATATTTGGCCCAAAATCCAAAAAGCAGGCAAATTAAAAAAGAAACGATTGATTAATTAAGAAACGTCGAAGATGAGGAAGCTTGTCAATTATTCTTTCTGCATATGTGGCTTCCCTGGTACCTCATAAACGGCGTCACTATGTTAATTTCTATTAACTGATCCCAAATTACGGTGTTTTTTTATTATTATAAAATATTAAATTTTACATACCTATTTCACATAATCTTCTCATTATTTGACATTACATACATACCTATTTCACCTCTTTATAAGTGACTTCAGCGAAAAGGATATTAATTCAGATTTGTTACAGTTGCAATGGAAATCATGTCATTTGGGATAAATAGGTTTTTAATTATATTATTTAATTTTTGTTTTATTAGATTCTTTTACATTCTGTGAATGTGAGAACGTTGTAGGCTTTGTAGACCATTGCCTATTTGTTAAGTATAATATGGTACTTGTTGACAGGCCTACACTGTTTTCCCATACTATTATGACTGTAATTTGAAAACATTGTAAAAGTCAATTATTTTTTAAAGAGTAACCGTGGAGATTCTTGCCGGCTCTTCTCCATAGGAAACGACCAATTGAAACCGTGCACCTAGCTTCTGACAATTTATAAGGGCCCATGTAGGTTCATGTGAAATAAAATATTTGAATTTTGATTTTTTCGTTTTGAAGAAAATGGTGTCTATTTTTATTCGAGGAAGTCCACTCAAGCATTTTTTACTGCAGTACCAAATCTCTACGACCGTTCCTACAGCAGTTTTCTTCCGTCCGTTCCCCAAAAGGGTTGCCCTTAGCGTGTGGGTGCATAGTTTTGCCCTGGCTGAAGGCCTAAGCAGATCTGACATTAAAAAAAATTGGGGAGGTGTACGTGCGCCTCGTTCGCGCCAAAACCAAGTTGTCCATGCGACAAAACAAGAAATAAAATAGATATGCAAACATTAGATAAAGGAACACTCGCAGTGGTTTGTTGTTATAGTAAGCAATAATTGTTTAAGGTCACCTTTCATTTATTTTGGCCAATCGGTAGTTTTATATTTTATTAATATGTATAAAACTGGACTTATCAACTTTAAAAAACAGCTGAAGAAATGTTCGTAGAGACGCAGGTCGTAGAGACGCAGGTAGGCTTTTTGGGTTTTGGGTCCAACTTTGTGTGAAACGTGACTGTTCTCCATTCTTGCCTGTTGCATACAATGAAGTCTAAACAACGACGTGTATTTGTTGAGTCAAGTTATTGCATACAACTGAAAAATAAATCACGCCGTTTAAAACAGTCTTAAGGCACACCTTGTTCCCACTCTGTTTTAAACGGCGTGATTTATTTTAGTCTATTCGCACTGTTTGAATAATTGTAATTAATAGTAGATAATTGCCACACCTAAAGGTTCCGTTAGACAAAAGCGACGCGAACCTAGTAGGACATTCTTGGACATCCATGGAGTTTCTTGTTCTTTCATGCTTTGGAATGGGCAACTAGCTTCATCTTTCTGACTAACCGACCCCTTTTTTTTTTTTTTTTTTTTGTTTGGATGGGAAATCATCAAATGACTTCTCCCGCTCTGGGTGGAGTGGGAGGGCGTGTCAGACTTTTACTGACTAAAACCCACCCGTGTTCCTTCAGTTGCCTGTGCCAGGGTCACGGTTTTCTCTTTTCGAATCACCCGCGACCCTGAGGCGTCGGCCCTATCGGACCCCGTAAATTTGTGCTGACTACTCTTTGAGGCGCGCGTGGAACACGACGCGCCATCGACCCGGGCCTGGTCCTTACCGGACGGCGAGCTACCCGTCGCTCGCCGTCCGCAAGCCCGCGCCTATGGTGGCCGGGAATCTGCAGGCGACTCTCGACGCCCAGGGCGTCTCCTGCGGCGACTAGTGGTCGCGTGAGAGCGCAAGCCTCTCTCCCTCACGCGCTCCGCCTCCTCCTTCGCAAGCATTACTGCTTCGCAGAAGGAGGTGACGGCTTTCCATTCTCTATCGCTCCGTACCATGGCCTGGACCAGGGCCGGACGCGAGAGATCGCCGCCGCCGATCGCCTCCGCGAGAATACTGCGGTGCTCCAAAATCAAAATCAAAATCAAAATATTTTATTTCACATAGACCTACATGGGCACTTATGAAACGTCAGATTCTAGGTGCACGGTTCCAATTGGTCGTTTCCCATGGAGAAGAGCCGGCAAGAAACTCCATGGTTACTCTTTTAAAAATATGTCTTTTACAATGTTTTCCAATTAGTGATTAACAGGTATGGGAGGACAGTGTAGGCCTGTCAACAGTTATATGTTAAACAAATAGACAATTGTCTATAATTTATAATCCACAGGGCCTACGACGTTCTCACATTTACAAAATAAAAATAATCTAATAAAGTAAAATAAAAAAATTAGGTATATAATGTCAAATAATGAAAGAATTATGTCAGAGATATGTAAAAGACCATATCTAATAATAAAAAATAAAAATTAAACACCATTATTTGGGAGCAGTTATTAGAAATTTACATAGTGATGCCGTTCATGAGGTACCAGGGAAGCCACATGTGCAGAAGGAATTATTGCCAAACTTTCTTGTCTTCGACGTAGTCTTTAATCTTATAGTACGCTTTTTTGATAAGGACACGTTTAATGTGGGCTTTGAACTTTCCATCGCTAAGTTCTGTAACCGACTTAGGCAACTTATTATAAAAGCGGATACTGTTTATCAGAAATGATTTGCTTGTTTTAGTTAATCTAAATTTGGGTATAACAATTTCATTTTTACTACGTGTATTTATATTATGGAAATCGCTTCTTATTTTAAAAAGTTCTAAGTTTTTGCGAACATACAAAATACTTTCTAAGATATAAAGGGAAGGCAGAGTGAGTATATCAATTTCTTTGAATTTGTTTCTAAGAGACTCGCGAGGACCCATTTCATAGATCGCGCGGATTGCCCTCTTTTGTAAAATGAAAATTGAATCTACGTCAGCTGCTGATCCCCACAGCAGAACGCCATAAGACATAATACTGTGGAAATAAGCAAAATATACCAACCTAGCTGTGGCTATATCGGTCAACTGCCTTATTTTTCTTACTGCATACGCAGCTGAACTTAATTTACCTGAGAGAGCTCTAATGTGAGCGCCCCATTGCAATTTAGAATCTAAAGTAATTCCTAGAAATACAGTTTCCGTAATAGCATCTACTTTCTTGCCATCAAGTTTTAAATTTAAACCCACTTGGGGTACATTTGGTAATGAGAACTTAAGACATTTAGTTTTGTTCGCATTGAGTAAAAGATTATTAGCTGCAAACCATTTCGAAAGAATAGCCAGACTATCATTCACATGTAAGACATCCGTATCTTTTCTATCTATTTTAAAAATAAGAGAAGTATCATCAGCGAATAAAATTATATCTGATAAGTTAGCCATCATGTAAGGAAGGTCATTAATATAAACTAGAAATAAGAAAGGGCCGAGAATTGAACCTTGAGGCACTCCCATCTTAACTAAGGACCCCGAGGACGTCGCCCCGTTAACGTTCAATTTCTGTTGCCTGTTTGATAGATAGGAAAGAACAAGATTAGCGGCTTGTCCACGAATTCCGTAGTGGTGTAATTTACAGATCAGTGTATTGTGGTCAACGCAGTCAAACGCTTTGGAGAGGTCACAGAAAATGCCAATTGCATCCTGGGACTTCTCCCAGGATTCCAAAATGTGACTGATGAGTAACACTCCCGCATCAGTCGTCGACCTACCTTTCGTGAAACCGAACTGGCGCCGCCCAAGCTGGGCAGACCTCCACCGTATGCTCCACCGTGTCCTCCGGGCGATCCACACAATGGTGACACCCGGGCGTGATGCGAAACAGGAACCTCCCAAAACAACCGTGTCCGGTGAGGACCTGTGTCAGGCGGAAGGTGAGGACGCCGTGGCGCCTCTCCAACCACTCCTCAAAGAGGCGACTTACCGCCGCTATTGTGGCGTGCCCAGCACTGGGTTGCGACAATCGCACCCTCCATGTCGCCATGAGATCCCGCCGGAGCTCTGTCCGCTGTACCGTGATTTCTCGCGGCAGCGGAGTTACACCCCGGCGTTTTGCCTCCTCGCGCCACTCCCATACGTGCGCGTGGGCTTTTGCCTCCAGATCCCATGGCGGCAATCCGGCAAGGAGGCTCGCCGCCTCGCAGGAGACCGTGCGGTATCCCCGGACCAGCCGGATGGCCATGACCCTTTGGGACGCGTTCAACCGGCGGGCTGGTCGGAGCCTCAAAGAACGCGCCCACACCGGTGCCCCGTAAAGGGCCATGGACCGCACGACTCCCGCATAGAGCCTCCGGGACTAACTGACCCCTTGATAATTCAAAAGTGTCTGTAATTGGCTTATTTGAAATAAATGCTTTGAGTTTGAGTTTCTACGTCTGTGTAGTCACGATGTTCATAAATAGTTTTGAATCGGTACTCAGTGTGTTTCAATGAGATATTATTAGAGATTATCAAATACGTTTACGTATATTATTCAAGACGATGGTGGTTTTATAGGAAGTAGCGAGATAATCATTGGGCGAAGGATTTTCTGTCCAAAACAGTATTGCCAATACGGCAATCAAGTTGATAGAAAAAAATGAGATAGTCGGTCCGGAAATTGGATCCAGCCGAAAAAAACTTCGTTCTATAACGTAAGCGGGAGCAAGAGTGCAGCTTAGTCTTGCATCGTGATAATTCGATTTTAATATCCACCAAACCACCTTTAATAATAATATGTTCTTCACGCAAAACGAAAGACCACATCCTAAAAGCTGCGTACAATCAAGAAGGGTTATATCCCGAGGAACTAACATCTAAATAGTCGCACCGCACTAGTCGTAGCTACCACTTATATTTAATAATAAACTTTTTATTTTAGAATAAAATTCCATAATAATTAAACAAATTTGTTAGCACATGCCGACTTAAAAACTATGTTAGCGTACAAATACAAAACAAAACTAAAATGTTGACCAACACAAAAACTAAAATAATAATAATAATGCCAGGGGCCGCAGTCTTACCCAACAAGCTGAATAAAAGCTGACGGGAAGTTTAAAGTTACCTATCTAGTTTCTTTTGTAGGTAAGCCCACGTTCGGTTTAAAGAACTTTATTTCTCATAAGAACTTAAAAATAACAGTTCCCTTAAAATGAGAAACTTAAGTGATTATAATAAGTACTATTAACATAAGTTACCTCTATGGTGTTGGAGACATTATATTTTTATTTTCTGTTTATGTAATTTCAATTGTTGTGATGTATTGCCATAATCTGTAAAAAAAACCCTCCGGCAAACTATTGAACAGCCGTACTCCTTCAACCAGTGTTGTTTTTTTGGCATAATTAGTGCGAGCGTGCGCTAGTTTTAACTGGATTTTGCTTTTATTTCTTACGTTGTATGTTTTATTTTTCAAATGTAATTGTACGTTTGATTGAACAGATTTGGTGATGATTTTTCAATAAGGACACAAGTGGAGTATTTGTATTTGTTTTGTGTTCTTTGTAGTGGGTCTAGGTGAGTTTTCGCGGCTGACCCCCATAGCTCGATTAAATATTCAAGATGGGATTTAACCAGAGAGTTATATTTAACCAGAGAGTTATATTCTACGTACTTTTTTTGGAATGCATTTTGAAACTACGTAATGCTGCCAGTTATGACGTTAACTTTGTTTTGATATGGTTGATGTGAAGTTTCCAAGTAAGTTTGTCGTCAACATGTAATCCCAGATATTTTTTGTAGGTTGATCGTTTGAGAACTTTTATCTATTGTGAGTGGTGTGAACTCCGGTAATGATTTGTTTTTGGCACAGAAAATCACGTTTATAGTAAGCAAAATACATTTTAGCCATTCGTTCAGCAGGTCAAGGTCGTTTTGTGCATCCGTTATAATGTTAAGAATAGATTTATTGTAATAAAATAGACATGTATCATCTGCCTATAGAGTTAAGTGCCCTAAATCCCTATTTTATTAATATTATTAACATATATTAGAAAGGGTAATGAGCGAATAACGGAGCCCTGGAGACAGCCATACGTAATGTTTTGAACCGAGCTAGTGAAATTGTCTAATTTAACTACTTGTCGCCTATTCTGTAAATATGATGTGAACATATCGAGGGCGCTGTTTGTGATACCTATGTTATTTAATTTCTGGATGAGAGATGGAATTTTTGATGACTTACTGTATCAAATGTTAACAGAGCTCGTCAAAACGGTGAACGGTCACACAAAAACGCCTGTCCAAATACAGAGTGTTTTTTGACACTTTGATGCCAAATACTGGTGAAAATGTCAGATTTATGTACGAACGTGTGCTGTTATCTATTTAAAATGTATCTCTTAAGATTGTACCCAAAGAGTAGGTCCTACCAATGAGGCCATTTACCACTGATAAGTCTGTCAGTTGTTGTTAGAGTTAAAATAAAATGATATCAGGTCTTTACTTATGGAAGTTGCCGTTTTTACAATACTATTCATTTGAAACGTAAATGACGTATGGCTGGCAATTAATTCTAAATTCTAAATTCAAACGAATTTCAATTTTTTTTTAAAGTGTAATTCTTTTTTTAAAGTCAGTCATTTGTTTATTGATTAGTGTTTTGTTTTCACTACATATGTATATTTTTCATCACTAAGGACAGGATTAAAATACGAGTAATTATGAAATACGAGTTCCAAGTGTGTTGGTAGTAACAAACGGCTGACAACATAAATTACGTATACGGCGTGAACACTAAAAACGAACGCACGACTCGTTATTGGTCAATCGCTCGTCCCCGCTGCTCCTACACGACAACGCTCGACCTCATACGGCACAACCGACGGTCTATATGCTACAATAGCTAGGGTTGGAAGTTTTGCGTCATCCACCGTACTCACTCGGTGCGTATTTTGATTGATAGAATCAGTTTAACTTTATGTATACTAAACGGAAATTTCATAGGTATCTAAATAGGTAGGAAATTTCATCTATTATTATGTACCATGTGGAAAAAAATATAATAAATCTACTATTAAGATACTAGCCTCTACCGCGTCTTCGTCCGCATGAAATTTATTGTTTTAAAATAAAATTATATCCTATTACACTCGGCTATACTGTACCTTCCCATTATAGAAAGAATTTTCGGAATCAAACTCAAACTCAAAGCATTTATTTCAATTAAACCATTTACAGGCACTTTTTAATTGTCAAGGAGTCGGTCAGTCAGAAATATGAGGCTAGTTGCTCATTCCAAAGCGTAGTAGGGTATCTATGGAGAACACGGGCAAGAAACTCCATGGACACTCTTTTAAATAATATTGTTGTTACAAATATATTAGTTACATCATTAATGTTGACACTTGTTATGGTATTTATGTTGACGCGTGTGTGTTGTCATCATTATAGGGGAGATCGACGTACAAAAACCGTACACGTTACAAGCGTCCAGAGTGCAACAAAACATAATTAACAACAATCCAAAAAATAAATTATTAAAATAAGTCGTGGCAGCTAAGAGATGACCAGTCCCAACTGACGGCGTCCGTTCACGAACATGACGCATGGATCAGCACCATTCAGCTCAACCATTTTGAGGAGTCATGTAAGGAGCCAAATGATCCAACACACGCCCCACCGTCAGCGAGACATTTCAGTAAGTATGACATACTATCAGCCGCCAGGGCACATTCAGGTCAATGTATGACATTACCCGGTAAATGGTAGCTCTATAGCACAAAGTACTCACCTATGCAATGCATCTATATAATAAAAAAGATATTGAGTTTATACAATCTTCAGCAGCTCCAACAGTATTTCAAATGTCAATTAATTAGTTGTGGTGTGGAGCAGGACTAAGCCAGGCATTTTATCACTGATGTAATCCCCTAACTTATAATGCCTGCCTGCATAGTGTGTGTTTCAAAAAGGATTTGAATTTCGTCTCATTCAGTTGAAGTACACTCGGTCCCAATAATAACGGGTCAGTCACAGAAGTCCGAATATCTCCTGAACTACGTATGTTATCATAATGAAACGAATACTGTTCGATTGGGCATTTAACTTGTGTGTACCTTCATTCTTATTCTCAAAATAAAATAAAAACTGAAGTTAGACATTTTTGTCTGAAACTTAAAAATATAGTAAGATTCTTTTTTTGCTTTTTTTCATTACATGCATAATTTTAATGCTTCGTATTGCCTCCCCGAGCTCTTCTTGCAGCTTCCAGGCGATTCGGCATGCTGAACACCAAATTTCGAAGCCGGTTCTGAGGAATGGCTTCCCATTCCTCCACCAGTGCTTGTCTGAGCTCGGGTAGCGTGATTGGTGGGGAGTTACGACGTTTTACGCAACGCTCAAGCTCGTCCCATGCATGCTCTATGGGGTTTAAATCAGGGCTTCGCGCTGCCCACTGAATCAGTTCGATACCGACCTCTCCAACGTATTCATTTACAATTCCGGCGGTATGGGGACGCGCATTATCATGCATTAATATGCCATCCCGGTCCATCCTCGCCATGAAAGGTCCCACATGCTCATTCAGGATCTCCTCCACGTACCTCTCTGAATTCAGAGTGCCATTTTGAATTAGCACGAGCTCGGTGCGGGCCTCGGCAGAAATTCCAGCCCAAACAAGTGCTGAGCCTCCGCCATGTGCCACTTTTTCCTCCACACAGTCTTGATGGAAGCGTTCCCCTGGTCTTCTATACATCAACTGCCTATCATCATGCTTGTAAAGCATGAATTTCGATTCATCCGTGAACATTACCGTAGACCAATCGTCCAGTATCCAGTGTTGGTGCTTGCGCACGTATCTCTGTTTTGCAATTCGATGTTGCCGTTCCAGTCTGGGGCCATTTGCGGGCCTTAATAGTTTCAAGTTTGCCTCAACAAGACGTCTCCTCACTGCTTGTGCGCTTAAATTGCTACCACCAAATCGAATAAAGTGGTTTTATAGACCAACTGCAGTTTGAAAACGATTTCGGAGCATTGTAGCCACCAGGTATCTGTCATCCCTGGCCGTTGTGCATCTTGACCTGGCATTTCCTGGTCTCCGAAGGTGCGATCCGGTCTCTCGGTGCCGCTGTACTACCCGCTGAACAGTCGACAAAGATACACCACTGTTTCTTGCTGTTTCACGCCAGCTCCGCCCAAGTTCCAAGAAAGTCAGAATTCTGGTATATTCATCTAACGTGACTGCCATGCTCCACTTCACAGAATACTGATTATGCACGTGGAAGTCATTCGCAATTTTTTTTTTGTGACAGAATAGATATGGAAATAAACCATAATAACATAAAGCAAAAAAATTGTTTACAAGGCAGATGTGAGTGGAAACGCCGGGAGGGGACGCCCTAGGGGGACATATAGTGACCTTATTGGTGATGTACTTCAGAAAGGTCAAGTGCGTAGCACTCGCAACCGGCGTGCGTGTATGACCAGATGTATGAACGTAAACGAGGCAAAAGGAGTATTTAAGGATCGTAGCAGGTGGCGTTCTGTGGTTTCTGCTTACCCCCACAGGAAGAAGTCGTGAGTGCATGTATGAGATATCGATCGAAACACGAACTTTATATATTAAATGATATCCTTCGCATTGATGTTCATCGTTCCCGTCCGACTAACTTCTTTACAATTATGGTCTCCATCGTCTCGCTGAATTGATTTTCCATGTTCTTGGAACAATATTAGTTTGTTTGCTATTCGTTTATAAAGGTCGTATTTTGAATAAGGACTTTAATGTTCAGTGAGTTATTGCTTTCATTATGTTTTGAATAAATTAGCATCCAAGTGGATTTTGTAAGGATCCTTTATTTATTTATTTTATTATTTATGTACACAATAAAATACATAGGGATACTACATAATTATAATTTGTGTACAAAAGTACTGAAGGTACGTAAAAAGAAACTTAGACAATAGCGTGTGAGAACAAGAACAGAAAAATGTGAATATGTGCATTCTAAAATAAACTTCGTGTAAGTATCAAATAGAAGAAGAATTTATTAGACTAAAAAGTAAAAATACCTACTTTAAAAATATGACATTTTTTTATATTGTGTCATCATTCATTTTTTATTAATTTCAGCCGAAAGACGTCCATTGTTGGATATAGGCCTACCCTTGTTATGTCATGCAATACTTAAATTGAAAGGCCAAGCAGTACCTTTTTAGTAAGATAAAAGGATGTAAGAGTTAAGCCTTGTATTGTGTGTGTTATTGATCTGATCACTTTTTAACAGTGAAAGCGTTATGTAAGTCTTGGTGACCTACTTTACAGGAAATGTTTGTGGGATCATCGTACGGAACCCTCCTCATGCGAGTTCAACTCACACTTGACCGTTTTTTTTTAATGTACCTAACTAAATAAAATGCCTCGTTGGTCTAATGGTCGCAAGAGCCTCTGCTGAGCATGAGGTCTTGGGTTCGATTCCCAGGTGGGGAAAAGTGTTACTGGGTTTTTCTATCTTGAATTTCTCATTATCAGCCCAGAGTCAGGATTTGTGCCCAGATGATGGCAATAGGCTCGCCCCCTATTACATGGGACTTAGCATAACTGGCGAAGTGTGGGTGTGCTATAGGTACACCTCTGCCTTACCCTTCGGAAAAAACAGGCGTGATGTTATGTTATGTGTGAAATAAAGTGTTTTAAAAAAGAATTATTATCGTGTCTACATATTACCATTCCGAGTCTGTCAAACAAGATTTTCAAATAAGAAACGCGGGTTCAAATTGAATTATTCACATTGCCAAATAACGAGAAATGATGAAATTCGGAAAAAAATAAATAATATATATAAATTGTTGTGGTGTAAAATGAAGGTTTGTTATTTTGTCAATGAGATTGTAAATTTAATATTTTAAAACATTTTATATTACTCGTTAAAGGACCAGTGGGACTATTGGCGCCTGCCTAAGTGTAAAAATCAATGTGCAGCAAATATTGTTTTATTTTTGCAATTGTTGTATTCTATAGTTTACATTTTAAAAAGTTTCACGAGTTTGAGACTCGTGAACAAAAATAAGGCTTTATATTATTTGTGGAGATGGACAAGGGTTACACTGAAAAATAAAACTGTTATTTGAACGAATGAATTATTTCAGTAATCATAAATTAAGAAATATGTAAAAAATACGGACAATTTAAACATGCTGCATATTGTGCTGGTTTTGGTACTGGTGGCGGTGGTGGCGGTGGTGTTAATGATCTGTGTGGCATTCCTGGCGCCACATTCCCTTGTAAGCCTTTGGATGAATCCTGAATTAATTGACGATTCGCTCGAGTCCAACAGCAGGCATAGATTGTATCTATATTACAAAAATAGAACGACTTTATTGATATACATTTATAAATGCTATTATAATGTTGATCATTAGGCATCCACCTACAGACTGAATATGAAAAATATAGCATCATTACGGCCCAACAGAAATAAAGAAAGATAAAACTTTTGGCTTGGGTCTAGTATCGTTTGGCAGGAGTTTTGGGGTAAAAAGGGTTGAAGATGGTAGGGGTGGCTTCCCTGATTATAACGCTACCACTCTTATTACAAGGTAAAGCGTATTTTTCGAGAAATTAATAATAAATGTTTCTAACCTCAAATTAGATTACAGCGTAACGAAACGTTAAAATCGGCGATTGACAACCAAATCTGTACTAGTATATTGTCTGTGGTGTAAAATGTCGTGCAAAATCGGTGAAACGGAACGTAAAAAAAAAAAACAAACGCTAGTTGCGTCATGTGTCAGTGTCATTTGTTTACGTTCATTCCGTTTCTCCCAGAGTTGTGACAAGTTAGTGTACCTCCACTTCATGGTTAAAATAGGTCGACATTGTTCCAATACCGAATCGGGGCACCCCGACTCCACGTAGTCTTTTGGCTCCTACCCCTAGAGTGTTTATAAAAATCCGGAGGCGCGAAGGGGTTGCACTTCCCGCAGCGCCGGAGACGTTGGAAAAGCGACATTTATGTGTTTTGAGGTTAGGTTACAATAATTCGTTTACCTTTTCATGGGAGTGGTACCAGAGGGGACGGAGCACCCCCCTCCATCCCCCCACCACTTCCCCACCCCCACCTCCTGCCAAACGATACTAAATTTTAACCGAATATAGTTTAATTTTTAACTAACCATTCTATCATTGATACTGATAGTTATCATGGGTAATAATGGTTAGTAATGGGCTGTCTGCAGGAGTCATGTAGGAACGTACTTCTCTGACTGAAGGACCACTCCCACGACCGACCATCATATGGGCTAGCAATCTCTCATTGTCAGCTTGTTCGGTATTCAAAAAGTTTGTAACAGTGGTGACAAATATACATATGTATCTAATAGCAGTGGTTTATTTTTTTGTATACATAACTATTAAAATACCTGTGAATATGAAATTCTATGATACTATAGACTTGTGTGTGTATACACTTGCAATGTCTTGTCACTATTATATCCAGCCATGTGTAGCAATAAACTTAATAGATTAACTATTCATAGGCCTGGCTCATGAAACCCCACATAAAACGCTGCTTTGTTAAGTTTTGCTGGCTCACATGTAAGCGAAACGCTGTGTCAGACTTTATACCTGTCTTGTTGCAGAATACTATTATTCCAATGTGGTATAGGTACAAACCTGACTGTTCAACCATCTGGCAAGTTTCGCTTGAAGGGGTATGGTTACCGTTGACATGATATGCCTTTGAATCTGCCGAATTATAGAGCAAAAAAGATGAATTATTTATGAATATCAATGGTAATCGGGTTCTGAAGATGTCAGTCCATATGGAATAGCATTGGTCGTAAGAAATAGAACATATCGCTCAGTATACAACGTGGGCGTAAACAAAACGTGGGTCAAGAAATTGCAATGAAACCTGACGTGACGCCATCTGCCATCATCGCCAAGATCGGATGTGCAAGTAGGGAAAGTGAAATCAAATCAGTTGTTTTACTTGATAATAACTCAACTGTAGAACCGTATTTTTCAATTAATTACTTCAGTATGGAATGCCATTTTTTAGTATATGTAAGTGTGTAAATCTCTTACTTGTACGACAATAATGCCATAATATCTGCTTAATTCTGAATAAAGTTTTCAAATTTACTTAACTACAAATAAATCTTTAATTCGAAGTTTCAAGCAGCCTTTCTTGATGTGGTCTGATTTCCATCTGTCTTGCCAAATGGTTTATAAAAAAATACTCTCACAAGTAATAACAATACTGTCACAACTAAAAACAATCGTGACTTTCGTATCTCTCATACATGAGGACATTCTTTACGCCTATTATATTGCACATAATATTATGTGCCCATGTAACCGAATACAGAAATAACTTGTTAACAAAACGCTACCATTTTCCCTTCAGTTAATAGAAATGTATTCATAAACTTATCTACAAGTTGTCACTCAAATGTCAGAAAATAATAAACATATGGGCTTTCAGCCTTATCAGATTTATCTACCTTATTTACTCACCAAAGTGCGTAACTTACGCATACAGTAAAATTTAGGGAGATCTTGTCATTTTTTAATAACCTGTTGCAATTGTTTGTTTATATGATTGTTTTAATAAATAGTTTTGTTTGTATTGAGTAACTACTCGGGTTTTAGATACCAGACTATTAGAAGTGACATAAATAAATGTATTCTGGGAAAAGAACGTATAGTGCCTGGCGTGGGACTAGTTATACACTATAAGGTATATAGTTACACTATAAGCGGCAAAATGTTACAACAAATTACAAACGTCATATAAAACTTTTCACAATCCCCTGTGAAACGTATGCTTCGCCCATATGTAGGTGTAGTAGGATATATCTCTGACTGAGCTTTCTAAGAACTTTCTTAACAAATTTTCGCGGGTTCGGGAAGGCCGACGTAGCCACAAGAAGCGGCTATCAGTGCCTACCTATTCTTTGTAGACGAATATTAAATTAAACAAAATAAATCGACAGTTGCACAAGTTATACGACAGTAGGTAATTAACACCAGATTACAAAAAAACAGTCGCGAGGTGTCGTAGGTCACAGCGAGAGCATAGCTATTCACATCCCTATTTTCGGTTTTCGAAACGAAAATGGCACGTTTTCAATGACTTATTTGCCTTGCCGCCAACAACAAATAGCTTTCGGAAGAATGGGGGTCGTCAATTTGAATTAAATGCACAACATTTTCGGGTTTTCGATTTAGGAGCAGCCCTTAGAGGACTCTTTTGATGTTGGAATATGGATTGTTGTTCGATTCGGTACGGAATCTTATCAGTGACTAGCTACGGTTCCTTTCGTTTTTGCACACCGGCGAATGAGAAATAGACCGAAAAAAAACAACATTTTGACCGTCACGACACTTATTTATGTAACAAAAGTTTCGGTCTAGGTATCATTTTTGAACTTCGTTTTAAAAAATGCGACGTTTGAACGTAGAAGAACAAAAGGAAAAATAAAAAAATATTAATAACTGCATAGCGTTCAAAACAAAAAACTAGGTTCCCAAAATTGGAAATATTATACGTTATAATTTATAAGAGTGTTTTGTGACATTTGTGACGTTCTGCACGTTTTCACACTTTGGCTTGCTAACACGTTTTTATTTCCACGCCATCTAGCTTTGAATGGAAGCAACTGCTGCTTATCAACGAGCCCGAGTCACAGTTGCACGTCGCCGGCAAGTCGACGTGCCATCTCATGATGAAGTCCTTCGCGAATTTCCTGAAGAAGGAAGAAATCCTTTATACCCCATGGGACACCACATCAGATGCTGGCCTGAATTACACAGAGAACTTGAAGTTTTACCTCGGCTACAAATACACAAGTAAGTTTAGAATTTAAAAAGCTCCTGCCATCTATTGTGTTCACTGGTAAGCAAAGCGCCGCGTCTTGGTCAGTTTGAACTGCAGTTCACGTATGATAAAGAGATGGCGCTGTTACCAACTTCACAAACCTGACGAATATTTTTCGTTCCGCTACTCAACAACAGATGTCACTAACATCTATTATAAACTTATTTCGGTTACCCACAGATTCGAATGGGGTCGCGCAGCGTTAATTTACGATACTCCGGCTTACGAAGTTTTTGTGGGAGAATCAGGCGGATATTTGCTTGCTGCCACTATACATAACTTCATGCTGGCCGAAGGCATTGATGTGTTTGGCTGGGAAATGATGACCCAACAATCTTTTGAAGACATGTTGGTTCAGATAGTAGGAAACACCTTTGCGAGTGAGTTAAGTTTTGAGTAACGGCTGAGGGTTATTAGCACCAATTCGGATTTAAGTTTTGGGAGGTGACATAAGTTGTGCATTGTGACCATTTTTATTTCATTTAAGCCTGTTTAATAATAATTATTCAAATATATTATTATAATGCTCAAAACACAGCCTTAATGAAAACTATCACGATTGTTTGTTTCCGCACGTTTGGTGATTAAGTTGTTTGCACAAACAAGATTTTGTCACGGGTATGGTTCACGCAGGGTTGCCAACCGTCCGGGTTTCCCCGGTTTTGTCCTAGTTTAGGGGGTGTCCGGGGAGTGTCCGGGCGGGGCTTCATTTGTAGTCCGGGTTCTAACTGATTTTTAAAACACTTTATAACAAACTGTAATAAGATTCTGTTTTTTTAAGTACATTTAAAATGGTGATTAAAGATGACTGAACTTAATTTTAAGGTCTGATAATAATAAAAAGGTGATTTTCAACTTTTTTTACTCAAACTACATATATTTAAAAAAAACCTGTTGATATGTCCGGGTTCTGGGCTCTAAAATCCGGGGTTTTAACGCATATTGTCCTGGTTGCCAAATTTTTCAGATGGCAACCCCAGGTTCACGGATTGTCATATATATGATATGGTATCCAATAAAGTTTCATGTGTCCAGTTAAGTAGTCACGACCTCTCAAGGTCAACTACGAGATGCCATAATTTAAAAAAAAAAGTTTCATGAGGTAAGTCTAGGTAGGTACCGAGACAAATCGAGGAATGTTGAAAGTTATTTTTTTGGATGAAAGTCGTAGCAGACATCTGAAACTAGAATCTACTTATCTAGGGTATTAGTTTTGAAGATCTGTAGCTGGGGTAGGTAATAACAATTAATAAGGTTTCAGCAAGAACCAGACTTTGGCGTTTGCAAAACTTAGTGGCAAAAATAGTTCATTGAAATCGGTAATTAAAAGATTTTTTGTTCTTTTGAATAAGTTATTTTGAAATTATTACGCATCCTGAATTTGACCTTAAAGGGTTTGAGTAAATTTGTTTCTTTTTGTTTGCCATAAAACATAAGAAATAATATTTGACGGTCTTTTGAGAGTATTTTTGTTTAATCTTTTAAAATAAAACCAAACAACATACAATATTAATCTAGCACTAACAAACTACGAGTATTTACTTTCTACGGCTCTACGAGTTTTCATGTTATTAGCTACCTTTACTTAATTTTAAGAGATAACGTTGTCAAAACGCACCTGTGCCTGTAATAACAATGGTAATAATCCGAAAATATCTTTGCCTACGATAAATTTTGTTTTATTACATTTCTCAACTTGATATGCAAAATATTTTATGATTGGTTTATGTTATGATGGAAGAAGAAAAATATGCGCAGAATTATTGCCTTGTTATTTCCATTGCCTCTGGAAATATTACTGGAATGTAATTATATGCTTGAGATTTCGTTTTCGACGGGGCAAAAATAAAGGAGATTGGGCGAAAATGGTCTATGGATCAATAGCGATATGTTTAAGATATTTGTGTATTTAAGATACCTGATTTTTACCTTTGTGCAAAGTGGCATCAAAATCTGACCAATCAAATTTGAGATTTGTTTGTTTGGCATCTCGCAGGTCAACCTATGCGGTTGTCGTCTGCTTAAGCGCACTTGCCTGTGGTTGCCCTAATAAATTAAGGTCTCCAGCCAGGACTTAAACTTAAATACTAACTAAAACTAAGCGACAACGCTAAGGGCACCCCCTGTGGCTTCCAACCTCGGCTTAGGGCGTCGCTGGAAGAGGGCAGCAAATGACTAGCTGGATCGGGATTGGTATTATTTACGGACGAATTTAAAGCTACAGGCTCAGCGGCGCGGGCTGGCTCGAGCAAGGGTCGGGAGAGGCGTCGATTTGGGCGTCGCGGTGGGCCTCGGCGGCGAGGGCGGTAGGACGGCGATCGGGTTTTGGGGTTATGTAGCGTGCTAGTGGCCTTACTACTCTCCTGGAGGAGGGTAGTGACGTCGTCGGGGTCGATTAAAGTATGCCTTGGTCGGCGAATACTGCTAATGCGAGAGGGAGTGTAGCGGGCGGCCGCTGTAATCAGGGGGTTAGAATGTTTGATGCCGCAGTCGAAGAGAAGAAACGCTTTGATAAGCGTTTCATGAACTGTTTTATGGTTGGCATTTCGAGGTCGACGTGAAGATCTATATTACGGACATAGAAAGGGGCACCCGTGACCCTTCTGAGGAAACGGTTTTGGAGGGTCTGCATCTTATGGAGATGACGTGGGTGAGCGTGCGCAAATACAACGCAGGCATAGGTCATGATGGGACGGATGACTGCGGTATAGATGCGGAGCTTGCATTTAAGTGACAGTTTACTACGGGCTGTCAGTACGAATTGGAGCCTGCTAAGAGCGAAGGAGGCGCGCGCGCGAACCGCCTTGATATGAGCCTTAAAGGTAAGGTTCTCATCGAGGATCACGCCTAGGTATTTGGCTTGCTTCTCCCAAGGGATTGGCTTGCCGTACATAGTGATCGGGCTGGGAAGTGGGGGAGGGAGTCGACGACGTCTCGAGAAGAGAACCGCCTGACTCTTATCGGGGTTGACCTCGATTCTCCATTTCCGGAACCAAGCGCCTAAGACGTTTGCGGAGGTTTGGAGAGTACGAGCTATAGCGTTGGGATAGTGACCGGTATAGTAAACGGCAGTGTCGTCGGCGAAGAGAGCCAACTGAGCCTTTTTACTTTTTGGGATATCGCTAGTGAACAGCGTCAAGGCGAGAGGAGATAGTACGGAACCCTGAGGGACACCGGCGCGAATAGGATGAGGGGACGAGAGTGCTCCCTCGACGCGATAGCGAAAGGTCCGATTCGACAAAAAGTCTCGTAAGAGCACGAGACGATCTGGCACTCCTAGTTGGTAGAGCTTGTATATCAAGCCGTTGTGCCAGACTTTGTCGAAGGCTTTCGCTATGTCTAAGAATAGCACACCCGTCGTCGCGTTACGCTGCAGACCAGCGCATAAGTGCTCTACTATACGGTGGACCTGTTGGGTGCCCGAGTGTTGGCTACGGAAACCAAACTGCTCGTTTGGTATGAGGCTCTTTGCTTCGGCGTAGTCTTTGAGACGCTTATAAATAAGCCTCTCGTAGATTTTGCCGAGAACATTGAGTAAACTAATAGGGCGGTAGCTGGAGGGCTCAGACTTTGGCTTGCCTGGCTTTGGGATACCGATGACGGTGGCTTCTTTCCATGCTTGTGGGAAAATGTTGTTGCTCAAGGCGCCATTGAAGATGGCGGTCATAAGCATTATTAGTGGGGCAGGGAGGAGTTTGTATACCTTATTGGTAATACCATCCGAACCGGGGGCCTTACGAGCGTGGAGCCCTTTGATGATGACGTGCACTTCGTCTGGAGTGACGGGAGGCAGAGTATCATCATGGTCTTCGACGGGAGCGAGGGAGGCTCTTCGTTCGACTTCAGCGTCGACCTACAAATTTGAGAAAAATGCAGTTTTATAATATACAGAGTGCACATTTGGACAGGTCGTAAGGGATGTTATGTTGTCCTGTAGTTACAATGGTTAAGGTACTTGCTTCACCATTGTTACTACAGGAAAACCTTGTTAAATGACTGTCATTAAATTTTCAACATTAAGATCTGCATTTACAGATTATGAAAAAAAATACAGTCAGCAAGAAAATTAGCATTTCACAAACATTTTTTTAATGCCAATTGATCCTGTTTCTCTACGGATCAAACAATTAAATGAGACCAAACAAGTATATAGAGTAATAAATGGCAAAATACTTTCCCAAAAATGATTCGTAGTGGTCAATCATTATTAACCACGATTTTTAAACGTCTTCTGTTTACATATGAAAAAAAACCTTGTCATTGTTAATATAATTTTTTATATCAACTTTAATTTGGGAATCAACTTTATTTTTATTTTATATTTTAGATTGCGTCTACTAAGTGGTCATAGTTAAACTATTGAAAGGGTTTATTGAAACTACTTTTCGGATGCTATGCATGATATTTTCGAATTGTATGTAATTATGGGGAACATATTTAAAATAGGTTTTTTACTAAGGCACGTAGGTAAGGGTATTTATTTTTCTCATAATTCAGATCAGAGAACAGACAGAGATTTCAGAATCAGATTTTGGTGTCCCTTTTCACAAAGGTATATATGAAGTATATCCAAAAAAAAAACATATTAATAAACCATATAAATATTGGTCAATAGACCATATACAAATTCACCCAGTCCTTTGGCGTGTAAAATCGAGCTTGCCCTTGTCACTCTTCAAGACAAGGGCAAAAGAGTTCAACATCTGAAAAAAAAAATTGTGGCAATTGAAAGAACATACCCTTCTATGTTTTACTAATAATCATAATGGTGCCGATTATCTTGTTACCCGAACTAAACTAAGTAAACTATCACTAAAATTCCTTACTTTTGGCTATGTGAATCTTAAATGCTATATATATTTTTAATATCCATATCTCAATTCTCGTTTTTTACCAATCCCCAAAATGGAAATTACGGCAAATTTAACGTTCTACGCTAAGTACGCTTGAGGCTTTTATTTTTATATTCGCTTTATAACATCAACAATGAAAATCCTTTGCGTTGAGGTCACCGTTTCATGAAACATAAATCTTTCTCAGCTGTTACTAAGGCAACAAAAACTATGAAGGACCCATATTATCACAAGCGATCCTTTTTTGTTAGCCCTACGGTACAGAACGTCATAATGGCCATAATTTCCACTTTGGGGTCAGGGAAAGGCGGGAATTGATAACTAATAACGATAGAAAAGTAAGATACAGTGTTCTGTTAAACATGTCAAATAATTACCCAGGCGTTACATGACAGCGACTGACATGGATTTCTATATTTTTTCTGTGTTCATGGAGGTTATAAGTGACAAAAATACTCTTAGCACAGATTGGCACAGGCGATTTTCTTACGCGACGATTTTGTATGGCGCAATGGATTTTCAACTCTCGGTTTTAAGCAGAGCATTGAGCGTTCATCCTAGCGCGTCAAATAAACAAACACACTGTTGGGTTTTCAACTTTTGGCGCTAAGTAATGCGATGAAAATCCAGTGGGTAATAAAAAATCGCCAATTATTGTAAAACTCGATGTGCCCACATATTCGGCCATTTTGCTTGTCTTTCTTACAAAGACTATATTTTTATTTCCACATTTATAACATTATGTAAAATAAATGGTGTTTATAATATAAACTCTATCTTTTCGAATTTGAGCTATAGAACCAACCTAAATATGTAAATTGCATACAAAAACTTTATAATTGAGGAAAACCAGAAATATAACTACAAATAAGTTTTCAAATACTGATAATCTTCTGAATGACCTACAGAACGTTGATCTCGAGAACGTTTTCGAACAAAAAATATGACATTGACACACTTGAGGCTGCTTGCAAGAAAATACAAAGAATCATTTTAATCATAATATGTACAACATTGGGTTTCTTCAATATAGAATTAGTCAGTAGCAGCCCGGAGTCTGGATTTCTACCCGGTTTATGGAAATAGGCTCGCCTCCTTTTACATTGGACTTAAACGTAATAATAATTTAAGATTTATTTTGTTTGTTTGTTTGGCATCTCGCAGGTCAACCTATGCGGTTGTCGTCTGCTTAAGCGGACTTGCCTGTGGATTCCCTAATAAATTAAGGCCTCCAGCCAGGACTTAAACTTATATACTAACTAAAACTAAGCGACAACGCTAAGGGCACCCCCTGTGGGGTACGAACCTCGGCTTAGGGCGTCGCTGGAAGAGGGCAGCAAATGACTAGCTGGATCAGGATTTGTATTAATTAGGGACGAATTTAAAGCTACAGGCTCAGCGGCGCGGGCTGGCTCGAGCAAGGGTCGGGAGGGTTTAAGATTTTAACGTTACCAGCTATATATATACTGGAAACTGCATTGTTTGTAAAATCAATTCCGCATTTGTTTACTAAATTGTCAGCAGTTAGGAAGACCCCAATCCGTACTCAATTTAAAAAACAATTATCTATATACGACAAAGTGCAATACATCATTAATGAAAATGAGCTTCTCTGGTGTTGCTCCCAAAATTTATAACAAAATACCCGATGTCGTAAGAATCATGCCATTATTTAAAAAAATAAGTGTTATCATAAATTATTTGTTAAGAAATGTTACTATGCCCTAGATGATTACTTAAATGATAAAATACTGTAACTACTGTACCTATTAATAATCCAGTGTATTGCATGAATGTCTTTTCTTTTGTTTTGATATTATTTTGTTTGTTTTTCTGTGTTGAATTTTTTCAAATTCAAATTTCAAATTGAAATTCTTTATTGCGAACTAAGTGTGATTTTTTTGAAAATGTTAACAATAAAAGGTTAAGGTGCCCAAGATACAGGCTGTGCATAGTTTGGGACCAACGATACCTCCATATTGTAACTTTCGAGTGTTTAAATAAACGAATTTACGATTTACGATGTAGGTTCTTAGAACTTAGTTGCCTGGTAGAGCATTGCAATTTATAGTTATTATATGTTAAACTATAAACTAAATATACATCATACGAGAATCATCTCAAATTTACAGTTATACAGTTTTCATTATATTATATTAGTTATCGTTAGTCATACAATTTATATTATCTCATACAATTCTTATAATTTACATCGATTTATATTAAGTATCACAATCATCTGTTTTGTTTGTCTTTATTTTATTTAATCTTCACTGATACATAATTATTATATAAGACCTTGGCCTTTAACCTATGTTTTACAAATAAATGATTCTGATTCTGATTCATAACTGGCGAAATTTGGGTGGACTAACACCTCAACCTAGCCCTACGGGGAGTACAGCCGTGATGTGATGTTATGTTGTTTAATATTCACTTGACGATCTCACCATATGGAAGGGAGTATAAAGACAAATATACATGTGTTACGTGAATGTTACACAATCTAACCAGGAAGCGTAGCATTGCCGACGTCCTTACTTTGCTTGGTCGACTTTTGTCGACGAAGGAATAGACAAAATTACAGATTTATTCAATTCATCTGTCATTTTGTCTATTCTTCGGTGGTCATGGTCATGGTAGCAAGTGGATGTAAAGCACAATATATCTACTGCTAACCGTCAGTTAAAGTAAGATTGTCTGCGAAAATTAGACTAGAACTTTTTTTTGAGCCACAAGATACAAGCGACATTTATTTTATGGCTCAACGAACATTAAACAACGCAATACTCACGACAGGTAGTTATGTTGCTTAAGAGATAAAAGTCTAATAGCCTGACTATTTCATCACACCATGTCAATAATAACATAGCAATTCAAGGCATGGAGCATTGAAGTGAACACCTTTCATGGATTTCACATTTCACTGCAGTGAACGTTCCGGAGAGACGTGATTGTATGCCTTGATATCCTAGACGAGGGATTGCGACCTGAGAATGTTGATTAATTTGCTCACACTTCAGATCTGGAAGCTCTTGGCACAGAATACACGATTGGCCTCTCTTTCCGTAGATCTGATTTCTTTGAGGAATTTAAAATCTACCTACAGACGGCTGTATTCTCCATGGGAGCAGACGTAAATGTTTAATACACCCACATTTCTCCAGAATTCGTTATAAGTTCGGATAATTGGGGGCAGATCTTTTGCAATTAATTGGCTCTAAAGCAGTCTTCAGACAGCTACGCGAAATTCCATAAAACTTTAAATTTTGCCGGATTCGATCTAGTAGGTACACACAGACAGGAGTCGCACTTGCGACACCTAAAGCAACGAGTAGTTTTTATCATGAATTGGAATAGTTGTTCAGTGTGATGGGTAATGAAATAAAGTGGAACGACATTGTTCATTAAGTAAAAAGGGTATGAGAATCACTTTCACGCGTCATATAAAAAAAAAAAAATGGAACATACCCATCAGAAGTTGGCCGAAACATCCCAACGGCAGCGCTGGTTGGCTGGATTCGATTTTATCTCTATCAATCGTTATTTCTCTTGACAAACTTTATTATGTTACAATGAGCTTGACTTATATTTTTGTATGGAGCTGTGTGGAAGATGGTATGACTAGAAAGAGGGTGGCTACCGAGATGACGACTAAATCTTGTACAAAGAGAAGTATGGATGTATCTATGTATTAGTATTTATTATTGTATTTTAAAGTAATTTCTGAGCGATGTTTTAATAAAATAAAATAAATAATGAAATATTCAAAAATAAAATAAGCTAGATTGAGTCGATATGTCCTATCTGACTACCCCTGAGAAGAAATGGAGAAACCAACTCATGGGTCAAAGATTATGTCTGGACTTAAGTCCAGACAAAATCTTGGTCAAATCATGTGAGGACCATGTAGATTAGTGCTGAAATGGTATTTTGAGGAAAAAACCTCGCAGACTTGAGTGGACTAGTCCAGTCAGTGCAAGCAGTTGTCAGTAATCGTGTAGCTAAACTCAGAACTTAAGGGGCCGACGAACAACGCACGTTATAGAAATTCGAGGCCGGATTCGGAATATTGCCATCTCTGTTTGACAAAAGAAGGGAGTGAGGGACGCGGTTCGCAGCCGTGTGTGTGTGACTGTGTGAGTAGATAGATAGCTATTATATGAGCTATGATATATATTATATGAGCTGTACTGTACCAACTGTACCTTCCATTCATTCGTAACGACTCTGAAGATATTTCTATCTATTAGTAATTAGGTATGTTCATGATTTGCGTTGTTTTTGTTGACGACTTTGGGGAATGGTTTGTAAATCTACAGTCTAGTAATACGTTTTTTTGAAATTGCTTTACAATGCCGGTATCTCAACATAATTATTAGAATATTTCGACATCTAGGCCTTGTAGAGAAAATCAAGAAAAGTACCTATATGCTGTTGGTGTTCTTGAATAAATTATATGAGGTACTACTTATGCTACTTATACATCATCATCGCGCGTGGTCTTGGGCACCGTCTTAATAGAACGCGATTGCGCGATCATCGCGCAAGTAAGCGATGCCACCATGGCGTGTACACGCGATGGCAAAAACTGGTGTCCTAATTGATCATCGCGCGAATTGACGACGCGACGAAATAAAATGGCGAATCATAAATTAAAACTTAATCTTTTTTTTTCGGATTTTTGCAACAATATAATATAAGCTATGTTCCTAATACAAAAACATTACAGATATTGTTGTTTATAGTACAGAAAAACGATAAGAAAACATGTCATTTACGCTGTAAAAAAGTGCGAAATCCAATTAGCTTAAACTTCATTTTAGATAAGTATTTTGCAAAAAAAAAAAAGATGTAGGAACCTAGATAAATACTGTCTTAATCCGAATATAAGCATAATGTGGTGGAAATAAATTGCAAATGGTTTCGGTATTACGTTTGTATGTACAATTGAGACGTCGTCCAGCTCTTAAGGAGCCCCACGGTCAAAGCAAGCATCCGTTAAAGGGTTGATGCTTTGCATACTCCTGCAATATACCCAGTAAATCTGTAAATATACATTCCTCAGTCAGCTAATGAATTATCACAAAGCTATTCGTTAACATCAGGGTACCGCTGGGATTTCAATTAAAAATTGTTAGGATTAACAATTTTTAATTGAAATCCCAGCGGTTAAAAATTGTTAATCCTATTAACTACCCGATTCTTTGACAATTTATTTTATTCAAGCCAAGGTAGGAAGACTATAGAAGCTTATTTTTAAAGCAGGGTTATTTTTTCTGATTTAAATCGTGTCGAAAAACATCAAAGATTGGTCTTTTGGGGTAAGCTACGCGATCGCACTAAAAATCGTAGGCAGTCATAGGAAATGCCGACAGTAGTGAATACTTAAAACTATGAATTTTTTTTTCTTGTAGTTTTTAATTATTTATAAAGCGTCAAATTTTAAAATTTCATATTTTTATAAATTTAAATTATTAGTTAAAATATGTATGAACCAGATGTACTGTTAACATTGGCATGTCGGAGAAGCGAACTGATATGATTTTCTTCTTCCAAAAATCGCTCATCGCTCCTAAAGAAGTTTTCGCTTCAAAAAGAACGTGATACAACAAAGGCGGGTGGCAAGTAGGTTTGACGCCAGGGCGCCGCTCCGGACGTCATTATATCACTTAGCGGTGGGGCCAAACTAGCGACCCGGCGCGGCGGCGTAGTTTGAAACTCACATTGAATGATGTTAATTAGGTACTTTGGGTTCATGCTTTTCTAGTGCTTCTCTTAGTCAACTAAGGGAAGCACTGATGTTTCAATAGAATCTACTCATGTGCAGAAACTGACCGTACATAACGTTTCAAATTGGCCGGGTCCGCTTGTACTTCAGATCTCAAATTACGAAACCCCTAAAACAAAAACGAAGAGTATATAAAGATAAAAGTTAGGTACGAACAAACAGATTTTCAATATCTTAATACTTAGTCGCCAGATGGAATAGCCAATAAATATACTGTGTTTGTCAAAAAAAATCTTTCTTACAGAACCAAGATTGTTTGTCTTAAAGTTTCGGTAATAGTCTCATTTCTTTGTCAAACAACTTCTTATTTTTCTGCGTTTAATAGAAAAATGTATTTCTATTATCTTTTGGGATTACAGAATAATATCAGTTTGTTTAGGCTGCTATCAGATAAGAATGGTTGACGTGCGATTACTTTTGCTATCAATCCACTTCGTGCGTGTCCGTCCGCCCGTCCGTCACAGGGCTGTATCTTTTGAGCCATAATAGGTAATCACTTGAATTATTCACAGAGTTACTATGGCAACTATAACAACAACTAATAAAAATAAAAATAAATTGTACTGTGGTACGAAACCCTTTGTGTGCGACTTGAACTCGGTCTTTGCCTTTTTTTATGCACTAAAATCCTTCAATTCAGGCGTCATCAGCCACTACCTACCATCGCTGGCTGAAATAAGGTCTTGTCTAGTAGAAGTCCCTATTTCAGCATTAAAATAATTATTATGCTAAGTGCTCCAAACCCCAGGTGAAAAAATAGGTCAGACTCAATGTAATATTATACACAAGCACGCACATTGTTCTCTTTTTCGCTTGAGTGTTTTTTTTTTGGAAATTTAATAGAGGCAATGGAAAAAACTTAAGTTCCTATATCCGGAATGAGTTATGGGCGTGTGGCCGTAAAATTTATAATTCCGAGCGAGTGCTGAATTGAGTGCACTTAAAAATACTCTTTCACTTATTCCATTTATGATCGTTCATCCCACATAAAAGTGGAGGTTCTTTATTCGTTTTGGACGTTTGTGTTATTAATGGACGTCTAGTGGTTATAGGTGGAGGTAAGTAACGTTTTGGAGGTTTCTAAACTTACATTTTGAGTATAGAGGTATGTGCTTTTGGAAAACTGAAAAATTATATTTTATACAAGGACTAACTCTTGCATAAACTCAAACTCAAAGCATTTATTTCAAATAAACCAATAACAGGCACTTTTGAATGGTCAAGGTCGGTCGGTCAGAAAACTGAAGCTAGTTGCCCATTCCAAAGCGTTGATACCCTATAGAGGAGAACGGGCCAGAAAGACCACGGACACTGTTTTAAATCAAATTATGGTTACAAAATATTGGTTATATCATTCATGTAGAAATTATGCATGTGAAAACGATGCAGAACGCCGAAAGAATACAAATACACCTAATATAGTCCCTACTGACGGCGCCCGTTCACGAACATGATGCATATATTAGCACCATTCAACTCAACCATTTTGAGAAAATAATCCAACACACGCGCCACCGTCAGCGAAACATTTGAGTGAACATGACATACTCTCAGCCGCCAGGGCACATTCAAGTCAAGACGTACCCAGTAAATGGTAGCTTTATAGTATGTACATAGTGCTCAAGAATTAATACAATGCAAAGACAGTTTTTTTTCATCTTTAACAGCTCCAACAGTATTCAAATGCTAACCAATTAGTTGATGCATCCTTGCGGAGCAGGACCAACGATTAGCCATAAAGATGTTGCCAGTACGGAAAAGTCAGCCATCTTACGCCGACCCCTCTTGACACATTTGATCATCAATATATTATTTCTTCTTATCACAGACAAATACAAATAGGTTGGATATAAATACCTACCTAACACCCCACATCGATTAATAGTGTTTTATTGTAAATCAAACACTCTTAATCGCTTAAAAAAAAAGTTATCAAACATTCTACATTTTCAATAACATAAAATTAAAACAATGGTGATTTTATATTTCGTTCTTTTAAGTTCTCTGTTTTCAAAATTTTTCGTCATATCAATAGCACCTTAATTGTCCACGTAGAGAACACACTGAACATCTTTGTTTTTGTTGAAATTCTTGCATAGTCCCTAAATGATTATAAAATCGCACGCACTAGTGGCTCCAGCGACATACTCAGCCTCTGCTGTCGACAAAGCTACACAGTTCTGCTTTCTCGAGAACCATGCTATCACATGACCATTTTACAAAGTAACAAATCCACTGATACCCTTTCTTTCAATGTGAATTCCTCCCCAATCTGCATCAGAGTAGGTTTCAATTATATTCTTCTTGTTATTATTGATATATTTAAGTCCCCATAGCTTTGTTTCTTTCAAATAACGTAGAACTCGTTTTGGTTGTGTCCACAGATTTAAAGTAGGTTTATCTAAGAATTGACTCAGATATGTTGTACTAAAAGCAATATCAGGGCTTGATACCGTCGCTAAATACATTAAACCTCCAATCAACTGTCTGTAAGGTACATCAACACACTAACTTTCAGAATCTGCTTGACCTTTCGTCATTGGAGTCTTTATTCCATTCGCTTAAGTCATATTACAGTTTTTCAACATTTTATCTATTTGTTTTTCCTGGGTCATCTTTATAAAATCTCCATTTCTCTGTATTTCCTTTCCAAGGAACTTATTAAATTTAGCATAATCTTTTGCTTGAAACTCTTTCTGTAAGTCTTCTTTTACGTAAGTTCTCTCCATTTTATATTCTGTTACCAAAATATCAATAAAATATATGTAAAAATCATAATTAGATCTTATTAGTCCTATTTTTAGAATAAATTCATTTAATCTATCATTCCAACATTTGGACTCTCTTTCAATCCGTATAAGTTTCTATTCAGCTTTAGAACTTTATTTTTTTGCTCACATTTTACTCCTTTTGGTATCTTTATGTACACATCTCAGTCTAGGGTTCTATTTAGGAATGCAGTTGGGATGTCCATTTGATGGATTTCAAAATAATTTTGCACTGCATGTGATAAGAAAGTGCGGACAGTGCTCATCCTTGCGACAGGGGAATAATTAACTGTAAAACCATCATCTCTTTGTAGAAAGCCCCTTGCAACCAGTCTTGTCTTCCTTGGGTAATAATCTTTCTTAACAAAAATCCATTTAGTATCAACTGCTTCTTTATCATTTGGTAAATCAGTGATCATCCATGTTTTCATATTTTCTAAAGCGCACAACTCTTTAACAATTGCTTCATTCCAGCACATTTTTATAGCTTGATTGTAGCTTTTAGGAACATCTACCGTATTTGTACTTTATAGAACAAATACGGAAGATGTTCCTACTACTACTGGAATATGAGACACACTGCGCATAAGCGTGTGTCTCATATTCTAGCAGTTCTTTTGGTTTAACCATTTTTCTTCCACTTCTTGTATATTTGTCCTGTGGAAACTTTTATTGTATTACTTCTTTCACTTGTTCAGTTGCATCATCAAATTCTTCATCACCATCACTGTCTTGATATTTTTTTGTCACAGTAGGCAGTTGATTTAATCTCACCTTTATATTTTCTTTCTGTTAGTCCTGATGTACCTGATTTGCTTTCTTTTTCATCTAATTCTCTGTATTTTACCGAACTTTCGTTGTCTCTTTGTACTCCTTTTATACCATCCTAGCTCACAATCTTCGAGATTTTAATTTCATTACTTTCTGGATCCCACAACTTAGGATCTAGTTTTACTTTATCCAATAAATCTCATTGCCTTTGATTTTTCTTCAAATTTCGACTTTCTTGGTAATACAATCATCCATGCTTTCGATCCAAATATTTTCATATTATCTATTTCTTTTTTACCATAATACAATTCTGCCGGTGTATTAAATTGTATAGCTGCTGATGGATATTTATTTAATTGAAACATGGCACAATTTACTGCTTCTCCCCATAACTCTTTCGGAAGGTTGGATTCAACATTAATGCTCTATCTTTATTACAAACAGTCCTGTCCATTCTTTCAGTTACTCCATTCATTTGTAGACTGTATGGGTTTGTGTACTCCATTTTTATCCCATTATTTATCGCAAATTCATTTATTATTCCATTCTTAAATTCGCCACCACTATCGCATTTTATTCTTTTTACGTTAAATATCTCACACAGTCAATTAAGTTTTGTGTTGCTTCATGTTTATACTTCACACTTTACAGATATATAACTCCAAAATATGTATAATCCTCTACAATTACCTCGTAATATTTTTTTTCATTCAAGCTGGATATATTTACTGGACCTGCGATATCAGTGTCTAAAATTTCACATACTTTTTCTGATCTTGGCATTACTACTGAATAGAATGGTAATCTCGTTGATTTTGCTCTCATGCACACATCACATCTTTTCTCATTATTTGGTAAATTTAAAGTTCTGAACCCATTTCTATTCAAATGTCTCAGTCTTTGATGCCATAGATTTGTGTCATTTGTTGTTGTATAACATTAATTCTCTGTTTTTATTTTCAATTGCAGTTTATATAGTTTTCCATGTTTTGATCCTTACACACTTACTTATGTTATTTTGTCAAACATTTACCACAAATTTCCTTGAAATATAACAATACAACAATATTCTTCTCAACTAGTTTACTTACTGACATTAAGTGCGTTAGATTAGGCACAATTAAGGCTTCAATATTTATGCATCTGCCTTTTTCTTCTGTTTCAAACATTCCTCTCTAATTTGCTTCTAAATGGCGAGCATTTAGTAACAAACTTTTAGTAACTTTTACATTAGCAAATTTTATTTTTACTGTTTGTGTCAATGTTTTAATTCCTGTCATATAATCTTTGTTTTAATTTCTGTCATATAATCTAGTCTGTTATAAACTCTATTACGTTTGACACTATGTATATATTTGTTATGTTTATTGTTTAACACTTAAGTTGTGAAATATTTGCTTGTCCACCTCAAGTATCTATATCTGTGATCTCTCCTGCATTTATATGCTTTGTGCCCTTTTTGCTTACATTTATAGCATACTATATTTACCGTAGAAAAACTTCTCGGTACTTGTATCGTGATTTCTATTTTCAGTATCACTTTTCATTTTTAGCTCAGCGTCTAACAATCTTGCTTTCACAAAATCAATTGTGATTTCCTTTTCTGTTGACATCGTTTCTAGTGATGTTATTACATTTTCATAATTATCTGGCAGTGTTAATAATAAGTGACACACTTTATCAGACTCAGACATGCTTTCTCCAATTTCAATTTCAGGTATTATGTTATCAAACCTTTGATAATGGTCCTGAAGTTTTGTATCTTTTTGACATTTCAAATTTAGCAGTCTTCTCTTGAGTTGAAATTTATTAAAAAACAGATTTTCTTTCAAAAACAGCTTCTAAACATTCAATCATGTCTAATGATGTTGTACACATCTTTATATATGATATGTACTTATCTGATACACATTGTACGATTAATGACCTTGCTTTAATATCCATTTCCTTAGTTGGTTTCTCACTTTTTGTCGCGTCTATGACTCCTTTTTCCTCCAACAGTAAATTTATTCGAAATGTTCATGTTTGAAAAGTTTCTGAGATCCATTTTGTTTTAACTCTGACAGCTCAATTTTTTCTTCTTTTTTCATTATTATCCATTTTTCTTTTTTATATCATCACAAATATGCGGCCTATAAGTTTTTATGAAATCACTTAGGGCATACTGTTAGAGAAAGATAATTTATAGGTTTACAATATTTATTACACGTGAGCCATCTTACGCCGAGCCCTATTGACACTTTAAATCATCAATATATTATTTCTTTTCACCACAGACAAATACAAATAGGTTGGATATAAATACCTACCTAACAAGAAAGGTGGTAACGACCGGTGTGGTTTAACTAGTCCCATACTTTCTGTATGCGCTCGCACATTAAGAAAGAGGCTAAAAGTTGTCGGTATGTACATTTTTTTTTCTTATCACGCACTCGTGGGTTCATCTGTACAGTACCTATCAGTACCGACCTGTACCCACAAATTGGGACCAGTATATATAGTTACGCAAGCATTCTATGCCATAAATATCCTGAGACTTTCCAGTTGACTCCAAAATCACAAAAACCTTTTTAGCCCAAAAATCTTTATAAAAACTCTACGATACTTGGCTTAACCCCAAAATTATATTATCTGTCCATAGCTTCGTCATGTTCGTCATACATTGTCGATTTTCTATTGTAACCCTAGATCGCCCGGCCGTTCAGATAATCCTGTAGGTACATTGACCGTGCCGGCTTTTTATGTACACATTATAAATAAGGTTGTATCTTTAAAGATTTTCTGTAGAATATTTTTGATGAAGTAAATTCTTTCGTCTGTTACTATAAGAATAACCAACTTAAAATCTAGGCTAGCCCATACTACGTTGATAAGTTATTCGGAAAATTAGAATGTGTACCGAATCGAAAACTGCTCAAGGCGCGTGTCGCGCGACTAGCGGTGCCTTTGTGTCGAGCTCATGGTAGCAGCAACTCGCATTTAAAATATTGTACATCTGCCTCAGGATTTCAATATGCAACCTTTAAGTATGAATAAAGCAGTAGAGGGCAAGAACGGAATACAGCAGTTGCTCGCAGCGTTGACAAATCTTTCTTTGAAAGGAAACGACGTTTGTTTTGACGTTCAAAAGTGCCTTTTTATGAGCCTATTTGAAATAAATGCTTTGACTTTGACTTTGAAACGCCTTTCTTTCCGAGGCTGATTCGTCAAGGTGAAATATAGACCAGACCTATTTTTATTGGATCTAAAATGAGAAACGTAACAGTACATAAAAACCTAGTAAAAAAAAGTTTACTTATTAGGTTTAATGCCGTGCTTATTACTAATAATAAACTTTCGGGGACAAACTATTAATAAATTAAGTTAGTAATAAGTACCGTCCGTCGCGGTGGAGTCCGTTGAAGTGATTGGTCACCGCGCCGCGCCTCAGCTTGCCAATGACGCGTTGATCACGTCGCCTTCTCATGCAGACGCGCAAGGTGTTGTGGTCGATTGCCAACAGCACGTGCAGCATGACCACCATAAAAACAGTTTTGTCAACGGAAGAATAGACAAAAATCAAGACGAATAAAAAAAACATTTTGTCTTTTCTATCTGTCAATTTGTCTATTCTTCCGTCGATAAAACTCGGTCATGCTACACGTGCAGGCACCGTATAACCAATGCAACCTGATGTTATTATAAAAATGACAGACGAATAATAAAATAAATGTCATTTTGTCTATTCAGTCTGTCTATTTATCCTCTATCTGTCATTTTGTCTATTCTTCCGTCGATAGAACCCGGTGTTTCTACACGTGCAGGTAACGTTTAATCAGTACAACATGGTGGTGTTATTTTAAAAATGACAGATGAATTTAATAAAACTGTATTTTGTCTATTATGTCTGTAATTTTATCTTTTCTATCTTTCATTTTGTCTTTTCTATCTGTAATTTTGACTATTCTTCCGTCGATAAAACCCAATCATGCTACACGTGCAGGTACAGTTTAGTCAGTGCATCATGGTGATGTTATTATATTAATTTCAGATGAATAAAAATAAATGGCATTTTGTCCATTGTCTGTCATTTTGTGTTTTCTATCTGTCATTTTGTCTATTCTTCAGTCAATAAAACTCGGTCATGCTACACGTGCAGGTGCCGTTTAATCAATGCAACATGGCGATGTTATTATAAATGGCAGCGGGGAATTTGCGTAAAAACAAACAAATGCAATGCCTTTCATTTTGACAATTCGACAAATTTTTCAAACATATGAAGCAATGGATTAGAAATTTCGTTAAAAATCTTTTGAATTATCAAAGAAGTTGGCCAGTTTTAGTTAAGTCTCAATAATGAGCTTGAATAAATAATAATACTCAGTTAAACCGCTCTGTAGCTTATTAATCCTTGTTCATAGGGAGAATCCTTGGAGGCGTATTCAAAATTCAGCTCCTCTTCTACACATACGGGTGTTTATTTAACACATGTTAATGAAGACATATCCTTATATGTTTGCCTTTAATTACAACTTTGACACAACCTAATGTTTGCCATATAACTACTATTTGGCCAAAATTGGATCAAATATTTGGAGCTGTAATTGCCCCAGTGTTAAAAAGTGTTTGCGCTTATAGTATTTTAACTCCCATGCGGTTTTTGAAAAAAAATAAGTACTTTTACAATTTAGTTAAAATCTTATATCTATTCGACGTAATTATGAGTTGTATTTTAATGTATATGAATATATGATTATTTTTATAAAGAAGAATGGAAGAAAAGTACATGTTGCGTGACCCCAAATTAATTAGGCAGGAGAATGACGATGATACCTATATAATGTTTTCTTTATAAAATCTTTGAATGACAAGTTTTCCGAAATCCCACAATACGGAGAATTTTTTACTGTACTTCGTCTAAGTGTACTGAAGGCCAATTCTCGTTCTTTAAGAACGTTCAAATTCAAGTCGCAATCTCATTTCGCTGACATTAAATGTCAACCGCTTGTCAAAAATGTAGGTTAATTGATTGTATTTTTGACGGATTGAGATGTCCTTTGAAATAACTGAGAAATTCTAAACTAGGTACGCAACTTAATTTGTCAGGTACTTCTGACACCTACAAGCAACCCAAAATATCCAAAAAAAAACCTTTTACGTACCCACCATATCATTACGGCCTGATATCATAACTGAAGGGCGTTGTGAAAGTGAAACGGGATTCGTTGCCCTTGTCATTAATTAGAGGTTTCATTAGACCCCACTTTGTCCCTTCTGACGGCGTTAATTTCGTATGTCAATTTTCCTAATGATATGAGGTGTCGCTCGTTTTGAGGGGCGTTTTAATTACTTTTTGGCTGGCTGGATGGCTTATTTCCTAAGCACAGGGTGTAAATTGGCTGTGGAGATATTGGTTTGACGTTGACAGATTCAGGATTTTTCTGTTATGCTAGCAACAAGGTTGACAGGTTGAAATCAGATAATTAAACATTCTTTTTGCTTTTATTTTATTAGTAGCAACCCGCGCCTGCGCCAGCCGAGAGTCCCTTGAACTGACGTCGTGTTTTTTTTTTGCACTGGATCATGCCTATTGAAGGTCATAATTCCGACTTTTACTAACGTATTTTTTACGAAAACAAGTTGTTAATGATATAACAGAACTTTTACCCCACAACCACCGTACCGTTGCATGCACCCATAAGCACAATGTTTTGCGTGCGTTACGTTGCGCACTACTTTAAACAGCAAAGAACGATGGGCCAATAAACAGATTTGTGACGTTTCTAAAAAAGTCTCTCTCTCTTTTTAAAAAAGGGTGGAAGGGACATCGACGCACAACCGGTTACCATGGACTCAGTACATGATTCTGAACACCCCTGTGTTTAATTTTTTTGTCGGTTCTTTAAAAAAAATTGTTTCACCAAACATTTTGACCGCGTAGGTATTGCAATTTTCTATGAAAACGCAGTTTTTTTTTTTGATAATCGACAAAAAAATTCAACGCCCCCTGCGTTGAATTTTCTGCTGGTTCGGAATCATGTACAGAGGCCATGGCGGTTGTGCGTCGATGTCCCTTCCAAACCTGTATACTTTATTGTACACCACAAAAATACAAAGCAAAAACAAACACTATAAAATATACAACGGGCGGCCTTATTGCTTTCTGCGATCTCTTCCAGGCAACCTTGGAATGAACAGTGATTTGCCTGGACATGAAATGGGGTTGTCGTTGGTGCAAATAACAATAATACTAAATTATATAACATATAATATACTAAAATAGATCCACTGAAATATACATATCCTAAATAATAGATACATACTAAGTATTTATGAAACATAAGTAAATGAAGTCTATAAATAGTTACAGTTATACGAGAACAAGATCATGACGACAAGTAATGTTCCTTCACAAGCCTTTTAAATACATGTAACGACTGCACGCGTTTTATTTCAACTGGCAATGCATTCCACAAAAGAGCGGCCTGGACCCTAAAGGATTTGTCGAGGATAGTTGTGGAATGCATAGGCATTTTAAGCTTCAAGTTCTCTGATAACCTCAATAATAGTTAGTTGTTGTTTGTTTGGCATCTCGCAGGTCAACCTATGCGGTTGTCGTCTGCTTAAGCGGACTTGAATAGTTAGTTGTTAAATCGGTGTAAATATAAAGAAGATACACGCTTTAAAAGTTTTTGGAGGGGATTACGCCCGTCCTTGTCGCGCGGTACAGACAATGTACGGCGCTAGTAAGAAGTAGTCGTGAAGTCACTTCTACGATAACGCTGTCCTTGTCTAACACTTATTTTATACCGTTTATAACTTGACAATTTTTTGAGCGTTTATATTTTTTGTAATATGGTTTGCACTATTTGGAAACAAATAAAAATAAAAGAAAGTCTTCCCTATTCCTGTAACGTCCACAAAGTTTTGCGTGCGTTACGTTCCCCTCCACGACCTTTGCTCGAACCAGCCCGCGCCGCTGAGCCTGTATCTTTAAATTCGTCCCTAAATAACACCAATCCTGATCAAGCTCGTCCCTTGCTACCCTCTCACCCCACGGGGGGTGCCCTTAGCGTGTAGTCGCTTAGTTTTAAAGTTTTTCAAGTCCTGACTTGAGGCCTTAATTTATTAGGGCAACCACAGGCAAGCCCGGTACTATTATCGCCTTAATAACTCAAAATTGAAAAAAAAAAAATATTGAATTTTTGTTATCCTGGGGAAATATAAAACAGTTCCGTGAGTATTATCGGACAGACCCCGCCTTAATAACACAAAATTTAAAAAAAAGAATTCGTAACCATATCCTGGGTTGTCTTCTTCAGGTAAAGTCAGGGAAATAAATGGTTTATCAAATTGGCTACCAACTGATAAAAACGACAATTTTGAAAAACAATTAATTTCATCGACTATACATAACATAATATGTGTAAAACAGCAGCTATTTGTCGTTTATTTCTCAATAAGTAGAGGTATTCTGAATATAGTAAAATACATAAGTGTCTCATGTGTAGTTAGTGACATAATATCCTGACCACCCTTAAGTAATAGTAAGAGGAAGACTCATTATTTCTTAAGTGCAGGCGTAAATGTGACTCACGTCTAATGGAATCCTGATAGCTGTTATATTACTGAAAGTGACTCATTGGTTACGTACGTTACCTAACGTTTAAGATACCTAAGTCAATTTTTATACTACACTCCGAATGACAATCATCAAGTTTTATTTTGAGCATCTTCATTTTTCTGTAGCTGCAACGATTAAGGTACCCTTACGCAGCCGCCGTTTCAAAAATCCTCCCTGTATGTATTAAAGAAAGTAGAATATATTCAAGTCAATAAAACCGTGCAAAGCATGGGTGGGTCGCTAGTATTTTAGAATGTGTACTTGTGTATCTCTTTTATTTACAACTTCTGCCCGCGACTTCGTCCGCATGAAAGAACAGTGCACAAAAATGTATGGACACGGTCCTCACCCTTGTAGCACTTTAAAACCTACGTTAATCGAAGAGCCATAGCCGTCTCATCATTTTATTGTAAGGCAGCGAAACTTAAATGTCCAACCGAAAAAGTTATATCGAAAAATAGAAACCGGAATTAGTCATAATTATGTTGCCATTTAATGTTCTTTGTTAAATAATCGAAGGTGTGTGTGCAAATTATGTCACTGCTTATACCTACTTAACACATTAAGGCTCCCACATACAGGCGCAACGCGACAGCACGACACAAAGGCTACCGTTGCCGCTCGTTGCGCGACTGTTAACATTTTTTTGTAGTTGTCAAGTCATTTTTTGTATGAATTCTGCGAATTAAAAATCTTACCAAAATCTTATGTTATTATAATTGTAGGAAATATTTTTAGGTTTCATCATGTCGTAATATGTTTATTTTTGCCATATTTTGAATAACTAAGAACATTAAACGGCAACATTACTGCGACTGATTCCGGTTTCTGCATGTCGGTATAACTTTTTTGGGATAGACGTTTCTGTTTCTGTAATACAACCAAATTATAAGCTGGCTATGGCCCTTTGATTAACATTGGTTTTAAAATGCTACCTAGGTGGGGACGTTTTGAGCATTGTTCTTTCCAAATTCCCTCATCCCACCCCGTCGCATCGCATCGCCTGTCCGCGCTATTACATCGTCTTCGCTTGGAGTTCTTTGTGACTTTTTTTATTTTGCTGTGCACTTTAGTATACTAGCATGATGGTAAGTATATAGCCTTCTTCAAGAATTGGGCTATCAAATGTATCAAATCCGATTGGTAGTTCTAGAGATAAGCGCGATCAAACAAACTCTTCAGCTTTATTTTTAGTATGGATTATGTGTAAAGGACGCTCAAGTCGACAACAGCAAATAACACAAGTGTCTTTTATAGTTTTCACAAATGCTCAGTTTATTTTAGCTTAATGCACATAAAATCAAACACTACACAAAATAACACTGGACAAAAATATTTGGTTTACCTCTGCAAACATTGCTTTTTTGTTTTTTTTAAGGGCTTTATCGCTGAGCGATAACGTCACCCTGTTCAACATACATCTAAAACAGTGAACTCTTACTTTAATACACAAAATGCCAGTTTGTAAAGTATCCTAGCTTGTTCAGATAAAGGACAAGCCAGCATTACACTCTCCAATATCTTACTTATTTGTAGGACCGAGTAAATTAAATCGCAAAGCCTCATCCCGCACACACTACATCAAAACATGTTGCACATCCTCGACGACTCCACATTCTTCACAGTTGGGTGACGTAACCTTTCTCATCAGGAAACCAAACTTATTTGATGCAATATGACCGGAACGAAGTCTTAGTGCCATAACTAAATCACTTCTGCTCAGCAGCTTTTGATCAGTCCAATTATAAACTGGAAGCTGTGGTTGGATGGTCTTGTACCAAATTCCCCTTTCTGTTGGCCTCTGGTTAAAATATTCACTCCACACATCTGTATACTGTCGCTTTATTTATATTATATAATCTGGATACAAAGGAGGAACATTTACAAAAACTCCATCTAGCACGGCTTGGTTGGCCAAAAGATCTAGGTACTCTTTCATTATCCTGAATCTGTACGTAAGACGGGATCCACTGTAAAACTAAAAAAAATGACTTTTGACCTAATTTGCGTATAGACTCCAAAATCTTGCAGGCTATCGGTACTCTTCGCACGGACGAAGTGCAACGAGCCAATTGTTGCATACATAGCTTTATAACATCACATCACATAACTTAATCACTGAAAATTCATTACACAAACTATAATTAAAATACTAGTTTAATTATTTACCTTTCATATTACAATTAACTTATATACTTCATAAATACATAATTTTTTCTCGCTATCTTCATCCTTCTCGTTTCTTTCAACATCACTCGTCGATTCTTGAGACTTAGAAAAGGTACCATAAACTAATCCAGGGAGATATCTTATCTAGGGATACTATAACGTCATAACATCTACCTTTTTATGAGTGGGGTATCCTCGATAACGAACCAATTGTTGTTCGTTATCATTCTGAACACATCCTCTAATAAAACCAAGAATATATTATTCAGGGATTGCTTTAACTTCACCCGGAGCGATATTAGTATCAGAGAGACCATTTAGGAGAACTTGATGTTAAAACTATGTGGAATTTACTTTACTTTTTTAAATATTACATCGGTAGCAGTCTTAATGTCTTATAGATGGCTTTTCCGTGTATGTCTGGCTCAATACAGGTATACAGAATTTTAGACTTAATCATTGTCTAGTACTAGTACTTCCACATGGTTGGTATGGTATGTCACCCAGACCCCTAAACACCCAAGTAAGAAGCTAGCAAGGTGTTCGTACGGATTGCCATTATATTTTATCGCCACTATGTCGAATTAGAGTGCCATCACTTTCAAGTTAAAAATTCAAATCTTAATTATAAGACGCCAATCAAATTAAACGATAGTATTATATACCATCGTTAAATTTGATTGGCATCTTATATTTATGGTTTGAATATTAAGTACTATTCTTTTCGCATAACATTTGAAGAGTCTATCACCCAAGGCAGCCCGCGAGCTGAGGAGAGCAGGTGAGCGTTAAAACCATCTGCGACCGCCGGAGCCTCGCAGCGCCGGTTCCGTGTTAGAAACCATGCCTGCTGCATGTTGCATGCTTGCTTGTTTGCATGTTTGCATGCTTCGTCTATGCTTCGCTTCTTCTTGTAAGAAATAAAAAAATATTCTAACTATGAAATTACTGCAACGTAATGTTTTGGACTATGCAATAGATGAGTCTTACAATTATTATGGATCCTGCAGATGCTTTTAACTGTAAACTTTCTGAAAACCGATGGTTCTGCGTTTTAATTATTATGGATATGGAATTTCTTCTTAAAGATGATTCAGACTTACAAAAATATGAGTTTCGAATGTATGATAAGAGTGTTTGCCAAACGATTTTCTGCGAAACTAAGTTTATGCTATCCGCTGTTTTGCAAAATAATATTATGACATAAAAAGTTCTGATATAAAGGGTTGACCCTCCCTTGACAATGCGAAGTGTCTGTAAATGGTTTAATTGAAATGAGTGATTTGAGTTGGTGTACTATAGGTACACCTCTGCCCAAATCTTCTGGGAAAGAAGGCGTGATGTTATGTGTTATGTATCCCCACTATAACACCATTTAACGTCAAGGCGCTCATTTAACGTACAAGTCAACTACTCTTTAACTGTAACATAGTATGATATCTTCCTTTTAAAACAATGATCACAACCAATGCACCTGCCATCTAACCACTCTACCAGCCTTGGTTGACTAGTAGAGAATGCTTAAGGCATTAAGCCAGCCTTTGAATCTTTATAGTGCACAAATTTTAATATATAAATAAATTTCTTTGAAAATCAAATAAAAAAAAAACGAAATCCAAAGTAATTTATTCAAACTAGGCTGAGAATCAGCACTTTTTGAACACCAAAATTACGAATTTAACTAGTCAGACACTCCCTTAATCCGCCTGCCCTACACAATGTTCACGTTAACCAACTTAACGCAGTGTATGTTCGGAAGCTGACAAAATCAAGGCCACTGTTATGGAAGTGTGTTACGTAATAAGGCTGTGATCCGTTTCGGTTTAGATTACCAGAAATATACCTAATAAGGCTAAGAATACACTTATGATCCTTCAGACCATTTTACTTTGGGTTTTAACATTTACAAGGAAAATCTTTGTTTATAAGATCATTGTTGTACCTATTGGTAAGCGTTGTGATTCTTTCTGGAATTAAAACAATTGCACCTTTAAGCTTCCATCATCCCAACTTTCAGCCATTATTTAAAACTGCAAAAACATTCCACACCAAAATTAAACTCAAAGAAAGAAATAAATAAAAACAATTTATGACATAGTACAGTCATCATTGATGGCAACGATGTAATAAAAAGCAGAAAGGCTAGAATACAATACCAGGGAAATATGAACGGGGAAGAGTAAACCGCTGGGCGTGCGTGAAATCCCCGGATACGAGCCGCTGTAAAACTGAACCATTCACTGTTACAACAACTTCATGTAGGTATACGTTGAAATGGAGGCTGGCTTTTTCATGTGACCTTTTATTTTCTACTGCTATTGTCAACGAACAATGTATATTGAAACTATCGCTTTTGACGGAACGGGGTTGTTAAAATTGCTTATAACAATAGAGCAACGTAGCAGGCTAGCGACAGATTCAACAGGAATGTAACAAAATGTTATTTTAGGTAAAGTTAAGCGTAAATACTATGTCGGTTGACATATAGAAAACTGCCTCGTATATTACCCACCCTCCACAGATACCTATATTAGAAGCGTATCTACTTAATGGTTCGACTTCAGACACAAAATCAATGTATACTCATTATAACGGATGTCAAAAGACACCTAACGAAGCCGAGAACCACTTTTAATCATTTTGTGTACTAGACCATACCTGCGAACCTTCTGATTACGGAGATATTGAAGGTGAAAATTCGAACTTTTACTGACGTGTTTTTACAAAAACAAGTTTTTAATGTCATAACACAACTTGTAATACCCTCACGGCCATTGTACCATTGCATACTCATAAGCACAGTATTTTGTGTGTGTTTAATTGCGCACTACCGCGAACAGCAAAGAACGATGGGCCAAACGTCCCCAAAATTGAAGCTTAGCCAACAGACTTGAGACGTTTTTATGACCACTATTGTGGCGGCTGTCAATATGTTAATATTTTATTTGTGGGCTTTAGCGGAAAATATAACGTGATAATGTGAACGTGACACATTATTTTGAAACACGTTTAGTTTCGGACAAGGCAAAAATGCTGATGGAAGCCATTCAGAACAAAGCGAGATTCGATTTTGATACCGCTACACCCTTAATGATACGGGTTGAAATGATTGGGGTAGACCACTTGGCAAAGGAGAGACTTCTTTAAAGAAAACTTCTATTGCCTCGAGGCATTTGTGATAACGATGAAAACACTAAAGCCATATTAGTTTGCATTAGATAATACATTTATAATGAAAAACGTTCCAACTTTTTATTTCAATGAGAGCCATACGGTTATCATAAGTTTAGAAATCTATTAAAACCATTTCTGATTGTAAGCTGTGACGGTTACTTAGTTGAAATATTGGATCAATAGTTATAAACATTTTAAATAGCATTACAATTGACGATCCATAATTCTTTTATATTATTTGCAAAACATTTACTAACATTTGCGGATATTCTTAGGCAGTTGCATCATAAGCTCTATTGATAGGAGGTTCCTCTCTTTAAAGACCTGGCTACTGGTAGTTTGGATCTGGTTAACATCATTCAAATCAAATCAAATCAAATCATTTATTTTTGCATGGGTAATTGGTACATAGACTGCAGGGCATTTTTTTTTGTAGGTAAACAATTTTTATATAGTTTAAATCAATCAATCAATTTTTATTTGTAAACATAGGTATACATAAAAGGTCTTAAATATACATATTTTTGTAGTCGAGTTTGTTCTACCAATGAGATTGGTGTACAAATAATAGTTTAATAATACACGGGACTTGTGATGAAGAATGCGTATTATAGATTCATCTCTGCCTAACTCTCCGGGGAAAAACATCCGTGACGTAATGTTTGTATGTGTGTTGCAAGTATGATGTTACTGGTGAAAACTGGATGTTCTTATTGAGTAGCAGAATAAGTTTGTTGTTTGATGTCCTATAAAATAGAGCCTTCCGTCTACCTCATAGTGGAATCGAGGCGTAATATTATGATAATAGCATAACATTGCTAAAACATATAAGTTGAAACTATTCGGATTTCTTTGATTTTTCCATTGAGGAGGAAAATACAAGCATGTGTAAGAAGCCTTAGCCTTGCCTACCCCATTGGGTAATACTGGGTTACAGGCGTAATTATATGTTATGTTTTAAGTTTAATATTATGGTATTTGGCTATCATTGAAGGTGATAAAACCTTTTTAGCAAGCTATATAGAGATGTATTTACCTTCTAGTAATATTGGTGTTTTTATATGTATTCCACGTCTATATGGGGGAATAATTAAATACCTAACTTGCGAAAAGTCTGGGTGTCTTATATAATATAAACTAGACCTTGTGTAATCATACTCTGTTTAATGTTAGACAAAGTATTAGTGCACCATGTAATATTGGTCAGCACCATCCGCCTTTGGATATTATCATATCTTTAGCTAAGAAAGCCAAACTTCCATACAATATTGTCAGTGGAATGCCTTCCTTTCGTAAATCAATTTATGTAACCATTCGTTATTACGTAAAAGAACTCAACTGGGAGGAATTATTTGTGGGACGGCATGACGCCAATAGAATGGTGCAGGTATTTTACGACAATATTAATACAGCTGTACAAAGGTTTATTTCTACAAAAGTGCCCAAGAATAGCAAATTTCCAGCATGGTTTAACAGCACTCATATCAAAATGTAAATTAAAAATAAAATCAGAACACGCTACAATATTTACAAAAACCCATTAGATAAAATATAATTAAAAATAATTAGTAAATTCTGTGACGACCTTGCATCTGTTTGTTACAATAAGTACATAAGAAAGTTGGAAGACGAACTCACACATTACCCCAAATTGTTTATGAATTAATTATATAAAAACTAAACGAGGGGGGGCTAGCATGTTTCCTAAGTCTATGACAGATGGTAACACTACGTCATCGGACGGAACAGAAAAATGTGAGTTTTTTGCATCTTACTTTTCTTCTGTGTATAGCCCTGCTCAGGATGGCAATGTTCATAATAATGCATACTTAAATAACATACGACATTATAGTTTATGTTTATCTAATCTAGTTATTGACGGTGAGGCAATATACGAAAAGTTAAACAACCTGGATTGCAATAAGGGTGTAGGGCCAGATGGAATCCCATTTTAATTCACGAGTGTGCAGCCGAGTTGGTCATACCACTGTCACTGATTTTCAATAAGTCTTTAGCTTCTGGGATTTTTCCTTCAGAATGGAAGGTAGTGAAAGTTGTTCCCATCCACTAGTCAAACAATGACGACATAGTTTCAAACTACAGACCCATATCAATTTTATCAACCGTAGCTAAAATTTTTGAGTCTTTGATCTACCCCCACATTCAGAATCATTTAAAGCTGTACTTAAGCGAAGAGCAACATGGCTTTGTGGAGTCTAGATCCACAAGTAGCAACCTAATACTGTTTACCGAATTATTAATGAAGAAAATAGACTCAGGTCACCAAGCAAATTTTATTTAAACAGATTTTAGTAAAGCTTTCGATAAGGTGTCACACGGAATATTGATAAGTAAAATTACGAGCATATGGTATCACTGGATCGTTACTCTCATGGCTGAGTTCGTATCTTCTGGATAGATCTTGGTGATAAATGATTTTTTATTTCTGTAAGTGGGTTTGTACAAACACTTTTACACATCAAAATTTTTTTTTTAAACTAGATGAGGTCGGCGTTTCTAATCTGACTACTCTGAGAAGAAAGGCCGAAACAAACTAAAAGGTCATAGTATCTTTTAAAGTCCAGACATAATCTTGGTCAGATCATGTTAAGACCATGTGGATTGATGTCTGAAATGGTCCAGCCCGATCACTATGTACGGTAAGCCGATCCCCTGGGAGAAGCAAGACAAATACCTAGGCGTGATCCTCGATGAAAACCTTACCTTTAAGGCTCATATTAAGGCGGTTCGCGCGCGCGCCTCCTTCGCGCTTAGCAGGCTCCACTTTGTACTGACAGCCCGTAGTAAACTGTCACTTAAATGCAAGCTGCGCATCTACACCGCAGTCATCCGTCCCATCATGACCTATGCCTGCGTTGTATTTGCGCACGCTCACCCACGTCATCTCCATAAGATGCAGACCCTCCAGAACCGTTTCCTCAGAAAGGTCACGGGTGCCCCCTTCTATGTCCGCAATATAAATCTCCACATCGACCTTAAAATGCCTACCATAAACCAGTTCATGAAACGCTTATCGAAGTGTTTCTTTGACTGTGGCATCAAACACTCCAACCCCTTGATCTCAGCGGCCGCCCACTACACTCCCTCCCGCATTAGCAGTATTCGCCGACCAAGGCATACTTTAATCGCCCCCGACGACGCCACTACCCTCCTCCAGGAGAGTAGTAAGGCCACCAGCACACTACATAAGCCCAAAACCTGATCGCCGTCCTAACGTCTTCGCCGCCGAGGCCCGCCGAGGCCCGCCGCGACCCCCAAATACACGCCCCTCCCGACCCTTGCTCGAGCCAGCCCGCACCGCTGAGCCTGTAGCTTTAAATTCGTCCCCAAATCAAAGAAATCCTGATCCAGCTAGTCCCTTGCTGCCCTCTTCCAGCGACGCCCTAAGCCGAGGTCCGTACCCCACAGGGGGTGCCCTTAGCGTTGTCGCTTAGTTTTAGTTAGTATTTAAGTTTAAGTCCTGGCTGGAGGCCTTAATTTATTAGGGCAACCACAGGCAAGTCCGTTTAAGCAGACGACAACCTCATCGGTTGACCTGCGAGATGCCATTTTCAAAAAAAAAAAGTCTGAAATGGTCGTTTGAGGAAAGAACCACACAGATTGAATGGACCTGTCCAGTCAGTGCACGCATTTGTCAGTAATCGTACAGCTCAACTCAAAACATAAGGAGCTCAACGATTCGACGAGCAATACCAAAGAAAGGACATTGGGTAGGCCGCATAATTACTCAAACTGCCAGACCAAGGTTACGATTAAAACTAACAGATAATAAAATAAAAAAACAATTACCCACATAGTCTTAATATTCACAATAATAACAATAAAGGTGTCTGAAATGGTCTTCTGAGGAAAGAACTATACAGATTTGAGTGGGCCTGTTCAGTCAGTGCACGCATTTGTCATTAATCGTGCAGCTCAACTCAAAACATAAGGAGCTAAACGATTTGGGGAACAATCCCAAAGAAAGGACATTTGGGTAGGCCGCTTTAAGTACTGAAACTGCCAGATATCAAAAATTAAAATAAATAACTGAGATAGACAAAATATATAAAAATATTACCCACTAAGTCCTCACACGAAATTAAAATAATAATAAAATTATACAAAGTAAATATACATGTCATTGTGTATATAATAATCATGAAATTTCAAAGTGTATATAAAACAAAACAAAAGTTAGTTACCACACAAAGAAAAAGCTGCTATATGGTTATCAATGGTTTTCGTTCAACCTTCCGATATATCTTATCTGGCGTGCGGCTTATCTCGTTGCGTCTAGAACGCGTTCAAAAGCGTTTTATTTGGCACCTGGCGTTTTCTATTGGAATAACTAAAAAAGTACATTCGTACAGTAACAGACTGAAACATTTTAAAATGGCTTCGCTAGACAATCGCCGACGCATAAATGACGCAATGTTTGTTTGCACAGTAATGAACCATAAAATTGACAGCCCTCAAATATTGCACACCTTTAATATCCGCGCTCTCTCAAGAATTTCTCGCAGTCCCATAACACCACTCTGTCCACCACTAAGAAGAACGGTTCTTGGTGCCAATTCCCCCTACGCAAGGTTATGCAAGGTCATAAATAGCTGCAGTGATCAAATCGATGTGCACTTCGGTAGTTTGGGCAAATTGAAGGCCAATAGAATAGATGTGTGTGTGTTTTTACATAAAATAAGTACCCTTGTGGCGGCATCTACACCGCCACATGCGAACAACGTATCACACAGTCGTCACACAAATCCTGCATCGCGCAATCAAAGTTTACCGCGCAGCTAGCATATATACAACTTCCCGACAACAATCATCGGGCAGTTGCCCACCAGATACGACATCCATCTGGTCGGAGGATCCTCCCTTCTCCAAGAGTATGAGTGAACTTTACACCCTGTTCCTCATATCCCTTCACCCTTAATTGTTAATTGTTTAAATAAATCGTTATTTTCGTTTTTTTACACTTTTGATACATCATAAAAATACATATATGTAACGTTAATCTAGATGAATTTACTTTTTTTTGTACAACTTGTTTATGCATGCGGAGTTTACCTTCAAGTGATTGTTGCACTGTTGCATATACTTTCGCATGTAATTTTTAGCATAGACTTGTGTGAACAATCGTTAGTGAACCAATAAATAAATACCTGCCTGCCCCTAAGAGGATTACAGACGGAATGATTTGTTATGTTTTAATAATATTATTCCATCAATGTGTTTGATCTTGATATTTTTGACGAAAAATACAAAGCAGTACAGTATGAAGTGAAACACGATCTTGCTAGATAATCACTCATTTATTTCTAATAAATGAGTGATTATCTAGCAAGATCGTGTAAGGTGTCTGTACAAAATATTAAATACTAGTTACCCTCAATGTATAGTATTAGTATACAACACAGTACGCGAGGCTTAAGTTGAGCTTTGCATTTGTGTGAGTGCTCATAGAGACGCGTCCTTTGCTTGGCATTCGGCCAATCGGACAATCGGCAATGAGGCACTGTGCGTCCGTCGCGCGATTACGTTGGTGCGATTGGTGCGAAGCTGAGCTTTGCATTTGTGTGAGTCCACTCACACAAATGCAAAGCTCAGCTTATGCCTCGTGGACTGTACCTACCTATGTAGGTATGTAATATTTTTTATATTTAATTTTAATTCACCAATTTGAGAACACGTAACGAACACGAACAATAAAGACAATGTACACTGAGTAATAGCTTAAAGTTTGTAATATACAAAGTTTGGGACTGAATGCATCCGAACTAGGTGGTAACCTGTATATCGGATTACATTTGATCCCCATATATAAATTGTGAACATTTAGTAGCCTTCTTTGAGGTTGTGAACATTATAAGATTGTCATGTACGTGGAAAGTGTGTGTGTGTGTGTATGTGTGTGTGTGTGTGTGTGTGCGTGTGTGTGTGAGTGTGTGCTGTGAGTGGGATGTAATAGGGATGATTGTTCATGATAATATATGTGAGTACCTGTAGTAGTAGCTTGCCTATTTGGAAATGTTCAAAATCGCTTCTGTTTCATCGTTTGTTTGTTTGGCATCTCGTAGGTCAACCTATTGGGTTATCGTCTGCTTAAGCGGACTTGCCTGTGGTTGCCCCAACAAATTAAGGCCTCCAGCCAGGACTTAAACTTAAATGCTAACTAAAAACTAAGCGACTACACGCCAAGGGCACCCCCTGTGAGGTGCCCTTAGCGTGAGGTGTGCTTAGGGCGTCGCTGGAAGAGGGCAGCAAGGGACTAGCTGGATCAGGATTTGAGTGATTTAGGGACGAATTTAAAGCTACAGGGTCAGTGGCACGGGCTGGCTCGAGCAAGGGTCGGGAGGGGTGTGGAATTGGACGTCGCGGCGGGCCTCGGCGGCGAGGGCGGTAGGGCGGCGATCGGGTTTTGGGATTACGTAGAGTGCTGGTGGCCTTACTACTCTCCTGGAGGGTAGTTGCGTCATCGGGGGCGATTAAGATATGCCTTGGTCGGCGAATACTACTAATGCGGGAGGGAGTATAGCGAGCGGCCACTGAAATCGGGGGGTTTGAATGTTTGATGCCACAGTCGAAGAAACGCTTAGATAAGCGTTTCATGAACTGGTTTATGGTTGGCATTTTAAGGTCACAAGGGGCACCCGTAACCCTTTTGAGGAAACGGTTCTGGAGGGTCTGCATCTTATGGAGATATCGTGGGTGAGCGTGCGCAAATACAACGCAGGCATAGGTCATGATGGGACGGTTGACTGCGGTATAGATGCGCCGTTTGCAATTTAACGACAGTTTGCTTCGGGCTGTCAGTATAAACTGGAGTCTACTAAAAGCGAAGGAGGCGCGCGCCCGAACCGCCTTGATATGTTCCTTAAAGGTAAGGTTCTGATCTAGGATCACGCCTAGGTACTTGGCTTGCTTTTCCCAAGGGATCGGCTTGCCGTACATAGTGATCGGGCTGGGAAGGGGGAGGGGGAATCGACGACGTCTCGAGAAGAGAACCGCCTGACTCTTATCGGGGTTGACCTCGATTCTCCATTTCCGGAACCAAGCGCCTAAAACGTTTGCGGAGGTTTGGAGAGTACGAGCTATAGCGTTGGGACAGTAACCGGTATAGGCTTCTGTTTCATCATACGTAAGTTTTAATAAGTAGTCCTGTATTTTTCTTATTAAGTGGGTATATATTAATAGTTTTGTTGATTTTGTCGTATAGTTAAGGACCAATGAAAATGAAGAATCTCTTAATATAAGATGTTTTGGGAATTATGTACGTTTACATACAGCATGTTTTCTACGTTTATGTGTTTGGGTCGTATATGAGATCACCGTGTTGCTTTATGACTATACTAAAAATTAAAATTTGACGAACGGTGAGCACTTTGCATGATTGATATGGCTGCGATGTAGGATACAGAATGGGTTTTCGGAGCGCCTCCCCAAGACGAGATGCAGTATGTAATTGTCGACTGGCCAAGCGCAAAATAGACTTGCTTAAGTAATTTGGCATCGGCGGCATGTCTGAGATTTCTAAAGACATAGATTAGTTTCCGTACGCGAGCACTTGATTGCTTAATGTGTTCCCTGAAACTAAGGTTGCTATCAATTATGATTCCCAGGTACCTGATGTTGTTGACGCGCTCTAGAGATCTGCACGAGCATCCCACGCCAGACAAGCATTCGTGGGATATGATGTGATATTTGTTAATATGTTTACCGAGACAACGACTACTAAACGTCAAGTATTTAGTTTTTTCAATATTTAAGGTTAAGATATTAGCCCTGAGCCAATTCTTCACCACATTGAATCCCTTTTTGGGCGGCATTGATAGACAAGATATTTTTATCACCCCCTTTGTGTATAGGACGCACAATTGATTTTTTCACATGCGCGGCAAAGATGCCGTTCTCGAGGCATACATTAAAGATGTATGTGAGTGGAGGAATCAGCGCATTTTTGTTATACTTTATCCCAGCCCACTGCAGAATCTGTTTTTAGTCCTACGATAAGACGTTATATTTCTTCTTCAGTCACGTAAATCATTACGAATGAGTTGAGCTCGCAGGATCCGGAAGTAGTAAACGGCATTTCACCCAAAGACCCCAGTGCCGCGTTGTGGTGCGTTTGGATACAAGCATTTGCCAACTTTTTACCTACACTTGCAAAATAATTATTGATGTCATTGACCGATAGTTCAGGAGTAGAGTGAAGATTGAGAAGTTCATCTGGGTTTTTGGGTTCTTTTGTTGTGTTGGTGATAGTTTTTATAGTTTTCCAAAGAGTTTTGGGATCGTCTCTAACTTCTGCAATAAGAGATCTGTCATACTCTCTTCTTACTTTTTTTAGAATAGAGTTGTAGTAATTTCTGTATCGAACATATGTTATTTTTGAAGTCTCATTATCTGGCGACATGTTTGAATTTTTGTGTAGCATGTCTCTGTTTTTCATACAGCGAATTAATCCTTGAGTGACCCAAGGTTTTATAATTTTTTTACGCCTAGAAAGTTTTATTACTTGAGTATTCTGATCTACAGCTTATTGTATCTTATTTATAAGGTAGTTTAGTAAATAATCAGGGTCTTGAGATGCATAAATGGGATCTAGGTTTATTGACGAAATAGCCAATTTTAAGATAAGTCAATTTTGGTAACTGTGGTGGTAGCAAAATGGCGTGGCTGCTTGAAATTGATGCATGGTAAGACCGGAAAATGATCAGTTAGATAAGTTCTGGGGATAATTGTGAGACCAGAGTACTTAGTTTTAATCAATACGTGGTCATGGCATGTTCCAGTAGCTTCACGGGTCACTTCTGTGTTAGCTGGTAAGAGTCCGTGAGAGGCAGCTAGAGTAAGGTATTGTTCGCCAGGATATTCGATTTTTGAACAATTAATGGGGATGTTTATGTCTCCGATTATCATAAAGTTTTCGAAATGTACAAATTGTGATAAAACATCGTTTAAGGAAGACAGAAATCCATCAATATTTTTATGAGAGAGTGAGCGGTATATAGATATAATAACCGTGCGGTTGTCGCTTATAATGACCAAACAGTTACCATCTGTAAATTGAGGCTCGTGAATTGTGAAATTAAGTTGAGCTTTGAAGTAGACAACCACACCATCATTTTGCCTAAGATTTTTTTGGTGGCAGAGGAGCGATATCCTGGGAAACAGGGAATGATGGATGAGGCTAATATCCAACATTCAGTCAGGACCAACACATCACATTCAACTTTAAGTCGCGTTAGCATTATTTCAAAACGATGCATGTTACAGTTTATACTCCGTTTGGGTAAGGATAATTAAACGACTGGATTGCGAATGAGGTAAATGTTTATGACAGTTATCAATGTCAGAAACAATCGTTTTTGAGACGGCAACACTATCAATATCCGAAGATATTTCAATTATGTTTCCGAATTGTAAAAGAAAGTTAATAAAAGGATCGAAATAGTGAACGATAGATTTAAATTTATGTTACAACGTATTGTGCGTAGGACGCCAGACGGTTCTGTAAGGTTTGACTGGGTACAGGAGTAATTAGTGTTTGTATACAACAGTTTATAGTATGTAATGTAGTAGTAGCGAGTAGGTAAAAACAGGTATTTGTTTGAATGAAGTTTTGTTTGGTTGTTGTTTTGTTTATGGTAATACTGTAGTTGTAGTGATTTAGGTGTTTCATTGTGATTGATGTGTGAGAAGTTCTGTGTATTGTGTGAGACTTGCATTTGCAATAAGATTTGCATAACAAGAGGAAGTGTTTTAGTGACAAACATTACTTTTACAATTAATATTGATATAGTAAACAAAAAAAAACATGCAAAATTTAAAGTAGTGATACAAGTTAGTCTGAAGGACCTCTGTAACTAAGACATGAAATAAAAAGTGTGAACTATAAAACATAACCATTAGTCATATAGCATTTTTCATATTATTTAGGTCTGATTCGGTATTAATTCTTACAGCGTTTTGGCCCTCCTGCTTTCGAATGTAGATTTTCCCATACGAAGTCCAGCAATACTGAAGATTATTTGATTGAGCGTAATCTCGAGCAAAATAAAATAGTCTCTTTTTCTTGTAAGTCAGGTGTTCAGACATGAATATAAAGTTTGATGTACCTTCTAGTTTTATATCAGTAGTGGTTAGTCTATTCTCTCTATGGGTTTGTTGTATTTCTAAAGGCTTGCAAAAAATCTTCTTTTTTGTGACTGTTGTAAGCTCGACAACTATCGTATTTGCGTTGGCATTGTTCGTGCGAATTTTGGGTTTTAGGCGAAAAACATCTCTTATTTCTGACTTGCTGATTTGAACTTTCAGAGTTTTCCCTGTATCAATGATAATCTGAGAGAGGGTAGTCTTGGTTTCCCCTTTACCTTCTGAAATATTCCTAATAAAAAAATGTAGCAACCTATTCTTGGGGTGTACTTCTCCCTACGAGGAATACTAGTGTAAGTAAAATTAATAGAATGGCATAACGAAATATAAAATAAATTGCAAAATGTGATTTTTCCACACACTTCTGCTTACTCCTTCGTTGAATGTAGGTGTGATGTTTTTAATAAAACGGTCGGAAATTGTTAAAATATAAAACGAACATCTATATTTTCGTAAACTGAAAGATGATTACTTCAGGAAACCCCAAACATTTAAGACCCGTAACGAAAAATGTGAGGCCCGTAACGAAAAATGTGAGGCAAGAATGATGCCTGTTGGAAGTTTGTAACATTATTGAATTTGTCACAATAATAAAAGTGTTTCTGTTAAAACAGTGTGAAGAGATATGAGGAACAGGGTGTAAAGTTCACTCATACTGTTGGAAAAGGGAGGATCCTCCGACCAGATGGATGTCGTATCTGGTGGGCAACTGCCCGATGATTGTTGTCGGGAAGTTGTATATTTGCTAGCTGCGCGGTAAACTTTGATTGCGCGATGCAGGATTTGTGTGACGTCAGTCTGATGCGCTGTTCGCATGTGGCGGTGTAGATGCCGCCACAAGTGCAGTACTTATAATCTATTGTGTAGTAAAATGATCTAAGCGGTCACACCAGTCAATTTTACGTTACACACAAGAAAAGCAATTTGGTTTTATACTATGTATTAAAATTGATTACAGGTTACTGTAGTTAACGTTGCCTAGAAACTCATATAAATATTGTGGTGGAAGTACCTACACTTGAATAATTTCTGCTGTGTAAATTAAAAACGTTAAATGTGTACCTACAGTGTAATCTACTGTTGTCAACAAAGGGGTAAGTTGAAAGTAGAAAGTCGCTCGCGCATATAGTCTGTGGGTCACGGTCTTTTGTCGCAATGGCTCAAGTTATGGCAAAATAGCTAATCATCATTTCAGCCAAACGACGTCCACTGCTGGACATAGGCTTCCTCCAAGCACCGCTAGTGCTATGCTTTTTGCATTCAGCTGATGAGCAGGGCACATTGCCCGTAGAACAAATGGCTGACGGGGCCAAAAGATTCTGGAGCGGCGATCATGTACCGGAAGACTTAGCGTAAGAAGGCCCCCACAAGGTTAACCGATGAACTTAAAAAGGCGGAAGGAGTATCATACCGTGGTAAAGATGTGAGCCCGTCAGCAGGTACAGGCTACATTTACGTACCTATGGTCACCAGTGAAGCTATTTTAATTCGCAATACCCAGAAAATATTCTGTTGCTATTAACGGAGTATATAACATGACCATGTGCGCTTTCATGATTTCTAAAAGCGGCATTATTATCGTGAACGTCCACGTCACAGCATCACGACACGGGGAAGTAAGATTTCTAAAAATATATGAATTCGTTTTTAAATTTCCCTCCACGATATCCTTACAAAGTGCACGTTTCACCATACATTTTACTATAATATTATCACGTTTGAAATTATTAAAGCGCACATTGCCATTCTGGTTCTCATTTGTTTCTAATTATATTCACATTTTTGTTTCGGGTTTGTGCCTGACTAGTTTCATAGACTTGACCCCGCCACGTAATGTGTCTCACGAAAGGATTAATATTAAAATATTTCACATAAAACCGCTTTTTCAGTTTAAAAAGTAACTTGTTTGCGTAGTAACAGCATGCAGAAAGACATTTAAAATGTGCATAATACACGATAAGTATAATGATTTCTGACGTAACTTTTCTTATCTTGCACGTTAGCGACACTTGATAAAGGAAACTGTAGAATTAAATGGTTAGCCACATTTTCATACGAAAATGGCGTACCAATGTTTTCAATAAAATATTTCTCCCATTTATCAATAAAAAAATCACATGTTAGATGAATGGTAATTAATTCCGGGGTGAAAACTCCTAACGAAAACTTTTCAAAGTAGTCTCCTTCTATACGAAGTTTCATGCGTCTGAACCAGTTTTAGAAACACCTTTAGCAGCTGCCAGCGCAGCTTCTGATTTTTCATTTTCGCGAATAAAAAGAAGAAACACGGTGCTAGGTCAGGGCTGTAAGGTCACCCTGACCCACCCTGACCCAGGAGTTTGACCGGCGTGCTGTCCAGGGAGCAGTATCCCGCGGAGCCCTGTATTTGGTCGCTTGTTGCTCGCAACAGAGAAAACTTCTGCTGACCATTTGATAGTATACCATTCAGCGTTGATGCTTCTTTGACTGATGTCAAATTGAAAGAGCTCGCGATCCAAATCTTCCAGATCGCTTCACTTTGGTAGGCGTTGATTCGTTTTGAAATACCCAAACCGTCGACTGGCGCTTCAAACTCAAACTCAAAGCATTTATTTAAATTAAAACATTAACAGGCACTTTTAAATTGTCAAGGAGTCGGTCAGTCAGAAATATGAAGCTAGTTGCCCATTCCAAAGCGTAGTAGGTACCTATGGAGAAGAACGGGCAAGAAACTCCATTGACACTCTTTTAAATAATATTATTATTGGGATTTTCTATCTGGAATTTCCCAGTAACAGCCCGAAGTCTGGATTTGTGCCCGGTAGATGGCAATAGGCTCGCCCCCTATTACATGGGACTTAAACATAACTGGCAAAATGTGGGTGTACTATAGGTACACCTCTGCCCAACCCTTCGGGGAAACAAGGCGTGATGTTATGTTATGTAAATATATTAGTTGTTAGCACTTCGCCCGCGAATTTGTCCTCGTGAATTTCGAAAAAAAAAGTTGCCTATGTTCATCAGTCATAATGTCGGCTCCTAATGGTAAAACAATGTTTCAAATCGGACCAGTAGTTTCAGGGCCTATTAAATACAAACAAACAATCAAATATATCCTCTTTATAATATTAGTGTAGACATCATTAATGTTGACACTATAGGTGAGAACGATGTACAAAAACCGTACACGTTAAGCGTACAGCGTCCAGAGTGCAGAAAAACATAATACAAAAAATTAATTATTAAAATAAGCCGTGGCAGCTAAGAGATGACCAGTCCCTACTGACGGCGCCCGTTCAAGAACATGACGCATGGATCAGCACCATTCAGCTCAACCATTTTGAAGGGAACTAAATGATCTAACACACGCGCCACCGTCCTTCGTTTCTGAGACAACAACCGACAAGAACGTTTCAAGACTCATAACCGTGATGATGTCGTAAACACGCCGAGACGAGTCAAATTTGTTTATCATATCACGGCACAATTCCACCCGGGCCTGCTTCTGAGCATCCGTGAGGTTGTGCGGCACGCAGCGTGTAACTATCCTCCTCGCGCGTGTAGAATTTCGTGAAGGCTTCCCGATCCAACCTGCTGTATGTGCTGAATCTCGTGATACGTAACTCACCTATTGTCTTGGATTAAATGTTTCACTGCTAGCACGTTTTCTTCCGTAGCAGCCGTCAAAGGGCGACCACTTCTTGTTTCATCCCCCCCAGGTTAGTCGACCGCGCTTGAATTCGTAAATCTAACGATACACGGTTGCTCTAGAAGGGCCTTCATCTATGAATGCCTTTTGAAGTCTATCGTACAATTGTTCCGGTTTCAGGCCACACTTGAAATAGTTAAAAATAATTTTTTTATGAGGCACGATAATTTAAAATAGCTCGCAAACAATGTGGAGGGACATTTTGAAATTGGAACGTACAATTTTTTACTGACAAATAATCAGATTTTCAAAATAGACTTTAACTGGCCAGTCTCTCATACATAAAAACTTTTTTTACTTTCTGAGTGGCCTGCTAGATTTTATTTAGGAATCCCGAACGATGTGAACATTAAGATAAATGTAATAACACCAATAAAATTATACTATACGAAGCAGCTCTGATCAAACAATGTTTTTTTTTTGTTAAATACGCACAGTGCTAACACTGAAAGGTTGCTTGGAGAAAATCCAATTACTGAACAGAATGCTCGCGGAGTTCTACCTTTATTGCAAAATCTTGTCTAGGCTGACGTAACGACGTTAACTCACTATCGAAACGAAAATCAAATTGTCTATGGAACAGTAAAGATTAAGCGGAGTTTGCAGAAAATGGTTTTTCAGAAATAATATAGTATTAAGTAATGAAATGCTAAAATTTAAAGCAACAGTAACTTTGTTTTTTGGGCAGGCATACAACTTGGTTTTGCTTAATGTATGTAACTTGTTTTCATTCGACTTCAAAACTACGTTAATATTTTCAAATCGAGCCACGAGACACATTACGAGCAACATATTCGAAAGCGTACCTAAAACCAAAAGTATTTTTAGTTTCAGGCGAACATTTACAAACTAGCAAGTACAAAGTTTACTGAAGACCTATGAAACACTTTTTAAGGTTTATAGCGGTGGTAACTGCTTCCTTATGGCATGTAAACTTACAGTAAAAGGTTTCCAAAATGACACTAACCCACATGACACTAGCTTGGAAATAAACATTTATTTAACATATTCTCTGCTGCAGACATGTATAATTTGAAATGAATTGAATGTTGTATCACATTTTAGGTAGAAATAGCGCCGAATGAAAATTTCCTCTAGCAAAATTGTACTTACTTTGCTAGAAGGATAAAACAAAACACACTCAATGATATCACATATACCATTTATGTATATATGCTTGCTACGCTTTGAATTCTTTCCGCAAAAAATTTGCTCTCAGTGGAACATCCACTGTATTGTTTGTTTGTAATGAAATGCATACAACAGAATTATTTCATTCACTTTGGTTTTCAAGCATTTCCGCGAATTTCGAATCTTATTCTGTACAGTTGCCACACTCTTGTTTAAAAGAAGTCTCTCTCACATTCACATAGAAATCAGATTCATTTAACTATTATGGAATGTAGTTTAAAATATTTAATGAGTACATTACGTATCATCATCCTCGAAGGCATAGACAAAGGTGTACCCATCATACATCCACATTTCCCCAAGTTATGTTTAAGTCCAAGTGTTTATTACTTATGGGGCAAGCCTATTGTCGTCAACCGGGCACAAATTAAGACTCCAGGCTGCTACTAAGAAATTTCCGATGGACTTACATTTTGCCCGACCTGGGGATCGAAGCCAGGATCTTATACTCAGCAGTAGCGCTTTCTACCAATGGATCAACGGGTCAGTACTGAGTATTACTACTGCAAATAATATTATTTGTCTAAAACAAACGCGGCTTGAACACTGTCAATGATCAGGGTCTGCGTAACAATGTCTTGTGCTTGTGGTAAGTCCCAGGGGTTAAGTACGGTCACTTCAGAACCACAAACATAGAGATCTTTGGGCACAATATGTAGAATCTTTGAGTATTCGAGTACGGTTTCGGACAACAACATAAAATGTATGTAACGGGTCCTTCTAAGGCCCATGAGTGTTGTTCCGTGCTCTTACGTTATTTCCAAAAAGGTGCGAGATGGGTGTCATCTAAACAAAGCTACGCACGATTTTTTTTTATTATGCATTTTTAACCAAAAATAAACTGATCGGTTTATTTCTATTTTACACTCTCAGATTTTTGTCAAACTTGAAATTGTTTATTTAAAACAAGCATTTCATAAATGTTCTTTCTTTCTACGAGGACAAGATTTTTTGTTTAACAGTCTTCGTATTTTTGAGGCTGATATGATATGATATTGGTATAGTAACAGGGTGTTTTATAACTTCGATCATGTAGCGACATGGATTGCGTTATTGGAATCTGCGGTCATTGTTAACGAGCTTGCACATCCCCTTATGTGATTGTAATAGTTTGAACATCTATTGTAGGTATATCTTAGTGGTTTTATTGTAGGTATATCTTTGAATCGATGCGTAAAAAGGTTTTCAGATACCCTGTTGCCTCTCAAAAGCTTAAAGGGATATTACAAGTATTCGTAAGTCTGGCTATTAAAATAATATCATGAAAACATGCCTATGTTGATGTTATGAAAGCAAAACTATGATTTTAAATTTTGAAAACAACATTCTGTTTAAAACCGAAAGATACGATTTTATCGAAACCGAAATGTAGGTATCATCGCTCCAGGCGCTTTCTGCCAGACAACCTCAGGACAGGCAATATTTGTGAGTAACAATTCAGATAGACGTATAGTTCGGCATATCACATTACTTTACTACATTATTTCTAACATGGGAAAAACTCCCAAAGTGCCCAGACATATTCAAACTTATCTGAAACCATTAGCTACTGACTACCAAGTCAAATATACCTATTCCTTTTATATCCTTTTCTTCACTATGTTAACTTTGCTATACGACATATTATATGTGTCTCCTTTTATGAATCGTCACGAAATAATCTTTTGAAGCTCATGGTTGTGTTTCTACATGTTGTAATCGCTTGGGAGCTGAATAACCACGGAATAGAAAAAAAAAGTGGAAGTGGCCGTCAGTTAACCCGCGTGTGTCTCAATTATCAGTTGTAATAAGTCTTAATTTTGGATGAACAACAAACAAACTTTTCATCAAAGTTGAATTTGTTGTTTATACTAAAACTAAGACTTATTACAACGGACTCCGCCAGTTACTTTTTATTATTATAGCTGGTCTAACTGTCTAGGAGCTCTGATTTAAGTAAGTCTTTTGTCTAAAAAAGATAAATCTCCGGTAGCAAATCACTTCTCAAAAACATGTTATTTTGACATAGTTGATACCTGCGTGGGCACTTCCACTTGTTTTTTTCTATTCCGTGTGAATAACTGATGAAATACCTTTTGATTTTTCAACGAACGAAATTGTTTTTTTCCATTTACGAGACTGTCTCATGAAACAAGTTATATTTACGAGAGCTACGCAAGAAAATCAGTTTCTAAGTTCTTGTTCCCTCTCCACATGGCTACGTTATTAATAAAAAAAACTTGGACTAATGATGTTTTAACAATAGCGGCTTTAGGAAGCTAATTTATTTTTGTCCAGATCCTTTTTGGCACAAAGTGGAATTTAAAGTAGAAATTGGGGTTACTTGAGAATTTGACGTTTTCTTGGCTTTGAAAGGTTAGGACGCAGTTTAATAAGATGAATAGCAGGACAAGAGTGGTACATAAATAATTTGGTTCTTATATTCCTGGCTTTGAAAAAGCAGGTAATTTGGGGAGGGTTGACCTGTGAAATAAAGCACAAACCTGCAATTATAAAAACTGGAGATCTTAAAAAAAATGGGCAATTATTTTTCAAAACGGTGATACTTGTAAACCATCAACTCTATACATTTTTTAAATTAAAAGACGCTTTTCGTGCCTGTCTATGTGACCGCGTTGTTCTTCTAAATTACGCAGATTAAGATGTATTTTTCACTATCATTTATGTGTATCAAATACACTAAAATTCAACTCATATTTACACACATCCAACAACTCAACTTGCATCTGCTTTGTTTTTATGTTTTTATCTCGATTGCAAAACACAAAAACAAAGCAGATGCAAGTTGAGTACCCTATCTTTTTGTATACACGCGTTTCTGTGTCAAATAAATCTATTTTTGTCTCTTTCTTTCTTTTGTATGTCAAAAAAACTCGTCGTTTGCCAAGTCATCAAAAAACCGTGCGAAGCAGAGGCGAATCGCTAGTATTTAATCAAAAACCCATTACTTACTTAAACAATATAAGTCAATGTACGAGAAACCTAAAAATAAATCCATTTCACGAATACTCGTTTAATTGAAATTTAACCTCAATCACGAATAACGGTATTTTGTTTTGTTTATTATATTTATACTATAACGGCTAGAATATTTTCACATAAAATGTATTGTATTTTCATTTCCTGTTGGTTCGGTCTACAGAATTAATGTCAAAATGTGAAAGTAAGTAGGAAGGTATGTCAGTTGGTTCGATGATATGTTACCTATAATCATTCGTACTTTAATTAAATGTGAAATAATAAGTTTACCTCATTAGGGAAACAATACGAAAACAGAGTTATTTTTACCACTGCCCGCTGGAATAGGAAATGGCTAAACTACTGCCCTAAGCATGCATAGAAATTTCTCACTTGCTCGTAATATTTAAATATTCATGAATGAATGATTACGTGTTTATTATTCTCCTACAACTTTCGTGACCTAATCGAATAAATTGCGGTTATATTTAGTTTTTTTTTTGACAAGGAGGGGGAACACATATGATTGACGTTTCTTTTTACGAAATATGTGAACAATAAACCTTCTTTTAAAGACATTAGCGCTCATAAGCTGAAATAAACAGTAATAATTATTACAGTTATTTTCACAAAACTTTGATTTTTTGGATTGTCTCTTCATATGAAATCTAAAAATTATTGTCAAAAGCTGGATGGCTTTGGAACATGTATTAAACTTTTTGTTTAATCTTTTCAAATGATTAAATAACCATAACTACAATTTATGTAACATGTATGTTTTGGGACTTAGGGGCCATCCGGCCCCGAGTCGGGTCCCCGATGTGTGCAGCGCAAGAGATGGCAGTCTTTGAACGAGAACATCCTGAGCGCGTATGTTACGGGTCTACAGAAGCTAACCACAGTTATAAATACAAACAAACATACATCACGCCTGTTTCCCGAAATACTAATATTCAGCTATTCATCATTACATATTACTAGGTACAATGTTTAGTTCATACATTGCCGGGACAGTCGCGCAAACTTGTATTTAGCCATTTACTTTATTAGTTAACTTTTAGAGAAGTATTGAGGTACAAAAGTAAGTAATAAAATAATTAATATTGTTTCTTTCAGCTTAAGCAAATATCTTAAAAAGTAGTTTTTCTGTACACATTTTTCGTAAAACGAAACGTCCCTCGTTATTTAACTCCAACTTAGGTTATCGAAATGTTCAATATTGTTCCGCTGAACAGAGCGACGCAGGTTAAGTACTTGGGTCACTGGGTCACGGAGGACCTCGACGATGACGTGGACGTTGAGTGGGAACGAAGGGCATTGGCTGTCCGTAGGAACATGCTGACTCGCAGGTTTGAACGGTGCACGAGTGAGGTTCAGTACACTGTGTTCAGAGCATACTGCCAATCGCTCTATTCGTGCACCCTGTGGGTCAGCTGTACTCAGCGGGCACTTAATGCCCTTCGAGTGCAATATAACAACGTTTTCAGGATGCTGTTGGGGCTGCCGAGATACTGCAGTGCATGTAGTGCATCTGGTATGTTTAAGGAGGCTCAGATGGTTGGCTTTCATGCCATAATGAGAAAGAGAGCGGCCTCCATATTGCACCGTATCAGAGGAAGCTCGAACAGCATTCTGAAAGTAATAGCGGACCGGCTAGACGGTCCATTTCTTAGACACTGGATCGCACTCCACGTGTCTATTTTATTTAGGTTTAATATTTTTATTGTGATTTACTAACATAGTTATTAAGTATTTACTAATACAATTATGGATGCTCTGTAATGGGTTGATCTAAAATAAAGTTAATAATAAAAATAAAAATGATTGTATCTAGGTACCTGAGCCATAAAGACGCGCCGTGGACTTTGCACGTTGGTACGATAAACGAAATTCATCAGACCTCCTCTCTTTTGTGCCATGCTTCCCTGGTCTGTGCGAGTCTCATCCAGGCCTACGCCCGAATCTTCTGTAATTACTAATTATATTTGCAAAATTCCATCGCGTTTATTTCACATTTGTCTGTATCCCAACATCTATAATTATTAAATCTGACATGATCTTTTTAAAAGATAAAATGATTTATTTCTGTAAGTAGGTTTGAGAAGCGAGACCTCAGATAAAGATATTGGAACAACACAGCATAACAGAGACCGGCTGCGATGCCTTTGAAAGATGCCCTCCCATAGACAAAAACCACCCGTCTTTCCACTAGTCTAATGCTTACTTTAGGGTACATACTCGGTAGGCTCAAAATCCCTCCTATCCTAAGGGCACTTCTTGATATGCAATGGTCTTTGTAGCACCATGAAGCATGAGGCTTCAGGGGCTAGTGCAAATCTTTTGGTTCAACACTTAAAAGTAGGTTTGTTCCACACACTTAAAACGTCAATCAATTTTTTTTTACTAGATGAGTCGGCGTGTCCTATCTGACTACATTGACAATAAAGGCCTAAACAAACTCAAAGGTCACAGTGTCTTTTAAACTTCAGACATAATCTTGGTCAGATCATGTGAAGACCATGTAGATTGGCGATAAAATGGTCTTTTGAGGAAATAAACACACAGATTGAGTGGACCTGTCCAGTCAGTGCATGCATTTGTTAGTGCACGGTACTAACCGTGCAGCTCAACTCAGAACTTAAGGAGCTCAACAATTCGAAAGAAAGGGCATTTTGGCAGGCCGCATAAACCACTGAAACGGCCAGACCATGATTAAAACAGAAACAATGACCCACATAGTCCTCACATTCACAATAATTAAAATAAAATAATGCTCAATACAGTAAACATTCATGTCATTGTATAAGTTAAATGGTATAGGTAGGTTAGTTAGGCAGAAAAAAATAGCTAAATAAAAAAAAAAAACAACATTCACTGTGTAAATTAATTGGAGAAGCTCAATCCCTAACCTTTTTATCAGGCGTTCTGACATAGTTTCCGCTTTATAAAAAAAAAAATGATTGAGGCTTAGTTATTGAATGTGGCTAGGAAGTTTATTATACTACGTATACATTGGCATCTAAACGAGCCACCTATATTCTTAAGCCTGGTAGGAACAACAAATTTGTGTTTTTTCCTAGTGTTCTGGATATCCCTGTATTTTTATTAAATGACAACAGATTTATGTTTTCTTGCGCCTACAAAAGATTTTCATAATAAACTCAGAAGGCACAGAAATTATTTAATATCCTAAAATTTGTCCCTAAGGGAACTTTGTCTAGGACACAATTTCTTGATTTAACGAATTGCCCTTTTTTGGAAAACAAAGATTTGTCTGAATATCGTCGGCATTTCTCCATAACAGAATACCGTACGACATCACTCTATGAAAATAACTGAAGTATAGTAAACGGGCTGTCTCTAAATCAGTATAATCACGTTTTTTTTTGCTTACGGCGTATACTGCAGAGCTAAGCTTTTTTGACAATTTATCTGTATGGAGACCAGCTTGGCATCAAAAGTTATGCCTAAGAATACTGTTGTTTCTTCGGGTTTCAACCTTTATGAGAAAACTAATTTCTACTTATCTAACATGAGGTAGTGTAAACAATACAACGTTTAAAATAAAATGTTTATTTCTCGTTAAGAAGTAGGTTAACATAAAACAGTCACTTATTTTTGCAAGTGCGCTATTTACCACAAACCAACAGCTGACGTTTGAGTTTATATAAAAGTGAAGTGTCGTCTGCAAACAACACCATATCATGTTTATCCTTTAAGAGGTAAGGCAAGTCATTGATATAAATAACAAATAACAATTTACTTAGAATTGATCCCTGGGGGCCATTCTTACCACAAATACGGGTGATCTTTTTTCGTTTACATAAACTCTCTGAATCTTATTACTTAAGTGATAAGATTAGTAAGAAGTGAGAAAATACAAAGAGGTGTTCCAGATTCCGTAGTGGTCCAGTTTCCTGATTAATGTTTCATGAAGAACACAATCGAATGCCTTGGACAAATCGCAAAAGTTGCACAAAACATCGCATTTGCCCTCCACATGTATTATGAACATGTCCTAATAGTTCAACGACCCCTTGTGTAGTCGAACATCCTCTTGTAAAAACAAACTGTTTGTCATCCAGTAATGTGTGTAAATTAAAAAAATCGATGCATTAAAAATAAGTTTTACAAAAAGGTAGGTAGCACTGTAATAGGTATATAATGGTGGAGCCTGAATTACTACCAGATTTAGACAACGGTTTTATTTTACTGTTTTTTAAGGTCAGGAAACTCATCACTTTCAATAGCGGCTAGCGTTTCCTTGGCCCGCTTTGGAACAGGAGTTCGTCATCAGGCGCCCAATGTATAGTAAAAGAAAGACAAACCAAATTGGTCAACGAATGTCATGTCGCTTCGAGGAAAACCTTTAAACCATCAAAGTTGTAGTAGGTGCGCCATAAAGCCGGGTTTCTCGAATACGCCCTGAAGGTAAAGTCAAAGTCAAAGATTTATTTGCAGATAAATATGGTTACAAAAGTTCTTACAATGGTAGTATACTAGTAGCTTAGCATTTCAATCATAACATAATGCATGTAGATAGAATAAATCAAAATCAAAATATTTTATTTCACATAAACCTAAATGGGCACTTATGAAACGTCAGAGCACGGTTCCAATTCATCGTTTCCTATTCAGATGAGCCAGCAAGAAACTCCAGGGTTACTCTTTTAAAAATAATTACAATGTTTTCAATTTAGATTTTTAATAGGTATGGGAGGACAGTGAACGCCTGTCCAGTACCAGATAGTTGACAAAATAAAAAAAATGGTCTACAAATCTACCTCTCACATTCACATGATATACAAGAATATAATTATTATATGAAATGAAATGAAAATCAAAACCTATTAAAAAAAGACTAGATTGCTAAAGGCAATCAATCAAGTCTTTTTGCACTGTAGCAAATCTGAATTAATATCCACAAAAGCCAATGGTAAAGTGTTGAAATAAGAATTGTAGGTATAATAATAATGAGAAGATGTAAAAGCAGCCTGTAAAACTATAAAAAATAACTGACGAATGTTTACTAACAGGCATTCCAGCGCAAACTAAGGGAGGCCAGTTTGGCTTATCTATAATAGGGCCACTTAAGTCTCAAAGAATCTATATATCAATCATCAGATTTCAGGGACAAGCGCCTATTTTGGTTGCACTCGATTTTTACGACTTAAGTCAGTCCGCCTAAATAGTTATGCAAGACAAATTTGAAACGAATAAAAATCTAGAATAACACTAGCGTAGCTACCGTGTTTGTGTAAATGTGTGCACATAGTAAGCCCCATAACTCGACACATGTTCCCATTTTCATTTTCCTTACAACTTTCTCCTGAAAGTTGTAATGGTAATGGGAACATGCTAGTCCTCTAGAGATGGGATAAATACCGAGTTAATTCCCGGGAAAATTCCCAAATGATGGGTATTTCTTTTTATAAGAACGAAGTTATTTAATCATTTTTGTAATAACTTTTTAGGTTGATGAGGGCAACTTCCAATATTTTGGCCATTATTATACTCCAATTGAAATAAGATTAGACATTTAAATAAACCTTTTTTACAATCCATTCAACCGATTTTTACTTCTATTTCGTTGGTGCCATGACAAATAGCAGCTGCAGTAAACAGTTGGTATTATAACCACGGTTTAGCTTTTAATATCTTCCTTATACCTACGGAATAATAATAGAAGTCAAAATCGGTTGAACGGTCTTTAAAAAGTTTTATTTAACTTTCTAATCTTATTTCAAATGGTGTGTAGGTTGGACCGCGGATACATTTGTTAGTTAACTGTACCAATGAACGGCATCCAGGAGTTTATTTGCCACCAGGCTGGTGCCACTTAGAAGTACAGTCTACTTCGTCTTTGGCACTTGATTGTTCTGAAAGATCTCTATGCGTGAAAAAGTTAACCGTTCCATGTACCTCGGCAACAACACAAGTATCATTTTGTGTTCTCGGCCAAGTGCCCTACTACGCATAACCGACTTATTTCACAAAGGGTAGCTTATCTCTATTTATAAATAGGCGATGACTATTAACTAGTCCTGTCAACGAATATTCTACTTCACAAGCTTCCCTTTTTTTTTTGTTTTCGTAAAAAAATGTTCTCATTTATTAATTTAAGGATTTTTTCACAGAATTTAAACATTTCCAACGTACATACGTCCAGTGTACAACTTCCGAGGCGTGGAGAAGAATAGTGGTGATTCTGTTCTTTAAAAAAGGTGACAAAATCTTGCTGAAAAACTATAGATCCATCTCACTTCAGAGCCACGTATACAAGCTGTTCTTGAGGGTCGTCGCTAACCGTCTCGCTAGGAGACTTGACGAGTTACGGCCACCATCACAAGTCGGTTTTCGAAAAGGCTGCAGTACCAAACGCCACATTCATACTGTTCGGTAAATTGTACAGAAGAGCGAAGAGTGCGTTTAGCCGCTGTGGCATTATGTGTTATGGCATATGTGGACTACGAGAGAGCCTTCGACTTCATCAATATATGGGCGGTTCTGGCCTCTCTGCATCGATGTCGAATTGACTGGCGCTACATAGAAGTGCTGAGATGTTTTTATCACGCTGCCCTGATGACTGTCCAGATCCAAGATAATAAAACCTGCCACATCCGACTGCTCTGAGGGGTAAGACAGGGGTATGTGATATACCCAAAACTGTGCATCAATGCGTTGGAGGATGCCTTAAAGACGCTGGACTGGGCTGGACATACTCTGTCCAGTCCAGTTCAACGTGAACGGCGAGTACATCTCACACCTTCACTTTGCCGATGACATCGTCATAATGGCAGAGACGTTGAAACAGTGAGATCCGATGTTGCATTCACGTGTAAATGTATCCCCTCGGTGGGTTGACCTCGGCATGAGTTTGGACAAGACGAGAGTCATGTACAATTCACACGTCTTGCCGAGCCCAATCCACATCGAAGGGTTGCGTCTCGAAATGAACGAGTATGTCTACCGTGAAAAAAAATCATTCAGCTCGGTAGACACATCTTTAAGGTGTTAAAGTTTTGTAAAAGAAGCCGACAGGATCCAGTTGGGTTGGGCAGCGTTTAGAAAACTTAGTCAAGTCTTCTTGTCTCGGAGGACATCGTAATGTGGCGAATTCTGTTAGATGGCTCTTTTCAACCGTAGACTGCGAAAGGCTGAGTCAATAATGAAGTCTAAGCAGATATGGTGTTAAGTCTAACTCAGCGAACCCTGAAAGAATGTTAGTTATTACATAATATTTTATTAAAATTACAACCGTGCGGGGATTTTACATTTTTAGATCATTTAATTTCAAAAATCCTTCCTTAATGCTAATTTTCGTTAAATAATGTACTTTTGAACAAACTTCCATGCGGTCAGCCCAAGGAATCTAAGCTGTGCGTTGTCTGTCTATAAGAGAATTTCAGATCTTTCATTTCCTATTCAACCCCTTTTTGGGATGAATTTTCAAAAATCCTTCCCAAGTGGTAATTCTCTTTATAAAATGAACTCTTGTACAAAATTTCATGAGTTTGTGCGTTCTCTGTCAGTTTATTTAACATTTTCATTAAGTAGATTACATATAACTTAACTTTTTATTTCACATCAACTGTATAGAAGTACGAAAACAGGTGGAACCATCTTTAATGAACATTACTGTTATGTAATATATATATACCCATTGTTTGGTAATTTACCCGGGTAAATACCCGGTATTTACCCAAATGGGAATTTACCTGGGTATTTTCCCGACGCCCATCTCTATTCGGTACGTTCTCGTTATATTTTACTGTGCACGCGTGCGTGCCATTTGCCTTTTGTGCTCGCATTCGGTGACTCTAATAGACGGAATATTATAGGAAACCTCTTTGGTATGAACGAATTTCTCGGAAAGATGGAACACATGCGGTAATAATGTGATTTGATCTTTCGTAATTTTTCATTCGCGTTTCGATTTGAATACAATGACTTTTTTTTCTCTTTACAAAAAACTTTCTAGGGTTCAGTAAATTTTGGCCGGTTAATAGCCCACGTAGATTTTACTAAATGGCGTGTGTTCGGTGCAATTACAGGAACAAACATTCAGATGGATGTGCAAACATTTGTCCGAAATGGATATAGGTTCGAAGAGACAGCAGGAGCCGCAAAAAGCACTTTTCACCAAAAACAGATCAAGACCACTTAATGGTAAATTTCCGAACTGCTGATTTGTTTTCTATTCTACTAAATCCTCCTGAATAGTTCTACCGACTTCTCGTGGCATATTTTTTATGTTATTTAAATAAAGGAGGATTTTTGCTAACCCTTTTTCACAATATTAGAAGGTACTCTGTGATTTAACGTATACAGTCCGTGAATTCCATGATTCATCAATCTAAAACGATTCAACACTGGTGAAGGTTTGTCTTGAAATTGGATTCTCTTTATTCTTTTAATTTCTCAGCTTATTTTAAGACCTTAGGCAGTACTCTAAAAATAATAAGCGATAATATTACCTAACACCGACACTAGGAAGTGAAAATTGTGTCAAGAAGTGGAGAATTAAGAAACTAATCTAATTCTAAACAAATAAATTGTTACATCTTTAGACATAGTTATTATGTAACCCATTTAACATGGTAAACATGGTAGTCTAAAATTGGAATTGAGTGTTTTGTTTAATCGTGGTGCATTACTTTTTGTTTTGTTTAAAATAACATTTAGGAATTTAGAAACCATAAACTGTTATCACCATGAGCTAACGATTGAATGTTATTAACACAGTTACTTATTATTCACAGACTCTTCAAAAAATACTTTTCACAAAATCACAAAAGATTCGACGTAAATCGTGTTCTTTATGAAGTTTTGCACAGTGAGCTTCTACTCCTGTTTACGTAACTCCTTACATTAACAAAAAACAAACATCTAAAAATAACTGCGAAACCCTTAAAAATTCCGATCTCAGATCTCGTTATTTTGAAACGTGCAGAAAGTAGTTTTTATTTTGCAATGACAAAGATACAGGAGATACCTGTTCATTTATATTGGTCACTTTTAAATTGACCTTCTGTGTGAAATGTCACTTTTGTGAGAGAGTTCCGTACACTAGATTTTATTTGCACAATACGAAATGCAGGTAGGCAGTCACTCCATATAAAATACTGGTATTCAGCTGCACCCGGTCAGACTGGAAGCTTAACACAGCATAGTAAAGCAAATAATGTTTTTTTTTAAAGCGTGTAAACAAAGCTTTTGCTGAACCTTTTAATTTAATACAAATTGGTATTAAATTGTAGGTAAACCAACTCGTGATGATCTAATCACGAGATGATTTTCCTAATTTAAAGGGTTTTTTATGTCTCGACGACGGCACAAAAATGGCTACTTACACAAAAAAAAAAAACAGTAGGAACTTTATTTGTACTACAGGCTACCAATTGCAAACTAAAATATGCGAGTATTTTCTGCTCTTCCCCCTAAAAGTCTATAACTCGCTTCACTAGCAATGGAAATAAGGTATTTTCCTGATTGACATGACAAACAGTAAGATAACTTTTTGCGTCTGTTTCTCCGTAAAAAAACTGAAAACCATTCTGAGACGTCAATAAAAGGCTGTGATTAGCTGTTTATTCGGGTCACAGTACCCTTCTTTTTTTGAGCCTTTTCTTACCTATGGTGGAGTTGGCTTCCAGTATGACTGCATGCAGCTGAATACCAGTATTGTACTTCTACATGTAGCAATTGCATGCCTGCCTGCCTGTCACTATTCATAATAAAAACAATAACATCTATCGAGGCTGTCGTTAGGCGGTTGGATCAAGGGCTTGATTCAGAAGGCAGTTTTCCTTGATACCACCCTGCTCCCGACAGACCACTATTTTTACTTATTTTAAAGTGTTCTTTATATATTTTAATTCTAAGACATTACATCACGCCTGTAATCCCAGAAGGCTTAGGCAGAGGTGTACCTATAGTACACCCACATTACGCCAGTTATGCAGAGGTCCCATGTAAAAGGGCGCGAGCCTCTTGCCATCAACCAACACAAATCTAGACTCCGGGCTGCTACTGAGAAACTCTAGATAGAAAAACCCAATAACACTTTGCCCGACCTGGGAATCGACCCATGACCTCATGCTCAGCAGTAGCTCTTGCCACCACTAGATTTACTCTAAGAAATATTAAAAACAAAAGAAAAAAACTACTAAAGAACAAAAGTGAATAAATGACATAATAATAGTAGTCAGCCTGTATCCCACTGCACGGCAAAGACCTGCCTTTCATTTATCCACTCAACTCTTTTTTTTTTTTTTTTTTTTATGTTTGGCATCTCGCAGGTCAACCTATGCGGTTGTCGTCTGCTTAAGCGGACTTGCCTGTGGATTCCCTAATAAATTAAGGCCTCCAGCCAGGACTTAAACTTATATACTAACTAAAACTAAGCGACAACGCTAAGGGCACCCCCTGTGGGGTACGAACCTCGGCTTAGGGCGTCGCTGGAAGAGGGCAGCAAATGACTAGCTGGATCAGGATTGGTATTAATTAGGGACGAATTTAAAGCTACAGGCTCAGCGGCGCGGGCTGGCTCGAGCAAGGGTCGGGAGGGGCGTCGATTTGGGCGTCGCGGCGGGCCTCGGCGGCGAGGGCGGTAGGACGGCGATCGGGTTTTGGGCTTCTGTAGCGTGCTAGTGGCCTTACTACTCTCCTGGAGGAGGGTAGTGGCGTCGTCGGGGTCGATTAAAGTATGCCTTGGTCGGCGAATACTGCTAATGCGAGAGGGAGTGTAGCGGGCGGCCGCTGTAATCAGGGGGTTAGAATGTTTAATGCCGCAGTCGAAGAAACGCTTTGATAAGCGTTTCATGAACTGTTTTATGGTTGGCATTTTGAGGTCGACGTGAAGATCTATATTACGGACATAGAAGGGGGCACCCGTGACCCTTCTGAGGAAACGGTTTTGGAGGGTCTGCATCTTATGGAGATGACGTGGGTGAGCGTGCGCAAATACAACGCAGGCATAGGTCATGATGGGACGGATGACTGCGGTATAGATGCGGAGCTTGCATTTGAGGGACAGTTTGCTACGGGCTGTCAGTACGAATTGGAGCCTGCTAAGAGCGAAGGAGGCGCGCGCGCGAACCGCCTTAATATGAGCCTTAAAGGTAAGGTTCTCATCGAGGATCACGCCTAGGTATTTGGCTTGCTTCTCCCAAGGGATTGGCTTGCCGTACATAGTGATCGGGCTGGGAAGTGGGGGAGGGAGTCGACGACGTCTCGAGAAGAGAACCGCCTGACTCTTATCGGGGTTGACCTCGATTCTCCATTTCCGGAACCAAGCGCCTAAGACGTTTGCGGAGGTTTGGAGAGTACGAGCTATAGCGTTGGGACAGTGACCGGTATAGTAAACGGCAGTGTCGTCGGCGAAGAGAGCCAACTGAGCCTTTTTACTTTTTGGGATATCGCTAGTGAACAGCGTGAAGGCGAGAGGAGATAGTACGGAACCCTGAGGGACACCGGCGCGAATAGGATGAGGGGACGAGAGTGCTCCCTCGACGCGATAGCGAAAGGTCCGGTTCGACAAAAAGTCTCGTAAGATGAGCACGAGACGATCTGGCACTCCTAGTTGGTAGAGCTTGTATATCAAGCCGTTGTGCCAGACTTTGTCGAAGGCTTTCGCTATGTCGAAGAATAGCACACCCGTCGTCGCGTTACGCTGCAGACCAGCGCATAAGTGCTCTACGATACGGTGGACCTGTTGGGTGCCCGAGTGTTGGCTACGGAATCCAAACTGCTCGTTGGGTATGAGGCTCTTTGCTTCGGCGTAGTCCTTGAGACGCTTATAAATAAGCCTCTCGTAGATTTTGCCGAGGACATTGAGTAAGCTAATAGGGCGGTAGCTGGAGGGCTCAGACTTTGGCTTGCCTGGCTTTGGGATACCGATGACGGTGGCTTCTTTCCATGCTTGTGGGAAGATGTTGTTGCTCAAGGCGCCATTGAAGATGGCGGTCATAAGCATTATTAGCGGAGCAGGAAGAAGTTTGTATACCTTATTGGTAATACCATCCGAACCGGGGGCCTTACGAGCGTGGAGCCCTTTAATGATGTCGTGCACTTCGTCTGGAGTGACGGGAGGCAGAGGATCATCAGGGTCTTCGACGGGAGGGAGGGAGGCTCTTCGTTCGACTTCAGCGTCGACCTTGTTCAGGTGAGCTTGGTCTACTGGTTGGGAGCTGGGAGAACATTGGGACTCTAGGCTGTCGGCAAGACATTCAGCCTTATCGGGACTGTCGAAAGCGACACTATTGTCGGGGCGGATGAGAGGAGGCATAGAGACCTCTTCTGAGGAACGCAATTTCCTCTGTAATTGCCAGAAGGCTTGATGAGTGGGCTCGAGTTCGCTGAGCATCTTGTTCCAGCCCTCAGAGCGAACCTCCCCTATGCGTTTCTTTACAGCACGCTGTAAATGGCGCATGTGGGCTTTGTTCGCGTCACAAGGGAAGGAGTCGTAGGCACGGATGGCCGCGTTCTTCTCGGTTATCAGGTCACGTACGTCAGTAGGTAGTTTCCAGCGATGGTCTTCCATCACCGGAACTTCCCGTGAACAATCCGTCAATACGGATTGTACGTGCTCTGTAAACGAGTCGATTGCGGCCGTCGTGTCGGCGACTGACACTAAGTGATCGGGGATGGTGTCTAAGTGAGGCGACGTGGTGGATTTCAGTCTTTCGCTTACTTTCCTCCAGTCGGTTATCGTCTGGGTCTGAGGGGGGCGGTTGGGGTCGATCGGGCCCGAGTAGGGTGCAAGATGCATGACTACAGGGCGGTGGTCAGAATTTAGCTCGTGGAACGTCTCAATCGATTGCAAACGGAGGTTCACATTCTTGAGCAGCGCTACATCGAGAACATCGGGAAGGTGATTAGGATTACCTGGGAAGTGAGTCGGGCTCATTGGAGCGATGACGTCAAAGTTAAGGGATTCGCCTAACTTGAAAACTAACCTACCTCTGGTTGAGGTTGTGCTACTATTCCACGCCGGGTGCTTGGCATTAAGATCCCCCGCCAAGATGACGGAGTCACTCATACCGAAGAGGGCAGTGAAGTCCTTTTGGAGCGAGATGGGATCCTCCGGACCATTGTCGGGTGGGATATAAGCGGAGATGATGGTGATCGGTTGGTGGCCGGTCATGCCGAGCCGACAGATAGAGGTCTCCAGATGGGAGAAGAGAGGAGGTGGGTCTATAGGTATACAATACAAAGATTTCCTAAAGTATATGAGTGTGCCACCCTTGTGACATCGAGACCTGTCATTGCGAACTAGTTTAAAGTTGGCAATATTCGGGTTTCGGTGATGTGGTTTTAAAAAGGTTTCCTGTATGAGGAGGATGTCAAGCTGATGGTCGCGGAGGAAAGTGGCGATCTCATCGCGTTGACCTGAAACGCCATTTGCGTTGAAAAAGCCTAATTTAAGGGATCGGGGTTTGTTACTATTTACTCTCGTATTATCCATTGAGAATTAATATTTGAGTGAGTGTAGAACTTGCGCGATCTCGGGATACGCGCTGAGAATTTCCATGAGGCGGATTGCGTTGCCGTTTGCAGCAACGATTTCTTCCGCCATTTTATCCGCGGCGGTGGTGAAGAGAGCCGCGTATGTACTTAATATGATTTGGGCGCTGTTTCGGCCCTGGGTTCCCTGAGGTGCCGCTGGAGCGGCCGTAGGGGCCGCGGGGGCTACCAAAGGCGCTGGGATGGCGGAAGCCATCAGCGCTGGAAGTTGAGCGGGTTGCGCTGGTTGCGCGGGGATAGAGGGCACCGAGACTGCGGGAGCCTTCAGGTGATTTAGGTTAGCCCAGGGAGACGGCCTCTGCGGACTGAGCCGCTCCGGCATCAGCGCGGAAGGAGGCTTTCCCCAGGGGCTTTCCCTGTGCTGGCGGTCGCTCGCGCGTTTCGCGAGTTTAGGAGAGGAGGACTTCGGGGCCTTAGGACAGCCCCGGTAATTTGCCGGGTGTCCCGATTGGCCGCAGAGTACACAGCTGGGAGGCTCTAAACATAGTTCCCTATCTTTGGGGCGAAACCCCTACTCGCGTCGTAATAAGGCGCGTCCCTCAAGAAATCTCCACCGAGGAGATTAAGAGCGACCTCATCGCTCAAGGAATCCCAGTGTCCGCCGTCCATCGCTTGCACAAAGCGAGGCAGGGCCTTGTCTATGACATGGTCCTAGTCATCTGTGACCCCACTGAAGGGCACCACCCGATTTTTAAAGTTAAGTCGGTGTGTTCGCTCTCAGGCATCTCAATAGAGAAGCCTTACAGAGCTCAACTAATTGGACAGTGTCATCGCTGCCAATTATATGGTCACTCGCAGTCCAACTGCTATGCCACCCCTAGATGCGTCAAGTGTTTAGGTGAGCATGGCACCGCCGACTGTACCCGCCCCAAAGATAGGGAACTATGTTTATCCACTCAACTCGACCCTGAGCCAATATTTGTAGTAAAAATATCTGAGATTTCGATTTCATGGTTCTATTTTCGAATTTCAGTGTCTCCCTTATAGCTTGTTTATAGCACCTTTCGTTTTATGAAATTTATGAAGCCAGTAGTAGCTCACCTTAGAAACAAAGGGTTACTCCTAGTTGTTTGTTTATAGGACTTGTTATGCATAAATAACTCTTTTAATTAAGAGCTTCTTATATACGTGAAAAATAATTTTGGTCACAAAACTAATGAAATCAATTAAAATAAAATACGAAATATTTTCCTTTGAACTATAGACTGAGTTGCAAGATAAATAATAATTTTAAAGCTGTAAATTTATTTTCTTTGAATATTTCCAATGCGATAAGAATGCTTGCTGGTCCTGCTCCATAGGACAATCTAGAGGCTACACAAAATCATACTATTTGCTTATTGTATTGTATAATTTGTTATTTTTACTTTACTCACACACTTACTTATTCCTAGTCAATATTTTAGGATAATCATATATTTGTACAATTGTTTGTAAATATGTGAGCACAATGTACCTATCACGTGCTTAATTTATATGCCTTTGCTTTATTTTTAATTCTTTTTACCAATTGTGGTATAGTATTTTTATTCTTGGTGCGTCGTCTTCACATATAGAAATGTAATTAATGTATACAAAATATTTTAAAAGTGTTTCTTTGAGTTTCGAGAGAAAGGAGTTTCTTGCCACTTCTTCTCCATACGAAACTACTTTTTGGAAGTGGCGCCTAGAATCAGTTCTATTTTTAATGTAAATTTTTAACGTTCAAAAGTGCCTTTTTATGGGCCTATTTGAAATAAATGCTTTGACTTTGACTTTGATATTTGACAAAATGTAAACATACAAACAAATTCGTTCACTAAGCAGTTTGTTGACAACTGAACATGAACAGTCAAATAAAAAATAAAATGGGGTACTCTAAACCACGTCACGTTCACAAGCGCAGCGAATAATACTTGTTCCACAAAATTATCAAAATAACTCGTACTCTGTGTTATTTTTGGCAGTTATTATATTTACGGGCTTTGAAACCGGTTCAGTTAAGGTTACATTCGTAGCAAAAATTTATAACCCAACGACGTGATCTGATCATGGCAGCGTTATCTTTACTTAGCCAGTCTGCTCTGCACCGCTGTCGGGGGCGTACAAGTCGCCATCTTGTTTTACGCGGGAAAATCGCTAACGTATTTCGTGCGCTCCAATTTAAAAAACGAATCCAGTGCTCAGAAAATTGTGGAGTTATCTACCATAGTGATAGAAAGTGAAGTGAAAAATTTAATTAGTGAGGTTTTGATCGACCAAGTTGAACTGGTTTTTAAAAGTGATTAATCTAAAGCATTATTTTATTCTTAAGTAATTTTTGTTATATTGAATGCGATGATCGGTTACCTGTTTGCTGAAGTCAGCTGTACAAACGTACGTGGCTTGTTTTGACGACGCGATTATGCAAAATTACATCCAAAAGAATTTAAATTTACAATGTCTGAAAACGATAATACTTGCAAACTGACGCTGTTCCTAAATCCAGATTAAAAAGTGTTTCTCGTCTTAAAAAAAAGGAAATTGTTTTTGCTTTCATGGGTAAGGACATTGATTACAACTTCTAAATTGGAAGTCACGTATTTACACACTTGAAATTAATGATAGAATTAGGTAAGTGTTACACAGTGTTCCATTTCATCTTAAAGTTGTGGAGAATTGTAGATATGATAAGAATAAACGGGAACAGTAAGAAATAGGTACAGGAAAGCGGTAAAAAAAACCTACGACTGCCATCGAGTTAGGACAATTGAAGTCGTAACATTTTATAATTGCCTTTTCCAGTGATTTGTCATTTAAAAAAACACTAATTTGAAGGACTTGCAACATTGATGGCTGCAATAAAACGTGCTCGATGTTTTTTTATGAAAAACATTTCCTTACAGAAAATACATATGCTCATCAAACTCGAAGGAATTCAATTGAATGATTCAGTTACCTTATCATTTTATTTCCATTTGTCATTGTTTTGAGTTTCGCCATCACAATTAATCCTGTATACAATTATACAGTTTTAACCTTGTTTCTGCGCCAGACAGTTTACTAATACAATTCTATTAGTTTATAGTCGAGTTATTCGATGTAACTTGTGTTTTAATTAACTATTTTATTTGATACGTTTGAATAAAATTCGTTCTTATGGTTGAAGTAGGTATTTGCGTAAATAGCTGTAATACTGTATAAGTGTTATGTTTATAAACCCTTCTATAGTGTTTCACGAATCGCCAAGCAATTAAAGAAAATTATTTATCTTTATTTTTATGGCACGTGTAATTAAAAGGCATAGAAAATAGGCTTCCTGAAAACGTTTTATTATTATTTTATTGAAACACGCAATAAAAGATAACAGATACTTAAATATTGCTTCTCGACAGTAAAACATAGAGCTAAGTTTTTCACTTTAAAAGAAAACCTTATTACACGGATTGTGAAAAGTATGAATACATTAACCGCCTTATTCATAATAAAGCCATTCGCTTAATAAACCTATTTTAGCTATCTAGCTGTTTTGTCCCTTTCTATTGAACTTCATTTTAACTTGACAAAAAGGGACAAAACATTTCGAAAGTGAAAATGGGTTTATTATTCGAATGTCTTTATTATGAATAAGACGGTATGTGTATAGAAAAAAATATGATAGTAAAACTTAAATATATAAATCTTATATATTAAATAAATTTTTTTGGAGATCCGAACGTCATAACGATTTCTCAAATAAAAGAACTCAAAGATCGATTTTGAGAGTTTTTCTGAAAATGTTAATGAATAGTATGACGTAAAGCAACGCCATCCCATTTGTAGTTGAACAAAATGACGAAAAACAGTCCACAGAAAAGTTTTCGATCAATCTATTACGACTCACAGCATGAACGTGAATTTTGCAAAGATGGCGTCCTCCTTGTCTTTGAGTTAGTGCATGTTATAATATTAAGGTACCTGCTCATCAAACAAACTTTGCATTTGAAACAATCATTCATCTTCACGTGTTTGCATCAAGTGACTAGCGAGTTTTTGAATTTACGCAAAATGACAGCCGTTGGTTCCAACTCAATCTTCAGAAAATATAGGTTTTTTAAGTGTAATGATAAGCATCATTCATTCAAGATGCAAAAAAAACTCACGAACAGTTAAAACGTTAATATTTTAGCATTTGAAACGCTTTTAAGTGAGCTGTACAACGATACGGCTTGCTGATGTTCCCATTAACCTTACTTAAGTCCGAATTCTTCTTTTTAGCGTGTAGATGGCAAAAAAGCGAAAACATAATAAATTAGCTTCTTAAACTTGTCAAAGTCCAAGTCCTGAATAAGAACGTAACATTCAAGTTATTAGATTAATCTGTAAATTACCTTACTCGTACGACTCCTATCGAGCATTCATGATTTAAATACATAATTTCTTCAGAAAATAGAGAACGGCCTCCATTTTGTATCTAGAAACTCGTTAAATGTTTGACACATTCTGGTCGAAATCACAACATTATAGTAATTCACGTCATTTAACTTAACAATGAAAACCGATAGTAAGAAAATAAATATTCCTGATTGAATGATATTTTTTTATATAAATTTCATAGGCTTCATCAGTGCAGATATTTATAACAAATTTAGTTTCGTCTCATCTGTGGTCCGACACACTATTTTAGTTTTCTCCTTCCATAATGGAAACAAATACGAGATTGAAATGGATTTTATATCCGTAAACTACCTTATAAAGTATATTTGATGATGATTGCCTCGGTCAGAAACGAATAGCATTCTCCTTTTACGAGTTCTGATAAAGAAATAATAGTTTATACGTATTTTCAAAATACTATGAGAATGTATTAAGATTTGAGTTAAAAAGAATGGTATTAGATAATTGCGATTACGTTTTTTGATTTCCTTTAACTTAACTAGGTAACTAAGGTAACTTTTATTGTAGGTATTAAAAATTAATAAGGATAAATACGCTGCTTATAGAGAAGTTTTTAAATACCTATAGCTGCAACGTATATATAGCTATAACAATTGTAATTATAATCTAGTATTAATATTCACGCCTGGTAGTTTAACCCAAATGTGGCAAGTATTCCTTTAAAAAAAAACCGGCCAAATGGGAGTCGGACTGGCACACAAAGAGTTCCGTACCACAAGGCAAAAAAACGCCGAAAATTACACGTTTCTTCTCTAACGGGGTGTATCTTATGAAATGAGTAATGTTCCTCTGTTTGGCCCCAAACTCAACTAAGCTATTCTTATGTCAAAGTGACTTGTCATGCGTAAACTATAATTTTCGAACAGTAGTGCTATTCTGTAACCATCTCACCGTGAAAACTTAGGTGAAGTGAGCGTGAAGTCAGCTGTCAGTGCCACTGATGCTAGGGATTGTCTAAGAAGGGATGACACTGACAGCTCACTCCACGCAAGTCTTCACGGTGAGATTTGTACAGAATCAACATGCTGAAGTCAATCTTTAAGCGCCTGTCCCACCGCCGCACACTGATCAATTATTAAAAATTAGTGTCCCATAATTATTTTTGGTCAATATGTTGGAAGTACGAAAAATTGTTTTATTAAGACTTGAAGTAAGTTGTTTACATTATACTTAAACATCAGCATTATGCAGTCAGCAGTTTAATGGATATATATAACAATACTGATTTATCATTGTTTTGCGCTCTCATTCAAGTTAAGTTGGTTATGTTTTCAGTGTAAACTGTGAATTGAAAAAATGGTGCACATTAAGGAAGGCCTGTACTTTTTATTGGTATGTTAACAAAAAATAAAATAGATCGTATTATATTTAAAACTGCCTCGTTGGTCTAGTGGTCGCGATCGCTACCGCTGAGCATGAGGTCCGGGGTTCGATTCCCAGGTCGGGCAAAGTGTTATTGGGTTTTTCTATCTGGAATTTCTCAGTAGCAGCCCGGAGTCTGGATTTGTGCCCGGTTGATGGCAATAGGCTCGCCCCTATTACATGGGACTTAAACATAACTGGCGAAATGTGGGTGTACAGGTACACCTCTGCCCAACCCTTCGGGGAAACAAGGCGTGATGTTATGTATGTATGTTATGTATATTTAAAAATATATAAACAATAACGTACTGATTTGTACTAACTTTTTTTTTTTAAATTTGAACTGTGTTACGTTTAAAAGTACAAATTAGTACACTATCATTTCGATTCCATTATATATGAGGGACTATCAGCTATTTAAAAATATGCTGATTTTTACCGGTGGTTATCGGTTTCTAAAGTATCACAGTGTTTTTAGGTAACGGTGACTAACAAAAAAATATTGATTTGTTCAATATTTTGTCATTACATCGACCAGTGAAGCCGCTATCAAAGGACAATAAAGATAAACTACTTGGTTATATTTTGGGAACATTACAAGTATCGATCGAAATATCGAAAAAATTATAGCAGTCAGAAAAATACCCATACAAACAGAATTTCGAGATCAACTAAGGTTATTTGTTGACATGCCTAAACCTGAATTTAGAAATACCAATGACTGCAATACGGTCAGAAGCTTCTTTGCAAACCCTGAGATTACGTCAAATGTAACAGACATAGATAAAACTTTAATAAAAAGATTTAGTGTCATTTTATAAACATTGAGTTGTCCGTACACAATTAAAAGTGACAAGTTTGCAGAATATGCGAAAGAAACTGCTGCGCTACACATTGAATTACACAGGTGGTATCGTATGGCATTAACAGTCCATAAGGTTCTCATATACGGCAAGGATATCATCGATAACTTTTTGTTGCCAATTGCCACAAAGATGTTAGATATAACAGAGAACAATGAATATTTAGCTTATATCTTCAGATACTGTAATATCTAACATCAGAATATTACCTGCAAAACAAAAACATATAATACCAATTGAGGTACTTAATCTTTTACAAGAACCAGAAGTTGTGTTAGATGAGGAGTGATGTAACAAAGTACATAAAATATTAATTACCAAGTTAAATCATATGAAAATATTTATTGTTATAAATATACATTTAATAGTTTCGTTCCCCTAATTTTTGGAAATTGATCACTGTGCGGCGGTGGGACAGGCCTGCCTTAATCTGTTTTGCGATACAAGGTTTTTTTTGCACGTTCCCAAAATTGGAACTAAGGTCACCTCTTGGTTTCAGACAATAATAATAGCGCCCCCCGTCAACGTCTTTCGGGCGATTCTTTTATCAGTGTACACTAATTTAAATGATGGCAAACCCATCCGTGGTAATTAGCAATAATAATAATAGCAGCCTATTAATGTCCCACTGCAGGGCAAATGCCTTTTCTCATACAGAAAAGGCACGAGCATTGATCACCACGCTTGCTCAAGACGGGTTGCCGATTTCAGACTTATGAATTTACTACAAGTCCAGGTTTCCTCAAGATGTTTTTCTTCACCTATGTCCAAGATAAACTCAGAAAGTGCATATGAATTCAAAAACTCACATTGGTATTTGCTTGGATTTGAACCCACAACCTCGTTATTGGCAAACTTCACACAAAATTACATGATAGAAAAATAGTTTTTTATTTTATCGTATGTGTTAATAATTAGATAAGGATTGATTACTTATTACTATAATTTACATTGCTAAACTTCTTTAGCAATGACGTTAAAAACGTTTGCCGTTTGGCGTTTAATAACAAAACTTGCTGAGCTGTATTTACAGTTAGAATATTTGTGTGTCAGCATCCCACACATCTTATTTTCCTAAATCTAAGATAAGTTTCTAGTTTTACCAGATTCGACTGAATCACTTATATACTCGTATACAGCGGGTTAATAGAAATCATCGAACCTTCTTATCATTTGCGTAAGAAATATCGTATAATATTTTATTTTCTTTTAATATTTTCATATCATCCAAAAATATTTGTATTGTTATTGAATCGAAATAAAATACTAGAACTGTTGCAACATTTTCCTGCGTGGCAGCTGGTGGTTTAACTATTCAAGAATAACTATTTTTTTTGCTTAATCGCGTATATATTCTACCGCGTATTATAATTGTACGTGTATTTAAACGTGACGTTTGTGTACGACGAATGTGTGTCTAATCGAATCCTTATAATTACATTCAACACACTGTGTGTTACCAGCTAAACAATTCTAAAATAACGCGCTGAACAGTGCAAGCGTATAGACATGACATCATGTCATGAAAATTGTTCATTCAAAATTAGAGCTATTTTGATGAGTTTCACAATATTAACGTGAGGTAGTGAGCGCGTTACGCAATGAGGCAAAAATTAACGTCATTAAGATTAACCTCTTTTTTCTTCGTTATGTCTTGTGTCAGACCATTTTCAAGATCCTTTATTTTAACCAGCACATTGAATACCTACCAATTTAATTCAGTTTTATAAAGGACTAGCACTTCGCCCGCGACTTCGTCCGCGTGGATTTGGAAAAAAAAAGTTGCCGATGTTCATCAGACATAATTACGGCTTATTTAACAATTTTTCAATACGGTCCAGTAGTTTCGGAGCCTATTCAATACAGAAAAACAATCAAATCTTTCTCTTTATAATATTAGTATAGAAAAGTACCTGATTAGCATATAAGTTACTAGATTTGTCAAACGTCAGTCGTAACGGACATAATTATATTAAAACGACAAATAGTTCACTTTTTTCGTTAAAAGTAAGTCTAATTTACAAACAAACTATGATCATTATAACTGAATCCTGCTGAATACCAGTATTTATATGGAGCGGCTGCCTATCTGACCACAACCCAGTTACTGGGTAGTACAATACTTGGTAAGACTGGTTGTCAGACGTTCGTGCTTATGACTACCAGTACCGACCGTCAAGGATCCACAAATAGCAGCCTGGACCAACGGTTGAACGTGTCATCCGAACCACGGAATGATCTCGATATGTAATGGATAGACACCCATCTAAAGAACGAACTCAGTAAGAGGAGCTTCTTCTTCGATCGACGCGTGCGTCTGTTATTATTTAACAACAAGCCCTCCTAAACAAACTATTTTTCTTTGATATTCAATGAAAATATTTGCAAAGGTAAAGCATTAAAATATAGACATGTGGCTTGCTTCAGGAAAACTCTTCATATTTCGATCGATATTCCCGGTAACCCTAGTTTTCCATACCCACGGATGTAATAAAAATGATGCATCCAATGTTCCGGGGGTAAAAAACTTCGCTAATTTAGTGGACATATATATTATGATGTCGAGAGGGCTTCGAGACTACGTGTGGTCTAGTAAAGTGGCAGAATTCAATTCAATTCAACGGAAGCGAGACATGATCGACTTAAATGCTTTACTAATATGGATTATAATAATTTATTATTGACGACAGACCTTTTGTTTCTTGTGTAAACATAACTTTTTTTTTTCTTTTAAAAAATACCACTATATTATGATGTTTAATTATATTTAAACAATTATCTATTCTGTTTTATTTTTACTTATTAAACATATCTACCTATATTTTTTTATTTAAATATTAACACACACGATAAAACTGATTTACATCCGTAACAGGTCCTCGTGATATTGGGTCTAGTTGGAAACCAGCGCCAGACACTTAGTTGTCTGGCATTTATGCTGATCTGGGGCTATTTGGCGCAGCCTTGAGGCACACAATACTATTTTCTTATGTTTTTTGTTTTGTGCGAATATTGTGTGCCTTAACCTGGGTCAAGATTTTTTTGCCATCTTTCTTTATTTTCTTTCTTTAATTCATAAACAGACGAGCATAATATTTAAAGGTATCGTCCCGTCCCACCAATTTCTTGATGACAGTGTTGAGCCGCTTTTCATGGCACAATTTCATTGGTTGTGGCATACCATTTTTTGTAGTGACATTATAATGGTCAATTGTTGCTTGAATTTGATTGTGTGCCACAAGCAAGAAACTTGCATCGTGTAAATGGGTCTTTAAATACATATCAACCGGAGACAAGTGTTGATTCCCAAGGCCTTACATAAACTCTCAAACAAATTGATCTAGGTATATAAAGCGTTTTCCCCCGGATTTTCAAAACAATCACATTTTATTTCGAGCTTTGACGTGGACGATTGACGTTCGATCAAATTGCTCGCGTGCCAAGTCTTTACTCCCGTTAATTATCACCTACCTATATATTATAGCATCTATCTACATACGTGCAGTTTTGGTGCATTTGATTGGAATTGCTGTTATAGGTATTTTATTTCCACCATTTCTCTCTGAAGGAACGTTTAGATTTACTTGCGGGCGAGTAACGTTAATTACGAGTATCAAGGTAGTTTAAAAGTTGAAACAGAAAAAAATACATCTTCAAACTAATTAATTAATAGATATTAATTTAATATTTTACTCTGATATAAATCTGTCTAAATACCCGTGATTTGTCATTCGCTAGTTAGCAGGTACAGAAACAGTTTGATCTCTCATTTTGGCACGTTTCCAACTTCGTATCCCACGCAAAAAAGACTTAACTAATGTATAACAACATACAATAACCTACTAATCTTTATTTGTGACACAAATTACGACCTCGTTGGTCTAGTGGGCAGTGGTCAACATGAGGTCCTGGGTTCGATTCCCAGGTCGGGCAAAGTGTTATTGAGTTTTTCTATCTGGAATTTCGCAGTAGCAGCCCGGAGTCTGGATTTGTGCCCGGTTGATGGCAATAGGCTCGCCCCCTATTACATGGGACTTAAACATAACTGGCGAAATGTAGGTGTACTATAGGTACACCTCTGCTCAACCTTCGGGGAAACAAGGCGTGATGTTATGTTATGTTATATTACGACTAACGGTCTCCTTGAAAAGAAGTTAGTAAAGTAGTTCTTAGTTAGGTTTTAGTTTTTCAACTTTTTTCGGCAGAGTGCTAATTTTGAAGATACTGCCTACTGCTCCGTTGGTCTCTTGGTCTGAGCTCGGGGTTCTCGGGTTCGATTCCCAGGACGGGTAAAGTGTTAATGGGTTTTTCCATTAGGAATTTCATAGTAACAGCCCGGAGTTTGGAAGTTGGCGGTGCGTCGGAAAGCAGGTTAAGCCGTTGGTCCTGCGCCTGATCTCTCTCCGGACGTGTCGGATTGCACTTGCACTATAATACATCACGCGCCGAAAGTTACTCCCCTTTGAGATTGACAGCCATGTCCGAATTACGGTCTGGAGAACTAAAATTTGTATCACGTCTAAATCATTGAACACTGGCATCCTGAGGAAAGAAAGAAAGAACTATATTTCGGAAGGAATACTTTTTGTCACTGTAACACGTTTCCGTTGGATAATTTTCGACATCCATGCGGATGAAGCCGCGGGCAGTAGATAGTATAAATAAAATTCGCTCAACTCATACAATTTTTGTACATATTTTATTAGTATTCAATTAACTTAAGACTATGTTAGGCAAGACGAGAATCTCTCTCTCTCTCTCTCACTATATCGCTTTGGGTGGATTTTACCAATGAAACTGAACGCGATCAGCACTTAGACTAGGTTTAAGGGCTGTCAGTGTCATTATTTTCTATGGATAATGACACTGACAGCTCTTGAACGCGTTTTAGATGTGCTTCCGCTCAATTTCATTGGTGAAATCGGCAGTGAGTAGTATTCATCCTAATCCAATCCACAGACTTGCTTATTATTTACTCGCGTATCTCTCAAAATTATCTAACTTTACATGTACATTTTAATTAAAACCTTTTAGTGTACCGTGCACTGTACCACATTCAAGTCCGTCGTTGTATCTAATTTTGTTCGTAATATAAACAGGTTTTTGCCACCATTTCATGTACGTGTAATATATTTTATGATCCTTGTCGTTCCTATCTCGTGGTTGTAATTTACAATCTTATTTCTTCAAATAAACATTCCTGATTTTCAATGGAATGTGCCAGAAATGTTTTCATTGTCTGTACTTGTAAAAACTTACTACTTCATAGTGTCCCTAACTTAATTCTGTATCTCTTAGAAAAGAATGATATTCAGCAATCCAGATCACTTTTATCTAGCCAGCATTTACCTGTCATCCTGTCTCCATTTTTTGTTGATCGTGTTCATGTTCTAAATGGTATGTTTACCTGTTAAGATCGTTTGATAGGTAATCGATCAATGAAGTATTTTGCCTTCAACCTTACAACAACATCGGCTCAGTGTTTATTTTATTTTATTTACTACGGGACATTATACAGCTACAATATAATATGTTTACAAATAACGATAATATATACATATAGACATATAGACAATATTGAAACCCATTACATTATCCGCATGTTAACAAAATTAAGATAAGGTAAAAAGTACCACTAAGTTAGCATTACTCAGAATTATTAGATTAACAAACATAAAAAAAAAATCATTAAAATATCATAAAATTAATTAATCATTAAAAAAATAAAAATGAAAATACATTAAGGAGCTGGATAATGCTCTCATACAAGTTTGGACCAGCACGGATATAAATAAAACAATAAATGATATGAAGACATTTTTGTATTTAATAGTCCTGTTAATATTTTATTACTCCAGAACTCGGTGGAAACGTGATTTAAGACATTTTAGGTTTATACTTTGTTATGACATTATGACGTTTACAGTATGCTTTTACATTGTCATGATAGTCTAGAGGTTAAGGCCTCATTGCTCATGCACGAGGTTGTGGGTTCCATTATTGGCAAAGTACCAGTGTGACTTTTTCCAATTCATACTTCATCATCATCATCATCAGCCTATAGTTGTCCACTGCTGGACATAGGCCTCCCCTAATGAGCGCCATAGCGCCCTGTCTTCAGCTCGACGCATCCAGCATCTGCCTGCAGTCTTTCGCAAATCGTCATCCCACCTGGCCGGAGGACGTCCTACACTACGTTTGCCGAGTCGCGGTCTCCACTCAAGAACTCGTTTACCCCAGCGGTTGTCGGATCTTCGCGAGATATGGCCGGCCCACTGCCACTTCAGCTTGCTAATTCTTTGAGCTATGTCGATAACTTTGGTTCTCTGTCGGATGTATTCGTTGCGAATTCTATCCTTCAGAGAGACTCCGAGCATAGCTCTTTCCATAGCTCGCTGAGCGACTTTAAACTGGTGGACCAGCCCTATCGTGAGTGTCCACGTCTCAGCTCCGTAGGTCATGACGGGTAGGACGCACTGATTGAAAACTTTAGTTTTCAAGCATTGCGGTATGGATGACGAGAAGACTCGGCGTAGTTTCCCAAACGCTGCCCAACCTAGCTGGATCCTCCTCTTGGCCTCCCAATTCATACTTACTTTCTAAGTTTACTGACATCGGTGAATGAAAACCATTCCGAGGAAACCTGGACTTATAGTTTATAACATATCAAAACACCTGTAAGCTCAGAAGGGATAGGCAGAGGTGTACCTACAGTACACCCACATATCGCCAGTTATGTTTAAGTCCCATGTAATAGGGGGCGAGCCTATTGCCATCAACCGGGAACAAATCCAGACTCCGGGCTGCTACGGAGAAATTCTAGGTAGAAAAACCCAATAACACTTTGCCCGACCTGGGAATCGAACCCAGGACCTCATGCTCAGCAGTAGCTCTTGCGACCGCTAGACCAACGAGGCAGGCATAGTTAATATATATCTGTATATATAATATAATAATAGCCAACCAAGCCAAGTTTTGAGCAAGCGTGCCTTCTCTGTACGAGTAGCCCTGCAGTGGATGGGACAATAATAGGCTGGTATTATTATTTATAAAATTTAACTTTTAATTATTTTTAACTACCTATGTCTAGCAGTGGACTTCTTTGGTAGAATGATGATGATGACTGTGCTGAAGCTCGTGGCTAACGTTGGTGGTAAATAGAAAAAGTTCATAATGTATCATTTCATAACATAATAATTGCATAAAAATATTTAAGCAGTCGGGGACTTACATAATAAAACCAAACATACTTACTTGTTGAGGAAAAAATCAATTCAGATATTATTCATGAATGTGCTATTGCTTTCAGGGTTACGTGTCAGTGTGTGAAAATGTATATGTATCAGGGATCTTTCACAGTTTACACACACATAACATATAATAACCAATAACCAATACTGGGGCATGGTGTTCCTTCTAAGACACGCTTAAGATGTTACTGAAAATGTTAAAAGTCTCCAATCGCGGAGTCGTCCACTGTATTCTATCAGATTGAATTTTATGCGAATCCAACAAATGGCTCCTTAAGCGAAGCGTTGCTATACCACAGTTAGTGCAGCTCAGTTCTTCATTAGAATTAGGGTAGAAATCTGTTGTTCGTAATCGCCGTGAGCGCCGGCGTTGATCGGGATAGCAGTCACAATAGATATCCAAATACAAAGCCAAAGGTCGTCGTAACACCACAAGAAACCCCAAGAAATCATTCAAAGATGCGAGCCACAAAAACCTATACACATCTCGGTAGAGAGTAGTTTATTCTTTGCTATAAACCAATAAATTGGATACACACGAATGACATAAACTGTCATGTCAATAAATGTCATGACTTCACTTTGCCAAGACAATCTACTTAGAACCCGTAACACACGTATCTAGCTACGACCAACAGGGCAACGCAATCCTGAATTAGTCCGACAGGTATTTACAGCGCCGAATGTACCTGCAAGGACACTACGCTTATTTATAGTGAAATTTAATCGAAGTGATTAAGAACAATACCATGTAGTGTGTTGGCTTCTAGAAACTTATGTCTAGATTCTAATGATAGCATGTCATATTAGCTGAGCAGTTGTGAAAATGACAAACTTCGTTTGTAGGCGGTGCGAAGGAATTTTTATTGACTTTCTCGACCGACCATATCTGTATATTTCTTATTTATCGGGTTCCAGATCGGGACCGCATATTCGATCTGCGAGCGTACAAGCGTCTTGTTTGAGTAAAGATAGGTGGATGGCCGCTTGAACTCAGTGTGATGATCTCATGACAAAACCATACGTCTTAAATGATTTGTTAACAATTCTCTCTAAGTGTTGATTAAGCGATAACTTCTTGTCCAGTAGAACACCAAGATCTCTTACAATAAAGTTGTTACTCAGCAAGGGATTTTCTAGCTTAAACTGAAAATTTGTGATAAATTTGCTTTTTGTGAAATTTATACAATGACATTTGGAGATGCATATGTGTAGTTTGTTGTCAAGACAATATGCTGAAAGTCTTCTTGAAACTTTAAACAGTCTTCTATAGTAGTAATAGTTTTAAAGGCTTTTAAATGATCAATATACATAAGAAATTTAATACTTAATAAGCATTACCTAACGTCATTTATATATAAATTAAATAGTAGTGGAATTAAGCCCTGTGGATTACCAGACGTAATAGACACTGCATCTGACTGATGGCTACACACAACAACCTTATGTTTTCTATTTTTAATGTAAGATGAAAACCACCGGAGCAAGTTTTCCCGTATGCCATTAAATGCGAGTTTTTTAAGTCAAATTTCGTGATCGACCTTGCCAAAGACACACTGGCAAACGTCTATCCATGTTTTCAAAAAAATTGTTGAAGATTAATAAATTGGAACAGTAGATCGGTGTTTAACAAAGCCAAGTTGTTTAGTAGGATTGGGTAGATTTCGTTATGTACGAGTCTTTCAAATAGCTTTCAAGGTCGACAGAATTGAAATGGGTAGATGTTGCTCAATATCATGTTCCTAGCCTCCTTTGTGTACGGGCGTTATATTGGCCCGTTTCCATATTTCAGGAAACACCCCTTCATACAGGCATTCACTGTGAATCATATGAAGCGGTCTATTGATGCTATTAGCAGTATCCTTAAGCAACAGAGCTAGGTATCCATCAGGGCCAGCCCCTTTGGATGGGTCGAGGTTTTTAAACTATCGAAGTAATATGAATTCCTCGATACATGTCGTGTCTTTTATTTTTACCCACCGTGTCCATGGACGGCAAGGGTCAGTAAAGCCAAAATGACTTTACGAAATTCGTGAAATAAAATTATATGGCGACTTTTTCGTACAAGTGTGCGGGCGCGGGCGCCTTGACGGGAGCGTCAGTAGCTCGCCTGCGTGAACCATGGAACTGTCACGAACAAAAGTCGCCCTATAATTTTATGTCATTTCATGTCACTATTTACGTAATGTAATTTTGGCTTTACGGACGCAAAATCATGACATTGCTTTGAAACGCAGGTTAAAAGTGTCTTGACATGACTTTAAATTCCGAAACCACTGACTATGTGTTGAAAATAGGAGCGTGAAATATCGGAACTGTGGGTATTGAAGCAAACGCGCACGCGCGTCTAGCTATGGAAGAGCGGACTCTCCTAATACAGGCATTATCTGCCTGAAAGGAGGTTCTATTTTTTTTTTTGTTAATACCTAAACTTGTTCTACCAATAAATAAATAAAAATAACCCATGTAAAGCGTAACATTCATTTTCAATATGTAAATACTTATACAAATTTTTATATCCTATATCAAATGTTTTGTCTCTTTGAGACATGTAGATTGTCCTGGAGACATACTTTGAAGCCCTATTCACAAGACTCCAGTCATGAAATAGGGTGCAAGCCATTATTTACTATATGATATGTAGATTAAATTTATTTCATTGTTAACAACAAACCATTATTTACTTTGATCGTTAGTGAAATCGTTTTGAACCCACTTTATTACGTAGTTAACGCGCCAAAAACTTGTTTCGTTGATTATTATTTGTATCTCATTAACTCGTTATATTTATAAATAGTTTTAGTTAATTTTATTCATGTGATGAATCTGAGTTTTCATGTGAGCCAAGGTTACGTGATCGTTTCTGTATGATTAAGAAATTTAAGCAGTGGTTTTTGCTATGTGACTTAGCGAGGAAGCAGGAGAGAGAGCTGTTTGGCCTATGTAGAATATTCATCATCCTCATTTCAGCAGAAAGATGTTCATTACTGGGCATAGGCCTCCCACAAGTACCGCCACTTCGACCGGTCCTGTGCTTCCCGCATCCAGCGGATTCCTTCGGCCTCCACGAGGTCATCGGTCCACCTTGTGGGAAACCTTCCAACGCCACGTCTTCCGGAATTCGGTCGCGACTCTAGAACTTTTCAGCCCCATTGGGTTCTGCGAGCAATGTACCATGCCCACTGCTACTTAAGTTTGGCAATACCTGGGGTTATGTACCTTCTACCTAGGCGCTCCTGCCGATCTCTTCATTCTTCATTCTTTCACGTAGGGAAACACTAAGCATAGCCCTCAGCATTGCCCTTTGGTAGACTTTAATGAGGCCCATGTATGATATTAATATGGAATCATTTTATGGCCTGGCGGCGCCCCTGACGACGCCACTACCCTCTTCCAGGAGAGTAGTAAGGCCACCAGCACACTACATAAGCCCAAAACCCGATCGCCGTCCTACCGTCCTCGCCGCCGAGGCCCGCCGCGACGCCCAAATACACGCCCCTCCCGACCCTTGCTCGAGCCTGCCTGCGCCGCTGAGCCTGTAGCTTTAAATTCGTCCCTAAATCAAAGAAATCCTGATCCAGCTAGTCCCTTGCTGCCCTCTTCCAGCGACGCCCTAAGCCGAGGTCCGTACCCCACAGGGGGTGCCCTTAGCGTTGTCGCTTAGTTTTAGTTAGTATTTAAGTTTAAGTCCTGGCTGGAGGCCTTAATTTATTAGGGAAACCACAGGCAAGTCCGTTTAAGCAGACGACAACCTCATAGGTTGACCTGCGAGATGCCATTCCCAAAAACAAAAAAAAAAATGGCCTGGCGTGATATAGGTAATGCACCTGTAAACATAATTATGTTGTAATAGTGTGGCATACGTTCTGATATTGTAACTTTCGCGATGATTGATCGAGTATATTTTAGTTGTCTCAGACAAACGCAAAATGGTCTGGAAAGTGATACCGTCAATTTAAGAAGCAGGTTGTCTAAAGCCGAACGATTTGAATTTATGAGATGTGTTCGATACTTAGGCATTAGATACTTATAACATTTATATAAGCCATAATTATCATTACATAGTAAAGTAAATAGACTGTCTCATTGGTCTAGTAGTCGCAAGCGCTACTGCTAAACATGAGGTTCTGGTTTCGATTCCCAGGCCGGGTAAAGTGTTATTGAGTTTTCTATTACTTAGGAATTTCTCAGTAGTAGCCCGGAGTCTGTTGATGTCAATAGGCTCGCCTCCTATTTATTACATGGGACTTGAACACAACTGTCGAAATGTGGATGTACTATAGGTACAAGTCTGCCTTACCATTCGGGATTAGAGGCATGATGTTATGTTACGACATTTTCTATTATTAGGTACCTATGAAAGATTCAAGATTACAAACGATAGATCATAAGTTGTTTGTCTAAGCTCAGGTAAATGTTTGCACACAAAATGGCTGGCGTTGTTGTAAGCTAGTTTTGGTTTGACTGATATTATGAAGGCAACTAAAGTTTACATTGTCTATGCTTATCTGTGTCTTTTCAAATTTCAAAGTATATTTTGTTTCATAGAGGATGATAATGGACGCAACCTACCACAACCTCTATTGGTGTGTTCTGGAATCCATAGACATTCCATTCATTTTGTGCTGCGATGCCAAATCGATCGCAGATCACGATTTAACGCACGTCATAGGCGTGCTCTAACTGTCGTGGCAAACTCTGTCTAAACACTAAACACTAGCCAGACTGTCTGGCATGACTATGAGTGGGATACTTTAAATAAATGTATATTAGTATTTTGGCGTGTGTAAGCTGACATTTGTAATGTAATTACTTAGAAGAATTGGAATCTGACTGTGCTGCTGGGTAATTAAGTGGTGAAGGGCGGGCGCTTTGGGGGACTGTCTTATTTATTTATTAACACTTTATGCACAAGTAAAAAAATACTGTACAAAGGCGGACTTAATGCCTGAGGCATTTTCTACCAGTCAACCTTAGGGTGATACAGAGACAAAACAAGTATTATGTAATCTTGTGACTAAAAGACTTTCATTTTGATTTTTGTATGATACGAATATTATGTTTAAATTACATCAAAAAGCAAACGACATTAGATACTCTATTTAGATTTGAAATTCAAACGTGCAAAGTTTTTCAAGCAAATTGTTTCAGAAGAATAGTCAAACGCAAATCTATCTGGAAATAAATAACCTGACGGTGGACGATTTATTCGTATCATTACCCATCCAGGTGCGTAATTCTAATTAAAGAAATTTGTATTGCAATTTAGAGAGTATTATCAGACTAGGTCCAGTGGTAAGGGCCCTGAGTTACCTGAATGTACTTTTTGTGTAATTAATTTAATTACCACTGCTCTCAAAACGATGAAGGAAAAAATTGTGACGAAACCGCCATGTCCTAGAGCCAAAAAATCGAAGACGAACGATGACATACACCAACGCGCACTTTGCCCGCGTTGTGATTTATGGCCTACTCTTTCACAGAGAGAAGACCTGTGCCCCGCAGCAGGAACGTTACATTACGTTATGTTAGATAGAATTTCTAAACTTAAAACCAGGTAAAATATTCTTGGAACAGTTAGCTTATAAATAACTTTGCTTGTGTTGTTTTATGTTATTTTCCGGGCCATTTTCCGGTTCTTGGTCATGGGTTAGACCGCGATGAGGTAAGAACTTACGGCGTAAATGATATGAACGTGTAGGTGTAGGTGCCTTTTTTTTTCATTGCAGAAAGCAGTCTTCACAGTTCAAGTGTTATTAAGACGTGACAATACATATTTATACGTAGATTTATGAAATAATCATGAATTAATTTATCTGATTTCATGAATGAAAAAAGATATAATATTCGAGCTGTAATTAGTAATTTGTTTGAGCGACAAATGATTACACGTTCAATTTTGAGCAGTTTAATTTTCAGTTCATACCCGGAAAATTTCTACCGGAAAATTAATAATTATGTCACGTTGTTGGAAATATGTAATTGCACGTTAATTTATGAGATGCTTTTGAGAGGTTGTTTAACAAGCGATACTAAATGCTGTATATTGTAATGAACAGTACAATTTATTTTTACGTATGGTGCTCATTAGTAAAATAAAAAGACTATAGTCTTGTTGTGGTGTATTTCATGGGACATGCTATACGTGCAACTGCAAGCTAAGTAATAATTTATAACGAAAGCCTTGTAGTGAACGACCGCAGTTAGCCGTTTCTAAATCCGAGGGCACATACGTAAAACCAAAGTCAAGGTCAAAGTCAAGGTCAGGGTCAAAGTCAAGGTCATTGTCAAAGTCAAGGTCAAATAATTTATTTCAAATGGGGGCATAAATGAACCTTTTGAACGTCAACATTTACACAAAAATATAATTGATTCTAGTGTAATACCTAAGTACAGGAATAAAATACTCCCCATTTATTTAAATCAATCTGCTTAGTTTTTACCCAACCATGTTGGTGTGAGCTGCCAATCTAATCGGATGCAGCTGAATACCAGGATTTTACATGGAGCGACTGCTATCTGACCGCCACATCCGTTACTGGGTAACACGATACCCAGGTTCCACCTGATTTCCTAGGCACGGCGGGGTCTTGGTATGTAAAGTCAAAATGACGTCACGAAATTAGTGTCATGAAATTATATAAAATAGTACGACTTTTTCGTTGGTAACAGGGGTGGTCCACGCGAGCGAGCCACTGACGCTCTCGCCAGGCGGCCCTTCGCGCTACCCGCACACTTGGACGAAAAAGTCGCCTTATAATTTTAAGCCACTAATTTCGTAATGTAATTTTGGCTGTATAGATGATCATCCATCCACGAACCTACCGCGGCAAACATAGCTTAACCATCGATCGACTGTTATTATTTAGCAACAAGCCCCTGAAACTGACAAAAAAAAACTAAACAAAAATTTCTGCTTCAAAGAAATAATATGTGTTCAAAGATGTAATAATATTTATTGTAATTTTAGAATTAAATTACCTAACATAAATTGAACACCTAATTCTAATGTGTTTTTGTGATTATTGCTCCACTTATTATATAGGAATAAGTAGAGCAAAATACGTTTAGTTTTCCGAAACGAAAGTTCCATCGTTACAATATATTTTACTTAATACTAGGTTTCATTGAAATACAAAAAGTCGATATCAACCGAATCTTCTTAAGTTCCGAAAGGTAAAACAATTTCAAAAATGTTAAATGAATTTATCGAACCATTAATGATAAGCTTTGCTGGTAACAAATTATATAGTTGAGACATTGAGGATTTATTACTTAGGGTGACTCTATATGAGACGTTCATTATTTTGGAAACATAGCAGTGAAGTATTTTAATAAATTGGATGAAGTTCTCAAAAACTTTAATTTGAAAAGTTTAAGGGCAGATAACAATTTTCAACACAATTGCTCGTAATAAAGTGCCTATTATTACACCGCTTTTAGGTTCATAATGCAGTGTTTTTCACTTAACTCATTTTTTTTATTCACCGCAAAAGACAAAAACAAAAGAATTTTATGTCTAAAAACAATGAATACATTTGTGAAATAATAAACTATTTTAGGGAACATAAAAGATTTATCAATCATTCAAATTATTATTAAATTATGTATTTTTCACTACATATTAACTTAATTGGCGTATTCAAAACATTGTTTTGTGTTTGTCTGTTTAGCGGTTTTGCCAATCGTTTTACTTACCCCTGCACGCGCTTCAAACGGATAACGCAAAAATCAAAACCAGCGCGCCATTTTTCATAAATATTAGTTTCAGTTTTCGTTGTGTGGTTAATTATTATCAGAAATGGCGACTTCACCCAGGGATATAGAGCAATACGTAGATTTGACCACACCGGAAATAATAATCGAGGCACGAAACGCGATAGCCCATTGCGTTGCACCAAAATATAGAGAGAAATACGTAGCAGCCTACGAAACTTTCATACCGTGGTAAACTTAATAACAATACAAGTCTGAGTTTTCCCTCGCAAGTGTGTTGAAAAACGTCGTATAAAATGCGTGTGCATTGATCATTACATACACTCGGCTCCATTATCGCCTTTAGTGTAAAGGCTCCCGAAAACAAGAGCGAAGCGACAGCGCGACTGATGTACCATTAGATGTAGGTACGTCCAAGTTATGAATAATGTTCATAATTATTGCTGCTATGAACGAGAAAAAACGTACGTGACTACAAAAAGCTACATACTACTTATCATCTCAGTTTATAGAAGACAGATTATTGGTGCAAAACATTCGTGTAATAATATTATGAAACTAGTTGCACGAGTTCGTATTAATTGTTGCTAAATCTAAGACTGTAGTCTTAGATTTAGCAACAATTAATACGAACTTTACGACTAATATTAATGACATTCTAGATATAGATGTGACTAAACGCACATAAGAGGTGAGACCCAAAACTACCCAAGTACCTGCGTTGCTTTTATTTGTCACCTCCATATGCACGCAGTGTGCCAAATGGCTGCAAATCTTTGTGAACATCTGGCGTTGTGTTGATAAATACTAAAATTATTATAAGTGGTATGTAAAAGGTCAGATTGGTAATAGACTACAGCTTTCTATCTCGTCTGCTTCTCGTCAGTCATCGTCATTAAGATTTAACAAATTAACAAACGTAACTATACGTATACCCACATTTCACGAATTATGTTTAATTTCCACGTATTAGGAGGCGAGCTTATTGGCATCTGCATAACTGTAACACAAAATAAAAATACAAGATGGCTATGTCCCTTCGATTAACAAAAGTGTTAAAGTGCTACAAGGGTGGGGACGTTTTCAGCATAGTTCTTTCATCCAAATCCGTTCAGCCATTTTTGCTCACTTACATCCAGACAAACGGACAAAAATTCTAAAAACTATATTTTCGGCATCAGACTCGTTGCCACACGTAGTAGCATTGTTTATTTTCAAAAATATATTATGTACTGTTTTGATTTTGTTACTATTTTATATAAGCGTGTTATATTATTTTACAACGTCTTCCTTTTGATATCCTGTAACTCTAGGGACACAGTATAATTTATTAAGCTATCTTAGTCTGGTGAATGCTTTCGACCCCGACGACGCCACTACCCTCCTCCAGGAGAGTAGTAAGGCCACTAGCACGCTACATAAGCCCAAAACCCGATCGCCGTCCTACCGCCCTCGCCGCCGAGGCCCGCCGCGACGCCCAAATCGACGCCCCTCCCGACCCTTGCTCGAGCCAGCCCGCGCCGCTGAGCCTGTAGCTTTAAATTCGTCCGTAAATAATACCAATCCTGATCCAGCTAGTCATTTGCTGCCCTCTTCCAGCGACGCCCTAAGCCGAGGTTCGTACCCCACAGGGGGTGCCCTTAGCGTTGTCGCTTAGTTTTAGTTAGTATATAAGTTTAAGTCCTGGCTGGAGGCCTTAATTTATTAGGGAATCCACAGGCAAGTCCGCTTAAGCAGACGACAACCGCATAGGTTGACCTGCGAGATGCCAAACAAACAAACAAAAACTGGTGAATGCAATTTTGTCCAAAACAACAAAAATGAATGCATGATTTATGCATAGAAACTTGATTAATTTTAGGTGAAGCACACACGTCTTCTACATTCAACGCTAGGTATTCATTCCATTGTTTGAGGCTGATTTGAACCCAATTAGAATTGTGTAATAATATCTATTGTTTAAGATTTAAAACCAATTGAAAGGAAAGGAAAGGAACACAATTTACAAGCGCTTTGTACACTACAGTAATTTTCTCGTTCAACGGTTTTCCTCAAGCAACCTGGCGTACATGGCGACAAGGCAACTTGAGCTCAGATATCACAACAGTCTATTGAAATCTGTTCAAATTAATCTCAGAGTTCCGTAGCTATATTGATTGAACGTAGAACAGGCGTTTCAATATGAGGGCGTCGACTTCATAGTTCAACCAGAATGGGTAACCTAAACATTTCCTAGCTAGTGCAACTAACTCTTATCAGACGCACTCGAACTATGTCAGCTGTAGTTTCGTCAACACTGTATCTTATTGTCGCACATGTGTATAATACTTTTGCCGACTACTAGGTAACTTCTCAACAGACCTCTGTTGAGAAGTTTCTGCTTAACGGTATGCCGTAACACAGAAACTTCTCAAAAGTCCGCTTGTAGCAGTTCTGAGAACTTTGCTGTATCTGAGCCCAAACTCGTCTTACTGGAGCTAGTAACTGTCCTTTTCGAAAGCTCGAAGATAACGTGTTCATACCATTATTAAAGCGTTCGCTCATCCGATCATAGTGATCCGGTTGCTATTCTGCTTCTAAGAGATTTATGGGGTATCTATTAATATTGAAGCATGCCTTTCAACTAAGCTAACGTTTGTTTATTACAGCGAATAAGCAAGACTATTCTTGCAAGTATTACCGAAAGCTTTTAAACAGGTTTTGAGTCGTAAATTCAGACCACTGCTTTCTTTAGTGTCAAAAAATCATTAGAATTTAATACACTACCTGAACTGGACTATAGTGTGTCCAAAAATACAAACTTTGTGGAATACTTTTTGTAGTATTTTGATTTTTATGTATCGTCACAGTGGTTTGTATCAAGCCACAACTTACCGTCAATCACTGTGATTATCGTGATTCCATCTCATCAAGAATTATTAGAAACCTCTCGGAGATTAAATCCGTCTTTAACGAGTTATTGAATCATATTGAAGGTATTGAAGCTGGATTTCTCTTCTTCGAGATTTGCTAATTATTGTAAGATTTAGGCATTTTAAGGAACGTTTATGAAAATTTTGAGATTAGGGCTTATTTATTATTTATTTAATAAAACTGAACTGTACATAAACAACAACGTAATATATATAATAAATTTAAAATATTAACCTAAACCAAAACTAAAGACCAACTAAAATATGGCGTCGAAAAATTTCTTCAGGAGATTAGGTTTAATAAAATATTACTATCTACTAAGAAAATGTTAGGCATCTCCTGCCAGGGTAGCGGGTTGTTGGAAAGAGATATCGTGGCCCTGGCACAGGCAACTGAAAGATCACGAGTGGGTTTTAGTCAGCAAAAGTCTGACACGCCCTTCCGCTGCACCCAGAGCGGAAAAGTCATTTGATAATTTCCCACCCAAAAAATAAACGGCCAACTCCGAGTCGGACTCGCGCACCGAGGGTTCCGTACAAAACTGTAGGTATATAAATAAAACTTCACACACGTTCATGAGGAAAGGGGTTGTAAGTTTAAAATTGTTAAAAATATTTTTATTATCTCTTTCCTTTATCTGTGCTTTATGACGTTGCTGCGTACCGAATTTCAAGATTCTGAGTTCACGGGAAGTACCCTGTACGTTTTGATTCCTTTGCGAGTGTCGAATATTTGCGGAAATTTGCGGCATAAACGGCTGTATCTTTTGATTCCGTTGGCTTATAAGTTTGTTTTTTTTTTTTTTTGGCTCCTAGGGACAGTAGACCTGAGTATTTGATATAATTCCAGCTCGATACCTCCACGCGTTGCTGAGCAAAAGGGTCTTGATAGACAGACAGATGGACGGACGGACAACAAAGTGATCCTATAAGTGTTCCGTTTTTTTCCTTTCGAGGAACGGAACCCAAAAAAGGCATCTTATAAATGCTCCTCCAACTTACTCAGTACTTAAGACAAAATACATGAAATATTATAAAAGGAATTAAAAATGCATGTGTCTTATTACATCTTTATATAAAACATAAACGATTCCTCAATTTATTTCCAAGACTCGGAAAATAGTAGAATGGCACGAATTGAAACTAAGTGAGTGCACCATTATCATATATTATACAGTTGTAGCATTTTATGGCTACAAGAGTTTTTAGTGCTGAATAAAGTGTGTTCGAGCATTTTTCTGAACGAATTTGTCCGAACTCGTGTATTTTACAAGGATGTTCTGTTACTAGTTTTACACCCAATTTTGTTTGTTACGATTTTGCTATCGTTTCCTAATACCACACATAAGTTGAATTCTTTTTCGACTTTTATGAGAAAGGACTTTAGACTTGCCTTGACATTTGTTTCAGGGTGATATTAATATCGTGGCCAGATCTTGAATGTGATAATTTTGTGAAGTGTTGGACCATTTCATCATATGGTTCTATTTCATCGAATAGAACATCGACCGCTGGTCACATCATGATGTGGTCTGGTCAGATAATTGAATACTCATTGTTTGACGATAAGAACAGTTAAACGCACGACTAATTCATGAAGTGAACGTCAAAGTCAAAGGCAAAGCATGTACTTTAAATAGGTACATAAAAGGCATTTTAGAACGTGAATATTTACATTTAAATAGAATTGATTCTAGTCGCCCCTTCCAAAAGATAGTTTCGTATAGAAGGACCAGAAACTCCACCTTTACTCTTTTAAAATGTTTTACAATATTTTGTACACATTAATTATATAAATACATATATGTGAAGACGATGCACCAAGAATAAAATAACTGGTAAAAGGTTAAAAGAATTTAAACTAAAGCGTTTTGTTTGTTTGGCATCTCGCAGATCAACCTATGCGGTTGTCGTCTGCTTAAGCGGACTTGCCTGTGGATTCCCTAATAAATTAAGGCCTCCAGCCAGGACTTAAACTTATATACTAACTAAAACTAAGCGACAACGCTAAGGGCACCCCCTGTGGGGTACGAACCTCGGCTTAGGGCGTCGCTGGAAGAGGGCAGCAAATGACTAGCTGGATCAGGATTGGTATTATTTACGGACGAATTTAAAGCTACAGGCTCAGCGGCGCGGGCTGGCTCGAGCAAGGGTCGGGAGGGGCGTGTATTTGGGGGTCGCGGCGGGCCTCGGCGGGCCTCGGCGGCGAGGGCGGTAGGACGGCGATCGGGTTTTGGGCTTATGTAGCGTGCTAGTGGCCTTACTACTCTCCTGGAGGAGGGTAGTGGCGTCGTCGGGGTCGATTAAAGTATGCCTTGGTCGGCGAATACTGCTAATGCGAGAGGGAGTGTAGCGGGCGGCCGCTGTAATCAGGGGGTTAGAATGTTTGATGCCGCAGTCGAAGAAACGCTTTGATAAGCGTTTCATAAACTGTTTTATGGTTGGCATTTTGAGGTCGACGTGAAGATCGATATTACGGACATAGAAGGGGGCACCAGTGACCCTTCTGAGGAAACGGTTTTGGAGGGTCTGCATCTTATGGAGATGACGTGGGTGAGCGTGCGCAAATACAACGCAGGCATAGGTCATGATGGGACGGATGACTGCGGTATAGATGCGGAGCTTGCATTTGAAGGACAGTTTACTACGGGCTGTCAGTACGAATTGCAGCCTGCTAAGAGCGAAGGAGGCGCGCGCGCGAACCGCCTTAATATGAGCCTTAAAGGTAAGGTTTTCATCGAGGATCACGCCTAGGTATTTGGCTTGCTTCTCCCAAGGGATTGGCTTGCCGTACATAGTGATCGGGCTGGGAAGTGGGGGAGGGAGTCGACGACGTCTCGAGAAGAGAACCGCCTGACTCTTATCGGGGTTGACCTCGATTCTCCATTTCCGGAACCAAGCGCCTAAGACGTTTGCGGAGGTTTGGAGTGTACGAGCTATAGCGTTGGGACAGTGACCGGTATAGTAAACGGCAGTGTCGTCGGCGAAGAGAGCCAACTGAGCCTTTTTACTTTTTGGGATATCGCTAGTGAACAGCGTGAAGGCGAGAGGAGATAGTACGGAACCCTGAGGGACACCGGCGCGAATAGGATGAGGGGACGAGAGTGCTCCCTCGACCCGATAGCGAAAGGTCCGGTTCGACAAAAAGTCTCGTAAGATGAGCACGAGACGATCTGGCACTCCTAGTTGGTAGAGCTTGTATATCAAGCCGTTGTGCCAGACTTTGTCGAATGCTTTCGCTATGAATCGACGAAGAATAGCACACCCGTCGTCGCGTTACGCTGCAGACCAGCGCATAAGTGCTCTACTATACGGTGGACCTGTTGGGTGCCCGAGTGTTGGCTACGGAAACCAAACTGCTCGTTGGGAATGAGGCTCTTTGCTTCGGCGTAGTCTTTGAGACGCTTATAAATAAGCCTCTCGTAGATTTTGCCGAGAACATTGAGTAAACTAATAGGGCGGTAGCTGGAGGGCTCAGACTTTGGCTTGCCTGGCTTTGGGATACCGATGACGGTGGCTTCTTTCCATGCTTGTGGGAAGATGTTGTTGCTCAAGGCGCCATTAAAGATGGCGGTCATAAGCATTATTAGCGGGGCAGGAAGGAGTTTGTATACCTTATTGGTAATACCATCCGAACCGGGGGCCTTACGAGCGTGGAGCCCTTTAATGATGTCGTGCACTTCGTCTGGAGTGACGGGAGGCAGAGGATCATCAGGGTCTTCGACGGGAGGGAGGGAGGCTCTTCGTTCGACTTCAGCGTCGACCTTGTTCAGGTGAGCTTGGTCTACTGGTTGGTAGCTGGGAGAACATTGGGACTCTAGGCTGTCGGCAAGACATTCAGCCTTATCGGGACTGTCGAAAGCGACACTATTGTCGGGGCGGATGAGAGGAGGCATAGATACCTCTTCTGAGGAACGCAATTTCCTCTGTAATTGCCAGAAGGCTTGATGAGTGGGCTCGAGTTCGCTGAGCATCTTGTTCCAGCCCTCAGAGCGAACCTCCCCTATGCGTTTCTTTACAGCACGCTGTAAATGGCGCATGTGGGCTTTGTTCGCGTCACAAGGGAAGGAGTCGTAGGCACGGATGGCCGCGTTCTTCTCGGTTATCAGGTCACGTACGTCAGTAGGTAGTTTCCAGCGATGGTCTCCCATTACCGGAACTTCCCGTGAACAATCCGTCAATACGGATTGTACGTGCTCTGTAAACGAGTCGATTGCGGCCGTCGTGTCGGCGACTGACACTAAGTGATCGGGGATGGTGTCTAAGTGAGGCGACGTGGTGGATTTCAGTCTTTCGCTTACTTTCTTCCAGTCGGTTATCGTCTGGGTCTGAGGGGGGCGGTTGGGGTCGATCGGGCCCGAGTAGGGTGCAAGATGCATGACTACAGGGCGGTGGTCAGAGTTTAGCTCGTGGAACGTCTCAATCGATTGCAAACGGAGGTTCACATTCTTGAGCAGCGCTACATCGAGAACATCGGGAAGGTGATTAGGATTACCTGGGAAGTGAGTCGGGCTCATTGGAGCGATGACGTCAAAGTTAAGGGATTCGCCTAACTTGAAAACTAACCTACCTCTGGTTGAGGTTGTGCTACTATTCCACGCCGGGTGCTTGGCATTAAGATCCCCCGCCAAGATGACGGAGTCACTCATACCGAAGAGGGCAGTGAAGTCCTTTTGGAGCGAGATGGGATCCTCCGGACCATTGTCGGGTGGGATATACGCGGAGATGATGGTGATCGGTTGGTGGCCGGTCATGCCGAGCCGGCAGATAGAGGTCTCCAGATGGGAGAAGAGAGGAGGTGGGTCTATAGGGATACAATACAGAGATTTCCTAAAGTATATGAGTGTGCCACCCTTGTGGCATCGAGACCTGTCATTGCGAACTAGTTTGTAGTTGGCAATGTTCGGGTTGCGGTGATGAGGCTTTAAGAAGGTTTCCTGTATGAGGAGGATGTCGAGCTGGTGGTCGCGGAGGAAAGCGGCGATCTCATCGCGTTGACCGGAAACGCCATTAGCGTTGAAAAATCCTAGTTTGAGGGATCGGGGTTTGGTGGAATTTAACCTTGTGTTATCCATTGGAAATTAGAATTTTATGGTTTTCAGGACTAACGCGATCTCGGGATACGCGTTAAGGATTTCTAAGAGACGACGAGGGTTGCCGTTTGCAGCAACGATTTCGTCGGCCATTTTTTCCGCGGCGGAGGAATAGAGGGCCGCGTATGTGCTGATTATGATTTGGGCGCTGTAGCGGCCCGGGGCTCTTTGCGGTGCAACCGGTGGAGCCGTAGGGGCCGCGGTGGTTGCCGCAGGCGCTGGGATGGCGGTAGCCATCAGCGCTGGAACTTCAGCGGGTTGAGCGGGTTTGGAGGGCACTGAAGCTACGGGAGCTTTAAGGTGCGTAAGGTTTGCCCAGGGAGAGGGCCTTTGAGGGCTAAGCCGCTCCGGCATTTGCGCGGAGGGAAGCTTCCCCCAGGGGCTTTCCCTGTGCTGGCGGTCACTCGCGCGTTTCGCGAGTTTCGGAGAGGATGACTTTGGCGCTTTTGGGAAGCCCCGGTAATTTGCCGGGTGACCGGATTGGCCGCAGAGGACGCAGCTCGGCGGCTCTACACATAGCTCCCTATCTTTAGGGCGAGAGCAGTCGGCGGTGCCATGCTCACCTAGACACTTGACGCATCTAGGGGTCGCATAGCAGTTGGTCTGCGAGTGACCGTACAGTTGGCAGCGATGACACTGGCCTATCAAGTTGGCTCGGTAGGGCTTCTCGATAGAGATGCCCGAGAGCGAGCACACCGACTTCACCTTGAATATCGGGTGGTGACCTTCCGTGGGGTCGCAGATGAGTTTAAACTAAAGCGAAGATACATAAATTATTTATGTAATAGATACATGGGTGCTTACACGTTCACAAGTAAAAGGTCAGTGTGTGAGATAAGTAATCACAGAATGTAAATTAATGTCATAAACATGATAAGTTATATAATTAAATTAACAACCCATTTGATTTTGTCTAGACTCTAGATTGCAATATGGAGTTGGATCAGTGGGCAAACATTTGTGATTATATCGTAAATTTGTTAAATTATCCACCGCAGAGGCGTTGATGTCGCTTATATAACACATCTCGACTTAGTAAAACAGCAATGTTACTAGGAGAAGCGAGCTCGGCACTTGGGACACCCCGACATGGACAGGTTAGGGTCGAATAGTGAGGTCTTTATTCGCTCACTTCGCTCACTTACCCCGCCAACCCATTTGTGTTTTTTTTTTTCAAACCATTCAGAAGTAGGACGTAGGAAGTAGAACTTCGCCTTATTATTATTGTTTGGAAGCAAATTTAGACACGCCACGTGATCTTCCCCACCCTTAATACCCTACATTATTGATATGACCCAACGTCGACTGCCAAATCATTAAATGTTGACGTTTGAACGATATGGTCAATTTTAGCCATTTCATGAAACACAACCTTTTCATTTCATTACTGGAAATGACCGAACACTTCATGGAATGATCAATTCTAAGATCTGGTCACGACAATAACATCTTTGGAATTCTGCGATATATTATTATCAGAGACATTTAATTACACTGTTCTACCATAGAACGTGATGACAGATTTTTTATCAATCAGTTCTGCAAAAAGTAATTTGATAATGGCTGCGGTTTCCATTTCCGAAACCACATCTTTATGATTACTAGTCGTAGCATTTTGCGGGTAATACCTGACTATGCTTCGAGGAAGGTAAAGCATGAAAGGTTCTTTTACGTTTAGCTTTGAAAGACTATGTTTTGAAGTTGGTACAGAAGGAATTCTAAAAAAACGGAAGTAAGTTTGTCTTTGAATTAACATTTGACACTTAAACTTTGTCCGGATGAGGCATTTTACGTACTGATACGCATATGCAGACAAACGTGGAAGCGAAATACTACACTCCGTCCGCATACTACGAATTGAGTCCATATTATGCTATACGCCTTGTTTTTTTCCCGCCGTATAATTTATCTAAATCGACTTATCTGGACAAACACAAGACAAACCATAAACATAGCACATTGACCTGGCTAGCAACCGATATAATTATACCTAAAATACCAAGAACATCTCCAGACAGATAATTAACCAGTTTAAAACAGAGTCCTTACTTTTTTTTTTTTTTTTTTTTTTAAATGGCATCTCGCAGGTCAACCTATGAGGTTGTCGTCTGCTTAGACGGACTTGCCTGTGGATTCCCTAATAAATTAAGGCCTCCAGCCAGGACTTAAACTTAAATACTAATTAAAAACTAAGCGACTACACGCTAAGGGCACCCCCTGTGGGGTACGAACCTCGGCTTAGGGCGTCGCTGGAAGAGGGCAGCAAATGACTAGCTGGATCAGGAATGATATTATTTAGGGACGAATTTAAAGCTACAGGCTCAGCGGCGCGGGCTGGCTCGAGCAAGGGTCGGGAGGGGCGTAGATTTGGGCGTCGCGGCGGGCCTCGGCGGCGAGGACGGTAGGACGGCGATCGGGTTTTGGGCTTATGAAGCGTGCTGGTTGCCTTACTACTCTCCTGGAGGAGGGTAGTGGCGTCGTCGGGGGCACAGAGTCCTTACGTCACCAAACCTACTGATGTAGGTAAAAAAAGTCTCGTAATCAAATCATCCAGTCAGTGAGTTCTGAAGAGTTTCCTAATTTTAGACGGACCAACCAACTAAAGGGACGAGTCGTCCGAAAAATTAGTTCATAATGAGCATTTTTTGCCAATGTATAACGAATATTTTTGAACTTGATCAGTAAGAAAAGAAAAATAACTGCTACATTAATTGGTTTATTTTACTATTTCTCATCCAGTTGATTACATGGCTACAGCGGACTAGATTTCTCCGACTTGATTTGATCACGTTTACCAAAAATCTCGCACCTACAATTTAAAAAAACACAGACTTGGAACAAAATACCAGTCTAGTTACAACACATTATATAATTGACGTTGTTCGGATCTTTCTTACTCCGAGCTAATTTGTACCAAACTGGAACTACGAGTATTTCGGGCGAAAGCGGCTTTTAGGAGAAAATTCGCAGTAATTGCAGTTTTAATTAGGGTAATTAAAAATGCTTTTTCTGGGAGTGTTCTTCTTAATGAGTCATAAACACTAATATAGTGCACTCCTGTTACCGTCATCTGGACTCGGATAGAATGTATTGTTCTAACAGAGAATAAAACTTGCGAGAATTTGACGGGTTTCTCAATACTGAAAACCGTAGTTCTGATTGTTTACACGCGTAGCGTACTTGCTATCAATACCTTATTGGATAAATATAATTATGGATAAGTAGTATATTTTTGGCATAAAACAACGCGTAGATCCCTAGTAGTACTTTACCTGAAAAACTGTTGTGAATCGCTCCTACCAAAAATTCTCGTAAATTCTTTTAACTGAAGAGCGAAATCCTTATTTACTCAAAACTACTGTTCAGCAAATCTCCAACAGACGTGTTTACTCGCTTCGCCTTCGTCGTTCCGTTCGGTATTAAAAGAACATTATGGAAGGTCGTTTTTTAATATGTGCATCTATTACTTTTTGCAACCCGGTTATTAAACCGCTAGTGGAAGATTTTCGGCGTGGAGTTTTATTGTCTTTGGCAAGATAATTTTTATGAAAACTGTGGGTATGATCTATGTTATAAAGATGTTTTCAGTAGCTGTATGTCTTTTTTTTTTACATTTTCAAATGTGTATTTTTTTCTGGTTTTTTCAGTTTTATTTTAAGCATTAATTTTGTGCCAGGAATGTAGCGCGGTACACAAATTCAATATTTGCGCATAACAATCGTAATTATTTTCTGTATTCCTAAGTTTTAATTTAAGAAGTTATTTTTGATGACAATATACTGATCTTCGAACGACGTTATATTTGCAACAGATTCCTCATTTTTGTTAATGGGGTTAAAAGTAAACTATGATACATATTTTCCAAGTTGCTTTAGACTGCAGTCTATTCCTACCCAATATCCGAACTCTATGCAAAATCTAGATGGAGGCTCGTGCGGTTCCATCGAGGTATTACCAATTAATGCTTTACAGTCCCGGAAATTAAACGGTCGTAGTATGTCTTGCACATTGTAGGGTTAATAGTTTAATTTACGACATTCAGGTACCGAAGTCAAACAAACCCTTGGTAGATAATAAGCATTATGTTTACAAGTTGGGCGGGCAGTCTGTAGTTATTGACTACCAATGGCGTTCGCTGAATAACTTTTATTGTGATATTGCCATATTATATATAGTTATAGCAGGTTCGTTTTGTAAAAGATAAAATCTCGTTACGTTAGTTTTGCTATAAAATGGTGCCCTTTTCAAGTAGAATCTTGTTCGGATATTGAAAGTTAAAACTTGTTTGTGAACCTGTAATTTGATTTCATTTAACAGTTTTGTTTACCAAAACATCGGGAGATCTTAATTGCGTTTCAGATGTTTACCTGTTTCACGTAATTAAATCCAGGGCTCATGCCAAATTTAGTATATTTTCGAGGGGTAATCTTTGTGTTCGCCGGAAACAGGCCTTGGCCTCCCGCGAGTTTAGGAAATGTAATTACATTATATTTATATTGGACAGTGAACCGAATTAAACTAGGTGTTAAACGTGGTAGGAAAACAAACTATAGCATTTCAAAAATATACTCGGAATAGTGTCTGTCATATACAGTTCTAATCAATCAAACAATATTTAACACTTTTTTTTCATATTTTAGTAAAAATCCGGCCAAGTGCGTGTCGGACCACGCACAATGAAGGGTTCCGTAGTTGGGATGAATTTATCCCAAAAACAATCCTAACATTGTAATTGAAAACCATGTTCTCTCATACATCGTAAAACCAAGTTTTTGTTTGTGATAAATCTACAAAAACAACTATTTTCGGACTTTTTCGTTTATCTGTGCTGCCAGAGCTTGCTTCTTACCAAATATCATGATTCTAGGTAAACGGGAAGTACCCTTTCTAAAGATTTAGATTTATTTGCGAATATCAAAATACTATGTGGCATAAATCACCGTATTTTTTATTGGATGCTTGATTTTTTTGAGCTCCAACGGATCGTAAACCTATGTATTAGATATTAATTTCAACTTGCTACCTCCACGCATTTCTTAGACAGACTGAAAGACAGACAGACAGAAGGACAAAGAAGTGATCCGGTTTCCTTTTTCCCTATAGAGGTACGGAACCTTATAAAACAAGAGATTTGAAGAAAACGCCGAAACAAACATGATTATTGCATAGGGATGACACCGTTAAATTTTAAACTTTATTTAATTTTTATAGTGGCCATAGTAGTACTAACCCTGAAAATTTCATGCGTCTACCCTATCACGGTCCAAAAGATATACCCCTGTGACAGACGGGCGGATAGCGGGGCGGTACGCAACGGTATTACTAAGGCTACGGAACCCTAAGTATAAGGTAAATAACTACTTTGTATTGCCAAAATTTAATCTGCTGCTGTGACTGTTTTACGCAATTTAACTGAGATTTAAATAGGTTAGCAGGCTTACTACGATCCAACCATATTGAGGCCTTTTGGAAAACCTTCTTACCAATGTACTTCTAAGGGGGATAAGGATTATTAATTTCCATGTAGTCGTGCAATACCTAAACAATGATAGATTACTTAAGTTTCGATTACTTTCCCAAGAATGGGAAATCAAACATATTTTAATATAACATTTATTTGAAATGATTGTTCGTATCAAAGAACAGTCATATCTTTGATTGATTTTCTCGTTGTGTTAATGGTTAAGAAACATCGATTACAATTGTGATGCTGAGAGAACCTATAGTATTGGCACGTTGACAAGTAGTAGCGTTTTTTTATGCGTATGTGGAGATGGTATTTATATCGCCCATAATGTGTAATGATTAAACATTTGGTATATTATTTTACTGAGGAAACTGTATATTAATCTCTAATTTTAATTAATACCGTGGCAGAAATTTAGCGTGGTGTACAAATTCAATATTTGCGCATACAAATAGCTTAAATGGAATTTGTGCCGCATATTTTGATGATTATAAGCATCGAAATATGAACGGGTTCATATTTCGGGAAACGCTAAATATGAAACTATTCATTTCACAACTGAGAACATTGGAATTCGTAAATTGAATTTTACTATGGTTCAGGTTTTTATTTCGGGTTTGACCGATTTGTTTTGAAATATATTTTTATTGCGACTAATTTACTCGTCCCGACACAGAGTGCCCGTCAGGCTCTCACTTCTTGATAGAGGCACCGGCTAAATCAAACACGGTTTGTCGTGTAAGTTTAATTAATAATTATTTAGAGTAATCATTCTGTTTTTTACATTTCAACTTATTTTTTTCTTGTCACTTGGCTTGTCAGCCCAGATCTGACAACTACCGTTGTCTCTTATTACTTAAAAATTAATTTTTGTTCTCGTATTAATTTTGTGCCATCTACTTATCATGAACTCTCGGAGGTTGCATGTTACAAACATAGTTTATAGCCCCATAAGCACCTAACCCAGGAACATTTAGAAATGATCACCCATATAACTACGTAAAACTGTTTACCCTCTAACAAACGAGCTACGCCCTAATATATCCTATGTACTTGTCAATGTATCCTTGTCGTCGGTTAAGTTTACAAGTTAGCAGGTTACACTTTTTCTAGATAACTACGAATTCATACTAATATAAAAAAAAAACGATATTAACTCTGTCTGTAGACCTTTTCACGCCTACACCACTGAACGGATTTTGATAAAATTTGGCAAGGAGATAGATGCATCCTGAGGAAGGAAATAGGCTACTTTGTGGAGAGCAGTGGTGGCCCAGTGGTAACGGTCCCGACTTACGAGTTGTAGGTCGTGAGTTCGAACCCAAGCAGGCGATTTACTTTGTGTAAATAATTTAATCACCACTGCTCTCAAAACGGTGAAGGAAAACATCGTGACGAAACCGGCATGTCCTAGAACCAAAAATTCGAAGACATATGACATCTACCAACCCGCACTGAGCCCGCATGGTGGATTACGGCTCACTACCTCTCATAGAGAGGAGGCCTGTGTCCCAGCAGTGGGAACGTTATAGGCTGATTATGTGTCTCGGTGACACGTTCCACGTCGGATAATTGCCGTTATCCACAAGAGCGACGCCGCGGGCAGATGCTAGTAATCATTTATATATTACATTTTTGCTTGTGCTATATTTAGGTTTTCGACAGGGTTTTACGTGTCAGTTGCTACTTAGTTGTTGTTATTAATTAGGTTATCAATTATAGGCACTTTTTAATTGTCAAGGTCGGTCGCTCAGAAAGATGAAGCTAGTTGCCACTTCCAAAGCGTAGTAGGTACCTATGGAGAAGAACGGGCAAGAAACTCATACAACAAATAATGGTTACACTATATTGGTTACATCATTCATGTTGAAATTGTGCATGTGAGAACTATGCAGAACGTTAAAAGCGTCCGTAATATAAATACAAAAACAATTCAAAAATAAAATGTCTCTCCAACAGTGTTTTCAAATGCTAATCAATTAGTTAATGCTCCCTTGCAGAGCAGGACCAGTGATTAGCCAAGCATTTTTATCAGCGATGTAATCCCCCAACTTATAATATGCTTGGCTGCATAGTGTGCGTTTTATACAAGATTTAAATTTGGTTTCATTCAGTTGATGTATATCGGTAGGTATTTTATTGTAACATTTTAAACAGTACCCCATGAAAGATGAGTCTACTTTAGCTAGCCTGAAACCTGGTTGAATAATTGGTATCTATTTCTAGTGATATAATTGTGTCTTTCACCTCTTTTACTAAGAAGATGTAGATTTTTCCTTACGTACATGATGTTTATAATATCTTTGAACAGTTCCCTTAGAGACTCGCGCCTACGGAGGCCATATAGGCTCTGATGGCTCTTTTGTGCAGAATGAAAATAGACTCGATGACTGTAGCACGTTCCCATAATAAAATACCGTACAAAATAATACTATGAAAGTAACTAAAATAGACTAGTCTCTCGGTACCTACATCAGTAAATTAACGGATATTTCTCACAGCATATGCTGCTGAACTTAGCCGTCCTGCAAGGGGTGTTAAATGGGGTCCTCCCATTGAAGCTTTGAGTCGAGCGGAATCCCCAGGAAAACAGTTTTATCGAAAACACTTATAATGAATGATACATCACATCACGCCTGTAATCCCAGAATGGTTGGGCAGAGGTGTACCTATAGTACACCCACATTTTGCCAGTTATGCTTAAGTCCCATTTCATAGGGGGCGAGCCTATTGCCATCCACCGGGCATAAACCCAGATTCCACGCTGCTACTAAAAAAATTGATAGAAAACCCAATAACACTTTGTCCGACCTGGCAATCGAACCCAGGACCTCATGCTCAGCAGTAGCTCTTGCGACCACACAACCAACGAGGCAGTCATGAATGATACATCTGTGCATAAACGAAGATCCAATCATATTCAACGCATTTGATAAGTGATTCTTGGAAGGCTGCATTTAGTGGCTCTACTAATCGCGAACAATTGTATGCAATGGATTTTGAAGCACTATTCAATATAAAAAACGAAGCTGAAAACGTTTAATTCTTTATCATACGTAAAATAAAAATGCTAAATGGTATTTACAAAGGCGATTTAAACAGAAAATTTAGTTTTCTGACAGCAAAACTTTGAGCGCTGGAAATGTTCTAAATCTAAATCCAGTGCCGTGCCTAATAGAGGACTATAAGGTAGATAAAGAGTGCCATATAAGGTATACATTTTTAAATGCAAAATACACAGGTACTGTATTTTAAATACATATAAATCACACCTAAATAAAATTGTAATAGATTACATTTTGAGGTCACGTCAGCTTACTTTTTGGACATGCTGTATTGTAGTTGTTTTAAGTCCCATACTAATCCTTATAATAGTCCGTTTTAGCATCCATTGTTTTATGAACTGTTTATTGGATATTCCTCTGTTCTTTATTTGTTTATTGGATATTCCTCTGTTCGTTTATTGGATATTCGATGTTCCTCTTCATAATAAAGTGATGATTTATGTGGCCTTTAAGTACGATAAAATATTTTAAAGACACTTATATCCAACCAAAATAAAATTGTAATTGATTCAATTTTTACCACTGGGCCGCCACTGCTCACATTTTGGACATGCTTTATTGCAGTTATTTTAAGTCCGATCCTTAATCCTTAAAATAGTCCGTTTTAGCGTTCATTGTTTAATGAATTGTCTATTGGATCCTCTATATAATAAACTGATGATTTATATGGCCGATACGTACGATGACTTGTCGTAAACCTTATTAACATTCGATGACTAATAACTTATTATTCACGGTTACATACCGACACCGTACCGATCTTTGTCACGAGATCCTTTACATCATCCAATAACTGTTGTGAACAATGATCTTATAGTATTATAACTGTTGTGACTAAATACAATGCGAAGGATATTATAACTTCTATACCTAGGGTAAGTCTTGAATTCAAACAGTTTTTCCATACTAGAACTGTCAGATGTCAATTTTATTCCACAGATTAAAATATATCTGACCTTGGTAAATTCAGCCCTTAATCTACCTTCTTTTCAAGGAAATTTATGACTTTTTCTATAACAAAACGCTGCTTATTATCCGATAGTGTGGAAGTGGTTTCCAATAATTAATTATCCATTCTCTCATCTTTGAGGCTTATAACATTATACAGCTAATTACAGTTGGTTTTATTGTTCAGTCACTCATAATCAGTTTTTAATGTGGCCACTAGGACGCAGTTCTCTATGAGCGGAAGTGGGCGATGATCTTCACTACACGGCCCTAGTGCGGGATGTTGTAGTGCTTTTACAAAATAATAGTATTCAGTCAGAATTAAGTGAATCTAGTTTAATTTACCTATCGACCATGAATTAATTCACTTGGAATGCTTGTAAGAAAAACGAAAAATACATAGACGTATTTCGATAAGATTAGGATGTAGGCCCATTTCTTTTTAATCGTTGTAATCGTTGTGCATACCTTGCCATTATGTATTGTTTTTCTTAACCTTTTCCCCATCAAGTCAGTGGCGCGGCTGCTTATAATAGTATCTCCTAATATGTCTTGCAACCATATTCTTCTGATAAACAGCTCACATGTCAGTGTATTCACTTCCTTATGACCCTTGTGGTTATGAAGGCGTTTCTTGTTTAAATCTCTAGCTATAATAAGCAGTATGATAAGCAAGATGTAACATAAATAGATAAATGATGTCATAGCGTCGTTGTTTGGTACCAAAATAGATATTTGATTGAGCATCTACAGTACCGAGTATCTGTCGATAAAACAGGTTTTTTTTTTCATGACCTGTTCGGTTGTTTAAGACCTGCAAACTTTTCTAACAGTGACGTAATTTGATTTTTATCTGTTTGTTGGGATCAAATTATGGTCAAAACAAACGGATAAAAAGTTTTGACTTATAGTTTCGCAACTCACAAATGTTTAAAATCAGTAAATAAGCAAAAACTTAAGAACAGCTACGATCAGTGCATAAATATTAAATAATATGCAGAAATTTTGGACTCATTTGCAAATAATAAACACCAAATTTAACTTTCAGACAATTATTTTCTTACATAGCTGTCAAGGAAATCTACATTAAAGTCTTTGTTTCCGCACATACAAATTATTTTTAGACTTGTTGGACAAATATTATAATGAGAGCAGTGGTGACCCAGTGGTAACGGCCGCGACTTACGAGTTGTAGGTCGTAGGTAAGAACCCAGACAGGCGCTTTACTTTGTGTAAATTATTTCATCATCACTGCTCTCAAAACGGTGAAGGAAAACATCGTGAGGAAACCGGAATGTTTTAGAACCAAACATTCGAAGACATGCGACATCTACCAACACGCACTGGGCCAGCTGGTGGATTACGGCCCACTCCGTATCACAGAGAGGAGGCCAGTCTCCCAGCAGTGGGAACATAATAGGCTGATTAAGTAAATATTATAATGCTGGTTCAATATTTAGTACCTAATGTAAATAGTTGAGTGATAATTCTACGTTGGTAAACTTATACGAAAGACGTATTTTTTTTCTGTGCTGTTCTGTGTCATTGGGTTGCCAACCATACGGCGAACCGACGGCTTACCTGGAAAAGCCTGGGTTCTGGCCTTGGAGGCACAAGGGCCTCGACTGAGGGGGCTCCTAAGCGCATGCTTGGAGGGGGGCAGTTCCCACTTCGTTGGAAGACGGGGAAACTGGTCCTCATTAAGAAGCTGGAGCGCCCTGCGGACTCTCCATCCACTTACCGAAACATCGTGTTGCTCGACGAGGTGGGCAAGCTCTTTGAAAGAGTCATTGCAAACCGCCTCGTCGGGCGGCTGGTACGGGTGGGGCTGGATTTGGCGGAGAGCCAGTTTGGTTTCCGCAGGGGGCGCTCTACAGTGGAAGCCATCACGCGCGTGCGAGCCCTCACGACGGGGGATGCTGTAGCCCGGGGTCATGACATCGCCAATGCCTTCAATACCCTTGCCTGGAGTTGCATCAGGGAGGCATTTCGGTATCACCGGATCCCGACCTACCTCTATCGAGTGGTCGAGGCCAATTTGACGGATAAATTAGAATAATCTCATATAAGATTTTTTTTTGTTTTATTTTGCATTATATGATAAATGATTTTATTTCTGTAAGTAGGTTTGTACAAACACTTTTACACGTCAATCATAGTTTAAAAGCTAGATAGATGAGATCGGCGTTTCCTATCTGACTACTCTGAGAAGAAAGGTAGAAACAAACTCAGAGGTCACAGACAGTCTATTTTAAAGTCCAGACATAATATTGGTCAGATCAAGTGAAGATCATGTCTTTTAAGAAAATAAACCACACGAATCGAGTGGAAAGGTCCACTCGATCCGTGTGGTTATTTCCTTGCAGCCAGTGCACTCATTTGTCAGTAATTATGCAGCTCAACTCAGAAATATGGAGCTCTACGATTCGACGAACATTACCAAAGAAAGGACATTTGACGATAAATTAAAAATATAAATACTATTAATAATTAATAATATATTTACTCATATAAATTACTCAAACTGCCAGAACATGATTAAAACTAACTGAGAAAAAAAGACGTAAACATAAAAAAAACACATATTGTCTTCACATTCACTTTTATTATAATAAATAACACATTACAAATTAAACATTCATGTCATTGTTTATATAAAGTCCACTATTTTCGGCCCGAGAATTTTCATTGTATTTATAATTAATCTGATCCGTTACATCTCATTGCTGTGGTATTTTTTTAATATTGGAACGACGTATTTCATTATATTACACTTAGTAGTTTCCAATCAAACGGTTTTCGAAGGAACAGAACAATTTCATGTAGGTAAAACAGGTATCACAAATTTAAACGGCTACGCATTGTATTTAAATAAGAAATGAAAACGGATTTAGCAATAAATATGAAATCCTTTCGAATTCTATACCGTGGGATGATATTTATTCAAATAAATATATTTAGCGTCGAGCAGCCAATTAGCATTAGGATCGTAGCAGGTGGCGTTTTGTAGTTTCTGTCTGTCCCTTTGGAAAGAAGGCGTCAGTTAATTTATTTAATTATGTATGTAAATATTGTTAGCGTATCCGTATACAGTTCATGCAAATTACTGTTTATTCGTGGCCAAAATACCCACAATTATTTAGATCACACGAGTTTTTAAAAACAAATGAACTGATTGGCCAATTAATTGGAACAAAACATGTTTATTATTGTATATCCATACGGAAATTGTTCGTTTAACTGTATTAGGAAAGAAAAAAAAACGTTAGTTAGTCGACACATCTGGTGTAATAATATGTTATTTTTAGCTCCCAAGGTTAGACGTCTTATGTATGGTCATCAGCAATTATAATTTTTTGTTTTTGTAACACATAGACGGAGATTTTATACCGGACAAGTATCAGTTTCGCCATTTTGATATTAAAAAAAATGAAAGATAGTATTTTGAGTAAAAATAACTACAATGCAATAGAGTAAACCATAGTTTCTCAACGTGAGCGATAACGCCCCGTCGCCGTCGTGGGCATTTAAGACTTTCAGGAAGGCAGCATAAGACCTAGAGAAAATAAGGGAGCGCTGAAATAGGATCTTACGACCATATTTACATACACGTTTAACTATAACCGTGGCAATAGCTGTTTCAGATTCTCGACGGATGGTAAGAAATAGGGGAGCTCTAGAAAATAAAGTATTCTCAAAGTGGGCGGGTGGGCAACATAAGGAAGAGTACTAAGTACCAACAAACGCGCGGATTTCCATTGTTCGTTGTCCAATCCAAAAAAAATATTGATGAGATGATATGATGAAATAGCTAAAATGTATAGTTGCCCGAGGCAGGAGCCGCGGGCACAGTTAATAAAAATCGAAAATTCTCTGCAATGGATCCAAACTTCGAACTAATAATGAGTAATCAAATACATTTAGGTACAATGTGCAAGTTATTTCTGTACTCTGCTTGGTATTAAGTAAGGGTCAACATTAAGGTCGAACAGTCCGAGAACTCGACGATGGCCGACGTATAAATGTATTGAATGAAAAATGCATGAGAGCTCATGTTTCTCACAATGTAGAAATAAGATACGTTGTTTAACTTAATGCTGACCAGCAAATAGCATAGCTAAGATCTCCAAGTTGTTGTTAGAATATCATGCTTAAATTTCTAAGGGGTAGGCATAAATTGTGTTACTGGTGCTTTTGCCCCGCGCGCAAAAACCTTGAGATAGTGCGTTATTCAGAGGGAAGCACATTAATTAAGAGTATTAAACTACATCAAAAAGCACATTATTAATGTTCGTTATTCTACCATCACATTGCAAGTACTGATTTGTTATGTGTTATAATACATGTAAAATCTCCTTGGAAAAAAGTGACTAAAGTTATTGATTGCATGCATCTGTTGCTAAAGGTGACGTTCTAATAATTCGAAGATTACACAATTGAACTGATCGTTTAAAAATCTAAATAATCCACGTTTTATTGTATAAAGTGATTTCATGAATAACTAGTTGAAAAATGTCACTATGCCCTAGATGATTACTTGAATGATAAAACACTTACGTTACTACTGTACCTATTTAATCCAATGTATTGCATGCGTGTATTTTATTTTGTTTTGATATTGTTTGTTTGTTTTGTATGGTGAACTTTGTTTGTCTAACTACTAATACTTGTACTAATATTTGTATTTCATCAATGACAAAACATAACGCAGCATATAATGATTATTTAAGACCTCGAAATTTCACCTGTGTTTAACAAATAAATGATTCTGATTCTAAAATAATTCTATATTGTGAATTCTATGATAAAGGGCCCATCGCAGGGAACGGGATTGAGCGAAGGCGACGGGTTGAAAAAAGGACCGATCGCTCATGGTCGTTTTTTCGGGGAAGCGCCTGAAGACTGTAGAGAATGCTATCTTTGACGGTGGCGGCTTAAAATAGTTTAATATCTTGAAAAATACGCTCACATGTTTTACAGGCTCAATATGCAGCGTTAGAACTATTACCGGTGTAAAAAATCCATAGGTTTCTATGCTGACCTACAAGACAAACGTACAAACTCAAAACCTTTATAAAATGAGCAAATTAATACTTTGTTAGTACTAACTGTCGTATTAAATGGGTGTCTGCATAAATAAACAAATTGTTCACAAAATTCTCAATACGCCCTGCTCTTGGCGCAGTAATGGGGCATTTCATTCCAAACTTAGCAATTGTAATACAAGCAAGCAAGCACCGGCCGAAAGATAGTCGTTATTTCTGACTTGTAAATGTCTTTTATTTTAAGTGGACATGCCAACTATTGTTCAGGAAAAGATATCTGAGGAAAAGATAAAGATAACTTGTTTAAAGTTGCTTTGTCTTTTCTTTATGTAATAGGATGGTTTATAGACAAAGGGTGTACTGTCTCTTTTCGACAGATGGTGATTCTGATCAGTCGACGTAAAAGATGTAGATAAATTAACGTTAACGCAAATATAACTAATTGTTTGTTGTTGTGAAATTCATTAGTTTTTAATATTTTTATATTAAATACTAATGAATTTCTGACATATGCGAATTTAAAGGCACCCATCCTTACAGTTCAAAGCAGAAGGCAACAATGTCAAGGCTCCCGCAAACAGGCGCAACGCCAACGCCACAGCGCGTCACAAAGGCATCGCGTGTCGGGCGACCAGCGGTGCCTTTGTGTGCACGAGCCTTTAGTGTGGCGGCAGGAATAAGTGTGCATGAGTACTTTCCCGGACGAGCACTCTCAGAAAAAGCTCTTTTACTACTAAAACCAAATAGCTCTATATACTAATTATTGACCACAACATTCCATTTTATGCCAGACTTCCATTCAAGGTACTACGTATCTAATTCCAAAAGGTTTTATGATTATTGGAAGGCCTTCCAAGACTATTGCGTAAATAAAGCTCTAAAAATAAAGATCTAAGTTGGGTAAGGTATTGTTGTAATCGTGATGATAATTTTATTTTCAAGTGTTTTCGTAGTTATGGGCGCTTAACGTAAATTAACTTCCCTGTTTTGATATTAGGCTTTCCAAGGTAATTGCCGCCCATTGCATATGTACGGCGACCGTTCTTTCATCAAAGCGTCGACTTAACGGGTACCATAAATTAAGTCTGCAGATCGTATCTCATTTTTTCATCGAAATCAAACCCTGGAACTTAGACTCGGGAGCTGCTTTTCAATTTCGAGATTAACTATAATATAGTCAACTTGATTCGATGTACGCCGTTAGTGCACAGACGCAGGCGCACGCGGCTACAAATTCAAATTGCAAAAAGATGCGATAGTGAGAAAATGTATGGATATAGGTGTTCTTAATTTGGCGCAAAAGGTCGATGAATTTAAGCAAAACGCTTAAATACACGCGTTCTGATTTCCTAAAGCTGTTCAAAATGAAACTTTAAACAAATGTTTGTTAAAATAAAATCTTATACTACTTAAATCACGAGGACTATAAACATAATAGGCTTCCCCTCCCGACCCTTGCTCGAGCCAGCCCGTGTCGCTGAGCCTGTAGTTTTGAATTCGTCCCAAAATCACTTAAATCCTGATTCAGCTAGTCCCTTGCTGCCCTCTTCCAGCGACGCCCTAAGGCGAGGTTCGTACCCTTAGCGTGTAGTCGCTTAGTTTTTAGTTAGTATTGAAGTTTAAGTCCTGGCTGGAGGCCTTAATTTATTAGGGCAACCACAGGCAAGTCCGCTTAAGCAGACGACAACCTCATAGGTTGACCTGCGAGATGCCATTAAAAAAAAACGTAACAGGAAAAAGGATATATAATAATATGTGCCGCAATGGCAACAGAATTAAGAGTTTGAAATTTTGAGGCTTGAACCTTGAGATTGTTCTTTAGCTACCGTACTGCAAAACTTCGCTTTTGTAATCAAGATTTGTCTATCTCTTTTAAAGGACTAAAATGATTATCACGAGGGTAGTTTATTTATTTATTGACTTAGGTACAACAATCAGCAGTCTATTAATAGATTAGAACTTAATAATAGAGGTAACAAACTCTTCTCACAACGTTATCCAAAGATTACTTAACAAATCTACTAGTTGTGAGAAAGAACAATATAAAAATTGACAGAATAAAAGTGATCATTACATTATTAGTCGTAAGTTAAGTTGCGTCAATTTGAGAGGCAAACGAGCGAAGTCGCGTCCTACGTCCCGTTTGGATATTGCCTCAAGTTGAGCAGAGCGTAACTACGATAGCCGGAATAAAGATACAAGCTATCTTACTCCGGATTAAACATGTACACGATACAGAAATCGGAAATAAGTTTATGTAGTGTGTACCTGTCCCTTGTCAACCTACTTATAAGTCGCTGTATGAATGTGACATTTCCATTGCGCAAAATCTTAAAACAAAGGCCAAGAAATGTCGACTGGGGAAGACCTATTTCGTAGAGGGTGCCAAAACCGCAACTTGTTTCTAATTTAATTTTAAGGCCACTAGCAAAAGGAGTTTTCGAGGCAGGTGTGAGTGGAAACGCTGGGTGGGGGACGCCTATATTGCATAAACCGGTTTAAACCAATCGCTTAGGCCTCGCGAACTGTACTAGCCACCGGTGAGCGTGTATGACCAGGATGTATGAACGTAAACGAACCAAAAGGTGTACGCACAACGACATTTTAGCGACTTTTCCAGTATAAGCTGACTTCTCATTCGAAAAGCCTATGCAATGTGAGGTCACCTTAAACTGGTAATGTATAGCTTGACATGTCGTCGTGTGTACTTAAGGATCGTACGTAGCCCCATGAGATGACGATGTGAGTTTATGTTGTGTGATAATTGGGATGATGACAACTTTTCTATTTTCATCTCAAAAAACTGTTTGTTTCCAAATAGCGCGCGCAAACTATATTACAAAAAGTGTAAAAGCTTAAAAATTGCAAACTTATAAACGTTTTAAGATAATTGTTAGACAAGGACAGCACTATCGTAGAAGTGACGTCACGACTATGTTACTTCATACTAGCGCCGTACATTGTCAGTACCGAGCGACAAGGACGGCAACAATCCCCTCCAAAAACTTTTAAAGCGTGTATCTTCTTCAAATGTACACCGATTTAACTGATTTTTTCGACTATCTCATTTTTACAAAACCTTTTTTGAAATTAAATTATTTTTATGAACAATTTTAATAGTAGTCATAATCCCAATTAATAAGGAGATAAAAAATACGTGTCAAATGTCTAACAAGACGAGGCTCTTCCTTCAAAAATGACATTCCTTTATTCTAACTTAATCAAGGACTTTGACCTGAATTTTTGAAAGCGGCATCATTTTCTCATCTATACATAATCAGCCTATTAAGTTCCCACGGCCCGGCCTCTCCCCTGTAAGAGGGAGTGGGCCGTAATCCACCACGCGGGCCCAGTGCGGGTTGGTCGGTCTCATCTATTTAGACCGGTATTATGTTAAAACTCATTACTGAGAAGGCATTTATTCGGGGGTTGGATTTCGCCATTACACGTGTTTCAACTTTTCGGTTTCACTAATTTTCAAAACATACACGCCTGGATAGCAACACACCTTTATGTTATGTAGATATAGGGTAAGGGACGTGATACATCGTTTTCAGATTCGATTTCGGATGTCATCAAATGTAATGGGCGGGTCTCTCGATTTTATGTTCGGATATCATCCGTGATATCCGCATATTATGTGAACTTGTAAATCCACTGATAAGCCGTCAGAATTTAATGTGCCAATTGAGTGCGATAATTACAGATGTTAATTGTGACTTTGCATAATTTGAACGAGTGTAATTTAACATTTATCGTTTTTTTTTTTTTCATATTTTTATATAATGCTTTGACTAGAATTCAGTCTCGTTTGTGTTTCAAAAACATTTAGATTTTATTGTTCCATTTAGATTTTATTTTCTTATTCCGCACAGATCAATCAATCAAGAAACTACTTAATATATCGTTTCTTTAGGGACTTTCGCCTGGGATTGATGAGGATTTTATCGTTATTTTTAGCTCATAATGTTTTTTACTTTGAAGCAAATGTATTAGTTCATAGTACATCAATGTTGGTTATATACATACAGCGCTAGTTTCTTCCCATGGGAGGTGATTGACAAATAAAATTCTAAAAGATTCAACCAAAAAGTCAAAAGGCAAATATTTTAATTTCGGATCTTATTCGAGCATCCGCTCAATACAATTGTAGCTAAAATACGATTTCACGTCTTGGATATGGGACCGAAACATAATTATAAAACCTACAAAGGTACTTCCCATCTTTAGCGAATAGGTATAATCCCGGCAGGTTTGTTGGTACATCTATAGTGATTCTAAGAGGAATTGAATATCTTATCCGTATCCGAAGTGTTCTGGATGTCTTCCTTATAGGTATCTGTCGGAATAATATTAATACTTTGGTAAATTGTCCTCGTGAATATTACACTTATTGTTACCGTACCTAATTCTATAAGAATTGATGGTGTAGGTCGACGAAAAAGAAAATGTAACTCAGCTATAATAAGATTGTGAAAAAAAACCTACCAAACCTTGATTTTATTAGATATTTCTCTCGAAAACAAAAATATCTTTCCGATAAATAAAACCACGGAATTTTTGTCATATCTCTCTTCAAATAAAAAGTAATCAACAGACAAATCGCTCTCGGATAGCCAACAAAAGAATTATCCGACTCAACGTTCGCTAGGATTAGATCAAGTCGATGTCACAATACATGAAAATGAGAACTTTTTCATATATTACGTTTCTGAGAAGCCCCGGAAAATTGTATGTGGCAAATCTACCTTTTGATAATATTTTTTTTTCTTCTATCTTCCATATTGAATAGGTTAATATTGAGATTATTTCCATTGTGAAATTTGTAGTCATGTATTTTTGTTTTTAGGTCGCATATTATGTCTGTGAGATATATGAGTTAGATTATGGAAATTACATTTTCCTTTTAGTAAAAGAAATGATAACGATATTGGAATATTCGCAAATCATCTAGTTGATTTAAAAACACATAAAAAAATAATTTATAAAACATTGTATTCACAAATAGAGTAAAACAGAGGCAGGGCAACGACAAAAACTTGTGTCTGTGTCCCACAATTAAGTACAAAGATATCCATAATTAATGTGCCATTAATATAATTGCGCAATCGTACCGTTGATAACGTGTTACCGGCCCCACATTATAAGGTGCCAATCATGCCGCTAAATTCTTTCGCCGTTAATTTCGGGTTTGATTGCGTATCGCGGTTATCACCCCAAAATAGGTAGCTATTCAACAAGAGCTACAGCGCGGTCACTGTCAGACTGCATAGAAAAGAAAGAGAACCGCGATGACACAACGCTGGTAATTTATTGCAAAAAAATTAAGCAATTATTTTTTAACAAGAAATCTATTGATTGAACTAAAAAACAAAACACTATTACGTTAATATGTTGCTTGTAGAATAATCGGACAAAAATGTATGTTTTTTAATCGTTAAATAATATTTTTTATGGTATCTTCGTGTTTTTTTTATATCGTATCAAAATGGTTGTATTATGTTTTCAACACACTATCTAACTAGCATATATCCTGAAGAATGTAATTTTTTTTCTGTTTTTTTTTTACTGTAGTGGATCATATACTTTTAGGCATTATATAACTTGCATTGAGGTCCTGTAGTCCCTTAATTGAAGATATGACCACCTGATTAATGTTAAAGCTTCGTTAATATTCACTTGAGCACAAAATAAAAACCGAACGATGTTTCGAAAAATACTGATAACGTTTTATGTCACACTTTGTTCTGAAAATTAACACCAGTGGCGTGCTATTCTGTTAAAATCTCGACGTGAAAACGTAGGTGAAGTAAGCTTGACAGTTTACTTCTTTTTTTTTATCGGCATCTCGCAGGTCAACCTATGAGGTTGTCGTCTGCTTAAGCGGACTTGCCTGTGGTTGCCCTAATAAATTAAGGCCTCCAGCCAGGACTTAATAAACTTAAAAAATAAGCGAGTACACGCTAAGGGCATCCCTGTGGGGTACGGACCTCGGCTTAGGCCGTCGCTGGAAGAGGGCAGCAAGAGACTAGCTGGATCAGGATTTGAGAGATTTTGGGGCGTTTTTAAAGCTACAGGCTCAGCGGCGCGGGCTGGCTCGCGCAAGGGTGGGGGGGTACAGTTTACTTCAAGCTTACTTTACCTTATAAAGATTTTTACAGAATAATAATTCTGGGCATTGCCTCTATTGACAGCTCACGTCACTTAAGTTTTCATGGTCCTATTTTACAGAATAGGTCGGCAGTATACGGCCGATTTATAAATCGGATTTTTAAAACGATAGTATGCATTTTGTCGCCGTTGAAAAAATCACGAAAATGCAACTAATATTTGCCAAATCACAATATTACTGAACTCAGGCGACTTTTTATTTCTTATTAAAGCGCTGAAAATAAAATGAGATGATATAATGAAATAAATTATTTCGCTTCGTTGTAACGCCTCGGTTTGCAATTGAATAAAAAAATTCCGTAACTCGACTAACGATGTTGCGGATAAAGGGAGATGCGATTAATGTCGCTGTCGTGACGCGCTTATTTTATAAGACATCTTGGTGTTAAGAGGGTTCACTTGTAGTCATTTATATTTGTATGTTTTTAAAAATATTTTAAATTGTTTTTTAATCCATCACGCAATGATGTATTAATAAATAATTTAAAATATGTTTTACTCTCTGAGCGGTGATCTTAATGATCACCGTTCAGTTGTAAAGAGTTTTAATTATAATTATAATTCTAATACACAGATTTAAGCTGGTACATAGATAAAACGGTTCTAATATACATATTTTGTTTACTGTAATTAGTTTTGTGACTTTTTTTTTTTAATATGGATAGTTCTTATTAAAGTACCTTTTAATTCAGACGGAACTTGAATTTCGAATCTTTTTATTTTCAAATACTCCAGGAAACAATAATTTTCTCTAGAACGAAAACAGAAAACTCTGTAAAGTGACGGTTTCCTAGGAGAGCACTGGCCGCCACATAACGGTCGTTTTGACGGCTGTCATGAAAAAGATGGCAGCGAGGTCAAAACACGCTTTAAAATACACACCAACTTAATTTTATGAATCAATGACGTCATTCGCCAGTAAATTGCATACTCTTTGTGGCGACCACCGGTCTTCTAGGAAACTTGCCTTTGCTGAACAGAAGTACGTTACCATAATACTGCGTTGTAATGCGATATTATCATGTTGTTGACACACATTGAGCACATTACATACTTAGGTATAAAATGTAGTTAAATTCCCACGCAGAGTTGGTTGAGAAGCTTTGGTCGGTAGATAATATTTCATAGAAAAGTAAAATGTCTTCAGTGCGGATATTAACCTTCCGCGTATACTGACGTTGATTACCTTCTTTACGCGTCCAAAACACGTTTGCAATACATTTATCCTAACTAATATTATAAATGCGAAACTAACTTTTTTTGTTTGTTACGCTTTCACGCTAGCACGGCTGAACAGATTTGGGTAAAAGGAGATATTTATACACTACCTCAACAACATAAAAACCCGTGGAATTCGGTAAAAATACAGATAAATCATTAAAATGTATAATGTTGTGGTAGTTTAATTGATATTTATCAACTTTCAACATGGCGTCATGGCGGATTTCGTTACTCTGTGCTCTAAAACAATTACCGTAAACCATTCATCGACCATTGAACGTAGAGAGAGAACTGTCAGCTGTCACAACAGTGCCATTTCAGTCACTTTCGTCGTGTCAAACGTCATTAATCAATCAAAATGACAGATTACCGCCATGACGGGTTTTTATTGATTATTGCAATTTCAAGTGTCATTTCTTGTGTTATGCTAGCAAACAAAGCCATTTTAAAGTAATTGAACAGTTGAGAATTATTTTAAATGTGTTTCCCTATTTTTAAGTATAGTGTACAACTCATACAAGAACCTGGCCCAGGCTCCATACATTTTGGAACTTCCCCTTTGGCACACAGATAGACAACTATCTAGTTAGGACTTAGGCTACTTTTCGAAGTCGCGAGCAACAGTAGACTAGCTAAAACTACCTAGCCTTTTCCAACTATGTTGGGTTCAGCTCCCAGTCTTACCGAATGAAGAACGAAATACGAAATACTAGTATCTAGATACCAGTATTTCGTATTTTACATGGAGCAACTACCAATCTGACCTCCACAACCCAGTTACTGGGTAACACGATACCCTTTGGTAAGACTGGTTGTCAGACTTTGGGTTCTGACTACCCGTAATGACCGCCAAACATCTACGAATGGCAGCCGGGACCTACGGCTTAACGTGCTTTTCGAGACACGGAGGTGTACGTACTGGATGGTCACGTTTCCACGATCAAATTGCGTCAAGCACCGCTCAACCTTCGATCAACCCGTGCGGCTGTTACAATAATATTCACCAATTCAATACTACGCGAGTCAAACGGAGGTACGAATTTCCTGACTTATTACCAGTTATTACGTCAGTGTACAATTCGTATGCGCATATTTATTACGCATACGTTTTGAAAAGCAAAAGTTTTGCCTGCTTATACATTCGAGTCGCGATTGTCTCTTAGAATATTCGAGTTAACTGTTACTTCGGGATATTTTTAGCTGCTTTTGTGGGTACAGAATGACAAGGAATGCATCATTTTTTATCTTGATAATCGCGTACGTGGTAGCAACAGTTTTGGCGACGGATTTTGAAGTTGAGTGTCGCTTTTGAACTGTTTTTTTTTTAAATAGCTTAGGTGTAATAATTCATGCGTGTGGTTTCATTTATTTATAGACATACCTAGTTTTCTAATAGGTATGTAAATAATAAAGTCGTAAGTGGATGGCGAGTTTCTTGATGGCACTTGCAAGGCAATCTGTAGTTGACTAGAATTAAAGATGACATCAACGACCTGCTACATCTTGGTGCTATCGGGTACGCAGATGACACCGCAGTCTCAGAAAGATACATGTCCAGTGCAAGAGCCAGCAGAGAGGAGACAGAGACAGACTTTTAGAGAGGCCATGGTGGAGCGAATGAATTTGACATTCATTCTCGTTTCCCAGAGGGGCAACGACAATCTGCTCAAATTCAATGCATTGAAGACATAGGCGTGTCTTTTCACTGCTAAAAGGAGCCAGTTTCAATTATCTACATTTTCCGAGGTGAATCTGTACCCGTTACCGACCGCCTGGTGCTTTTGGGCATGGAGTTGACGTCTGATCTCAACTTCGGCTTAATAGTTACGCTTCAAAATTACAGACTGCAGTCAAGAAGCGATACTTCACATCTGGACAGTTTATAAATCTGTACAAAGCACAGGCCCGTTCCTATGTGGAGTATTGCGTTTACTACCGGACCGTTTACTGGTTGATATCCCGACCAGTCGTACTCAGCAATTCTCATACATGACATGGTAGAGGTGTACTTATAGGATACCCACATTCCGCCAGTTATGCTCAAGTCCCATGTAATAGGGGGCGAGCCTATTGCCATTAACCAGGCACAAATCCAGATTCCGGGCTGCTACTGAGAAATTCTAGATAGGAAAACCCAATAACACATTGCCCGACCTGGGAATCGAACCCAGGACCACTAGTGGCAGTAGGTCAGCGCTTCTCCTCCACATTTGGTTCCATCCATCTCCAAGTGTGGAACTCTCTGCCAGCGACTGTATTATCTTCCACATTTAACACGTCTGCTTTCAAAGCCAGAGTGAACAGGCATCTTCTGGTCATGCTCGTTCCATCAGAGACCTCATCCATCGCTTTCCATCATGCGTGATCGAGGTCAAGAGCAGGCCCATTCGGCAAAAAAAATCCTCAGGTAGGTAAGTGATTCTAGTTACTATTTTAAGGTAAAAAATTAAAATCGCTAGTTTATTTTGAGAAATGCACGCGCAATTTGCCAGAAGCAATAAAATTAAAATGCGGATAGGTCAGACAGTCAATGACCTAAAAGAAGTGATCTGGACTGTTTGATGTGATTTTTGGAGCGGTTTTTAGTATAAGCCCGACTGACATTCGTTGACAGTCGTTACGGGTAGTCTAAATTAAATTAAATTAATTTATTTCAGATAATCATCCATACATGTATAATTCATAGAACACAACAAATAAATATACACAAAACAATATAAAGATGGGATCAGGACCGCACTACTCGCACATGTATTTTTGTCCAATGCTCCATGAAAGGGCAATCCACATCCATTCTACCTGAAATAAGCTGCAGGAAGCTGTTAGGACTGCCCCGTATGCGGCGTATCAGAGATGATTTTCTTTTGCGATGTATCGCTTGAAAGCCATCCACTTGAGTGACTGCAAACATACCTGATGCGCTACAAAAGCGTGGCAAACCCATCAACATCCTGAACGCGTTATTGTATTGGACACGCAGGGCACTGTACGTCTTCTGCGTATGCTTCACCCATAGACTGCACGTATAAAAAGACTGACAGTACGACTTGAATAACGTTCTTTTAACCTGTGCAGTACAACGTGTAAACCTACGGGCCAGCATATTAGCTCTGTCGGACAATGCCCTGCGTTCCCTTTCAATATCCACATCATCAGTGAGGGCCTCGGTGACCCAGTGGCCCAGGTACTTAAACTGCGCCACTCTCTTGAGTGCATTGCCGTCCAATGTGACCTGAGGTACGGTGTCATAGCTCTTCGTACCGGATTTGAACACCATCACTTCACTCTTGGTCGTGTTATACCTGAGCCCATGAGCCCCCGCATAGCACTCACAAACCTTTACTAAGCGCCTGAGAGCACTGATCGATGGGCTCAGCAACACCATATCGTCGGCGTAGCTTATATTGTTAACAAAAACACCATCAATCGAGCAGCCTACTGAAGTGCTGCTGAGCTCACGGACCAGCCGATCCACGCACAGGTTGAAGAGCTTGGGCGAAGTCAGACCACCCTGTCTCACGCCACACTCCAACCTATACGAATCAGATAGTGATCTCGCCCACCTGACATTGTTACGCTGATTGCCATACCAATACTTAAGGAGTGATGTGAATTCGTCAGGAAATTCAGTCTCACTCGACAACTTCTGTCACAGCTTGTCATACAAAACTAGGTCGAAGGCCTTTGAAAGGTCTAAAAAACAGAGGTACACTGGTGTATTCCTGCTGGTGTAATAAAGGATAGTGTGCTTGAGACTCAATATAGACACCCAGTTCGAAATCCGAACAGCGTCATGTAATTTAAGATATTTATCTAAATATTTCTCAATCACACTATCCAGTACCTTAGCAATCACAGTTGCGAGCGATATAGGCCTGTAATTACTCAAACTGGACGCGTCCCCTGTCTTGTTCTTAATAATAGGGACAACTGCGGTTCTCATCAATGCATCAGATAGGTATGAGTGCCCTACGCAGAAGGTGAAAAGCATGGCCAGCACCCTTGGCAAGTGACCGCCTGCATATTCTAAGTGTTCAATGGTTAACGAGTCATGGGCAGGGGATTTTCCTCGTTTCATGTTCTTCACCGCCTGCGCGACAGCCCTACTTGAAATCCGTACGATCGTGTCCCCGGTACGTACCTCATGTGACTCAGTTCGTGTTTTCCCGGTATCCAATGGCGAGCAGACCTTAAAGTGCTCCCTAAACAAGCTGGCAATCTGGTCGGGCTCACTACTACCCTCGACGCTCACTGGAACGCCCGACCCTGGACTCAGTTTACCGGTTTCCTTCCAAAATTTACTGAAATTCTTAGCTGTGTGTTGTGTTGCTAACATATTCATTTTTATTTGTGTCTGGTTTGTCTGACACCATTTAAGCTTCGATTTAAACGTAGCACGCGATTTACACATATTTTCAAAAAGAGGACCAGATGTGGGTTTCCCATTAACAACCCACTCGAAACCACAGTCGAGCGTCGCCATGAGCCGTTTTCACATATTTGTTCCAGCCAGTAACATAGGGTTTTTTTTGAACTATTAATTTTTCTCTTACAGCATTTTGATGCTGCCGTTTGTAATATATTAACTATTCTATTATACATCTTGTCTATAATATTTCTATGTTCTACATTGCTACAAAAAACATCAGCACATTTTCTAAACTCCGTGGGAAAATCTACGTCACTTAGTTGGAGTGTACATTCTTGCTTGCATTGTTTTAGTTGCGACAAATCCCTAACACCCCAAACCACACTGTTCTGTTCAGTAATGGCATGTTTAATCTTTGGTTTTATAGTACCAATGTCACATATTCAATACTCAACAGGAAAATGATCAGACCACGATATATTATATTTAATTTTGACATTTAAAATTGACCGCCTTACAGCTTCAGTCATAACAATGTGATCTAACCATGACCTAGTACCATAAACATCACTAATGTATGTGTATGAGTCCGATAGTAGACCCCAAAAAGTCAATATCCGCACACACCCAGCTCTGTTCAACACAAAAATTCATAAGATGCTTACCGAACGATGCACTCGGGTGAGCATTAAAATCCCCCAGTACGAAGACCGTTTCCACACCACAACTGTCTATCACTGCACTAATCTCACTCAAACAGTCCGTAAAATCAGCCATATTATCCGTAGTATCAGTCGGTATATAAACCGAAAACACTAAAAACTGGCGCTCGTCAAGAATTACTTTAATGGCTGTGAGTCTCACATTTTCACACTCCAGTACAGACACGTACGGGTACACACTCTTGCGGCCTGCCCCGTAACATCGCCGCTGTCGTATCCACCGCTGATTTACCAGTATAGGCGAAATCCTGGTCTATCCCTCCTAGATATGAAATGTCATGGGGCATGAGCCATGTTTCTTGTAACGCCACTATATCAGCTGTTTGACATAACGATCTTACACAGTCAATTGATCTGGTTATTGATCGACAGTTGAAACTATTATTTATTTATTTTCTAAAGCCCTTCGGTTTTTGGTATCAGCCTGTCATTCGTAGATCTTTGGACAGTCGTAACGGGTAGTCAAAAACCCAAAAGTCTGGCAACTAGTTTTACCAAGTGGCATCGTGTTACCTTTCCAGTAACTGCGTTGTGGTGGTTATCCAGTTAGACTAGAAGGTTAGACTAGAAGCTGACCCTACGACTAAATTAATCTGCAAAAGTAAGCAGACCACTAAAGTAGGCAGACCTCTAAAAAAAAGGAAACCGTCAGTCTATTATGTATGTAGAACGGAATTTTAAGTGACAGTAATGTGCCAAACGAGTCGATCCTTGAATTTTTTATTGGATTTTTAGTGTTGTCAGAAGTGTTTATTGCATGTTCGTTCATTTAATCACGAATTAAATATAAGCGCGGTTATAGCACGTACACAGTCATAAATGATTTATTTCTAAAATACAAAACATGCAAAAAACAAAAATTCTATAATGACATAAAACACGTTCTGTAAGTGGCTTTATACTAAAACTTTTTCATGGCATCATACCTATTTTAAAACCTAGATAAGGTCGGCGTTTCCCATCCGACTCTGAGAAGAAAGGCCGAAACAAACTCAGAGGTCACCGTTTGTTTTGTAGTCCAGACATAATCTTGGTCAGTTCATGTGAGACCATGCAGATTGGTGTCCGAAATGGTCTTTTGAGGAAAGAACCATACAGATTTTAATGGATCTGTCCAGTCAGTGTCCTGAACAGTGGTATAAACTCAATTATTTAAATACTTGGGTCCATTTGTTGGCATTAATAATACTCGGTAATACTTAAAAACCTAATTTATGGAAGGCTGTGAAATTATATGCCTAAGAATCGTGTGTATAGGTACGAAAAGCATTTTATTTTGGCGGGACATTGTTCACTGTATGCATGCACTGTAATAATAGTTGTGTGTAATTTTGTAACATTATAATAATTTTAGCTCTCGACCTTGACCACGCTCATTTACTCATGCTCAATTTATCATTCTATTTTTGCAATGTTTCTCGCAAAATATGTGGGATGATGTTGTAAAACATTCATAGTAACCTTTCCTTGGTTTTGGTATTATGATTGACCTTAGAAGTAAGGTATGTTTGAATAGTATCATGTAAAGCCAATTCTGACGTTGATTAATACATGGTTTTAGGCAGAATAATACTACGAATTCAATTTTCAAAAGAAACTCGTTTTCATACATTTGAGTCGAGTCGGTATTCATAATCATAATAGTTTATTTGCTTAGAAAGAAATTGTAACATCTTTTTTATGAACCTTCGTACATAAAAAAGGTGTTACAATCTTTGTGATCCCTGTACAATCTACCTTAAAATAGGCATGCAAACATTGAAATTTATTTTTTATAAATAAACTCGTCATTCAAATAATTCAAGCATTGTAATGTCATAAAACACATAAAGTCAAAATTTAAATTAAAATAAATAAAAAATGACAAGTAATATACATTTATGTCAGTTTCTTTTTAAATATTTGGATTCGGAGATTTTTATGGGACAGTTGATAGTTTTTCGCAAATACGATGTTGGTCTCATGTAGAAAGTGTTCAGTTTGGTAGGCTTTAGATACTACACCCGTAAATATGACCACACGTTTTTGATAGGTACACATGCTGTATAGGGATAGATTCGATTCTAAATTAAATCGAGTTATCTATGACATCCATACATAACTCGATTTGATTTTCTTCTTTCCAGAAAATGGGCCACGATCTGGAATACAGTTGGTTAAACCACGATAGCCAAGAATATCCCAAGAGCCTCAGTTCTGAAAATTTCCAACCCGTGTTCTCTACGGATCTTGGATAAACAAATATATTTCTTTATTATTACAAACATACATACATACACTCACACGTTCTTCCCATGGGGTAGGCAAACACCACAGAAGGCCACCTGCTACGATCCTTACATACTCCTTTTGCCTCTTTTACGTTTTGGTCATACACGCACGCCGATAGCGAGTGCTACGCACCTGACTTTTCTGAACAAAATCACCAATAAGGTCACTATATGTCCTCCTAGGGCGTCCTCTCCGAGCGTTTTCACTCACATCTGCCTTGTAAATACCTTTTGTTAGTCTTCTTTCATTCATCCTCTCAACATGACCATTCTATCTAAGCATAGTATTTTAAATTTTTGTCACTACATCTTCTTTTAAACAGCGCCGCTTCATTATCACGTAATTCCTCAGCCTATCATTCTTTATTATTATTATAACCTCTATCTTGTTTAACGAGATGGGCATCAATCCAAATTGTTTGCAGTTCCAACACTAAAGCAGGTGTTTATGTTCAGTGTTAATTAGCAAATGCAAGGTCGCCTACTGTCTCGCGTTTGGAGTAAAGGACAAGGTTCACTTCAGAATAGTGTATTGTGCTAGTTAATGGAATAAATCTAAATATGTTGCATCATCACTGTCATACATAGTTAATATCATTGCTATAAATGCAACTATTAGGTAGATATCATTATTGTTGGACTTACAAGCGCACCACACATTAACCCCCAGGGTCTTGGTTTCGATCCTTGGTCGGTTAATGTGTTGGACTAGATTTTCCATTGGAAAATTCAGTAACTTCCCGAAATATGGATTTTAGCCCGTACGTTACTGTCCTATAAAGAACATGATTTCTTAGAAACAGCGAGATTCTTAGAGTTTGGAAGTTGGTGGTCTGATGCTTCCGTAAGCACGTTAAGCCGTTGGTCTTGAGCCTGCAAAAAATACTAAGTAACGTATGACAACGTACTATTACCTCCTATTATTTATTTGTGAAGCAATTAACTATAAATTGTCTTCTTCAAAAGAAGCCTTAGTTAGTTTTTAGTTTATCAACTTATTTTCGACATTGTGCAAATTGTGCTGCAACGGCACGATTCACGGGTTCGATTCCCAGGTCAGTCAAAGTCATGCCAGGGTCGCGGGCTGTTCGAAAGAGATACCGTGGCCCTGGCACAGGCAACTGAAGGAACACGGGTGGGTTTTAGTTAGTTAAAGTCGCTCCACTCAGAGCGGGAGAAGTAATTTGATGATTTCCCAGACAGAAAAAAAGGTCGGTCAAAGTGTTTTTCCATTAGGAAATTCTTAGTGACAGCCCGTAGTTTGAAAGTTGGCGATGTGATACCCCCTGCTTCGGAAAGTACGTCAAGCCGTTGGTCCTGCTCCTGATCTCTTCGGACGTGTCGGATTGTCGTCCCATCGGACTTCGAGAGTGAAGGAAGAGTGAGTGCACCTGTGTCTGCGCACACACTTGTGCACTCTATTTTTTCCCGCACCGTTGATATTGGCCACCATGGCCGAAAGACAGTCTGAAGGAGTAAATACTATAATATATATAAAGAACCACCTCATATATATAAGAACTGCCTCGTTGGTCTAGTGGTCGCGAACCGCTACTGCTGAGCATGAACCATGTCCTGGGTTCGATTCCCAGGTCGGGCAACGTGTTATTGGGTTTTTCTATCTGGTTTTTCTATCTGGAATTTCTCAGTAGCAGCTCGGAATCATCAGTCACATGTAACTAATAGGGGGCAATAGGCTCGCCCCCTATTACATGGGACTTAAAAACATAACTGACGAAATGTGGGTGTACCATGGGCCACCTCTGCCCAACCCTTCGGGGAAACAAGGCGTGATGTTATGTTTTATATATAAAGAAAATGGTGGGTGTAGATAATGTCTATCCTCTCCTTCATCCTTCGATGAATACTCGCGTAACGTTAACTACTACAATTCATAACATTAAAAACAGTACCTATTACAGCAGTCTAATTACGTAACACATTTTCGTAAACGATTACGACAAATCTGTTGCATTTAGACAGTTCAACAACATCAGCTCATTAAGCAATCGATTAGCAATCTGTTTCAAAACGATTCAGATTTCGATTGATTGTGTATTACGCAATTAGGGTACAGGTAGAACAAACTACAATTGTTTAAACAATAACTTCTGTGTATTGCAGAAACAAAGCAATTATTTTATAATTTGATTCTATAATTGGCCGCGTCTTTTAAGCTCCATAAGCTCAAAGTCCTTGAGCACTCCAATTCAATTAAGCTGAGACTAGGACAAAACAGGAAAACTAACAGCGTTAGAGTTGTCAAAATAACCCGGACCTTGCGCACACCAGAGTGAACACGGTAGTGTGTTGTAGAATAAAGAGTTTTGTCTAGTGACATACATTTTCCAGGTTCCAAACTGTTTTGTTGCAAATGAGCGCGCGCCATATTTTTTTTCGTAGAGCGATAGCCTAAGAGATAACATTGAACGCTTTTTTTATTTATAATTCAAAATCCAATCAGAATGTGAAACGGAAAATTCCAAAAGAGGCCAGAAAACACAATGCGAAATTGAGTCCTACAACAGCTAAAGTACCAATTATACCGAAATTGATACCAAATCTCGATAAATAATTACAGTCCTTGAAATAAGAGAACATAATACTCTTGTCGTTCAATATTTGTCTGCAATTTCTGATAAGGTAGGCACACTGTTGCGACTTTTAGACGGTCGACTTTAAGTTGATTATTTAAATGATGTTTATAATCCATGATCATCGGGCAATTTTGTGTCTGGTAATTTTATAAAACTGGGCTGTGAAAAAACACATCAAACATTATAATGTCAAACAAACGAAAACCGCTTCTGTACTCGTATTATTATGAAAAACCATGAAAGATGAGTATAGGTATTTTATTAGATTATATATTCATATTCAATTAGGTTGGATTTTAATTAGTCTTAACGATACATTATTAACTATTACCAACAATTATTTGCACATTCAAATAATCATCAATTATCAATTTTGATCTTAATTATCATAAAAAAAAATTAACAAGACCAACGACTGAAATTGTTGCCTATGAAAGATATTTTCCTCGTATCAAAAATGGTTCGATATCCATTTCCAAGATAACATTTACCTAATTTGAAAAAGCTAACAGTCTTAAAATAATGATATGTACAATAGTCTTTAAAAAGGAGGGGAATTAATCACAGGGCATTTAAATGAATAGACCATCAACGCCATTATGTATTTTTCTGAAACGCAGTGATAAGCTACTACGCATACAAACTCACAATAATGCGCACATGTATCAACTTTGTTATGACCTAGGCACTGCGATAAATCACATCACATCAGATTATCATACGGACGATGAACACTTCACAAGATCTACATACCTTGTTCAAATTACGAGTCCGAGTCGCAAGCGTGTGACCTTCTTAAAGCAATATTCCTAACGGAAACTGCCTTGATTTTTTCTTTTACGCTAATTATAGCTGTCTATCAAAACAAGAATATAAAAGACAACAATGTTTCTGTTCAACGGCGCGGCGGTAGAATACTAACTTGCCGAAGTGGTGCCGGAATTGTTTGTTTATGAAACAAAAATCCCACTTAAAAATTCCACTGCTATTTGTGGGAAACGAAGCAGAAGGTTGTGTTGTTTTTTTATTTATCACAATTTGCTGTCAGAATTTCGTGCAATCTTTAAGATGTTAAGACAAAATCAAAATCAAACGTCATTTATTCAATTTAGGCTGAGAGTCAGCACTTTTCGAACGTCAAAATTACAAGACAGTACCTCCAAAACGCCCTCCCTTCACCACTTCCTAGTGCTTTAGCTGGGAAGAAGAAGTGGCGCAACAAACTCCCCAGTAGCACAGCTGTCTGTTCAGTTCAAAACCATTGAATTATACAGTTATAAGGTAATCATAGTTAAAATAAAATAAATAATCGAAACACAAAAAATCGTATTAAATTATGTACCATATGTAAGCTAGCCACGCCAATAAACCCAAAACAGAAACCTATAAAAATCAATGAAAAAACAACACGAATTAATACACAAATAAAAGCCTCCAGGCATAAAGGGCGTGACACCATTTAAAGTACACACAAATGATAAACAAGGACCATCGAAGTAAAATAAATCAACAGTACCTCTACATGCGGGGCTCTGTAGGGTGTTGACAGATTTTTTCCTCTGCTTTTCGTGGGAACTAAATGAGTTATTCAAATACTAATAATCAACTCGGAGGCGGCGGTGTTGCTCGTCACACACCACGTCAGTTGTTTCCGCGGGGCGAAAACCGCGCGGCGGAATGTCGCTTAGCTACGCTGAATGTACAGGGAGGTATAAAAGATAAGTTGGATGAGGTGTGTGAATGAGACGAAAAGAAAGGGAGTGGACATATCCAAACACGGTTCTCTGACCGCTATCTGGTCCGGTGTTCAAGAGACGCATAGAGCCTGTCAGGGTGTGGGGGTTGTCCTCTCCGAGCGGTGAGCGGAAATGTGTGAAAGATTATGTTTGTGTGAGTCCCAGGAATATATGGGTAAGAACAAAGGTGGGTCTAAACCCGATCTTTATTTTATGCGTTTATGCACCCGAAATGGGAAGCCCACCTTCGGAGAGGGACGAATTTTGGGGCAGTATAAGGGATTTAGTCAAATAATGTAGGTCAAACGAGAAGATTGTTATGCTTGGAGACTTTAATGGTTGGGTTGGTGTGAAAAGGAATGGGTACGAAAAAGTATTAGGTGCATTTGGGGATGATAGAGTGAATGAGAACGGGATGAATTTACTAGAGATATGTGTAGAGAAGAATTTGTCAGTTATGAACACTATGTTTAATCATAGAAAGGTTCACAGGTACACGTGGGAAAGGCAAGACAGTAGAAGCATGATCGACTTTGTGATTGTGGATGAAAGATTGAAGAGTAAAGTCACAGATACTAGAGCATATCGGGGTGTTAATGTAGGGACTGATCATTATCTGGTTATGTGTCGGGTGGATGGTCTGTTCAGGCATTGGCGTCACCGAGTTCGAGTTCCTGTGACTGCTCTAGACAGAATAAAAGTAGAAGCACTGCAAGATTTGAAAGTAAAGGAGGAATATAAGAGGGAATTAAAAGTGAAGACGGATAAGATATTTGATGATACGAATGATTACAGTCTAGAAGAAGTATGGGAGATATCAAAAGATAGTATGGTGCAAGTAGCCACAAAAGTATGTGGTCTGGCGCAGAGGAAGTGTGGTAGTAGAACGAATGATTCTTGGGTAGATGGTGAAGTAAAAGAGGTTGTGAGGAAGAAGAAAGAGGCCTGGCTTAATGTGTCAGCCTGTAAGGCCCAAAATAGGATGAATCAGGCAACAAATGTGACCGATGATTTGGAAAGAGTGAAGAAGAAATACTCCGAAATGAAAACGAAAGTGAAAGAGATGGTAAAAATGAAAAAGGAAGAAAAGTATAACAGGAAGTTCTCTGATAACTTCAGAGCCAATGTAAAGCTGAGATAAACTTCAGAGCCAATGTAAAGCTGAGGTAAGATTGGCTCGCGGAGTGACAGGAATATCGAGTATGAATGTTATAAGAGCAGAAGATGGATGTATACTGAGCGAAGAAAGTAAGGTCTTGGAACGCTGGAAGGGATACTTTGAAAGTTTGTTTAGTTGTCAGGATAATGTGCAAGGAGTGGGTAACTGGGCAGACGCCAGTTTTGAAGACCCAAGCTCAGAAGTAGATGAAGAGGATGATATAGAAATAGATGAGATTGTAAGAGCGCTGAAAGGGATGAAAGTCGGCAAAGCTGCAGGGTACGACAGAGTGTCTGCTGAAATGCTTAAGGGCGGTGACGGGGTCGTGGCAAGCCTGCTGTACCTAATCTTTAATATGTGTTGGAGATATGGCCGTGTACCGGATGATTGGTTTAAGGCTGTAATCGTACCACTATATAAGGGAAAACGCTCTCAGCAGGAGTGTAAAAACTACCGCGGCATTAGTCTTTTGAGTGTTGTCGGCAAACTGTATGCGAAGGTTTTGATAAACAGAGTGATAAGAGTGACAGATGAGAAAATATGGGATGCGCAGGCAGGATTTAGAGAGGGAATGGGCTGTATGGACCAAATCTTCTCCTTAAGATGCATAGCCGAAGAACATGTGGCAAAGCATAAGAAAGTCTACTGTGCTTTTGTGGACTTGGAGAAGGCCTATGACAGTGTGTGGAGGGAAGAACTGTGGTCGACACTATCCTTGTACGGGGTGGACTGGCGCTTGGTACGTGCACTGAAATCCTTATACAAGGATTCCAGTGCTTGTGTTAGGGTAAATGGGGCATGCACGAACTGGTTCTCCATCTCGAGGGGTGTTAGACAGGGTTGTGTAGCGTCACCGTGGCTGTTCAACCTGTACATTGTAACGTAATAGTGGATCCTATCTACATGAAAGGATGCAAATAGACTTGGTACATATACTTTAATAAATGGAATATAAAATACAGGTAGGAATATAAAAAGAACACTATACACGGTTCACGCGTCACTGAAGTTATTATAGAAGGCTTGAATTGAAGTCCGGAGGAGGAGGATGAAGGATCTTCGTAGATTGGCTTCGTGCAGGAAAGAACAGGAGGAGGTGGAGAAAAAGGGTCTTCAGGTGTCGAAGGGACACTTTAGAGTGCCAGTCTCCTTCGAGAAATCTCCAGGCAGATGGTTACTCAGCAGAGTGCAGACGTAGAATTGATGGATGAACAGATGGTTTGTTGACGAAGCCCGGACGCCGAATCCTCCGGCAGATGGTTACTGAAACAGGTCCAGACGCCGAATCCTTTTCAGATGCTTCAGCCTTTTCTTTTATAGGGAAAAATCTTCCTTTTCCAAAATTTATTTTAAGCGATTTTTCAAGTTTCAAAATTGTTTTCTTCATTCTGACATCTCATCTGCCAGTCATAAAACCAGCCTGTGTGTTCAGCCAAGACGTATTAAAACCTCCACGATCGAGTATGAGCGTGTCCTTATTAGTTATTTTAGATGTCGAAATTCAGTTAATAATCGGTAATTATATAGAAAATACAATATTTCAGCTAAACCTATTGATAAAAATAATTCAAGTTATATAAACAAAAAAGTAATCTTCATAGACTAAAAGAGAAAATTGAATGACAGTTTGACAATTGACTTATGTCACAACAAATATAATATAAAAGAAATCGTTTTAGAACGATTCGTAAAATGCTAGCAAAGAAAAGGATATGATACGGGACATGAATGGATGTATGAATGATGACTAATGATGTAAGTATAAGATATACTATAACATGGATAACTGTCTGAAGGATTTGAAAGAGGGTGAATGTGGATTGACGATGAATGAGTTGCCTGTTAAATGCCAGCTCTATGCAGACGATCAAGTGCTACTTGCATCGTCAGCAGAACAGTTGCAAGACATGGTGACTGTGATGGATGAAGCATATAAGAGGAAAGGAATGAATATAAATGTGAATAAGACAAAAGCCATGGTGTTTGAAAGAGAAGAGGATGTATCGGTGTGTGATGTGAAAATAAATGGTAAGAGTGTGGAGTAAGTAAGTGAGTTCGTATATTTGGGGAGTCTGTTTACAAGGGGTGGAAAGATTTATGGAGATGTCGAAAGGAGAGTGAATGCGGGAAATAAAGTGAATGGTGCTACACATGCAATTGTGACCAACCAGTTGATGTCCAAGAAGGCACGACTGGCTGTTCACAATAGTGTGCTGGTGCCTACGCTTATTTATGGAAGTGAATGTTGGGTGTGGCAAAAGAAGCATGAAAGCAGAATAAATGCTGTGGAAATGCGTTCCTTGCGGAGCATGTGTAGTGTGACTTTGAATGATAGGCTGAGGAATGATGTGATAACGCAACGGTGTGGTTTAAAACGGTGTGACAAAAATTGAAAAGAGTATGCTTAGATGGTTCGGTCATGTTGAGCGGATGAATGAAAGGAGACTAACAAAAGGTATTTACAAGGCAGATGTGAGTGGAAACGCCGGGAGGGGACGCCCTAGGAAGACATATAGTGACCTTATTGGTGATGTTCTTCAGAAAGGTCAGGTGCAAAGTACTCTCAACCGGCGCTCGTGTATGACCAGATGTATGAACGTAAACGAGGCAAAAGGAGTATGTAAGGAACGTAGCAGGTGGCGTTCTGTGGTTTCTGCCTACCCCCATGGGAAGAAGGCGTGAGTTTATGTATGTATGTAACAATTACTTTAACAATAACAAAACCATAGACAGCAAGACGACCAGTCACCACAAGCAGCACCCGTTCACGAGCATAACGCAAAGATCAGCCATTGCCCGCCTCGCCATATTTGAGGGAAGGAGGCAACCCGATCCCCGACGCTACCGCAAGCAGTGACATCTACGGGAGCATGACGAATACGCTGCCGGTTGCTCAGGCAAGAATAATTTATGATCAATTGTCGTGGTCGCTAGCTAATCACATATTGCAATACAACTCGTTAAAAAATACATTGTAATGAGTAGATCGTGTAAATAATAAATGAATATAACTAAAAATAATTGACTTATCTAGTCAAATAAAATTAAAATAAATATACGAACTCGTTTACCCTGTCAGTAGGTAAGCTGATTCTGGGGAAAGAACATAAACATTGTCTTGAGTTAATTACAGCGACCAACTACGAGTATTCTTATCGTTTAAGTAGTCGTTAATTGAATAATATGCCTTTGAACAAAGGTTGGATTTTATTAGAGCTTTAAATGAATTAAAAGGCAAATCTAGCAAAGAAGAGGGTAGCTTGTTACAAAAGGTTATACCAAGCCCAACAAATGAGTTATGAACCTTATGAAGCCGGTGAAAGGGAGCACGTAGTTTGTTCTTATTTCTAGTATTAACATTGTGAAAATCACTGTTTTTAGTGTTTAAGTGTATATTTTGCCTAATGTATAAGCGGTTGGCGAAGATGAATTGTGATGCTACCGTGAGAATACCAATATCTTTGAAAACATCTCTAAGAGAAACTCTGGCTACTAGCTGATAAATTGCTCGGACAGCTCGTTTTTGGAGGATGAATATATTTTGAATGTCAGCAGCTATGCCCCACAGCAGAATACCGTAGGACATAACGCTGTGGAAATAACTAAAATAGACTAACCGAGCTGTATCAACGTCAGTGTATTGTCTTACTTTCCTGACGGCATAAGCGGCTGAACTGAGCCTCCCCGCTAGGTTTGATATATGTGGACCCCACTGAAGTTTGGCATCTACAGTTATGCCCAAAAAACTGCCAAGTCTACTGTTTCAAGCAGCTCTTTATCTAAGACGATGTTGGGTCCTAGATTTCTAACATTCGGTAAGACGAACTTTACACATTTAGTTTTCTTAGTATTGAGAACTAGGTTATTTGACGTAAACCATTGAGAGTGCACTGTTTACGTCGTCAAACTCTTGTCTATTCCTGTCTACTTTAAAAATAAGAGAGGTATCATCTGCAAACAGTATAACGTCACAGATATCATTTAAATAGAATGGTAAGTTATTGATATACACTAAGAACAAGAATGGACCTAGTATTGAGCCTTGAGGAACACCTAACTGAACTGGTAGCTCGGGAGATTTCACACCATCGACATCTACACATTGGAACCTATTATATAAATAAGAATTTATTACGTTGAGAGCTTCGTTTTGGACACCGTAATGACGCAGTTTACGCAAAAGCGTGTCATGGTGCACCAAATCAAAGGCTTTAGAGAGATCACAGAAAATTCTAATAGCATTTTGCGATTTCTCCCATGCATTCAATGTTTTCAGTAGAGCAACACCCGCATCTGTAGTTGAACGTCCTTTTGTAAAGCCGTACTGTGCATTATGAAGGAGGTTATTTAAATTAAAATGTCTTAGCAACTGCTAAAGTATTAACTTTTCAAATATTTTGCTAAATACTGGTAAGATAGAAATAGGCCTGAAATTGCCAATGTTATTTTTATTACCAGATTTAAATAATGGTATGACTTTACTACTCTTCATGAGGTCAGGAAAAGTTCCTATTTCATCACATTTATTAAAAGTAACAGCTAGATAGGGGGCTATGGTGTCTATTATATTACTTAAAAGTTTAATTGAGATGCCCCAGTAATCACCAGTGTTTTAAGATTTAAGTGTGTTAAAGACGTTAATTATATCACTAGGCGTTACACGTTTGAAGCTAAAGATGCGAGTGCATTTTGTCACACTACTATTCAAAAGATTCTCAGCTTTGGACGGCTTTGGACGGGGACGAATTTAAGGAGCAAGTCGTAGTTATAGGTATATTGGCAAAAAACTAATTAAATGCCTCAGCTACGTCAGCTTCCTTATTAAATAATTTGTTATCAACCATAATTTCAAGTTGATTTTCTTGTTTAACCGACATACCCGTTTCATTGTCAATAATTTTCCAAGTGGTTTTTACTTTATTTTTTAATTGAATCGCTTATACATTTTGCAAAAGCGCAAATCTTTTTAATAATTTTTACATACTCTAGGAAAGGAGTATCAAACCTGTATTTTTTCAAACCATATAACTCGTATAGTCTCGCTCTACTTTTATAAATACCTGGACTAGCCCATTGGTTGAAGCCAACAGAGGTGCCATTAATGTTAATGGTTTTTGTCTTGAAAATAGACTGGTATTATTTTTGCACAACATCAAAATGGGCTACGTAAATTTAATTAGGATTTTCGTGTTCTACTAATGATGGTGTAATTCTATGAGCTATATTATTTATAAACTTGTTACAACGACTAGCTGTATAAGGCCTGCATTCAAGTTTATGCAGCTTTTTAGGTAATGACATCGGGAAGCTAGCTAATAAACCACAGTGGTCGGATGTTTAGTCACTTAACACTAATTTATTTTTGGCATCACAATTACTAAATATATTATCAAGACAAGTTGATGAAGATGCCGTGATCCTAGTTGGATCAAAAAACAAGTTAATTAAAAACAGTTCTTAGCTGATCCAAACTGGCATTAAAACTGTAGCGACCACCTGCAAACACTAATGAGATATATTAATTTATTACCAATAGTAAAGTTTCGTCGCATTAACGTAATTTATTTAGACGCGGGCGGAATTTTCAACTTATAGGTTAGAACTGTTTCAATTTTTACGTAAATAATGTGAATTTGTGTTCGTTTTCCGAAGATATTCTTTCACTTGTCGAAATTAACAGTAAACGGAAACTCACATGGCAGCTTGACGAGTAAATTTGAAATGACGTAAATTTATGTAGGTATGTTTGCGAACAAAAAAACAGGCACTTATGGAGAATAATAATGTTGTTTCCGATTTTAGGAAACAATCAACGTTGTAGGTTACTTTTGAAAATACTTCTAAAAACATAATACAACAGGAGTGTAATTTTATTGCTATTAATAAATATAACATAGCCAATCTGGGAATTGAACTCGAGACCTCTTGTTCAGTTGTAGACGAGACCAACGAGGCAAGTCAGACTTCAAATAGTATAATAAATATAAAGTAGGTATATACTTTAAAAACCTTTTACTTCATGACTGAGACAGGTATTTTTAACAAGTTCCCCGTCATTTCTCATTCTCCTCTGGGATAATGACGAGAAAACAACAGCTAACTAAAATAACTCTATATTGTACACAAGGCAATACAATCAATTTTCCCGTACAAAAGGACCCAATTTGTTAACGGAAGAATCAAGCCCTTCTTTGTATCATAATACAAGTTGGTAATTTTGTTTGTGCGTCGGTATTACGTTAACAATGTCTCAGTCGGTAGCTGTTTGTTTTGACATCCTTTGTAGCTCGTACCTAATTTAGGAAAACTGATTATGTGTATTTTTTAATGTATTTTTTTTGTATTGTGGGCTTGTTGCAGCAATGTTACACAGTTCTGGGCTAGAGGTTAAAAATGACTTGAAAGTTCTACTTATTTAATAGTCAATGTAGTCTTGTAGTGGCACAAGCATAACATTTAAATAGATAGATCCTCTGTAAAGCAGTCGCAAAGCGTTTTCAGTAGAGTTTAAAAATAGCATGCGATTGTTTCCATTGCGACTCTGTTATGGGAAATTGGAGATCAATAAAGCCATTTGTCCTTGGACCCCAATATATTGCAGCCTAAATTCCTAATGTTTGGCAGCTGACGGTCAATATGTCGACGTTTCCATCCCTGACCCTAATTTGATAGAATTGGGATGATGACTAATATTAAAAATGTTCATAAAAATAATGTAATTTCAAAGAAGGCTTAGTAAAAATGAGATAAACGAAAAAAAACTGTTAAATCGGTGTAAATTTGAAGAAGATACATGCTTTAAAAGTTATTGGAGGGGATTATTGCCGTCCTTGTCGCGCGGTACTGACAATGTACGGCGCTAGTATGAAGTTACATAGTCGTGACGTCACTTCTACGATAGTGCTGACCTTGTCTAACTATTATCTTAAAACGTTTATAACTTGGCCATTTTTTAAGCTTTCACACTTTTTGTAATATGGTTTGCGCTATTTGAAAACAAACAGTCTTTTGGGACAAGAATAAAAAATAGTCATTACCCCGATTTGCTCAGAGCGTTGGAACTGATTTTGATACCAAAAGCATGTACGTTTATTCAGACAATAAAGCAGTTCATGACTGACAGTTTTGAATGATAAAATAACATAGGGCGAATTTCACCAATGTAACCGACGTCGCCTTAGATTTTAGATGTGCGTACCGCGTTCAGTTACATTGGTGAAATCGGTACTTATTAAGAAAGAAAGATAAGAAAGAGAAAACGTTTATTTGCGGTAAACATGACGCAGTGATCTAACACAAACACCAAAAAGAACAAATTGGGGGAAAATATGCGTCACGTCCACGCAAAACGGCCATCTTAATGCTACGACGCGACGCCTATGCGAGACAGAGCCCCAACGCTGGTTTTCGACAGCCGGCGTTGAATGACGTCGCGTCGAACGGTGCAGCAAACGCTAAGATTTAAATAAAATACACATAAAAACTAGATAAGTGTTCAACAAAATAAATACAATAAACAATATTTATAAAATGGTAACATTCCGGGCATCGAATGCTCACGCGCCGTTATCCGTTGTTATATGCCTGATAAATGAACCTACATTAGGTACATGCTTATTCTTACTGAAGTCGAGGCCCACATTAGCAGTCACTGAATGAAATATTTCCAAATAGTTACATTTGAAATGAGCTCTAACGTGTCATTAACTGTGTAACAATCTATCATTAAATAACATTAATTAGTAGTCATCGCTCCTAATGAATATGTATTATCCATTAAAATCGAAAGATTTCATTGATCGATTTGAAATATACGGCCATTAAAACGAAGTAATAATTTGCATATATTGAAAATAGTTACAATTATAACTTCACAAGGTACATATTTATGTAAATAATATACAATTATATGTTATAACACACCAATAATAAATGTAATCAGGGCATTGTTGATGAAAATTAATAACTTCGTATGCACACTGCTTTTTGATTCCGATATAATTATGGATGAAAATATACTTGATATCACACCTAAAACATGTTTTACCCCTACGCCATACGCTGCACTAACTTCTTGGTTTACATGAAACAAAAACACCAGGGCTCATGTAAGACTAACTCGAAAACAATCTTCCAGATTTAACTTAATTACATTCGGTTTGTTTTCAACAAATAAAAAAGCCTTTTATTTCTTGCAAAAGCTTAATACATTTAATAATAATTTATCCTATGTTACACATATTATATTTAGGGTTAGGTGTATTAATGAATTTGTTACTATCTTTGTATTAACACTAATAATAAAATTTGAATTTACCTCAGTCTGCAAGAACTCCGCCGCAGGTGAAAGCCTCCTTCAATGAAAACCAATTTTATCTATCTTGGGCTGCTTGCATCCAGCCTGGGCCAGCCATCTCGATCATATCGTCTTCCCATCTCTTACCTCCCGTACGTCTCCTGTCTACCTGTGTAGTGTGTCCTTTTTGGGCCTTTCCACGATGTCACTTTTACAGTCAATCCCTCGTCTGTCAACTGCGCTATGTGTCTCGCCTATTTCCTTTTTAGTTTCTGGACATAGTTATAAACATCACTGGTTTTTGATATGCTTCTTTTTTTTTCCTTATTTTAAGAATACTGCGCTCTAGTCCGTTGGCAGGCGATGATTTTTTTTCCTTATTTTGTGGTGGTCACGTTAGTAGAAATGTGTTCAAGACTTTGAAAAGATGATAATGATGTTGCTTTTAAAATCTATCTTGTTTTGATTTAACTTTTTATTGATAGACTGACTTACCAAAGAACTGAAGATGGTTGCAGATAGTTTTGTGAGTAAATATGAACGTTGAGTTTCATAAAAAATAGTTTTGGTGCTTATGAACTAAACGGTGTATCGTTTAGAGAAAAGTAAATACTACTTTTATCTGTAACGTAGCTTTCATCTGCTCATTAGCTTTCTTTTTTATTTTCTGTTATAAAACTTTGCAACAATTTAACACATCCATACAACTATAACATTGTATCTCATATTTCAAAATAGTTGTTCTAGCGTCCTTTCTTTTTACAGTTGGGTTGGGGATTCTTGAATGTGTACCGATATCGACCCGTTGAGGGCTATTGAAATAGACCCGTCTACAGTGACAAACACCGGAAATGCTCTGTGTTGCTATATTTGATTTGTGACCTTTTGCACGTGTCAATTTCAGATATAGGCAGCGTGGGTACTGGTTTAATAAGTTAAGAAGACACTTGAAAGTTAGAAATCAGGAATTTCTAACAAACTAACGCCTTTAGGAATTAGTTTGGTATTTAATAAAGATTATTATATATTTACATAGATAGCCTGGTTTATTTCTAAGTACATCAAATATTACTAGCCAATCTATTGATCAACGACCCTTCCTTCTGTTCGGTGACATTAGTATCAAACAATGCCGTGTAAGGCAACCAGTCCGAACAGCTGCCTTTGTACGACACCATCTTTGATTTTCAGACATTACGCCAGGCAAAGGTGTGTACATATGTTTAACAGATACCCCTTGTATTAAATTGCACCATTGTGTGAAATGAGCCTTGTGGTCGACTAAGGGTTAGGGGCACAATTGCTTTCGATATTTTGATAAGTATGATAACTCTAATATGTTATTTTCTAATGCTCGGTTATTTTTATGCTACTAGGAGCGTTTTAAGAAGTGTTTCTTTCTTAACGAAACATATATCGACAAAGCGTCGTGTGTCTGAAAATAATATATTTAATGAAATGATAAATATTCTTTTTAGTTTTTGCAAGATTTTAAAAAGGTATACAATATACATATACACGTGTAAATTGTATTCGTATCATTCTACCGCGCTCAGATCGTGCAAATAGTTGCCATTCAACACAATTAATTGTAAAGCTGCACGATAAATTATATTGATAGAAGACCAACATGTTCTCGAACTTTTAAATTAATTGCAATCATTTTAATCTGTTGCAAACTTCCAAGGTAAATATTTATTTATTAACAAAAATATAACTTGTGTGTGTATCCACGTTTTCTGTTCAAATTAATTAAGACTCTTGTTGTGTTCACAGATTTTAACGTTTAGTTTTCAAGTCAAGCCAAGTTAAATTGAGTTTTATTGTTAGGCTTTACTCAGTTGGTATCGTTCGGGTAATATGCTCGCCGCAGTCAAAAAATGCTCACTAGCAAACAGTACACCAATAAACACAAAGGTAAATACAGAGGCAAAGTAATTTTGTTACGTATGTAAAAGCCTGGTAGCAGAGCGAGCTATTTTCACATATTAGGTATGATGGATTGTCCCGTCACTATTTATGAAGTAGAGATTTATAGACCCACACTATAGTGATGTTGCTGTAAATGGCTTCCAGAAATAATGAATGGAGTATGCTATCAGGTATGACAGCATTGACAGACCATTATCGTGGTAAAAAATTATAAATGATGCTGATTCACATGTTCGAGGATAAACTATCTACTAGGTTTACAATCTATTGTATTACGTGTTATAAAGATCAAACGGTTAAGGCATTATTAAGTGAGCGAAGAACGAGTTTGTCGGGGTAAGGTAGACTGCCAATGGCCTGGAAAACAAGGCTAGAAGAAACAGTCTAAAATACTGTTGTGTTGAAGATTGATAAACTTCAGTTGAACGAAGTATTTTACAAGGATGCAATTACCTGTCGAAAAAAGAAGACTTCTAACGTTTGTTTCGAAAAACGAACTTGGAAAGTTTTTCAAGATCGTTTTTTTTTTGTCAGAACACAGTCATGCTGCTTTTCTTCTTTACAACATCTTATACCAGCTTTGCATTTCCTTAAATAATATTGACTGCAAAATTTATCCTCCCAGATGAAACTAGGTTAGTTCGGTATTGATACGCAAGCTAAGAAATATTCCTTGGGAACTTCGTCGTATTATGGTTCAAAAGATTTGGAATATCCTACTAATATTATAAACGCGAAAGTTTATGAGTATGCATGGATTTTTGTTACATTGATTTGTATGAAATTTGGCACACAGATAGCTTATAACCTGGATTAACACATAGAGTACTTTTTATTCCGATACTCCCACGGGATCAAGATTTATGCGGGTGAAACCGCGGGAGCAGCTCCACATACTATTACCTCGGGGTGCGGTGTCTTCGTGTGTTCGTGTGTCTTGATTTTTAAAAGTTGACAATATTGTTACATTTTGGAAACAGCGAACAGAAATTAATTTTTCTGGTCCTTTAATCTGAAGCAGCACTGACTAGCAAAATACTAATTTATCAACTAGCTAGCGTAGTTAGAGATGGATTACGATGGGTTACATCGTAATCCATCTCTAACTACGCTAGCTTTTCTGCCCTGCCAATTTTCACCGTCACTCTCCAAATTAACGATATGTTTGGTGATAGTAGGACGGTGTGGTTACCCAAGACAAAAAAAAATGTTATAAAATAGAAAGTGATTAAGTGCAATTCAAGTTTTCATGCCGAGAGTGACTTAAAAACGTGAATGTCAGCAACATCTATCCATAAATTCTGTCTATTTAATAAATACTACTGATTATTCTTACTCGTATGCCGATTCCAACAGTTTTTTTTAATATTTGTTTACCGAATGAGGAAGTTATGACTTTAGGAATGCAGTAACATTTCTTCAAAGATCTATTGGCGCCTGCATCACTTTGAAATGTTTTGTAAAAAAAAAGATGGCGGCGTTCGTTCTGATTTTGGCCACGCGCTAAAAGATCCTTGTACCGTTATACCTTCCATGCCAAATTTGAATAAAACAAACTAAAGTCATTGTCCAATCATATGGAGAACATGGTTTTTATAACTTTTGTTTAAGAGTTTTCTCAAACTATAAAATTCAATTAATTAAATGAGAACAAGATTAAACGAAACCATAAAACTATACAAAACTGCTTAGGTACATGAATAAAAGTATGTTTTAGAAAACCGCTGAAATAAAGGTTTAATTCTTACATACATAGGATTACAATGAGAGGTCTACAATCAGCTTAGAGTGCTGTGTTTCAATATGTGTCCTGTATTTACAGCTTTAAGACACTGTCGAGAAAAGAAATTGTAATTGCAGGTGAAAAGAATGTGAGTTCAGATCATTCTTTTCGAAACTATCTCTTTTAAACTTCACATAGACTATTTATTTCAAACAACTTATCATTCAGTTTATTTATGGATTCACTCACGTATAACTAACCTTAAAATGCCGAAGCGGTAAAAAAAATGTTGTTTCAGCCATTATTAACTCTCAACACAAAGGCCATGAAGAAAATTTTGAAGATAAAAAAAATGTCACGAAAAGAAAACCGGGAAAGGAAACTTCTTACAATCCTTACAAAAATCATAATTTTCTTCGACCACTGTTTTTTTTAAATTAACTTTTCAACAGTCTATGGCGCCGCCTCACAACTTAACCCTGAGGCTGCCGAATGAACCCTTTTAACGCCAAGATTTATTAGTTTACGTGGCAGCAACTTGACGACGAGACTAATGACAAAAGTCGAAGGTAGTTTAGTAAATTTTTCATATAAAAGATACTAGTAATACTAGTAAGACCTGTTTTAGCTGCTTTGTATTTATCTCATTCTAAGTAATATTTTCGATACTGCACCTACCTGCTACTTTTAAATAGCAATAAATTCGGCGTTTAACGAAGGGATTATTCTTGCGTCTTGGCAAAGATATCGCGAATATCGTAAAATTTAGTGCACTTCGTAATGAAAAACAAAAATTGTACCTCAAGAAGATGAGCAATAGCGTCCTAATGCCTCATTGCAATATGTTGCAACCTGCAGTATCCACAAGTGCTAAATACCCTTAAGCATTTAACAGTAGGCATAGTCGATCTTTCAAATTCTACTTTAATATTCTATCTAATTGCATTTTCCGGTTGTCCTAACACTGCAGCTTTACAATTTAAAGCGGGAGGTGAGCCGTGATTTTCAGCGATGAATGTAATTCAGCTGCAAACATTTTCAAAAATAAATGGGCGCGCGAACATTGTGTCGGTCGGTAGTCAGTCCATTGCGATCGCAGCAAAAGCTAACAAGCTTACTCGGATACTTTTTAAAACAAACGAATCAACCGGTTTTTTTCCAATGCACTCTAAAATAGAATGTATCCTTAATCAAACCAGCCAATTGCGAATTGTATTTGACCACAGAGGTTCTGGGCGTTGACTTTAACATAACAGTGGATCTGTAAATCTGCAAACTCAGGTCCGTAGAACCCACGGAATATAAAAAAAACAAGTGGAAGTGCCCGTCAGTTAACTTGCGTGTCATAATTTTGCGGAAAATATATAAATTAATAACAACCTTCGTCAGTAATAAGTCTTAATTTTGTATGAACAACAAATAAACTATTAGCCAAAGTTAAATTTGTTGTTAATTCGAAACTAAGTCTTGTTACAATGGACGAAGGTTGTTATTATGTTACATATTTTCCGCAAAATTATGACATGTGATTTACGTGATTATTGCCTTTCTTTGGCTTTTCCTAAGTCAAAGATGACCACACGTGGTAAAATATAAATGACCAGAGACCATCACCATGTAGATGAGAAATAAACTAATTTTTTCAATATCTATCACCGTGGTCCGCTAAACTACATCATATCACATTGTAGTGCTTGACCGGACACCATATTAAACCAAATTTCTAAAATAAAGAATTTTCGAAAACATGAGAAGCATTTGATGTATTAAGTTCATAGACTCACGCAACCATTCATTACGATTAGCCAAGGGTCCTGTTCACAATTTTTACAGAACTCTAAAAACAAAAAAAAAACAAAAAACTTCTTTGACAAGTGCTAAATCGATTTAGTGAATTTAAAACAAAAAGCGAGTCTTCGATGCATACACAACACGCAAGCTTTAACCTCTTTGCGTAAAAATGTTATGTTATGCCTTTTATTTACATGGTTACAGTTTCTGGCAGGGAAAAATACCGTATGGGCTCGTTGAAAAGGTAAATTGTTGCTTAAAATCCCTGCATGTGAATGAGGCCACTTATAAGCTCTGGAATGTTCAGATACAGTTGTAAGTATGTTTTCGTAGAAACGGTACCTACTGCAGCACTTCACTTATTATTAAACAAAGTAGGCGCCACGTCTGTATGTCTGTCTGTCTGAACGCGCTAATCTCTAAAAAATACCAGTAATTTGTCGCTAAGGTCTTTTTTTCTTTTTTTTTGTAATTATTTTATCCGAGTTATCTACGTTCTGATAAATATTTGACGGTAAAGCACTTCTTGACTGACCGACCTCTTGTAGTACATTGTCATTCCCAATTTCATCGTCGTGTTCTTGTTGCAGCCAGGAATCCAGAACCGAGTCTGCACATTTGTCGTTAACATTTAGTTATTCAAGGTGATGCGCCATTTTAAAAATTCTTGAACAAAAAATAAAATATACTTCATTTACAAGTAATATTAATAAATATTAGACTGACAAGACAAATATAACATAAAAATCATAACACAAATAATTTGTGTGAGTCCCTGGGACTTACTAGGATTAATTACTCACCGTATACTCGTACGACGTCCGGTCGGCTTTGTAGGCTCTTTTAACGCTTGATCGCATTAGATGGTCCTGAGTCATTAGTATGAACTTATCGCACGTCTAATCATCGTAATATTACGTTGCGTGACTTGTGTCTTCATTGTCTAATAATATCGCAACTATGCTTGTAAAGTCTTAATTATATTATACACATAGTCTATAATATAATTAAGACTTTACAAGCACAGCTGCGCGCACAGATTAATAAAGACTAATGGTGCGTGAGCATTCGAAGCCCGTAATGTTACCATTTTATAAATTTTGTCTATTGTATTTATTTTGTTGAACACTTAAATAGTTATTAGATGAATGTATTTTATTTTTATCTTAGCGTTTGCTGCACCAGTTGACGTCATTCAACGCCGGATGTCGCTGAAAATCAGCGCTCGGGTTCTGTCTCGCATAGGGTCGTAGCATTAAGCTGAGCGATGGCCGTTTTGAGTGGACGCATATTCTCCTCCAACTTGTTCTTTTTGGTGTTTGTGTTCGATCACTGCGTCATGTTTAGCGCAGATAAACGTTTTTTTCTTTCTGCTTTTCTTACAAGACGAGTTTTGACACGATATATTATTTATTTATTTTTCGATACCTCAAAAACCATTTTTTACATCAAACCTGAAGTTTTCATTTCAGAGTTAAAAACCTCATAAACGTAGGCCGATTTTATTTTTTTTCACCTACATTCAGAAAACAAATATTTATTCAAATATCAATTCTGACGTAAGTAGACAAAACTCAGATAATCGACATGACGTCAAAAAGTATCTTTCTCTTATGCAATAACAAAGAAAACATTTAGATACCTACTGAAATAAGCCAACCTTTGTGTATTATTAAGTAACACAACTCAAAAAGCAGATCAAATCACTCAACATAACACGCAGAAAAAAATAAGTGTCTCATTTCGAATCTTTCATGAATACTTTAATTATGTGTTAACAAAAATGTTGAGAAAAAAAACATTGTTTTATTAAAATATAGGTCTCATTTTCTATTAAAAATTAGCCTTCACATTGCATAAAAATCAAACGCTAGCTATCTGCGTCATGAAAGATAGGGAAACCCCTGGAATGTATCCCAGAAGACTGTTAAACACAGTCGTGCTCGTGTCCCACTTCGTTAGAAGACCTTGTCATTTTATTTTTCCACTCCTTATAAGTTCGCTGAAATCGCTCAGTTAATTTATCAGCTTAAACCGGGAAATTGCTAATAGAATAATATCTAAGAGGCTTCTTCAAAATAATGATTTTGACTTTGGCACTTTCTTTCAAAACTGAGTGGAGCTTGTACTTTGGCTTGTTCAGTTTAGATGATTTGCAAATAAAAGTAAGAACAATCGATAAAACCAGCCAAGTGCGTGTCGGACCACGCCCAATAAAGGGTTCCGTAGTTGGTAGGAACGTATCCCAAAAACAAACTTAACGTAGTAGTTGAAAAACATGTCCAAGTCACAGTCAATTCTCCAACTGCAAATGTAAGTTTCATGTCACAAAAAAAATGTGATAAAGCTACACATTAACGACTTCCGGACTTTTCCATAGACTTGTGCTGTGAGACTTTGCTTTTTGCCAAACTTCATTGATTCCAGGTCAACGGGAAATACCCTATAGGTTTTGATTGATTTGCGAGTATCAAAATATGTCGCATAAATCGCCGTATGTTTTATTGCGTTGACTTAATATTGTTGAGCTCCAAGGGACGTAGACCTTCGTAATTTATATTAATTTCAACTTAATACCTCCATGCGCTCCTGAGAAAATGGGTCTTACCAGACTGACAGACAGACAGATCAAAAGACAGACGGCAAGACCGAAGAACAACGAAGTGATCCTATAAGCGTTCCGTTTTTCCTTTAAATGTACGGAACCCTAAAAACGCACTATATGTAGCTTCCCGAACAGTATATTAGTGAAAATAATGTTTTATACACTTCTGTGTTTCGTAGTAGCATTTTATTAACCCTCCACAGCGACAGGGTATAAAACTCTCTCTCTCTTCACAATTTCACGACTCACAGATCCCGATGACCACATAACTCTCATTCAGGAGAGCAGTAGGGCCACCAGTACAGTGCACAAACACAGACCGACATTCCGACCTCGCCGCCGAGGTTCCTCGCGAAGATCCCGACGTAATTGTCCCCCCCGACCCTTGCTCGACGAAGTGCCAGCCCGCGCCGTAGCTGAGCCTGTAGCTTTAAATTCCCCGATTAATAATAATCAACAAAACTTGATCCAGCCTGTCCCATCTTGCTGTCCTCCCGTCAGCGACGCCCTAAGCCGAGGTCCGTACCCCATAGGGGGTGCCCTTAGCGAGCGTTCGCTTAATAATATAAGTAGTTTTACGCCCCTGGCTGGAGGCTTTGAGTCCGCTTAAGGCAGCCACAGGATAATCCGGTTAAGTAGTCACGACCTCTCAAGGTCAACTACGAGATGCCATACCCAAAAAAAAAAAAAAAAAACAATTTCACGATTTCAACGCAGTCTAAGATCGTCATGAGCCAGTTATTTCGAAGAGCAGTTTGTATGCGTAAATGTTGTATTTATAGTCTGGGTGTGCTCATGAAAGAGTTTGGGTTTCTATACATAATTTTATTTAGGTATTCAAAGGAAGAGAACATATCCTTACAATTTAAAGAGGTCGTCTATTTTTGGATGGAATACTTTAAAGTTTTAACTATGAACATAAAATATATGGGTGCTAATTATTTAATCGTAACTATTGAAAGTCTAGCAGTGTTCCTAATTTGCATTGATTATTTTAGTTCTTGCCTGAAAATACTGTCAGATATTATTGCACATTATCAGTTGCGAACGGTTTGCTGGTTTAGTTATTATTCATTCCTCGAAACGTTGGTGGATATTATATTAAAATTAGATTGATAGTATGGTTTTTCTAGACGTGACATGCTTTGCCAATGTGGGACAAGTAACTGCATTTTTATTAGGTGTTTGGAATATTGTAACATCGTAACTCAATACTGCAGTTGTAGGATTACTAGCGACCCGCCCCTGTTTCAAATTGTTTTTATTATTTCTTTCTGCTTTATGTACACAAACCTAAGGAATAAATTCACAATGTTAAAAATCCGTTGCGTAGTTTAGAAGAACAACGTGTCGGTATAATATGTATATATACATACAGGGTGGAAGGGACATCGACGTACAACCGGCATGGACTCAGTACATGATTCTGAACCCCTCAGCGTTGATTTTTTTTGTCGGTTATTTAAAAGAAAAATTGCTCTGCGATACATTTTAACGGCGTAGGTATTGCACTTTTTTATGAAACAGTAGTTTTTTTTTTATACCGACAAAAAATTTCAACGCAGCGGGGTTCAGAATCATGTACTGAGTCCTTGGTAACCGATTGTGCTTCGATGTCCCTTCCACCCTGTATATTGTTATAGGGTTATTGTTGCTAGATTTTTATAAGTGCAGTTAGCATACACCTTAAATATCTATCGCTTAAGGCGGAAAGTACTTTTGCTATATAAAAGGACCTACGTAGTGACAAAATACGACTGGTAGGTGTAACAAAAGGTGGTAAATAATTTTTTGCGAACAGATTACCATTGTGTCGTCACCATACTTGATATTCTGCCATTATTAAACGAACTCTGTTTGGCAAGTCGCCAATGGTCGTTGAACCCGAGACGAAAATAAATATTACGACAATTAGTGGTAACAATTACGGTAGTCATAATGTGTATTGGTTTCTCTAGGTACCTAATTTGAAAGATTAAATTCACACTTAGAATAATTTTGAACCTTTATCTATACACAGATTGTGCCTTTGTGTCTCGCTGTTGCGTCGAGCCAGTGTGTACGTGCCATTACTCGAGTGAAGGTTAATTTTCGTTTCATTCCACGTTCATACGACATTAACAAAATTATGTAGGAATAAACGCTCATCTGCTGTTTTCATGAATATTTCGATCGATTTGTACTCGAGCGAAAATTGCCGAGTGCCGATATTCAACATCGGACACAAAAACAATGCAACGCGCGTTGTTTTTGTGTTAACAATGCCGACTGAATGGCAAAATTAATGAAAAGAGAAGCATCAGATATGAACTTGAGACTTCAGAGATCTTTTCATCTGCCATCGCTACCGTATATCCTAGGTAATGTACATAAGTCCATAAAATAAAGTTTATATCATTATTTAGCGCTATCGGATGTTTTAATTAAGGTGTAGGTAGATACTTACCAGCTATATCCTTTAAAATATTCTTCAATCATCCTGAAATCATAACAATTCGATTCACTAGACCCAAAATTATTATGAACCCAAAACATTATTCTATTTCAATATAAGGGCTCAAAACTTTGGGTTCGCCAGCTGCTGTACCGTCTGGCACAAGTATTAGACATGCCTTATTGATTATATTAGCCCTTCTGGGTAGAACTATCAATCTTGCGTCCTGTTTTGTAAACTATAATTTTATCATATTTTCCTTACTAATATTATATATGCAAAAGTAAGTTAACCTTTTCACGCATAACAATCATCAAGAAATTTGGCATTTAAAACAATGAACCAGTTTTTGAGGTAACCAGCCATCCTGACGTCAGGATGGTTGGTCACCCATGTGGTTTATACAAACTACAGGGAATTAAAGAAATGATCTTTGATAATTAACTGCTACCTACGTATCTATCAATCTGGATCTCGTAACTTTAACATATGAACAAACTGAGCGGTACTTTTTCCCTTTAAGACTATCAAGTTACGCCTGCTCTTTAATCACTACGTTTATTGACAGTACATTTTTTAGATGGGTTTGCTCTTGACTCTAGTCTAGGTTAGAAGTGACAGAGACAAAGTGTACGATGGAGTGAGCTTACCCAGAAAAAGTCTGTTCACTCTAACTTTGAATGCGTTCGGGAACACAGAAGCAGGTAGTGAGTTACACTCTTTTGCCGTGAGCATTATGAAGGATGTTTGGAAGCGCTTAGTGCGAATTGGTGGAATGGCAACTAAGTATGGATGGTAATAAGCAGTACGTCTAGATGTCCGATGGTAGAAGGGGGCAGGTGGGATGAGGTCGTGGAGTTCTTGCGCACATTCACCGATGTACAGTCTATAGAAGACCGACAAGCAGGCAACCTTGCGGCGATGAGCTAAGCTTTAATTGTTATTTTAGTTTTTGCACTATTTACTTCGTCTGTTAATAAAATCATTTATACTTTTTAGCTATCAATTACCTAAGTGGCAGTTATTTATAAAATAACATTTATTTAATTCCTGGTAGTTTCTACGAACCACATAGGTGGCCAGTGTCCTCAAAAATATAAATACTTTGGCAGCAATTATTTGACGATAAGTAGCAAATCTTAGCCACTAGCTAGCAATACTTAAGAACTATTTCGAAGAGTTTTATGAGTAGTGCGTGAGGTGACCAGTCATTCTGACGTTCACAATTGAGTAAGGTCAGGTTAGAATTGTGACCAACCACGCTATAAAAAAATACATTAGTCAGTCGTTCTAAAAGGTAATCCTTTTTTAAGTATTTTTTTTAGTTTTTTTTAATGAACATACATACAAAATGGAACTCTGAAACATAACGAACAGTAGAGGCTCCGTAATAGGCTTACCCACGTACGACCATAAGCTGAGCTATTGTTAAAGTTCTTTGAAAAAAGCATCCAGCGAGTAAAGCCCTTGTAACAACGTGCTTAGAGTGGCATTTACCCATTTCAGATTCTCTACGTACTTAGGTACTACTTCTGTAACCTTGCTTTTTGTTGTGTGTGCTCTGGAAACTAAACAGGCGGGGTAATTACGTGGTAACGGTCCCGACTTACGAGTTGTAGGTCGTGAGTTCGAACCCAAGCAGGCGCTTTACTTTGTGTAAATAATTTAATCACCACTGCTCTCAAAACGGTGAAGAAAAACATCGTGAGGAAACCGGCATGTCCAAAGACCAAAAATTCGAAGACATGTGGCATCTACCAACCCGCACTGAGCCCGCGTGGTGGATTACGGCTCACTACCTCTCATAGAGAGGAGGCCTGTGTCCCAGCAGTGGGAACGTTATAGGCTGATTATTATTAATTGCGACACACTTTCAATGGCAATGCATATTTCACTTTGAAAATTCAACAACATTCACTGCATTATGTACGTTTTTCAAACATAATTATGAAACAATGGATTAGCAATGTCCTTCAAAATCCGTCAGATTGTGATTGAAACTGTGTTAAGTACACAATTTAGGTGCAGTTTTCTTTTATGCTATTCCGTGTACGCAACCAGCAGACGGCATTTGATATTTTTTATGAGGCTGACAAGAGCTAAAGAGCGGTCACTGTCAGACTGCATAGAAAAGAAAGAAAAGCGCGATGACCCAACGCTGGTAATTTATAACAATAAATTAACCAATAATCTATTTACAAAAAAAAACTATTGATACGCAAAAGCATATCGACCGTAAGCTGCCAACAATACCTTCTAACATTTTTTCCGAAATATTGTTTTTTGCGCCATCTGTTAGTTCGTGTCGTAATCTTTGGTATGACAACTTATCGTAAGTGGAAAAACACTCTAAACACACAAAAAGCCATTATAGAAATACCTTCTATTTTCAAAAATCTTGGGGGGCAATATCTCATAACTACAGTTTGCCAACTGATTTTGAACGGAGTAATGTTTTTTAGTGTCCTCTTAAAAAAAAGTGAGTTTTTTTTTTTAAATATATTGTTAGAATCTATTATTATAAATAACTACTAAGCTTACAATTGTCGATATATATTTATTTGTATGTTAGTTTATTTCATTACAAAAATTTGGATTAAATGTTGCCGTTTCACTTACGAGTTATTCGCATCACATTTTTTTGTCAATATTAGTAGATGGGAGATATTGGTTCAGATTATTTATGTAATAATCTTTATTTTTTATTCTTCTCTATAGGATGTGAAAATGCGTAATTTATTAATTTTGTTTTATTAATTGATCAAAAAAAAAATTACAAAAATCGAATAGATCATACAATTGTAGCAAGGTGATAGTGAACCTGGACCGGGAAATGAGAATATTTCTGAAAGAGTAACAGAAGAGAAAACGAAACTGTAAAATCAACATCCGCTCAGTCTTCATCAATATCAGGTGATTTAGAATCTAGTAGCTCCTCTTCAGCTGATACCGATCATATGATACGGATGAGAGCATTGCACCAGAAAGATTAGGTGCTGAAGTGGAACCTGAGGTAAGCGAATTAGCGGTATCTTCGATTAGCCAGGAAGTACTTTAGAGCATTGTACCATGAAAATTAGGTGCTGAATTGGAACCTGAATTAGGTGAATTGTCAGGAGGTTTTTATGGTAATATAAACGAAGGCGTAAGACGGCGTCGCAAGACAAATAAAAAAAAGGGATAGATAATTGAAGAACATAGAAATTACTCAGTGTACAATTTGACCATCTCTCATCATGTTACATGGTTCTCTGAGGTTGATGCTGACCTTACAGCATCGACCTGCGCCACTTTATTGATGTAGTATGTAGAATGTAGTCCACATTCCAAAGCACTGCTTGGAGAAATACCATACCATACCTATTATTATTGATATAGATGGGTGCACGGGCCAAAATCGCAATAATGTTTGAGCAATGCTCTCTTGAATCTTGCAACGCAGCATAATGGCCTCATAATGCAGAAGTACTTGGAAGTTGGATATATGCAAATGGAAGGGGAATCAGTCCTCAGTGCCATTGAGCCCAGCGATTACATATCAGCTACCATTGAAGCAAGACCAAAGCCCTTTCGTTACGAGGCAGTTCTGGTAAAACACAATTTTATTCGAGATTTTGCAACTTCTTCAACTTGGTTTAGTTCCAATAGGCCGTAAACCTGGAGAACCTAAGGTAACCGACATCAAGGGAATCCTGCATGATCCATCCAGAATCATCAAATTTAAGATGGGTTTTGATGATGATTGGCAGGATGTGTCATAAAGGACCAATAACATCGACGTTATACAGGATACAAAATTTACATTTCACAGGTTTTCATTATTTTAACATACACATTGATAAAATTCCCATTACAGAAACAAAAAACAAGCATTCCAAGAATTAAAGAGCGTGATCTCAGTAGATTGTCATGCCTTAGATAACTTGCCGCACGATTAGATCTGATTTTATATTTTTTTTTAATATAAAATCACAGAGTATAAGTTATGTTTATATTTATTTAGGAGTTAAGAGTTTATTGTTACTACTCGTACCTAGATAATTTAAGACTGATTTTGTTTAACGAAATGTAATCATTTTTAGATTGTAAAATTATTGCATTCTTTTCCTACTTTTTATGTTGAATTTTATTGCTATTAGTAGCTTAAAAAAAACCTAGTGACACCAACATGTATAGTAATAATTGTGAAAGTTTTTATTTGCATTTTTATCAAGTTTTTATTCTGATAGAATATAATTAAAAAAGTGGTATTTTTTTTTAATGTTAAAAACTGGCATCAAGAAGAAACAACATCTATCTGATGTTTTTGCCATATGTTTCAAATGGAAATACCTTCTAATTTCCCTAGAGCCCTAGAGGAGCATGATTTGAATATTTTATTATTAGAATTATTAAGCTTATTTAAAATGAATAAAGTAGTATTTTGGGTATTTAGATGCCATCTGTATTTTATAAATATTCAGTTTTTATGTTCTCCTGTAAACTTGTCCTTAAAGCACTTAATAAGTATTGGCAGCATACGGTCGATATATCATGTATCAATTAGGTCCTGTAGTGCTATTCAGTGGCCCTAGTGTGAGTTTATTTTAAAAGTCTCGAATTTACGCATCGACCGCGTTCGGCGCTCCGAGTTGCCCTTGGCAATCGGAGCGCAACCTTCGAATGGTTAACGGCCAATCGGAGCGCCGTACGCGGCCGATGTGTAAAGTCGAAATGGTTAAAAGAAACTCGCACTAGGGCCTCTGTAACCATCTCACCGTGATAACTTAGGTGAAGTGAGCGTGGAGTGAGCTGTCAGTGCCACTGATGCTAAGAATTGATCAAGACAGGTTGACAACGACAGCCCACTCCAAGCAAGTCTTTACTGTGAGATTTTCACAGAATCGACTTGCTGGTCTATTTGCCAAATTTCAAAGAAAGCGTAACACACAAACTTACTTTCGCGTTTATAATATTAGTTAGGATTAATAAAAATGCCACTGAAGTAAAGGCAAACTACTCAGTTTATTTAGCTTTCAAAGCTGGTCAGAATTTTCCCAGACTACTTGAAACATTATCTAGTAGATGCTCAAATAGAAATCTCAAGGTTCAACATCCTCCGGGTCGCGGGAAATTCGAAAGAGAAACCGTGGCCCTGGCACAGGCAACTGAAGGAACACGAGTGGGTTTTAGTCAGTAAAAGTCTGATACGCCCTCCCGCTCCACACAGAGCGGGAGAAGTCATTTTATGATTTCCCATACAAAAAATAATAATAATAAGGGTTCAACATCCGGATGATACCCCCATGAACGACCGACTATTTCAGTGAAATCCTTTGTAATTTTCAACGTCGATATCGTAGAATCTGTTCTTAGAAATAGATATAATTTTAATGTGGTTTGAAATACCTACTTTTACATAGTATTAAGGGTATTCTAAGAATTTAATTCGGAGATTTTTTATATACTGGGAGATACTAAAAGGCTTTTCCCAGTACTTGGCGATCCAAGCTGGAGATGACCTTCAAAGTAATAGAAGAGAAAGCCCACGTTTAACTGCCTGTAAAAGTATTGAGTTCTTCATAATATAACAACGACCATTTGTAAGTTCTATAAGGCATTATTTAAAGTAAACGCCCCTTTCGCTATCTATTCATTCATTACATTAAAAACACAAGGACAAATTTGAAATAAAAAAAACATTTCTATAGATAAACAGGTGAATTTCTGCATCGTGAAGCACAAATCACATACAAGGTACGTCTACGCATAATCTCCTAACTAGGTCAGTTGTTGAATACATCCAAAAAAGTCTATGTTACCCCGGCAATTAGGAGGGGATCAACTAATTAATTGTTGACCCCCGTCAGCATCAGTGTAATTCGAGAGAACGCTCAATCTTATCACATAGCGAAACTTTCAGAAAAGTAATTTGACTTTGCTGGTAGTTGGTAACTTTATTGACATGTGTTTCATATAAATAAATTATGAAATCTAGGTACACTAGCAATAGCCGGGTTAAACTCGAAGTTCAGTTATTATCATTTTAATTCATAAGAAGCGTAAAACCAAGTTAGTTTACCTGACATTTGTGTTTTTTGAGTTTGGAACATTGCAGTCCAATCGGAAGTGCGTAGCGGCCCAAAATGCCATAATGCAAAATAGAACAGCCAATTCCTGTGCCCGTACATGTAATCCGACCAAAATTTAACCGACAAGCAATGAACGAAACTTGTATGACTTACTATTTTACACTACATTACGATACGTAATATATTCTTGTCTTTTAATTGTATAACATGACACTTAATTTTTATAGTATTTTATTTACAGAGTCAATTTTGTTTGCGGTAAAACGTGTGATTTTAAAAATGGAAAATTATCCGCGTTAACGTGTATCTTATTACACAACTGATCAGAATATATTTCGATTTACAATAATAACAAAATGTAGACATATCTTAATAAAACAAGAAACTTATGGATTTAACCTCCATCTGAAACAAAAAGCTTGGCTGGAAGTGATGAAAGAATATGATTGAAGCACTTTTGGGAATACCTACTCGCATTGTAGAAAGAGTAGGTACAACAACCTCTTAAACTAAATTTATTTTGACATTAGTTACACCAACCCACATTTTAGCAACTTAACCTTCTCACATCGGTGGGTTAAACTTTTAAAAGTTTAACCGTAGGTTTACCTCCAACTCTTGGTGACTCAAAATGCTTTTGTAATAACCCTGAATTAGCTGTAACTCCTACTAATTTAGGATAACTCATTAGAAATTAGATTTTCCTATGAAAACCTAATTTCTCATTTCTGGTTATGGGTTATGCTCCCACACTTTGTTTCCCGATTTTAAATTCCGATGCAAAAAGTTTGTTTAAATGCTATTTTATCAATATTGTGTAATATAACTCAGGGATGCTGTTAATGCAACATGGTACATAAGAAATGTCGACTTTTACCGTGACCTTAAAATGAGACACGTCACCAACATCATCAAAAAATTTGCTGAAGCCCAGTGAAACAGACTTCACCGACATGTGAATGTCGAGGCAATTCAGCTGCTAGACAACACCGACATGGTGAGAAGACTAAAATCAAAATAATAATATAATGTTTTATATAAACCTACAAGAGCACTAATGAAACGTTAGAACCTAGGTGCACGGTTCCAACTGGTCGTTTCCTATAGAGAAGTGGCGAGAAACTCCACGACTACTCTTTTAAAAATAATGGGTTTTTACAATGTTTTCAGATTACAGTTTTAAAGGTATGGGAGGACAGTGTAGGCCTGTTCACAAGTACCAGGTGCTAAGTAAATAGAAAAATAGTAAAAAAAACAACAGTCTCAAGGCCTACAACGTTCTCAAGTTAAAAAAATAAAATAAGAAGCCTATTTAAACCAAATGACGTGATGGCCTAAACGTTTGAGTTAGTGTAGTGTGTAAAAAAAAAACCTGTTTGAGCACCTATTTTGGGGCACCTATGCATTGAGCACCAAAGGTATTCCAATTTTGCATGCTCAATGGTATAAGTGCTCAAACAGAAATACTTCTGTAAAAAGTGAATAATGTGTAGTAACAATGCTATGCTATACATTGGTAACACATGAACAATATGGTTTTATTGATTATCAGACCCTAAGAAAGTGCTACGGAATTGTGTAAAAGTGCAAATTGAAACTCCTCTTAGTTATAATGTAACTAATCACGTAAAATTAGATTGTAATAAATGATTTAAAACGTTAATACAGGAGAATAAAAATTGTGCAATAGATAACAGATATTTGTCCGTATCTTACGAGCTTAATCCCAACATCAGAATGATAAGTTTAATCTAAGTAGGTACCTATTTTTATTAAAATGATGCTTTTTTGCCAATTGCTCTAAAAGTAGCTAGAGTTAAGTAGCTTTTAATAAAATTTACACCGTAGGATCCACGTCGATCTTTCTGACTATAGAAAGCAACGTTGTTCAATTCTCGCGAAGGAAATATTTGAAAGTTGAATATTGTCATTTTTTACCTAGGACTCTCCTAAATAAACACACGGTAGATAGGTAGGCAGGCCTTCCATGATGATTTTCCCACAGAAAAAAGGGAGGTAAGTAAAATTATCAAACTTTCAGTTTTCTACAAAGCAACTTTTTAATCAAACATGTCTTCGTCAAATATCACCAGCCTATTGTTGTTCCACTGAAGGGGAAAGGGGTCTCCTCTCATACAGAGAAGGCACGAGCTATGATCACTACACTTGTTCAAGACGGGTTTGCGAATTCAGACTTATATTGATTATAAGGCCAGGTTTCCCCACAACGTTTTTCCGTCAATTTATAACGTTTCGTATGTAGGTATCAGCTAGTAAAAGATGTGTGAAATCACAGATGTGTTCGCGAGACTTATCGATTTCGTTGCAAAGTGCACAAAGATTACTAAACAGTTTTACTGTCAGTTGCAATAACAGTAAAGATACTATTAAATTCTAAGAAAAGCAAAGGCAAGGTATTTTCAAAGCATTTTCGAAGATTTTTTCAAAGAAAGGAAGTGAATATTGATTCGTGACTCGGAAGGGAAAAAAAAACACATACTGCGCTTACTTAAACAAAATTGAGATAATGAGAACTAATTACGTATTATTCTATTTCTATTTATTTATCTTTTGCTATTGACTGCCTCGTTGGTCTTGTGTTCGCAAATGCAATTGCTAAGCGAGAGGTTCTGGGTTTGATTCCCAGGTCTGGAAAACTGGCAAAATGTGGGTGTTATTGTAAAATTTGCCTCCGCCTAACCATTCGGAGAATACAGAAGCGATTTTTGTATCTTTTAACTATAGGAGGAGTTCATTTTCTATTCTAAAATATTGTTATTATCCGTGATATATGCCTCACGTGTAATTTAATCTCATGTTATTGTTTGAATATTGCAGCAGGAAGTTTTGAATAACAGCTCGTTACAGAACACTAGGCTAGGAACGCTAGCTAATTGAATATGACGCTGTGTAGGTTAATACAGATGTGATGATTAATATAAAAACACGATAAAATTTAAATTTAAAAGATTGAGTTGTTGTTTTATGGGGTCAACGACCGCTGATAGTGTTGTTATTTGAAGTATGAATTGTGAAAATAATTATTTTCTATCGTGTTTAGTTTTCGGTAGGTACTCATCACGTAGGTGCGCAAGCTCTTTGAAAGAGTAATTACAAACCGCCTCGTCGGGCGGCTGGTGCGGGTGGGCGGGATTTGGCGGAGAGCCAGTTTGGTTTCCGCAGGGGGCGCCCTACGGTGGACGCCATCATGCGCGTGCGAGCCCTCACGACAGCGCCAATGCTTTCAACACCCTGGCCTGGAGTTGCATCAGGGAGGCATTGCGGTATCATCGGATGCCGAGATGGGGAGAGTGGAACCGGTGAGAGATGTCGTGCGGTGTCCCACAGGGATCGGTCCTGGGGCCGCTTCTGTGGAATATCGGTTACGACTGGGTGCTGCGCGCCGACCTAGTGGCGTCAGCGTGGTGTGCTACGCTGACGACACGCTGGTCCTGGCACATGGGAGGTCGCACCCGGTGGCGGCCGAACAAGCGACCCTCGGGGTTGCCACAATCGTCGAGAGAGTCCGGCAGTTGGGACTCAAAGTGGCCCTGCACAAGTCCAAAGCCATTTGTTTTCATGGTCCTCGGAACGCGCCACAATCGGGTTCCCAAATAACGGCAGGAGGGGTTCACGTCGGCATTCGACCAGGCCATGGTACGGAGCAAGAGAGAATAGAAAGCCGTTACCTCCTTCTGCGAAGCAGTAATGCTCGCAAAGGAGGAGGCGGAGCGCGTGAGAGAGAGAGCCTTACGCCCTCACGCCCCCACTAGTCGCCCCAGGAGATGCCCTGGGCGTCGGGAGTAGCCTGCAGATTCCCGGCCACCGTAGGCGCGGGCATGCGGACGGCGAGCAATGGGTAGCTCGCCGTTCGGTAAGGACCAGGCCCGGGTTGACGGCACGTCGTGTTCTACGCGCACCTCAAAGAGATGTTAGCACAAAATGACAGGGTCCGATAGGGCTGACGCCTCAGGGTCGCGGGAAATTCGAAAGAGATAACCATGGCCCTGGCACAGGCAACTAAAGGAAACACGGGTGGGTTTTAGTCAGTAAAATTCTGACACGCCCTCCCGCTCCATCCAGAGCGGGAGAAGTCATTTGATGAGTTCCCACCCAAAACAAAAAAAAGGCAAGATGTTATGTGTAATATTAAAATAGTAGTTAGGTATGAAAAAATAAGGTACTCATCACGTCTGTGAAGTTTACAAAAAAAAATCTTTAAAAAAACTGAATTTTCAAGTGAATAGATCACGCTTGCCTTCCCCGAAGGGTAAGGCAGAGGTGCACCACACACACAGTTGTTGTAACTGGCAATGTGGGTGTACTATAAACACCCACATTGTGCCAGTTACAACAAGTAAAACTACATAACGGTAAAAATGCAGAAACAATTGCTTTTGTCGCATTTAACATCAGACTGTTTGATTATTAATAATAAGGTCTTTGCGAAAAGTATAAAGATTCGTATGATTTAAGTTTAAACGGATAATATAATGATTTAAATATTAACATTATTTAAAAAAAATTGCGGCTAAAATTTCGGATCTATTTTCAGTCGCAGTTTAGCACAAGGTGATATAAAATAACCTTTTTCTCATCTCTGACGGGTCAGTTACTGTACCTTGACGGTCTGGACGTCCCTCCCTGACCCTCATAAGTGTCACTATACATAATTATGCCTCTCAAATTAGGTAGGCGGGTACTGAAGCACGCTAAATGGAACTGATTAGTATCCAAGGTGCGGTATGGGTTATATGAGAATATTAAACGACCTATTATTTGCTCTAGCCATGGACATAGAATATTTATCATAGCCACATTAACATCAGGTGCGTGCATTACAAGTGTTGGTTTGAAAATATGAATCAATATGGAGGAAGGAAAAGGTATGTGAGGAACTAAGGATACTATTATATGTTACTCACATTAAACCCATAGCTCACATTGTTTACTAATTATGTTTCGCGGTTGTGTAACAAGTCTTTATTTGTGGTCAATTTCATAGATTGTTAATTGTTAAATATGCTGCATTGTTGGATGTCTATGTTTGCCTATTTTTTACCCGACAGTAGAAAAGACAGTATGTATGTGGTATTCATTATACCCTCGCGTACGCGATGTTCGCGTTATTCGTTTTATCATCATCACCATTCGAGGTAACAGAATAAAGGGCTTGAGGAAACAATTCCGAAAATTAATAAAAGTAAAATAAAAATGTAAAAAAAAACTGCATTAACAAAGTTCAAAAGTTGCTCACTTTTTAAGCGGTCTCATGCAGTTGGTGGCAGTTGGTATCAAATCTGAGATTGAACTAAACTAACTGCCATCAACCACACCTGCCACATTGTTCACTTATATGTTTCTTGGTTGTGTTATAAGTCAGCTGGATGGTCTCAGAACTTACTTAGCCACTTCTGCTAGACATTATAACAGGCCAGTCATTCGAGAACCAACTATGTTCAGTGATGTAATATGTAACACCGTAAATAATATGACTTGATTTTGTTGATCCCTTATTTCTATTTTTTTTTTGTCTAAGTTACTAAATTTCAAACAAGTATTAATCAATCCTACGATCATCCATCCGTTTTTGGTGTGGTCAATTGCTTAGATGGTTAACTATTGAATATTCTACATTGTTGGATGTCTTTGTCTTGCCTACTTATTGCGATGTGTAATGCTACCGATTACCATGAACTACGTTGTATCCCACAGACATTATAATAAAATAAATAGCTATTACAATCTTAATTCTGCGAGAACTGAATAAGTTGAATCGAAAAAGATAACCGGATAGCTTATTGGATATAGGTTATTGGATATAAGAATTATTGGATATAGGGATTCAGTGAGTCACATGTTTTTTTTACTTAGCCTATCCTGTCCCACTGCCGGGCAAAGGCAGCCTCCCTACATCCTTCCAGAAACTCTGTTCCCGCGCCCTCAAACCAGTCAGATCATCTCGCCACTTTTTTCTGGACCGGCCTCGGCCGCACTGTGCGGCCTGAAAAGACTGCGCAAAAAAAGATCTCTCAATACATAAGTTACTAAACCATATCTCGAAACCAAACCACGGTCTTCGCTGCTACTACGCGAATCATCTTGAAGTTCAGGCAGTGTTTTTATTACACATTTATGTTGGAACTCTCCACATACCGTTAAGTAGAGTCATTAACAGCGCATCAATAGATAGGGAAGCTAGAGCTATTTCGCATTAAGTCCGGCCAGACTTTGTACGTTATTGGCGCCTTGACCCAGTTGATGTAAGTTGTATTGGACTCTACTACCTATAATTCTACATATCTCTATATTGATACTTTAGTGAAAATAAGGTTTCGAATAAAGAAAGAAAGGGTATTTTCCTTTCAATATCTTACAACATCAGAAGGGCAATTCCAATATTTTTAAGAAAGTTCTCATTCTAATCTCAGTCAATCAATCAGTCAGTAATACAAACAATTTACATATAATTATTTTTGACAAGTTTATGAAATTTGTTGTCGCTGAGATGAGATAGCTACTTGAATCTGAACGTTTTTAAGTACGAGAATTGGCCGTTTGATCTGTGGTTTTCTAGTTTCTGCCTACCTCCATGTGAAGAAGGCGTAAGTTTACGTATGTGAATGTTTTTGACCTCGTGGTTTCAATCATCAGCCACTCAGTTTATGATCAAAATCCTGAATTGTTTCTCTCGAAAAGGCAAGATTAATTTTAAATTCAATGAATGTAAAGAAAATTGCCATTGCCATTATGGTAACAAGAAACGATTCGTTGTAAAATACAACCTTAATGAGAAAATTATAAGGTATTTAGGGAAACGTAATTAAAATGCAGACACGAAGGGATCGAATTTTACTTGTAATTTGATTTTTTGAATAAGTTGTCTTCTTGAATTTGCCGACATGTTATTTAAGTAAACTAAGTACTCGTTCTCTTTAAAACAATTTTCATAAAATACACCTTTTAGTTTTCTAACTAATATTAAATTGAGAGTATGTATGAGGAGTTCTTTATATGATAATAAGACGTATCCTTGAAATTATTATTAAGGACACTGATAAAAAACAATGACAGTTGATTTGCCAAAATATACAGAAAGTGCAGCTGTAAAGAGCCCAACCCTTTCTTCCCAGATAGTGCCGACACGCTTTATATCTTTTCCATGGAATCGTCTAAGAAGCTGGATTTACCTAATTCTATAGATCAGTAAAAAAAACAAATGTAGATCAAGATGCCATTGAAGAGATTCCATCAACAAAGGAATAAAAACCTTCATGCTGACTTACTGTGATATCGATTTACGGTGGGTCTAGCACGAGCACGCGAACTAGGTAATCGTAACATAACATAACATCACGCCTGTAATCCCAAAAGGGCTAGGCAGAGGTTTACTTATAGTACACCCAAATTTCGCCAGTTTTGCTCAAGTCCCATGTAATAGGGGGCGAGCCTATTGCCATCAACCGGGCACAAATCCAGACTCCGGGCTGTTCCTGAGAAATTCTAGATAGAAACCCAATAACACTTTTCCCAACCTGGGAATCGAACCCAGGACATAATGCTCAGTAGTAGCTCTTGCGACCACTAAACCAACGAGGCAGCCCGTAATAGTAATATATAGACTTCCCATAAAAAGAATGCGATTCGGAAATCATTGTCTACCTTCGGAAATACGAACGAGCGATCATAAATCTAATTTTAGGTCTTTACCTATGAAGTTGCCGTTTTACAATACTGATTATTTGAAATGTAATTTATGTAGGGCTGGCAATAAATTCTAAACTCTAATGAATTTTATTAAAAAAATGTGGGTTTCTATTTTAAAATTCAGTCATTTGTTTATTGATAAGTGTTTTGTTTTCACAACATTTTATTTTTCATCAATATGGACTCGATAAAAATACGAGTAATTAGGTAATACGAGTTCCTTCATGGTAGTAATGCCGCACAAACGGCTCGTAACATTAACTACGTGTACGGAGTGAACACTACAAACGAACGCATGACTCGTTATTGATTTATCGCTCGTCCCCGCTACTCCTAACCAACAACTCTCGACCTCATATGGCACAACAGACGGTCTCTAAGCTGCAAGAGCTAGAGTTGGAAGTTTTACGGCAGACAGACTTCTACTTTATCCAAAATTTGGACAACTTCTTGGCAGGAAAAAAAATCAATACCCAGGCAGTATAAAAAGACCATTGAAGAGTTTTTTGGCTCCCGAACATCTGACTTCTTCAAGAATGCCACTGAGCTGGCAGAGGTGCATCGATACCATGGGTGCAAATTTGAATTGATATAAACAAAAATATTTATGTAAAGACTAACTTTCTGAATACTAAACGGCAATTTCATAGAAATTTACAAATCATGGAATTACTTACCATTATTTTTTTGTATCATAAGTTTTAGAAATTAGAGATGAATAACTCTATGAAGTTCCGAAAAAAACTAATGTGCGTAACGAGTATTTCCAAATCATAAATCGTTGAGGTTCGTTTTCGTGGAGCGGTTAGGATAGGCCCACCAGTAGGTACTCCTTATTACGGCTTAATGTCAAAGCAGTTAGTTAAACTTATTTCTTAACTTTAGAATGGCATGCCTTACAAGTTTATTCGAAATTAGTTCTATTATAGAGGTTTTTTTATATTAATATTTTAAAGCCGGACAAAAACTAGCGGAACGTAGATATAATGTGAAGTAAAGCCAGTGATTGATTTACGCGTTGACTAGCATCTTGAGTTTTGCAAATATAAATGTGCCTGCTTATACTAGTTCATTGAATGGCAACTTCTTAAGCGTTTTTGACAAAAGTCAATTGGCACAAGTAAGACATAGGTCGATTGAGATTACAAAAACAAATGTAATCTCATGATTAATAAAAATTTTTAATAACAAAATGCGATCCCAATCCATTTGTAATGTTTATCTAGACTTAACTTGAAATGTACGAACATATCAAAACAATATCGTATCTGGAAGGAAAATAATCCTCGCGAACGCTTATCGAACGCGCGCAAAAAAATATGAGTAAATGGACTCTGAGCTTTAGTTGAATGTAAATTGCTGACCAAAAACTTGTTACCAAAATATCCAAGATTCAAAGTCGTCAGTTATTTTTAGATTTCGAGGTATGTGGAGTCATGGCCGCTCTTGAGTCATTTGGCGGTCGATTGTAGACATTTAAGGCTTTTTTTAACGTTCTCCGTTTGTTGATTACTTTGTTATTTAAGCTGTAAAAAGATAATTATGGCATACTTTAAAAGTTTGTACGGAACAGCATTTTTATGGTAAATGAATACATGTACATGTTTGGTGTGTTTACTCGAAAACACCATTTGGTATACATATTAAATGGTATTCCAATGGTAAAAAAAAAGTAAAAGTAATTTTTGCATAAGCAAAGTTCCTACGTATTATTTGCGTGGCTTTACGACATTTTATTTAAATTCAAGCCTCGATCAAATTTATCTATACGATACAAAGTTCTAAAATCCAATTAAATTTCCCTTTGACACGACGACCCTATTCCATAATACAAGAACAGAACATGGTTATTACGGACAATCTGTATTCATCTTACATTCGCTAAAGCTAAGGAAAAATCCCATTTACAGACGTGGCCTAAGTATGAATAAGACAAGGTGGCTGGTTGATAATTTAATTAGACGAATCTTTGCAATTATTGTGGAGGAAGTAGTGATAAAAACAATAGCAGAAGATATAATTATCTGCAGAAAATTGATATAAAGTGCAGTCATCGGCACACCTCTTTAACGACTCCTAATTGTATAGCTAAAAAAAATATAGATCAAGGCGCCATAAAATACATTCCATCAAACAAATAATTAAATAAAAACCAAACAACAAAGGCGATGCGACTCGATGACCGGACTTTTTTTTACGTTCGCTCGAAATGTACGGTAGATTTGCAACGAATCACACTCAATACACGAAGCTCATTTGCATTTTAGATAATACATAACTAATTTCAATGTAAATTTTTATTTTATCGATGTTACTTGTAAAAATATTTTAGTTTATTAAGTGTTATTAAAGTGCGTTTGTGTCTAAACATCGCGCTGTACAGTACAATATTTATGTAACGTAAGTAATTGTGATACCTCTGATTTATAACAAGTAAGAAGTTTAAACTTAACTATTTGTATTCGTAAATGTTTTATACAGGCGCCATAGTCTGCACAAAACACCCAATCATAATTTTAAATGCTTTTAGAATAAGATCTGAATGTCATTTATCTGTTTGGCTTATGACAAAATAAAGACATTTCAAAACAAAAACAAACAAAATAAAAACCACGTTCTGAAAAGGACATCAAATTATAAATTTATTTTATTATACTATTTGCGAATATCAGTATGAAACGGACATTTCGCGTTCCATTTTGAACAATTAAAAGAACTGTAACGATTTACGACATAACATCAAAAATGCTGCCGTCTTTGACAATTAGATTTGACATGACAGTTAGTGATGCCCAATCTTTTATTTCACACATCGATATCGAGATTACTTGAGTCGACCACCTGCTCACGGATGTCAACGTATTTCGCTTTATGCTAAGATGATTATGTAGTGAAAGAACTCAACAACAAAACCTATTTTCATACCCATGCGTCCTAAATAATTAATTATCTTTTTCTACACAATTACTACCCAAAATAGGTAGTGCACATACGACCTCATCGTTTGTGCACTACCTGCTATTCGATTTATATTCTTGTTTTTTTATTTTTTATTATTAAAACGGATCAGAAATTCACAAATGGGCGCTGTGCACTCACTCGTAGTCGATTCATATTCGTGACTTGTTGTGGGGAATTTTTCATATCTCCTTTTAGAAACACGATACAAACCGAATACGTGGGTCCACGTGCACTGATCCGAGATTCGTGAATTCACTAAAAACATTTCGATGACAGAGATCGCGTTCATAATGTGTGCAGCATTTCGCGCTCACTCATATGCAATTCATCATATCCGATTAGATTATATTCGATTGAAAAACACGAATACGAATGGAATATGAGTGAGTGCACAAAACGCCCTTTAGTAAGTAACAAATATTTCAAATAGAAATAACACGCTTAGTACTGTACGGTATCGATTTTGTTTAAAATAAATCGATACGGATCTAATGTACGGGCAAACCTAATCCTTCTCATGTCATGTCAATGAACTCAACTGTCAAGCGATGTTTACAAAATTCTATGCGATCTAGATTTGAATTCATAAATGTGTAATACATGAAATCTAATAAATAATTAGGACAAAGTCGTTTGCATTCAAGTTAAATAAATAAGTAAGTAATCTACCCACCTATTTTAATATAAAAACTAGATGATTTACCTAATAGTAGAGTATTATGCTAGTTTTACTTTATTTAACACCAAACAAAATGCCTTAACTTAACACTTAAAAATCCCTTAGCTTAACTAGCCTCATGCAGGCAATAGAAATAGTATTACGAGGCAGGCATTTACTAGCATGTGCAAGGATTGAAAGAATTGTTTCTTTCTAAATGTAACCTCAAAATCGTAGTTTTCTTTTAAAATAAATGCTTTTTGCTAGTTGTCCGTCATTAAACTTTCGTCTTCATGGGCAAATGGTTGTGATTTAGGACACGCCAAGTAATTCTTTCGCTGTTGGTTCTGGGGCGGACGATGTATGGGTGAGAACTTTCCAGAAAAAATATGCGCTTCGGCAATCATCTGCCGCAGAAATGAATGAAATAAATGATACAATATGAATGAGACAAGGTGGCATCAAGTTTTTAATGGAAAAGGATTTGGCGCCAGCTCGCTTTGATAACCGTATGGAACTTATAACAATATTAATTAAATTGCAGCTCCTAAAAGTCCTGTCTGTCCAAATAAAAGAAATAATAACTAAGAAAATGAACGCTTTTTAAATCACATTAAATGTAGTCTTACCATAAAGTTTTCTTTTCCCTTTTCAAGTTTTCGGAAAAAAAATAGTAATTAACCTACACAACCTTTACATAATTGTGAAAGCAACTGAGAAAATGGATCACTTAAAGCGCTCTATAACTAGATTCATACTATACGTAGGTGGCCTGTTCCGAGTTCTCTCACACCATTTGTCTTAAATTGTCATCGGAATTGTATCCGAGAACAGAACTTACAAACTAGGTTCGTTTAGAAAAGAGGGAACGTGGATTCATGTTTTTTATTTTAATGAGGAGGAATAATGTACGTAGAACTTATTGTGCTACTATTTCTTTATATTATTTATTTTATAAATTATATTTTATATTCTTTGAGATTCGGCAAGGCCGGCCGGTCTATTTTATCACAATATATTTTTAGTTTTCTGTTTTCAGTTTTTCTAAATTGTAAACGTAAAAACTGCAAAAAAAATTAAATATCATTTAAATACTTAAATGTTAATGTTAGTTTTGCATGCTTGTATGCTTCTCAATTTCTGAATTCGCATTCCACAACGTTATTAACGATTTGAAATATCATAAATGATAAATGATCTTCATCTTAAGCATCGATCATTCATGCACTATAAAACTAATTTAATTCATGATCAGAGGAATAGGCAAACCATATGTGTGTAGTGTATGGGATTTCCGCATTTTATTTTTCCCTAAGCATTTTTAATCAGATTTAATTTTCCTAAGTTATTATTATACCTACTTATGTTTTTTAATTTCAAGATTAAATCAATTCACTCTGAAGGAAAGCCGGTAATTTTAATAATTCCGTACGATTCTAAGAATCGCTTTATTGGTTTTGTCTGAACAGTGCTCCATTTTAGAAAATAAACAATATCAAAACCCAGAACATGGATAGTAAGTTATTTCTCCCGGACGGCGGAGTTACAAATATTAAAAAACAATACGATTTATTTATTTAATAATTGCAAAATTACCTGCTCTTGACATTGATCTCTCCTGATGTTCAACGAGCATGCTAGAAGATAGATACCTTTCACTCCTACGCACGACATTAATGTTTAAATGACATAATAATTCGTCTTTGAAATTAATCATGAAATATATGATATTGATCGAATTATGATAACAATGGAGGTTTCAATATTTGTATAATATTATGTTTTTCTCAATTGTTGATTAGGCATGGGGGAAATTCATTGAAAAATGCCTCCGGTAAATTTGTAGTCTAAACGATTAATTTAAATGGTTTGCAGCATTTTTATAAGAAAAATTAATTATAAGTTGGTTTTTCTTTTAACCAATAATACTACGGTAGAGAATACTTTAGGCATTAACTCCGCCCTGGAGCCATATATGTTGCTATATGTTTAATTAATAAAACTCAGTAATCGACCAACTTAAAACTACGCACAAGTTCAGACCTTCAGCATATTGTCTTCCTTGACTGAAGCCTCAGAGGTAGTTTTGAAAGCAGGTAACGTTACTGCTTTATAGAAATACATATTTTTCAACAATATACAAAACAGAAACGCACCTGCCATCTTTTGTGTTCTTGGTTGACTGGTAGATGATGCCTATGGCATTAAGGCTCCTACAAACAGGTGCGACACAAAGGCACGCTTTTGTATTGCGTTCGATTCACGTCGCGTGTCTACCAGTTTGCACGAGCTTTTAAGTCAGCTTTTGTACCATACTGTGAGCGTAAGTTTATATAAATAAATAAACTCTGTAGGTAGAATAATTGAAACAGCATTAGATAGTGCCTCAGCCTCTCTACAAAACTTACTCAAGAGTATATTATGAATTTTGCGATAGGTATTAGATTTTCGCCATTCAACAAGCTAAATTCCAACGCTTATTATTTTTTGACAAAACTGATTGGGAAACCCTGATCATTGCGAGACTCTCTTGAAAAGACCTCAAACAATTTCTTGGAGTTTAAATTTTACTCTACATTAATAATGTTGTCTTTAGACACAATAACTTGAAATCTTGCGCGCTAGTCGATGACTATTACAGTTTTGTCCGATATAGGAAGTTAACTAAGGACAGGTTCAACAAGATCTATTTTTAGCCACGTCTAAGCTACAATTTACTAACTCGTTTGGACAAGGTAAATACCTTTATAGCTAAGAACGATTTATATAAGATTAATGTCTATAATGAATAACTTCCGAGCTCTGGCTTAGTAATAAAAGCATTATTTATGCAGCGATACGTGAAAAAAAAAAGATTCCGGTTAAGGAAATTTCACATGATGGTGAACGAGTACATCCTTAAAAAAGAATGACAGAGCAGTCAAATTTTCCCCAGCCCGATCACTATGTACGGCAAGCCGATCCCTTGGGAGAAGCAAGCTAAGTGCCTAGGCGAGATCCTAGACCAAAACCTCACCTTTAAGTAGCACATTAAAGCGGTTCGCGCGTACTGACAGCCCGTTGTAAACTGTCACTCAAATGCAAGCTGCGCATCTATATCGCAGTCATCCATACCATCATAACCTATGCCTGCGTTGTATTTGCGCACGCTCACCCACGTAATTTCCATAAGATGCAGACCCTCCAGAACCGTTTCCTCAGAAAGGTCACGGGTACCCCCTACTATGTCCGCAATATAGATCTCCATGTCGACCTTAAAATGCCAACCATAAACCTGTTTATGAAATGCTTATCCAAGCGTTTCTTTGACCGTGGCATAAAACACCCAAATTCCCTGATTTCAGCGGCCGCTCGCTATACTCCCTCCCGCATAACCAGTATTCGCCGACCAAGGCATACCCTAATCGCCCCCGACGGCGCCACTACCCTCCTCCAGGAGAGCAGTAAGGCCACCAGCACTTTACACAAGCGCAAAACCCGATCGCCGTCCTACCGTCCTTGCCGCCGAGGCCCGCCGGGACGCCCAAATCCACGCCCCTCCCGACCCTTGCTCGAGCCAGCCAGCGCCGCTGAGCCTGTAGCTTTAAATTCGTCCCAAAATCACTCAAATCCTGATCCAGCTAGTCCCTTGCTGCCCTCTTCCAGCGACGCCCTAAGCCGAGGTTCGTACCCGAGGGCACCCGCCTTAGCGTATAGTCGCTTAGTTTTTAGTTAGTATTTAAGTTTAAGTCCTGGCTGGAGGCCTTCATTTATTAGGGCAACCACAGGCAAGTCCGCTTAAGCAGACGACAACTCATAGGTTGACCTGCGAGATGCCATTCCCAAAAAAAAATGACAAATTTTCAACATCACTTTATACGTCGGGTGTTAAAAAGTGTTCGATTTTTTAATGCAATTTCGATTAGGTAGTTGCATGAGCTTTTGAAATTAGGATCTTTCCGGGAATTATATTTGAAATTGCAACAGCATTCCTTTTGACTTTTCAATAATAGGCGCTGCAAAGTCAAAGTGAAAGTCAAAGCATTTATTTCAAATAGTCACTAAAAGGCACTTTTGAACGTCAACATTTACTTTCAAACAGAATTGATTGTAGGCGCCCCTTCCAAAAGGTAGTTTCGTATGGAGAAGAAAAGGGGGAGAAACTCCCCCGTTACTCTTTTTAAAAGTTTAACAATATTTTGTGTACATTAATTATATTTTTATATGTGAAGACGCATCACCCAGAATAAAAATACGTGTAGTATTTTATTCTGGGTGATATAACAAATAGGTAAATATAATTTAAAATAAGCAAAGACAGATAAATCAATCACGTGAGGTACATGGTGCTCACATATTTACAAACATTGCGAAAGTAAATGATTTTCCTAAAATATTAACTAGGTATAAGTCAGTGTGTGAGTAAAGTAAAAATAACAAATTATACAATTCAATAAGCAATTAGTGTGATTTTGTCTAGCCTCTAGATTGTCCTATGGAGCAGGACCAGCATGTTTCCAAGCAGTCTTATCTAGGATATATAATCCTCTAATTTGCGATATACTTGTTTACAAAGTATACCTTTAACATGAATTTTAAACTTTCTTTCATTTAACTCGACAACATTTATTACTTTATTTACGTTGTCGAGTACCTACACGATATATTCAAACATATGAAGGAATGAACTAGAAATGCTTCTTCGTAATTATGTTATCGAACTTTTCGAATTTGCTAACGATGCACCTACCAGTGATATTACATCATTTACGAGGACGTACATATCAACAAAAACATTAACCAATATAGTTTCAAAGAACCCATAATCTTATCTCGGGGATAACGATGCAGAAGATGGTTGGTGAACCACCATAGCAACGGTTTTTTCAAATGACCTGCACTCCAATTGCGTAAAACACTTGATTTCAGAAGGATTTTATTTTAACAATCCCAAGGATTTTCAAGGACATTTCTAATTCATTGCTTCATATGTTTGAATAATTCGTGTACTCGACAACGTAAATAAATGTCGTCGAATTGTCAAAACAAAAGGTTATTGCCAATCGATAACCTTTTGTTTTGACAATTCCCGCTGTACATGATCAATGATTATTATGAAATGTTTCTACTGGACAAAACTATAAGGATTTTGAGGAAATTGGAAATGTTATCTCTTATCAGGCACACAACATAATAATAAAATACCCAAAAAGTCCAAGACCTGCTTGAGCACGAGAAGAACTCCATTTTGATAGTCGTATGCCACCACCTGAAATAAGGTTGCCAATCAAGGAACTGTACCTGTGACAGCTGAACCTATCCGAATGGGACTAAGTCGATTAATAGTCGCCTTTGAGTTTGAAGTAAAAAACGTATTTCCAAATACACATAAGAGGATGCAACTTTTACTTCAAACAAGCAATAAATTAGAAAGCTGCCTTTATCGGCTTGACAACAAATTATGAAGGAAGATGACATCTGAGGAAAGATAATGCTGAAAATGACATGGTTTACCATCATAAAGACGGCTTTTTTAACATAATGTAATTTGTAAATAATCGAGCTCGCTATTGGTGTAATAATTAAGCTTACTCTTGGCACAAAAGATTAAATATCAAAAAACCAAGCCAAACCAGTAGATACCAGTCCTCCATTTCACCAATCGAATCCATTAAGCTGAAATAGGGTTGCCAATGAATAATAGAAGATGTCGGGTTATTCGGACTGCTAAAGATATTAATTTATTTCTTAATTGTTGATTATATGACCCTTTATTTTAAAAACACTTATCATAATTTGGCCTATCCAATTAGTTCATTAATTTTCTCATCAGCCGATAATCCATACTTTTAGAACTTTACTTTAACTTTACCTTTAACATGGTTTTCGTATTTACCGTTTTAGTTTTTATTTGTGGAGCAGCTTAGTTTAAATGGATAAACAAACAAACAACCAACATACACCTACTTCGTACATAAGTGATTCATTAGAACTAAGAAGCGCTTTGTCTTGCTCCCACAGATGAAGGCAATTAAAGATAAACAATGCTGAAAGATTCGGTAAAGATGTCAGAATCGTTACTGAACTACCAGCATTGTTTATCTTTTATTGCCTTTAATTGTGGGATCAAGACAAAGCGTTTCTTAGTTCTAATGCCAGCCAGAAAAAAGTAGCTCCTTGTAAATATTTGTTATATATGCGCGTAAAGAGGTTTGGAGCCAGAAAATAGTAACTCCCTGTGAATATAAAAGAACTGGTTACGAGTATACAGGGTGTCCAGTATATAGCATGACATACTGCAGGGGGTGATAGCCTATAACCTACCCAAAACAAAACAAAATATGTTCAGCAAAATCTTACGGATTTAAAGTTTTACAAAAACCACAATAATATGCATGCGATTAGCACCGTGGTAAAAATTTTGAGAGGGGGGCTCGTGGCTAAATGAAAACAGCACTACGGGTCGATCATAGGTTAAGCTAAGCTTGCTGCGATTCGCGGATGGGTGACCATCCATTATATATTGAGACTTCTCCGTGCCTCGGTAAGCCGTTAGTCTCGGCTGTCATTCGTAGATCTTTGACAGCGTAAGATTAGTTGACATAGTTGCGAAATCCGTTGTAAAAGTCGTCAACTAACCGATAGCGGCAACATTACAAACACACGTGTTTGTTCATTTTTAAATGGTTCTCTGTAATCCGTCGTCAGTCGAAAGCCTACGACGTTGGAAGGATCGGGCGATGCACCTCAAAGGAAGCTGGGCAGGACATACAGTTAGACAAGGAGATAGCCGATGGAGTAAAGATGTGGCCGAATGGTGGCCTAGGTTAGGCCAATGAAACCAGGGCCGTCCAAAAGCGCGTTGGGTTGATTATATCGTCAAAGTTGCGGGAATCACCTGGTTGAGAGAGGCACGCCATGACAGAAAAAAGGGAGGCCTTTACCCAGCAGTGGATGTAATGAAAGATGAAGATGATGATACGGTTCCGTGTTAAAACATATCCAAGCATCAATTAGTACTTTAAACCAGGTACCTTTGTCTTTTCTATGCTTATCCGTTTGGTCTGTTAATTCACAGAGTTATCAGTAAAAACCATTAAGCTGTTTATAAATAATATAATTCTTTGAATCCGATTAAGTTTACAGGTAGGTAAAAGGTAATGTGAGGTTGAGATCTTGTTAAAGAAATATCTGTTAAACCTATATTTCAAAGAAACCTAAGTGAAGGTTCAGAAAGAAAACGATGTCTTGAATAAAATCAGCGTTTTTTACCTTTTATCTAACGCTCTCTGATCCTATTTGCATAGTCTTTTGAAATAGTAAAGAAAAAAGAACTTGTGTAGTAAATTTCACACCAATGTCTTTCTCAGGCCAATGAGCAATTTGCATACAAAATTTCTTTTTCTACATGTTGCATCGAAATCAGCAGTTTTTTTTGTTTGTAATGTTTTTGTTAACTGTACAACCGTTGCAGTACAGAATGACATAAAACTTAAAATTTTATTAAAAATGTAAGATAGCTCCACGCACTTGCATTTTAAAATATACTTAGCTCTTTACGTAAAACAAGCTTTCCGGACTTTTAAATGTTTTATTATTATAAATTCATAGAATAAAAATAAGACTAGTAGCTTGAATGCGTTTTAATTACGAGATTCAATCAATAAATAAACTGCAAACTAACCTACGCGTTGGCTCATGATACATTTTGTATTTTGAAACACCACTCAACAAAACATCTATGTGGAGTCATAAGATATCTCATTTGTACCAAATATGAATATGGTTTTATTATCCGTTATCTGTTTGATTTTCTAGCAAGTTGCATATATAGTTGATTGTTGGGTTGATTGGTGGTCGTGTAGCTATATGTAGTTACTGTTGGCTGTGAAGTTCCCTTACATAACATAATTATAAAAAAATAAGATAATAGAATAAAAATCTCACTAAACGATTATTTTGGGATTACAGAATTCTGTTCCTTAGCGACGCGAATGAGCTATCAGGTTATAAGGACTTTGTCTTGGATTGAAAGCGGTATTCCATGCGTACATAGATACATAAGTACATATAGGATACCGGTGGCAAACAACTAATAAAGCCCGCCTAACCTTTTCTAAATATGTTATCAACCTCTAGTGTGACTAGAATACGATCCGTACGTATACATTTCAAAATTGCAATTTGCGTTGTTATGAACAAAACCAGTACCTAGGTATGTTTTTCTGAAACGAAAAATACAGGAATGCGTAAAAAAATTGGTTTTTCGCTCATAGCAATGTCTAAACTAACCCTTGAATGACAAAAAGAACGGCTTTTTCCGTGAAGTATGGCGCATAAGTTCTGTTAATTAGATTGAATGAGATTAAGGGTGGGATGTTTCAATTGATG